>OY728137.1:1913528032-1914807168 GCA_963277665.1 Viscum album
TAGAAAAAATGAGAACGCATGAAAACTCGTGACAACTCTAGAAAACTCCTTAATAATTCAACATAATCATCATAATAACCCATAAAAAACCATTGATAAAGATAAAAAGTCATGGAAACCCAAATAAACAGTAATAAATGGAGCTACCGTTAAAACCCGTCAAAACGGTCATAAAGAGACAAAAACATTGGACTCACATTAACGGATATAACTTATGATCCGAGAGTCCGTTTTAGATCCGCGACCTGTCAAATCAAAGATCCTGAAACGCTCTTCAACCTGAAAGGTTAAAGAGTCTGAATGGACATACGGATCGGAAGTTATGACCATTTAAAAAATGCTGACGGAGAACGGGTGCTAGAAACGAGACATTGAAAAACATAACAAACCCGATACCCACTAAAAAGGCCATAACATATGATCTAGGAGTGCATGTGGGCGCCACGACCAGTCAAACTGAAGCTCATGGAACAAGCTATGATTTGGCAGGTGGAGGTGGCCAAACTGACACGCGGATCGAAAGTTAGGTCTGTTTGAAGACAAGTTCGACGGGACACCGGTGACAGAAACGGGGTTTTTGAGGCCTTCATAGGGGGTTTTGGGGTCGAAAAACCCAACAAAAGCATGCTTTTGTCAAATTGGTGCGTAGCTCTCTTCGCTGGCTTCGATTTGATATGTGGTAGAGCCCAAACGGACACCCGGAGCTAAAGTTATGGCCGTTTGAAGTTGGAGAACTTTTTTCAACATTTTTATAACTCTAATATCTTCCACACCTTAGACCGTCTCACGGTTTTGATTATATGTGCCTCTAGATCTCCTCATGAGCTTCTATTTGACTAGCCGTGGTGCTTCAACGGACACCCGGATCAAAAGTTATGGTCGTTTTAGTGATTTCGGGGTTTCTCACGTTTTTTTTTTATTTTTTTCATTTCATTTAGCGGTGGTTTTACCGAAACCGCCGCTATTTCGCGGCGGTTTTTTAAAAAACCGCCGCTAATCCTCGAATAAAATTAAATAAAAATAAAAATAAATTAAAAAAAAAATTAATTTTTTTGTCGTTTAGCGGCGGTTCTTAAAACCGCCGAGAAATGGCGGCCCGAAAACGCGTTTCGCGGCGGTTTTAAAAACCGCCGTGAAAAAACCACCGCTAAACGGAGGTTTTCTTGTAGTGCACCAAAATATCCACAAATGTCAAAATAACAATAAAAAATACCCATGACATATAAAAATAAATTTTAGAAATATGAAATTTATTGCATCATAATTTCTGGTATGTAACCATTAAATGGTGATTTTATTACGTTTAATGTCTATTTGGGATGTTTTAAGAGACATTAGTGTAATTATTTAGGGTTTTGGGAAAACAAATGGGTGCACGATCCGCACATGGTTTGGCAAACCATGTGGCCAAACTGTGTAAGGCCAAAACTAATTCCCAGTGTTTGTGGATCTAATTAAGTTTGGCTATTTGTTTGATATTTTCAACCCATATCAACATTAACACAAATTTTCACCCCCAAAGGCTAAAGGAGGATCTATAATTGATCTATAAGTGATCCAAATAAGTTCTTTGGTGAATTGAAGGTAGATTCTTGGGGTAAGTGCCCGTTCTTCATCGTTCTCTTCAGGGTTTCATAGATCTACTCCCCCTTTCATCTTTTTTTTCTTTGATATACGCTCCCTATGGTAAGATATAAGAGTTTTGAGTCCAAATAAAGTTATAAATGGTGTTTTTCATGATAGGGGAGGAGATCTTGGGTGGTTTCATGGAATCATGACCCTGATTCCTGAGCGTTCTTCGTCTGGTGTCAGTTTTTGTTGAAACAAGTGAGGTAGGTGGATTAAATCTCATATCCCCTTAATAGAATTAATTGGAATGAATAAAAATTTAGTTTTTGATTCAAATAATTTTATTTATACTTTACAATTGTTGAGCCCTCTGTAGTAACAGGTGGTGGATAACATGGAAAATATGGGGTTTTTGTGAAATCCCTAGTTCTTTATTTCGATTGGGGATTTTTAAAATACAGATCTTCTAGAATTTTGTAACATTGATTTATTTATAATTTTTATAGTAGATATATGGGGTTTTGAAATGATTTAATGTTTTGAAATTTTATGGGTGGAATGTTTTAAATAAATGGGAATTTATATTGAAACATGTGAAATTGTTTGAAATTGATTCTGGTTTTTTGAAAACATGGTGTGCGTATCATATTGAATTACAAGGAATGGTTGAAATATGATCATGTTCATAGTTCAAATGTTTAAATGTCACATGGGGAATAAGCACCTTGTGATGACTTGGTAGATTAATGAGTAACTGATCCTGAGTATGGAACTGTCATAACGATGCATGCGTTTTCGGTAGTTGTTATTGTGTGGAGTTTATTGGTTTGCCAGAGTAGTTTTCAGAATGTGTTTTAAATATTTATTTAGATGTTTACCTGGATTATATTATGTTTAAAAAATGGTTCACATGGTTTTAGTTTATATTTAGTTATAAATTGTTTTGAAGTTTTTATATTTAGTTATAAACTATTTTCAGAATTTTTTAAACAAATTGTTTTATATAAATGTTGTTAACTATTATATCCAAGTGGAATGAGTACATAAGTCATTTGGGGAAAGCCTAATATGTTTTATAATCACCCCTGATTTGGAACTTTGATGATTTTGCAGATGTCATCTTCCTGGACGTGGGTAACGATAGGGTGTAGCAGGTTTTTAACACCACTTCTTCAATTGTTGAGCTATTTGGTGGTGGTAGAGCATAGAGTTGTTGGATCCTAGATTCCTTTTGTTATTTTTGTGTCTTGTTGAGTTATCGTCTACTATTGAGTTTATGCCTAGTTGTCTTCTACTATTGCACTTTTGTTTGGGATTACTTTGGTATAAAATAGTTTTTCAATTTTCATTATTTTTTCATGAATTATATAACTGATATGGGTTGTGGTTGTATGGTTTAAAATTTATATTTAAAAGGGTAAATCATCCCCCGATAGACTTTGAAACCCTTAAGAATTTTTTTACAACCTTTTTTGTCTTGTGGATGTCGCCTAAGGCTATGTAATGAATCATTTTACTCTCTAGACAATGATAATTACCAGGTCATTACAAATGGTATCAACCTGGTCTCTTGTCTGTGGAACATGTAGTCTTGAGTTTTCTTAGACTTTGAGTTGAAATAATTCTTTTTATATATCTTGGGTGGTCATATTATAATGGATTAGGATTTTTAGGAATTGAACTTTAGAGCATAAAAATATTTATCTAACCTTTTTATGCTGAACTTCATGTTACCAGGGATTTGGGTATGTATGTGTTTTGGAAACACTAATAGGATAATGTGTCTCACTGTCATGGGTTTATCCAATGATAACAACATCACATACATTTTAGATGAATAAATTACCACTAGGATTGCATATCTCATTTGGATTAATTACATATTATCCAGAGCATGGTTTATCTTTTTGTAAAAAAATAAATAAAATTGCTATCAAATAAAAGACTTTGAAAAGGAAATAGTTGATGTATTTTGAAAATGTTTTGATTTTCAAAATAAAGAGTGATTTGTTTTAAAAAAAGGTTATATTTTGAATGATATGTTGTGATATTAATGTTTATATAATTTTAAATTGCAAGAAAATAAATTTCTAGAGGATTAAGACTTATAGAATGTGTTGTTTGTTTTGAAAATGGAACCTGGTTGGTGATGTAGAAACCAATCAGAGGAATCTGCTAAAAATATGGTTGCACCTCAGCCACAGGTGAACCAAGAGATAGTGAAAAGTATATTCCAATAATTCCAAGTGGTGTACACGAGGGACTAAAGGGAAGATCCATGATAAGTGGACCACTCCATCCCGTTTCTAAAGTAGAATCCACCCATCTTCTAGGATGATTCGGAACCAAAGACTATAGAGGGTTGGACGAACATGATGAATCAAATATTCGAGTTCATCAAAACAATAGTGGACTTGAAAGTCAAATTGAAAACTTATATGATGGAGGATATTACAAGCCAGTGGTGGTATTTAGAAGTGGAAGATATATTAGATCAGAACTTGAGTTGGGAGGATTTTGAAGAATTTTTTAACAAACAATTCTATCTTTACACTTTAATAATCCAGAAAACAACATAATTTTCAGCCTAAAGTAAGAGAGCCTCCCTATTACTGAATATGTGGATAAATTCATGAATTTAGTGTGATTTTATAAAAAAATTTCATCAAGTGCGAGCTTAAAGGAACACATCTTCATGTCAGGACTCTGGTAGGAGATTCAGTTGAAGATTACATTACTTTGTATGCCAAATGATACAACGATGGTAAACATGGCCTCAGTGGATGAGATAAATATCTATGGATCTTTGGGAGGAGGAATCATGATGATACTGACAGGAAATGGTGGGACCTCAATTGCTGGGATAAAAAGGAAGAGTGAAACCTATTTTTAGGGTGGAAATGGGAATCATAATCAAACAACTAGATCAATAAATCTTTCTCCTCAAGAAAAGGGCCAGCTATAATGTTATCAGTGTAGTTAATTTGACCACATCAAGAAAGAGTATATGAAAAAACCTCCAAAATTCCAAAACTGCAACAAAATGGGAAATATTTAGTGATATTGTCATAGTTTTCTATAGTCAGGTGCTTAGGACACTTCTCAGGTGTCACAGACAACATATGATTCAATAGGGAAGGGCCAATAGAATTAGATCCACTAGTAGAGCAGAGCTAGGCATGGTGACTATAGGACCACCATGAATCTAAAGAAAGGGAAATATTAGAAGTGAAATAAATATTAGAGTGCCACAATGAAGAAGTTATATGAAGAAAATCATGGGACTCTAGAAGATCCGGTAGGACTATCTATAGTGTGAGGTACATTTCTAATGAATTCTACCCTTATGCGTGTTGTTTGATATTGGTGCATAACATTATTTTATTGCTTCTCGTAATACTAATTTTATGAGTTTGAAACTTGAAATGATTCATTCAGTGATAAAAATGAATACCCTTATCGGTGAAGGAGAATGTCAAGATTTCATTTGTAGAGCGTATTCTATAACTATTGATGGAGGTGAGAAAAAATGGGATTTCTCAGTTCTAGAGATGGATGTCTATGATATAATCCTAGGAATGGACTGGTTGATAGCGTGCAAGGCTCACATCAATTATTATAGTAGGACTGTTAGTTTCAATACTGAGGATGGCACTACGCATCTCTTCAGAGGAAAAAGTATTGAAAAAGCAGGTACAACAGGATTGTTGGCACTAGTAGTTGTAATAATCTCTTATCATTTAGTGGTGTTGACTTTGGAATCGATGGAAGAGATCAATGATACCAATTTTCTATCAATAGTGGATCAATTTCTAGATGTGTTTCCTAAAACGTTTTCTAGGCTACCACCTGTAAGTGAAGTGGAGTTTACGATTGATCTTCTTATAGGGACTACTCATATCTATCTGCCATATTATAGTATGGAACTAATTTAATTAAGGGAGATGGAAGTACAATTGGAGGATCTTGAAAGAAAAGGTTTCATTCAGCCATGTACGTCTCCATGGGAAGCACCCGTATTGTTTGTGAAGAAAGTAGATGGATCTCTTTGGTTGTGCATTGATTATTGTAAGTTTAACCAAATTATAATAAAGAATCGGTATCCACTTCCATCCATTAGTGATTTTTTCGATCAATTGATGAGAGCTCAGTGGTTATTAAATATTGACTTGTGATTAAGATATCCAAATTGTGAGTTCATAAGGACGATATTATGAAGACAACTTTCAGAAGATGATATAACCATTATGAATATGTAGTTATGCCATTTGGCCTAACAAATGAACCAGCAGTATTTATGGAATTAATGAATTAGATATTTTAGTTATATCTAGATTATTTTGTGGTGGTGTTCATTAATTGAATATTGGTGTTTTCAATAACCAGGTTCGAGCATGAGGAACACTTGGCAACAGTGTTGAGAATTCTGAGATACCACAGTATGTATTTCAAATTGTCAAAGTCTGAATTTTTGATACAATAGGTATGATTTTAGGGCCATGTGATTTCTTAAAAAGGTGTTTCAGTGGATCTTGAAAAAATTTAAGCAGTTATCTCTTGGAAACCGCCGAAGAATGTTTTTGAGAAACGAATATTTCTTGGTCTTAGTGTGTATTATCGTTGTTTTTTTGACTTCTCATGACTAGAATCGCCAATGAAAACGTTGAAAAAGGAAAATCTTACTTTATAATAGAGTGAAGAATGCTATAAGTTTTTTCAGGAGATGAGAGTGTGTCTGTCATCAGCACCTATGTTGGTTTTTCTAGAACTAGTATAGGGATATGTGGTCTACTTTGATGCTTCAAGATCTTGGTTGGAATGTGTTCTCATGCAGGGAGACCACATGGTTGCTTATGGCTCAAGAAAATTGAGAGTGAATGATAAGAATTAACCAACACATGATTTAGAGTCATATATGGTCACTCAATCATTAATGACTTTGCATCACTATCGATTTGGTGACAAATTCATTGTGTTCACCAATCATAAGAGCTTGAAACACATTTTCTCACAAAGGGATCTGAATTTGAGGAAAAAGTGATGAATGAAGTATCTATAAATGTTTGAATTCCAAATGATGTATACAATAGGAAAAGGAAATTCGGTGGTTGATGCATTAACAAAGAATTCATATGCTCAGTCGGAAAAGGAATCTATAGAGAAGTGGAAGTTGATGTCAGTCTTAACCGATATGCATGTGGAATGCAAAAACCAATGTGATGTTTTAGTTTTATTTTAAATATAAATAGTTCCCGATTTAGTAAAAACGGTTAAATAGGGTTTAAATGATCTGAATTGGGAACACGATAAGAAAATGAAAGAGTAATGACTAGAACTCTTTCAGAGCAACGATCACTTTCAAATTTCTGGGGGCAGAAAAACCAATGGTGGGGAGAATGTAACACCCCCAGTTTCTGGTATATAACCCATTCTTGATGCTTTTATTATGTTTAATGGTTATGTGGGAAGTTTTTGGAGACTTTGGAGTACTTTTGGAGGGTTTTGGGAAATAAAAGGGCAGCACGATTAACACACTATTTGCCCAAACCGTACAAGGCCTAAAGTAATTCCAAGTCTTTGTGGATTTAATTCAGATTGGCCATCTATTTGATTTTTTTGATGAAAATCAACCCTAATAAGATTATTTTCTCCCCAAAGGCCAAATGAGATTCTCCCATTGATCTGGAAGTGATCCAAACATGTTCCTTGGTGAATCGAAGGTAGATTCTTACGGTAAATGCCCATTATTCGTCGTTTTCTTCACGATTTCTTAGAGATACTCCTCCTTTCAAATATTTTTCTTAGATATAAAACCCTTGTGGGTATATCTAAGAGTGTTGAGACCAAATTAGGTTAAATATATTATTTATCCTGATAGGGGAGGAGATCTTGGGTGGTTTCTTGGAATCTTGACCTAGATTCTTGAGCATTCTTCATCCGTTGTCGGTTTTCATCAACACGAGTGGGGTAGGTAACTTTATTATCATCTCCCCTAGATGGAATTGATCGAGATTTATTAATTTTTTTAAATTCAAATTAAATTACGTTTTTTATGATGTAAAATTGTTAAACCATCTTTAGCTATAGGTGGTGGAAATTGTGGAAAATTAGGTGTTTTTGTGAAAAACCCTAGTTCTTGATTTTAAATGGAGATTTTTAGATTATGGATCTTTTAAATGTTGTAAAATTTATTTATTTATAATTTTCACAATAGATATATGGGGTTTTAAAACAATTTAATGTTAGAAATTAGATGGTTCAAAAGTTTTCAATAAATAAGAGTTTTTATTGAAATAGGTGAAATTGTTTGAAATTGGTTTTGGTTTTTGGAAAAATTGGGGTGCGTATCATATTGCATTAATGGGTATAGTTTAAATATGATCATGTGCCTAGTGGAAATGGTTAAATGTAACATGGGTAAAAATTACCTTTTGATGACTTGGTATATCGATGAGAAATTGCTCATGAGTGGATGCATTTTTGGTAGTTATTGCTATGCAGAGTTTATTGGTTTTACAAAGTAGTTTTCGAGAAGTGTTTTAAATAATTTTTTATATAAATGTTTCTAACTCTTATATCTTAGTGGAGTGAGTAGGTAATTACATTTGGAAAGCCTACTGAGTTTTATACTCACCTCTACTTAGGCACTTTGGTGCTTTTGCAGATGTCATCTTTTGGGATGTGGGAAAAGGTAGGGTGCAATAGTTTTTTAGAACTACTTATTGAGCTGTTGATCTATCTAGTGGTGTTAGAGCATGGGTAGTTTGGAGCCTAGATTATTGTTGTTATTTTGGTGTCTTATGGATTTATCTTCCGCAGTTTGGTTGATGTCTAGTTTTCTTCCACTGTAGCACTTTTTTTGGCTCAGTTTGGTATAAAATATTTTCCAAATTGTCATTATTTTTCTCATCCATCATATAGATTGTATGAGTTGTGGTTGGTTAGTTTATAGGATGATTGTAAAAGGGAAAAACATTCCCCACTAGTCAATGAAACCCTTCAACATTTATTTCTAGCCTTTGGCAACTTGGGGAAGTCGCCTAAGGCCAAGTTATAAATCGTTGTACTCTTAAGCCAATGAGAATTAGCAGGTGATTACAAACTTTCCCATTACCCATTTTAAAGAAATTTATCACATTTATTCAATATATATTACATAGGAATAATCTATTAAATATCAAATTCCAAAATAATGGTTAATTATAATATTTAGATGATTAACCTTTTATGAAATTTGATTTCATAAATTTAATAAGAAAACATATATGTTTCACAAAACCACACTATTTTTAGTAATAATAACAAATCACTAAAAAAGCATAAGAAACATCAAGAATCATGTAAATAATAGGAAATTTTACCTATGCCTTTAGTTACCCTTAGTTTATTTCAGTTTTAAAATTGCGTTAATTCTTAAAACCAACCTAGGAAAATAATATCATGAAACTTCCTTGCTTATAAAAAACTATTTATTGAATATAATACCTCAATGAGAGCTTCAACTATTTATATTCAAGGAAAAGGGTAAAAGGATGATAAAAATTCCAAAATCAATAGGATAAAGTCTTTAACAATCGAGAACATAAAAATCCCCAATCAATCCATGTCCCAAATATCCCACAAACCAAACTGACACTACTACCACGAACTTCTAGGAATGAAATTTTTTGATAAAACATTGAATAAGAGAGGAAAGAATCACTATAGATCATAATAAATCGATATATTCAATCTAAGGGATAAAAATGATCATGAGTGACCAAAATAATCAAAATAAACACCTCTAGTAACTCAATATTCATGAAAAATATAATAAATAAGAATAATTTAGATGGGATTCCAAAATTATATAGTTTCTAAAGCCTTCAACATCCCTACATGATAGGATATGGTAACATCATGAAGCGATAAATCAATATAGCCTCTGAAAATAACAGTGTGAATCTATCTTATTTACCTCATTTAAAACAAAATTAACCCATATTAATTCTATATTACTAATGAAGGTCATAACCTGGTGATAATAATCAATCCATGACATCCAATCCCTAGAAAATAAAAGAAATTACCCCAAAAAAAGAGATGACATAAAACATATTTCCATGATTTAATGGTTTCCCAATATATAGAAGCACAAGAACTTGGACTTCGGGTCTTATTCTATGGCATAGGTGTTCATGGAACAATATGAACTCATAGAAGAATAAAAAAACTCCCCAAAACTATTTAATTTAATTAATTATACCATCACACAATGAATATAAAATGAAAAAGGTAATACATGAGAGTAAAATTCCATTACATTTGAGTCTCTTTAAAATGTAAAAGCCATTTATTTTTCCATAATTGACCACAAAATCCTCCATTCCATGATACATCATATCGTGTTGTGTCACAACCCCATCCCTATAAACATTCCCATCCTTGAATTGAAATGAATAAAGGAGATGATGACCCCCGTTTCCTACCTTCAGTAGGCCCGAGGGTGGTGACCAACACCAAGGGTATACAAATCTCACTAAGTTGGAGGCATTACCCTTTTATAGTAAAAAAGATCAAGATATAATATGTATCAACCCCAAAATAACTCCAAGAAATATATAAAATAATACCAAAATCCACCCCACGTACATGTTTATAATAAAACTATTAAAAATACAAATAAACTCTAAGGTAAGTACCAAATGCAATGCTAAGTAGTGACACCACAATTGTACCAAAGTCCAAGATAGTAATGCCAAACCCAGTCCTCATAGTCCTCCTGAAAACCTAAAAATATTTGTATATACATAGGTTGAGCATACAAGTTTACTCAATAGGAAAACCAAAGTCCCCCGTGTACAAGTGAGAGAAGCATACTAAGGATTTTGTGAGAAAAAAACATAACTAACAACAACTAGAAAGGTATACTAACCATCCAGACCTCACCAAGGCACACTCACTAAGTAACACAAGTCATGTGAATTAATATAGTAAGATCATAAATTATAGGGTACCCCACAATTATTTCCAACTAATTATCCACTATCACACCCTAATTAAAAAAAACTTGCCACTCCCACCTCTTCTAAAAGAACCACATCACAACCTTTCCGCACACACGCTGACCTCATAACCACATCTCTCCCACAAACACCTGGGACACATACAACATCACATCTCACCCACACACACCTAGGACTCACAAATATATCTCACCCACATACACATGTTCCACATATGATAGCACATTCTACCCAAAGACACCTGGGCATCACAACCACATGTCACCCTGAAGATGTAACAACCCAAACTTTCATTAAGTGAAATTCATCTTGATCTAAGGTCTAATTATGTAAAATGTTTATATAAAATGTGAACTTCAATGGTTTTATGTTTTTGTATTTTAAAATACCATTATGAATTGTGATTGTTTCTAATATAGTCGTTGAACAGTGATCACATGATTAATATAAATACAGAGCTTTAACAAATCAAATTTACTCATACAAAGTAAGCAATGGCCTCATCAAGTAGAGTTTCCTCATACGAAGCCCTTTTTTCGGAAATCATAAAGGAGGTGAAATCATTGAGGTTATCTCTTGTCCAATCCCAATCTGATCTTGAACACGTTATGCTTGAGCAGAACCGACTACGGGAGAAGTGGAAGTTAATAGAGATTACCACCCGAGCGATGTTATCCGAGCCACCCCAAGAGTCTGTCACCATCGCACAACATACCCTTCAGTCTTATTTGGGTGTTATAAGGGGTTATATAACAAGACCCTAACACTATGAGAATTTACATTTTTTTGTATAAATAATGTGCATTCATTTTATTATTGTAACTTAGTTAATTGTTTTTAAAGAACAAATAGTATTTTTAGTTAATATTCTACTAAGAAATATATTTTGTTGAATTAATGGATTTTTGAATTAGATAATATTTTAATAAAATATTATTATTAAATTACTTTTTATTTAATATAAATGATCATATAATTTTATGAACGCAATGTTAAATTTTATTAATGCTTGAAAACTATTTTTTTCAAAACCCATGAATTTTCGGCAATTTTCAGTTTTTATTTTAAAAGTAAAAATTTACATATTTATAAAAATATTTAGATTAAATTAATATATATTTGTAATCCGGATTTCGAAATTATCCAATGTTTAATTTTTCATAATTTTCTAAGACAGTCAAATTTTTGCGTAAAAATTAAATACCGTTTAAATATATAATGTGTTTTGCGACATCATAATGACCCAATAGTGATGTAATAAAATACTAAAAACATTATGTTCGACCAATATATGTTTTATAATTAAAATAATATGATTTTAGATTTGTTTGAATTATTTTACAATGATTTTTTGGACCCTCCAAGACTTATAAAACATTTTGTCCTTTTAAATTGTCTTCCTTGAGAGTGTGACTCACCTCCACATAAGAAACCCAATTATTTTAAGAAGTTCGTAAATTGTCCTTATAAAATATGTTTTCCACTACCCTTTTGAAAAAATCATGGGCAAAAACCATGGTCTATTTTGTGGTATCGATTTGTTTAATGTGAGGTGTCCCAAACCTAAATAATAATGAATTCACTCTCATTTCCTATATAAATCCACCCAAGCTCCCACTTCCTCTTCAATAAAAGCCTTTAGAGTTCGACCAACCCATTCCATCCTCTCTATAGAATCCTCCCAAGGTTCCCCAAGCTCCCAAGAAGCCTCTCTCAAGCCTCTCCCAAGCCTTTGGGATCGCACTTCCAAGTAAGAGATTTATTCCTTTATCATTTTTGTCTAATTTTATTTAAGTTGTTATGCTCTTTTGTTTTCAATTAAAAATGTTGGGGTTTGATTTCTCACCTCCCCCATACTATACTATTTTTTTGGATGATGAGATCCCCTTTTATCTCTCATTAAATCCTCCCACGTACACCCGTTGCCATGCCGAAATTCTATGAGGGATATATCGCTCCTCTTTTACATCCATGTAATTCTTTTGTACTATGCATCTAAATTCCATTACATTTGTTGGGACATGTATCAATATGACCCCCTTAATTTCCATTTCATGTAAATATTATGAGACACCATTTTCTATCTCATCAACTATTTTCATTAATCCTTATGTAACACCGTTATGCTGCCGATATTGCACCGTGTTTTTCCAAGCCAAGATCCTTTTGTAGTGAATACCATACCCATGTCTCTATCACGAGAATTAACCTTTATGAAAATATACCTACTTAATGGTATATTCATGTATTTATTCCAAATTACTTAATCGTGGAATAACTTATGACATTGATTGATTCCATGTTATATGATCCATCTGGCACACTTATGCATGAAATGAAATGTTTTAGAAGGGTGCGCCCTAATAGCGCTCTAATTCTTTGGATAAAGTATAGTATCATGATACGTCATGTGAAATGGGTGTTGAATCTTGCTAATTCAAGTGAAATGAGGTTTTACTCATTCTGCATGTGCAATGAGGGTTTACTCATGCTCCATGTGCAATGAGTCTTGGCTCTGGCTAATAAATTAGGTTTAAGTGTGTAATAATGGTGATGATAGTGGTTTTTATGGGTAATTTTATGTTGTATCAAGTGAGGATTTTATGTAATAAATTAGGTTTAAGTGTGTGATAAAAATAAGGGTTGTTATAGAAGATACCTAGGAAGCACGACACATCTCATCCCAAATAAACTTTGGAAAAACAACTCCCCCACACACACTTGGGCCTCACAAACCACAAACACCCGAAGGAACATGGGTTATCGCCTCATGGAAGAGGGAGTAGGTAAGAGTGGGTGGATAGTCATCTATCCTCCCACTGTGATTTTTGGGAAATACACCCTCCCCCACGACAATGGGGGTGTTCAGAACATGGTGCTCAAATACGGTGGGGTGTATATAGAAGTCACAAAGGAAATACATGTATATATATATATATATAATACCAAACACTCAATCCAAACCTTTGGGTTTTCGACCAACAACAAATTCACAAAACCACTTTTCTTCTACCTACAAACACACAACAACACACAACGTGTCAAAAACCAAATTCATACCCCAGCCAATTCATTTAAGAAATTAGCATCCTTTATTAATAATTAATTTATTCATTCTATCTCTACCCGGGCTACTAATAAATAGAATACACAATAGAAAACTCAACCAAAGTCATCTCAGAAGATAAAGATCCATATAAACTAAATTAGCTTCACATTACTCTTTTTTTAACACCCATCCATGTCATAAAAAAACTGATCCCAATACATGGAGTGAATCTTTGATAATTCTACTCATGAGAAAACTCTATGAAAATTACCCATAAAAACCACTATCATCACCATTATTCAATGGAATTCCAATGAATACATCATCTCAACCCCAAAAACCCCCCAACTGAAAACCAACCCCATCAAAACATGTCACCAAAACCATTATCGGAAATCCTACTACATAACTGCACCACACCCATCACATCAAGCAATATAAACATATCACAACCTGATGGAATCCCCACTGCACAACACTACCTACCCATTCCACAATCAAAAAATTTCTCAACCTGAGATTCCATTACACCACCCAAACCACCCCACATCACACAACCATTCCCACGACTGTACCACCACACAAACCAAATAAGACATATTCAGATTTAACAAGGATATGTTATTTAATTCCCCTTGTTAACTTACGGGTTTATCATAGAAATATTTTGATCCCAGATCATCCATTTATTATCCTAGTGTAATTTATTAACCGATTCCCTAACAATTTTTTGTTAGAAAAACCAGCATCTTGCATTCCATAATCATTACTCGGTTTGAAAACAAAGACCCCAAAATATCAGGATTTTCAATAGGTATATATCCCATATAATTCACAAAAACTACCAACAAAATATCTAGTAGATCATACGTCACTTTTCTCCAGCCCCTATATACTGATCTAAGATAGTTTAGTTATATTCGTTAATCTGAATTCAATCGTGTTCTTAAGAAACATTGATAAAACCACCCCAAATGATTCTTATATAAAATAGAGATGAAGGAAAAACTACATGGAAGAAAGAATGATCAACACTTCTTTATTATGCCAAATCAGGGTGTTCACATGCTGCATGAAGAGCCTCTAGAAAAATAAACGCAATCCAAAAAGGTGTAAAATAATGCACGGATCATTAGGGAAGAAAAGTTGGGGGAACACTAAGATAAAATGGAACTACACATGGAAGATAAGATCTCATATTTAGAAAAAGAAAGATCCTAAATCCACATGAGAAATAATTTTTAAAATTCATTAAAGGAGGATCTTGACCACAACTATGCAGTTTGAAATTCAAAGTAAGCTTCAGTTTTTTAGAAGAGAGATATGATTTGAAACAGCTCTAGAAACCATAAAATATGGTATTAAACTCATTTTAAATTAATTAAAATGTCAAAACGGATAAAATAGAAAAACTATAGAATTCTATAATTTTGAAAAACTATTGATGGTGAGTCACCAGTGGATGAGACACCGGTCGGTGAGTCACCGGTGCAAGATACCATCACCGACTCACCATTGGCAGTCACTATCACGACCTACCATTGTGAGCTATCAGTAGAAGAGTCAACATTCTGAGCTACTAGTTTATGACTCACCATTTTGTGATACCGGTGGATGACTGACCATCACGAGTCACCATCGCGACTCACCATCATGAGCTACCAGTGGACGAATCACCATTTTGAGTTACCAGTGGATGAATCACTGTTCTAAACTACCGGTAGATGACTCACCATTTTGAGCTACTAGTAGATAGTTCACCATCATGATTCACCATTGAAAATCACCATCACGAATCACCCATGGTGACCTACTGGTGAAATTCAACATTGTGACTCATTGGTCCGACCCACCGTAAAATAAAATACCATTGGAAAAATAGATTTTTGGAATTCTTGAAATGAGTCACTGTGACCTCCTCGAACACTTCAAATGCTAAATTTTCACAACATAATAGACTAGAGATATCTAGACTATTAAATCAGATAGATCTCATACTATTCTCACCTCAATAATTAAAAACCACTCCTAGAAGAAAGAGGGGTCGAAACTACCACCAAGAGAGACACCTCTCAAGGATCCTGATACACTTGAAACACCGCTAACAACCAAACACATCAACATCCAGTGATAAAACACCCTAAATTGTTCTAAATCTAGATTGGAAACCTCCACATCCAAAAACACCTCATTTGAAAATCTCTAACCTAGAAAACTAGAAGGCACACCATATTAGGAAAACAACCACACTATTTAAACATGTGAACTAGGGAATTCCATCATCCATGTCAAGATACTATCCACTCTTCTTGGCACTGACTCACCCGTATAGATATAATTGTATCTCAATTAATGCATATTGATTAGAAATTAGGTCCTCCCCTCTTCACGTGTCATGACTTTATCTCACTTTAAGAAATAAAGAAACAACTCATCTTATAACAAACAAGGGTCAAAAATTACATTTTAAAACAAAACATAACAAGGAAAAACCCAAAATAGATATGGGTAATTAGCACGTATCTATGATTCTCACTCCCAAGTATTCTTCTATAGGCCACCATACCTCTAAAGCACGTGATCCAAAGGGATGATCCATCCACTCAACACCTTCTCCCAACGATCCTAGATCTCTACTGTCTGCTCGAAGTATATTACATCATCCTAGATAGAAAAGTCCCCCCAATAAATGAAATGGGAGTCATCATGAAGATATTGGAGAAGTTGAGAGATGTGAAATACATTGTGGATACTCTCCAACCATGGTGGAAGCACAAACTGGAATTCCACCTTGCCAACTCATATCAACACCTGAAAGGGTCCAACAAACAGGTGATAAAGCTTGATCCATCTCCAAAACCTCCACTACCCATGTCGAGGGGAAACATTCAAGAAAACGTGGTCCCTAACCTCGAACTCCAAGGGCCTCATACTGCGATCTACATATGACTTCTATCAGACCTGTACTACTTTCAACCTTTCACAAACAAGCTAAACCTTCTCTGTTGTGCTCTCCAAAATCTTGGGACCAAGAACAAATACTAACGAACCCATACATAAAAAAATATTAATGAAATGTTCATCCATAAAAATATTCGAATGGAACCGTGCTAATCGAAGAGTGAAAACTGTTATTATAAGAAAAATTGACCAAGGGTAAGTGTTGCACCCAAGATTCTCCAAAGTCCTAGACCCTTGATCACAGCATATCCTCCAATATCTGGATAATCCGTTCTATCTTCCCATATATTTGATGGTGTAATACAGTGTTGAGACATTAATGAGTTCCAAAAGCATGCTTCAATCCCCTCTAGACTTGTGAGGTAAAACTTGTATCCTGATATGAGACAATTTATCTCAAAACTCTATGAAACTATACCAATTCATCCACATAGCTCTTTGAAAAGGAATCCACTAAGCCATAATCCTTTATTTCTAATAAGTGATGTGATTTCATCAGCCAATACACTATTCCCCATATAGCTTCATAGACACCTTGAGATATAGGAAAACCTATGATGAAATCCATTGTGATGTCATCCCACTTCCACACGGGGACATTTAAGGGCTATAACAACCACCGGGAACATGGCACTTAGACTTCACCTACTGGCACAGTAAGCATTGCACCAAAAAATCCACCACTGCCCATTTCATATTAGGCCACCAAAACTATATCCTGAAGCCATGGTACATCTTGGAAACTCCTAGGTGTAATAATAAGGGTGATTCATGAAACTCACAAAGGACTCTCTCACGTATCTCCACTAAAAAAACTATATTCCATGAAATAACATCTAATTCTGACTATCCTCCGACCATCCCTTTAGAGATTTTTCATGGTCAACGCGATTAGGCATCACCACTGCTACCGAGTCCACCCATTGAAACTCCACCTACTGTATCAGAGAATAATCTACCATCATCATAAATAAAAAACCTGTACCATTGTTAACCCTTTCATCAAAATGCAAGGTTTCCAAATCCTCCATCACATTCCAAGATTCTGTAGACTCTTGAAAACCCTCCTTCTATGAATTCTTACTCAAAGCATTTCCCACAATGTTCCCCTTTTTTGAGGTGTAGAAGATCTCAAAATCATATTCCTAAATAAACTCTATCCATATCTATTATTGAAAGTTCAGATCTCTCTAGGAAAAGATATACCTTAACTTCTTATGATATGTGAAGACAAAAAGGTGTTCCCCAATGAGGTAATTCCACTAAAACATCAGCTTAAACATGACTTCTGTTAGATCCAGATCATGGGTGGAATAGTTATGTTGGTGGGGACATAACTTCCTAGACCTATAATAGATCACTACCCATTGCAACATCAAGACGCATCCCAATCCTAGATGGTAAGCATCACAAAACACTTTTAACAACACCCTTCCTCTAAGAAATAGACTTCTAGAGCACTGACCAAATTCCCCTTCATATAGCCAAACATTTCCTGGAACTGCACACTCTATAAAAAATCTCAGTATTTCTTAATCAAAGCTATCAACAGAGATGAAACTCAAGAGAAATTAGGTTCCAACCTCCGATAATAGCCTGGAAGACCAAGAAAACTATGAATCTATGCCACATTCTAGGGTGATGCCTAAGAAAAAATTACTTCAACCATTAACTAGTCCACTGATGCACCATGATAGGACACCTTATGCCCAAGGAAATGATCCTCTCATGTCCAAAACTTACACTTGGACAAATTTCCCTAGAGATGGTGGTGTTGAAGGACCCACAAGACAGTACTGAGATGCTTGGTATTATCCTCCTCTGAATTCAAGTAGATCAAGATGTCATCGATAAATAAAATGACGAAATAGTCTAGGAAATCATGAAAGATAGAGTTCATAAGCCCCATGAACCCGACTGGTGCATTCATAACACTGAATGACTTGATTACAAAAGCGATGTTCTCATAACAACATCTGAAAGCAGTCTTCAGGATATACCCTCTTCCACCCTCAACTGGTGATATCCAGACTGCAGATTGATCTTAGAAAACCAACTCACCCCAATCAATTGGTTGAAAAGATCACAACTCCTCGGGATAGGGTAACGATTCATGACTATCACTTGATTTAACCTCCGTTAGTCTAGGAAAAATATTAGAATACCATCCTAATTATTTCAAAACAACACTGGAGCACCCCACGACAACACAATGGGATTGATAAATCCCATCTTCATGAGGTCATCTATTTGAATCCTCACCTCCTGCAATGTAGAAGGTTCCATTTGATAAGAAGACATCAAAATGAGAGAAACACCAGGCTATAGGTCGATCTAAATCTCAACATAATGTAGAGGGGGTGGAGTCACAACATCCTTGGAAGAAACATCCAAGAACTCCCCAAAAACAATGGGAACTCCCACTATCCCACCGTCAGTTGATCTCACTAACAACCCTGTCAATAAGAAAAGAAAAGGACCCACATGATGAATACCCACCTGATATCTTTGCTCACTGATGGAAGCCTCACTCTAACCATCCACATATGAAAATACAACACTTCTTTGGATATGTTTTGATAAATAAATTCATATAATACAACCATTCGATGCCAATAATGACATCATATGGATTTATATGTAGTAAGAAAAGATACCCATGGGATTGATGTGGTCCCATAATCAATCTATATCTCTGACGCATGTTAAACAAGTTGGTCTGGACACCTACTATCATACTAAACACCAGGGGTATGATAAGACTATTTAATTATAGTCCCCAAGAATAGGCTAGACTATGTGCAATAAAGGATTACGAAGCCCATGAATCAAGAAAATCACAAGCAAGGGTTCTAAACAGGATGATCATACCTTGAATAGCCTCTGGCCCAGTAGAAACTGTTTCCTATGATACTTGTAATTGGCCAATCCCATATCCTCTTTCCCTATACTGGAGAATAACTCCATGAGAAAACCGAGGTCGAGGTCCCTAAGGATCACCTAGAGGCTGACCTCTACCTACTCCACCTCCCCTCACTAAATCATGAGCTTCCTATCCCTACTACTGAAATGGCCAAGCTAGAAACTACAACTAAGGCTAACATGGAAACTATCCACCTCCACTATAGAAAGCTTGAATGGCCACTGGTCACTGGTACTGAATATTTTTAATGACTCCATAGAAGAAAAAAATCATTCCCAATCCCACGGGAAAGGCACAAGGACCATAAGGTCGAAACCAAAATTACTGAGGTCGACTCCCCCCGGATGAAACCTTGAAGGCCCTGGCACTTGAGACCTAATACTAGTATCCTTGCCTCTTGAAGAACCCTATAGACTCCCCTCTCATGGTAGACCTCCTATTGAGTGTATCTTTTCAATCACTTCCACCTTCTTCTGGACGTCCAAGTACATTGGAAATGTAGTGGGAGTAACCGCTTAGTTGATAGAGGGACGAAGTGCCTCCTATAGATATTTTATGTGAGAATCGTCATCCAAAAAGAGATCCACGTAAAAATGAAGGAGATCCTTGAACATTATCCCATGCTCCCATATTGACATACTCCCATGTTGGAGGGAGTGTAACTACCACCTCTTCTCATCTATCATGGTGGATGAAGGGAATTCTTCTCGAAACTCCTTGAAATTGACCCATAGAACATCAACCTACTTCTTCTCCCCTCGGTACAACATCCACCACTGACACACAAATACCCACGTCTGAATCACTGCCAAATGAACCCAGTACTCCATTAGAGCCCGGATGAAACAGAAGGTGATCTCAAGATACTCGATCCAGCTCTCCGTCTCTATATCTAAAACATTACCCTTGTACTTTACCAAAGAATTGCATTGAAAATCCTGAAACACTCTCTTCCCTTAGTCATCCTATTCCATGGGATCAAACCTTCACTGATCAACTGTATTATTCTACTGATCCTCAACTTCTCAATCCACATGCAGATGATGATTTAGTTCCATACCTGAAAGGTAAACAATGAATTATTAAGCCTGAGTAGTATGTAATTTTTTATTTAAAATTAATTTTAACTCATTTAACTTATTCCACTAACCATTTGAAATTCAGTAATGATAACCCAACTCAAAAATAAACACAAGTCATTATGATGGATTTACCTTTCATAGGGTCTCTACCCTTCAAATGGTGTACCCTGACTTGGTCATTTGGCAGGCTCAGAGTCCTCACATTGAATCATGGGGGTCTCTAAATTTTCTTGTCCTAGCTGATCTTCCCCACCATATTTCATGCACTAAGATCACCTAACATTGTTTCCCTACCAACCCATGAAATCCTCAATATGTATAACTTTAATCTCCATCCTATCTCTCAACCATTAGCCTTTGATTCAATTTTATAACAACCCCATTCCCTAAAAATATCCCCCTCCAGGACTGGTAATGAAGAAAGAGAGGTGATGACCCCAAATTTCCACCTCCAGTAGGCCCTGGGGTGGCGACCAGCACCGATGGTATACAAATCTCACAAAGTGGGAGGTATTGCCATTTTATTGTAAACAATATATGTAGATAAGATGTATCAACCCAAAATAAACTCCATGAAGTATATAAAATAACACCAAAATCCTTCCAAGATGCATGTTTAAAATTAAACCATTACAAATACAAATAATCTATAAAGTAAGTACCAAAAGTAAAGATTAGTAGTGACACAAAAACTATCCAAATGTCCGAGCTAGTAATGCCCAAAATGGTCCCTATAGTCCTCCTGAAAACTTGAAAATTGTTTTATATGCGTAGGGTGAGCCAAAAATTATACTTAATAGGAAAACCAAAGTCTCCCATGCACAGGAGAGAGAAGTATGCTAATGATTCCATGAGAAAAAAACTTAACCGCCAACACATAGAAAGGCATAATAACCATCCCCACATCACCAAGGAACTATCACCAAGTAAAAAATGTCAAGTAAATTAATATAGAAATCACATCAATGATAGGGTACCCTACACTTCTTTCCCATTGATTACCTGCACTCACACCCAAATGAAAAACTACATGATGCACCCACCTCTTCTAAAAGAACCACATCACTACCCACCCACACACACCTGGTCTACAAAACTGCATCTCACCCATAGAAACCTAGGCCACATAACACATCAAATCCCTCCTGCACATACCAAGTCCTCACAACTATGTCCTGCTCACATAAACCTGGTTTACATACCACATCAGATTCCACCCTCAGACACCTGAGCCTCACAACCACTCCTCATCCCAAAGTCACCTGGGAAGTACAACACATCTCACCCCGTAGAAACCTGATAAACACAAATCACCCACACACACACACCTGGGCCCCACAAACCACAACCTGCCTTAAGAAACATAGGATATCACCATCTTGATGAGGGATAAGGGAAGAACGGGGGGGGGGGGCAGCCATCCATCCCCCCAACAGGATGTTTGGGAAAGACACCCTCTATAAGGATCCATCCTTAAAAATTATGTAATATTGAATTAAGTTAATAATTCACATTGAGGATCATTTTAGCTTTATAGTTTTAGAGAATTAGGCCATAAATATTAAATTACATCTCAAAATATTCCAAAGTAGACACTTTTACTCTATCCAATTTTTTCACAATAATAAATATCCTTAAATGAAACAAGAATTATTTTCTTAATATAAACCTTATTGAACACATAATTTCTATTAATCTTCCTTATAACATGTGAAAAACATTTCAAAAACTTAGGATGAGCATAAAAAGCTCTGTAAGGGTTATAAAATAAGGAAAGAAAACATCAGTCCATCAATACATAAAAATCATTGAAATCATACTTATTAATCATAAAAAATAATCTCTTTAACATAACTCATGAAATAATAATATTTATGAATATAACATAGAAATAATAAATCATAAAGGTAACTTATGGCATCCATAACATACTTATATTTCAGCATTCACATCCACATATAGAGTTACGTTTGGAATAACCATCATAGTATATTCCATAAATCTCTTTGGAGAAACATTAACGTTTAACTCCATCTTGTTACCAAATGCATTGAGGAGAAATCTTGGGCTCACCCTACCTAGGTTTATCATGGAACCACCCATATACACAAACAATTACCAAGAACCATAACATAATCATAACACATAAAACAAGCATAAATGAAATATAAAATTTCCACATTACAAAAAAAATATAAAATTTAAAGATATTAACAGAATAAATTCCTTATAAAAACCATTTTCAATCCCAAAATACATGAAAAGGGTCTTTGGTATTTTTTTGTTTAACAAAATGTTACATCTTGTTAAGGAATCCATATATCAAATAATGCCTGAGGTGATAGAAATGTCATTGTCATCATGTACGTTAAAAATAAACATTCTTTTTTTCATTTAGTAAAATGCATTGCATAAAAATATTCACTTTCAATGAAATGAAAATTAAATGGGGTTTATACTCCTTATAAAAGAATTTTTTTTATAAATCCAAATATGTCTCAATGAAAGGAGATTGAGATGAAGTCCCTTACCATGAATTTGAATCGTCTCATATGTTCCTTGATATTCCAGAATAATAAAATTAAGTTAATTTATAATTTCTTAAGAACCTTTTTAAGTTTATTATTACTTTTATATCACTTATTACCATGTTATAAAAATTTCATAATTATTTAAGTTAATACCGGTCGTTTTGTCGATATTGGGTACTTGAGTCGAAAATGAACTTGTGATAAATACAAATTGTCCATGTAGTAAAAAATCCATTATATTCAGAATGATATTCATGATTTAGATATAATATATATCATATATGTCCTTTATATAGGTATTTATAATATACCATAACATTTGGAGATAAGAAATGTAATTCACCGTTGATGGAGACAGTAAGCCGTACGTACACAAGAACACTACTTTCATTTCTATTTCATATTTAAAGGAATGAAAACTTAATGATATTTAGGTATATTATAATTCCAGTATAATATTATATTTTATATATGTTACATAAGTTCATTAATTACTTGATTTATATGTTCCATGTATGACATTAACGAGTCATATCACATTGAGGGGGCAGTCGTCCACACTTATTGAAATGATATTATCATGTTTACACATCTTGAAAAGCATAAAGGTATATTGTAAAAAACATTAATGAATAATAGAGACAATATAAACATAATATATATCATTTATAAATACAGTGGCATCATAATGGCCACAATGAGATGTGGTAGGGGAAAATCGAACAATCATCATTTCGTGAGGCATCAGTTCACCGTACACAGAAACAGTATGTTCATATCCATTAGATAGAGGTGTGTGTAAGTTTAATTTGAATACTTCTCATAAATACATACTAGTATATTTAATACACTGTTTTGGTTATAAAATAATATAATGAAGAGAGTTTAGGGCAATTTATTTAAAATAAAATGATTTCTTGAATTACCTTCTACCAAAGGTAAGGCTTATATGAGGAATAAAGGGATTTTGAGAGATTATTTGGGCAGAGGTTGGACTATACAAGGGGGATTGAGAGGTGTGAATAAGGGTTATAAGTGGTGGCCTTTTATAAGTGGGAGTAGGGGTACATTAGGAATGTCTTGAACGATTATTTTATTATAAACTGAATTTCAATTTAAAAAGTTCCAAAACTCATTTAATGAAAATATAGGATGATTATTGTTCTAAATACTTTAAAAAATATGTTTTAGACATGTTTTTTTTCAAATGTAACCTTATCCTTTAGTTTTAACCCTTATTGATCTAATTTGTCTCTTACCATGTCTTCTTATATATTCATACTATATTTTCAATATAGTTACCATAAAATGTCAATTGAACCTCAAGTGATTCATTAATGACATTTTAAACATTTTATAAGTAATTTTTATGAATATGAGATTTTTAGGACTATTATATCATTTAATAAAAAAGTATTTGTTTTTAAAACTGATTTATGTACGTTTTTATACTATTCATTTCATGATTTTTAAAAAAAATCCATAATAACTTGATTCGTTAAAAAAAACTACAGCAATTCAAATATAAAAAGTAATGCTCATCCCTAAAATTTGTGGATGCCATAAAATGTTTCAAAATAAATTTATTTTAGTATTTATAATTTCATTTATTTTAATCATTCATTAATAAAGTAATCACTACATCATCATTGTGTCATAAATATATTTATTTATTTGATGTCTAAAAATTATATATAAAATACCATGATTTAGGAAATATTTTTATATTTCTAATTTATATTTATCATCGAAACTATCACATATATAACACCATATTTTTTTTACTAAATGATATATGTTTATGTTACATTTTATTTACTTTAAATTAATTTTTAAAAAATGTCATTTTCTCATCCAAGTGGCTCCATGGGGTCCCAAAATCGACCCAAGGATGAAAATGGTCATACATATATCATACAATAGGAATATAACACATGTTATTGTAGTTTAATATTATAATAATATTATTTTTTTACCCTTATTTACTATATTTACCCTTTAACCATGGTAAATAAAATAATTACTAAAGTTACTATTTATAATGTGTAAAAATATAAGGTACATATTTACACAATTTGGACCTCCTAATTAAAAATATGGAATCCATTTTTTCAAATTCAAAGTATAGAAGTTGAATTAATTAATTTAATATTAATTCTCATTCTCGAAATCAAAAAGAAGGTTTTTAAGAAGTAATAACTATCAAAAGACTAACATGTGTTTATATACAATTTAAAAGTGAAATTACATAAAATGAACAAAATTGTATTAAGTGATAAAAATAAAATCCAATTATTCTTTAAAACAAATTAAAATTACAATCTAACTATATAAATAAATTAGATGAAAAGGAAGTTTTGAATTAAAATGCAGTTTTTTCACTATTCATTAAAAAAATGAACTTAATCTGAAAAAAACCAAAATTTCATCCAAAGTAAATTTTTATGTCCCTATTCTATAAAAGTAGTTTATTTTGAAAAATATATCATATAAAAGTGAAAAAAACTATATTTAAAAAGGGTTCTCCATCAAATGGTGGTAAAACTTCATTTTTAGAAAATTACTTCTTTTATCTGAAAAATTGAATTTATTCTCATATAATATCTAGAAAAAATATAATATAAATATAAAAAATTACATTATATATATATATCATATATAAAAATAAATAAATAGTTATATTAAAACTAAATTACTCTCTTTTAAATAGGTTTTCATAAAAACACATCCTTTATATTCAAATGGTTTTTATTTCCATTTCTAAGAAATTTGGTAACCAATGAATCATTATTTAAACATGTGTGAACCATGTTTCAAAATTCAGTTGATATTATTCATTCCCTCCATTCCATAAACTAGGAATTAACTACCATTTTAAATAATAACAATATTATTGTATTAATTTTCAGTATATCTCAATGTTGTGTGCAATGTAAGATTACAGAGAAACCCCTCATAGTTTGTCGAGTACGCTATCAGAAAGAGCATCCCATTTAAGGTAAAATTAATATCTTATTCATAAGTTTTAATAGAAATAAATAATTATTATTCTATAAACACTTAGGTCGTTACATCCTTCACCACTTTTGGAAATTTCAACCTCACAATTTTAAAAATTGGGCTCATAAACTTCATTAAAAGTGAAAAATCAAAAAAAGAGTCAATAAAACTATCACTTTAAAAGAAAAAAGAGAAGTACAAATGTCACATAAGATAAAAAATAATTAGACTCTATGAAAATATGGATATGGAAGATAAAAATAACCATCTTGTTCTAATGGATAGTGTTAGAAAATATGATCAAGAAAAAGTTAACCACCAGAAAATCACAAACTTATCATGGGTTAAACAGTCTTCGATTTCATATAGGGAAAAGTGAATGGGAAAAAGATTTTTTTTAAGTTCATTTTCATAAATTTGGGAAATATATTTATGAAATTTAATAATAACATAAGGAAATATACTTACCTTTCACGTAGAGTTTCATCCATTAATAAATTTCTACCACAAACTCATATTTTCTACAAATGATGAGTATTCATGATGGCATGGTCACCACTGAAGCGCTAGAATCAACTTATCGAGAATCAAATAATCCATAAAAGATGAACTATATATTTCCCCCATCTATATACATCAACCAAAACTGAAATGGTTAGTACAATATCAGATAATCCCCAAAAAGGATAATCCTTTAAAAAAGAAATAGTACACTTAATCTCCAAAATTCAATAAACAATACCCAATATTAAAAAAATACCATTCAATACACAATTTTCCTTAAAATTATTCAATTTAATTAAAACTATGATTGAAACCCAAAACTTATAAGTATTTGATCATGTAGTCTTCCACCATAAATCTTAATATTTATCTTTAAAAACAATAAATACTCTTAATGTATCGTACAAAATAGTAATTAACCTAATCACATATTCTCTATGATAGGTTAATAATTTCCACAAATAACCAAAATCACCATATATTCAAAATAAGAACATAGATTATTCCAAAATAATATTTCAACCATTAATCCACAAATGAAATCTCGTAGTATTCTATTTTCCTTAGGCATACAATGTTCCCAAAAGGCCAGACGTTTTCCAAAATAACATTTATCATTTAATCATCAAATCATTTCCCAATAATAATGATATCCATTTAATAAAAAATAAGTTCCCAAAATAAAATTATTCTTGATTGATATAATAATTGAACGAAAAAGAATATGTCATACTAACTAGGGACTTTATGTAGTCCAGTGGTAGTCGATAAATCCCAATCGCACTTTGGTTGTTTGTTCAATTCCCACAGCTTAGTCCAATGTGACTGGTTTTCACATGGTCGACATGCTTTACTTTTTAAAAAACTATATAATTTTATAACATTCCAAAAAATGAGATAAATTCCTAAAAAATAACTATACCTTATTTTATCCATAAAGGTTATCTTATACCTCGCATTTTTCATCCCACAAAGTAATAACCCATAATTGCCTAAAAAAAGATCGCATGAACCCCTAAGGTTATCCAATATGTCCACACAAGAAAAGATAATTCTTCCTTGAATAACATTTTCACATATCAAAATTCAGGGTTACACATACTAGAAAAAGTCTTCCAATGCAATCCTATAATTAATACATTTAAACATATCATCATCCATAGATCTAGAAAAACACTTAAATTCCTAAAATGTAGACATCTTAATCATAAAATGTTCTCCAGGATCCTTAATCCATGTTTTTCCATCTTATTCTTTTATACTTATTTCCTACAAAGAAAATAATTCATAATTTTCTAATATTTCAATAATTTCAAAACATGAGCTAAGAAATAATCCATACCTTTCATAGGTAATTTTCAATTTACTCATCTTCAATTGGAATGACATTAGGTATTGGTAAACATATATTTGTACAGTGCTACTGATCCCCATCCCTAACCTTCTTCATAGGACATATATCTGTACAATGAATATGCACACCACATTTAAAATATTCAATTGATCCCTATGAAATAACTTCTTTTCCTTTCCTAGAGTCAACTGGATGCTTCATTTTTCCATGGATGGTTACTGTTTTATGACCTTCATTACCACATCTAAATCCTCTTTTCTTCCCTTTGAATAATTTTCCATGTTGTTTCTTCCAACATCCTTGACTCATAGGTTTTTAAATATAATTACCTTTATTATAATATCCAGAACTTCCATAGGAATTCATGTCTCACATATATGATTCCTTGAATAAATCACCAAGGTTAATGTAGTAAATCATGACCCTATATAGTTGTTTGATAATAACAAAAATAGTTCTAATTGCAGCTCCCATTTCATTCGGTTTCATATTCAGAAAACCACTATAGTTTCCTTCACATTCGTTGTTACTTTGGTGCCTACTAGATCCAGCCATTTACTAAAACCAAAAAGTTCAGTGTGAGTATATCAGTAAAATCATCATATACAATCTTATGATGAGGGAAAACACAAATATATACTTATTATGTTATCTTAAACTCATTTAATTTATCTAAAATAACTATGAATCTTTCTAATATGCTAACTATTGTGGTTATATAAAACATGTAACATAAGCTCAAATAATACCCAAACCTCTAAAGATATCTAAACAAACCTATAATACCAACTGTAAGGCCCCATCCTTAGACATTACATAATCTTAAATTAAGTTAATAATTCACATTGAGGATCTTTTCATATTTAGAGTTTTATAGAATTAGGCCATAAATATTACATTACATCTTAAAAAATTTCAAAGTAAACACTTCTACTCCATCCATTTTTATTCACAATAATAAAAATTCTTAAATAAAACAAGAATTATCTTCTAGATATAAATATTCTTTAATAATTCATTTCTCTTATTATTTTTTATACCCTGTGATAAATATTTCAAAAACTTGGGATGAGCACAAAAATTTCAGTAATGGTTATAAAATAAGGAAAGAAAAAATTATTCAATCAATACATACAAATCAATGAAATCATACTTATCTATCATAAAACATAATATATTTAACATAACACATAAAATAATAATATTTATGAATATCATATTGAAAACATAAATCATAAAGGAAACTTGTGGCATCCATAACATACTTACATTGTAGGTTTCACAGCCACATAAAGAGTTACGTTTGGAATACCCATCAAAGTACATTCCCTAAATTTCCAAAGAGAGATATTAATGTTTACCTCCGTCAAGTTACCTAATTAATTAGAGAGCTATCTGAGGCTCACCCACCCTAGGTTTATCATGGAACCACCCATATATGTAAACAATTCCCAAAAACCATAATATAACCAGAACACATAAAACAAGAATAAAGGAAAGATAAAATTTATGCATTCCAATCACAATATCAAATTTTAAGATATTGACATAGTAAATAATTTCTCAAAAAAAATTTATATACCAAAATATATTAAAATGGAATTTTATATTTATTTTTTTTAAAATGTTACGGCTTGATTAGGAAGCCATATATCATATAATACTTGTGCTAGCGGAAAGGTCGTTGTCGTCACGTACGTTAAAAATAAGCATTCCTTTAATATTTTAAGAAAACAGTTCATATAAAAAGATTCCATTTGAATAAAATTTAATGGTAAAAGGGTTTTATACACCATATAAAATGAAGTCATGTATAAATCAAAATATGTGTCAATGAAAAGAGATTGAGACGAAGTCCCTTACCTTGCGTCTTCCTCATCATGTATGTTCATTGCTCTTAATGAATAATAAAATTAAGATAATTTTTATATTCTTAAGAACCTTTTTAAATTTTATTATTCCTTTTATATCAAATATTACCATGTTATAAAAATTTGGTAATAATTTAAGTTAATATCAATCGTTTTGTTGATATTGTGTACTTGTGTCGAAAATGAACCTGTTATAATTACAAATTTTCCATGTGATCAAAATTCCATTATCTATAGAATTATATTAATGATTTATATATAATATATATCATATATATCCAGTATATATGTATTTATAATAGTCTATAAAAATTTGAGATTAGAAATGAAATGCGTCGTACGTGGAGACGGTAAGTCGTATGTACGCATGAAGGCGACTTTCATTTCTATTACATATTTAAAGGAATGAAAAATTAATGATATATAGGTATATTATAATGAAAGTATAATATAATATTTTATATATGTTACATAATTTCATTAACTCCATCCTTTATACTTTCCATGAATGTCATGAACGAGTCATTTCACTTTGAGGGGGCGGTAGTCCGCACTTTTTCAAATGAAATTATCATGTTTTCACATCATGAAAAGAATAAAGATATGTTATAAATAAAATTTACTAAAGAATAAAGATAATATAAACTTAATATATATCATATATAAATATATTTTCATCATAACGGCCACTATGATAGGTGGTAGGGGAAAATCAAACAATCATCGTTTTGTGAAGCAACAGTTTGTCGTACACAGAAACAGTATGTTCGTATCCATTAGTTGGAGGTGTGTGTAAGTGTAGTTCTAATTATTCTCATAAAAAAATCTTAGTATATTTAATATACTGGTATTTTTATAAAATAATGGAATAATGAGGTTTTAGGGGGTTAGAGAAATAAAATAAATGAAAGAATCTTGAGAGAATATATTAACTAAAATCAAGTAACTCCTTTTGATTTAAGATAAAACAATTTATTGAATTTCTTTATTCAAAATATAAGGCTTATAAGTGGAAAATTGGTATGTTGGGAGATTATTTGGGCAGATTTTGGATGATCCAAGGGGGATTGAGAGGTGTGAATAATGGTTAGAGTTGGTGGACATTTATATGAGGGAGGATAGTTACTTTAGAAATGTATTGAAAGATTATTTTATTATAAACAGAATTATGATTTAAAAATGTCCAAAACTCATTTAATTAGAATATAGGATGATTATTGTTCTAACTACTCCCAACCAATAGGTTTTAGACACGTTTTGAATTCAAATTTAACCTTATATTTTAGCTTTAACCCTTAGTTAACTAATTTGACTCTTACCATGTCTTATTGTATATTCTTCCTATATGGTTAATATAGTTATCATAAAATATGAATGGAAAATAAAGTGGTTCATTAATAAAATTTTAAACAATATATAAGTCATTTATCTGAATCTTATATTTTTAGGACTATAATATCATTTAATAAAATAGTATTTGTTATAAAAACCCACTTATGTCAATTTTATACTATTTATATCTTGACAATTTTAAAAAAAACATAACTTGATTATTTCAAAAAAACATCATTAAGTAAAATATAAAAAATCATAATCATCCCTAAAATTATTGTATAACATAAAAATTTTCAAAATAAATTTATTTTAATATTTATAATCACATTTATTTAAATCATTAATTAATAAGTTAATCTCTACATCATCATTCTGTCACAAATAAATTTATTTATTTAATGTCTAACAATTATAAATAAAATACCATGATGTAGGAAATATTTTTATATTTATAATTAATATTTATAGTCGAAACAATCACTTATATAACTCCATATAAAACTATTTTACTAATAGATTCATGTTTATGCTATATTTTTCTATGAAATTAATTCTCAAAAAATGTAATTTTCACACCCAAGTGGATCCATGTGGTCCCCAAATCGACCCAAGAATGAAAATTGTCTAAAATATATCATCAAATAGGATTAGAACAAAAGTTAGGGTAGTTTATTATTATTATAATATTACTTGTTTACCCTTGTCTACCAGATTTACCCTTTAACCATGGTAAATATAAATAATTACTAAAGTTACTATTCATATTGTTTAAAAATAAAAGGTAACTATTTAAAAAATTTGGACTTCCTGATTCCGAATATGGAATACATTTTTACAAATTCAAAACACATAATTTTTAGTAATTAATTAAAGATTTATTCCCATTTCTGAAACAAAAAAGTGAGTTTTTAAGAAGTAATAACTATCAAAATATTGACATGTGTTTATGTCCAATTTAAAAGATAAATTACATACAATTAAAAAAATTGGATTAAGTGATAAATATAAAATACAATTATACTTTAAAACCAATTAAAAGGCCAATATAACTATATAAATAAATTAGATGAAAAGACAGTTTTGAATTAAAATGCAGCATTTTTTCACTATTCATTAAAAAATAAACTTTATCTGAAAATAACAAAATTTATTCCAAAGTAAATTTTAATGTCCCAATTATATATGATAAGTTTATTTTGTCAAATATAAAATATAAATGTAAAAAAACTATTTTTAAAAAGGGTTCGCCATCAAAAGGTCGTAAAACCGCATTTTTAGAAAAATACGTCTTTTATCTGAAAAATTGAATTTGTTCTTATATCATATCTAGAAAACATATAATATGAATTTAAAACATTACATTGAATATATATATCCTATATAAAAATACAGGAAGAGTTATATGAAAACACAATTAATATATTTTAAATAGGTTTTCATAAAAATACATTCTTTATATTCAATTGGTTTTTATTTCCATTTCTAATGAATTTAGTATCCAAGGAATCATTATTTAAACATATCTGAACCATATTTCCAAATTTTGTTGATATTATTCATTCCATCCATTCCAACAGCTAGGTGTTAACTACCATTTAAAATATCAATAATATTATTGTATTTTTTTGTATATCTCAATGTTGGGTGCAATGTAAGATTTCGAAGACACCCCTTATTGCCTGTCGGGTATGATATCGGAAATAACATCCCCTTTAACCTAAAATTAATATCTTATTTATAAGTTTTAATATAAATAAGAAATTATTAATATTTAAATACCTGGGGCGTTACACCCTCCCCTATGACAATGAGGGTGTTCAGTAAGTGGTTCTCAACTAGGGTGGGGTGCGTATAATAATTCAAAATGATATATATATATATATATATAATACCAAAAAATCAAGCTCAAAATATGGTCCTTCAACCAAAAACTAATTCACAATACCACCTTTGCTGCTACCTCTAAATGCACAACAACACACAACATGTCACAAACCCAATTCGTACCCCCAACCAGTTCATTTAACCAATTATCGTCCTTTACTAAAAAATTCATTTATTTATTCCATCTCTACCCGGGCAACTACTAAATGCAAGACACAAGAGGAAACATAACCAAACTCATCTCAGAAGGTGAAGAGCGATATAAACTAAAGTAGCTTCACATTCCTATCCATTTAACACCCATTCAGGTGATAACAAAATAGATCCTGAGACATGGAGGGAAGCTTTTGGCATTCTACTAATGGAGAAATTATGAGTGAATTGCCCATACCAACCACTGTCATCACCATTCTTCAAATTCATTCTAACCAATCCATCATCTCAAACACAAAAAACCCCTAACTCAAATCCAATCCCAACAAAAAATCTCACCACAACAATTATAGGCAGCCCTACTACATAACCACACCACACCCATCACATCCAACAATATAAACATAGCACAACCTGGTGGAAGCCTCATTGTACAACACTACACACCCATTCCACAATCAAACAATATCTCAATCTGAGATTCCATTACACCACCTGAATCACCCCACATCACACAACCATGTCCAAAACCATACCAACACACAAAATAAAAAAAAATATATTGAGATTTAACAAGGATATATTCTAAAATTACACATGTTAACTTCTGAGGTAATCATAGAAATAGTTTGATCCCGAGGAATCAATTTATTAGCCATTTGTAAGTTGTTAACCAATTTCAAAACAATTGTTCGACATAAAAACATGCTTCATGAATTCCATAATCACTAATCGATGTGAAAACAATGAACCCCAATGACCATGATTTTCAGTAGGCATATACCCATACAATTTACGACAAAAAAAAAACAATAAGATCATACATCACTTTTCACCATCCCTTGCATATTAATATTAGATAGTTTAATTATCTTCATTAATCTAAATTCAACCATGTTCTTAAGAATCATTGATACCCTACCCCAAATGAGGCACAAATAAAAGCGGGATGAAGGAAAATATACTTGGAATAAAGAATTATTATCACTTCCTTATTGCGCTGAATTAGGGGGGTTTTCAAGTAATAGGAAGAGACTCCAGGATAAAAATGCAATCCAAAAAGGAATAGAACAACGTGGTGATCCCCGACGAAGAAAGGTATGGGGTGCACCATGAGAAAATGGAACCGCACAAGGAAGAGAATATCCTGATTTTAGATAGACCAGATCCTAAATCAATTTGAGGAACAGTTTTTAAATCAATTAAAGTTAGATCTGGACCAAGACTATATAGTTTGGATTTCAAAGGATGCTTTAGGTTTTTATAAGATATATAAGATTCAAAACAGCTCAAAAAACTATTAAATATGGTACTGAACTCATTTTATGTCAATTAAAACATTAAAGGGATGAAACTGAAAACACTAGGGAATTATAGAATTTTGAAAAAATATTGAAAGTGAGTCACTAGTTGATGAGTAACTAGTGTGAAATGAATTCAGTGACTCACCACTGGCAGTCACCGTCACGACCTACCATTTCGAGCTACCAGTAGACGAATCACCATTATGATCTACAGATGGATGAATCACCATCGCGAGTCACCATCATGACTCACTGTCATAAGCTACCAATGGACAACTCATCTTTTTGATCTACCAGTGGAAAATATCCCTTACGAGTTACCGGTGGATGACTCACAATTCCAAGCTATCGGTGGATGACTCACCGTTGAGAGTCACTATCGTGTCTCACTATCAAAACTCACTACTGGCGACCTACTAGTGTGAGTCACCACTTCGAATCACCGGTCCAACCCACTGTTAGATGAGATATCATTGGAAAACTAGATATTTGTAAAAAACATGAAATGAGTCACTACGAACTCTTCAAACACTTCAAACACTAAATGTTTACTAATTAATGGACCAGAGAGGTCCGAGACATTAAATTTTGTAACTACACTTTCAACCTTAAAACTTTGTGACACTTTAAACTCAGTGCCTACAACCCCAAGACGTGACACTTTACCACACCATGAAATAATAACTCACATCATGACTCAACCATTCATGTCATGACACACCAAACTACAGAACAACCCTTTCATCCTGCCAATACTTTACACTATGACCCCAAGGACACACTGTGACACACTCTTTATAGCTAAAATACTAGATCTAACTCTTCCTCGATTCGTACAACATTATACTAACATCTCTAACAAAAAAATAAATAAACTAAATAACATGTTGAAAAAATATTGAGCCATTACATTTGAAATTTTTATGTCAATATTAGTTGAATATTATTAAAATCATTATAAATAATAAGTCATGACAATAAATAGTAAATGTGATTTATATTGAATATTTATAAAAAACCTATTTAAAAATATTACAAATTTTAATTTTATTTAATTTTAATTTTTTTAAAGATTTTATAGATTGATGTAGATATTCAATATGGTTATATGTTATGTGATATATTTTATTTAGAATTTATTTTAAAAAATAAGATTTTGAATTAAAATTGTATTTTAATTACATATTTATTTTTAAATATATATAATGTTTAAATAAATTGAGAAATAAATATAATATGTTATTATATATAGATATAAAAAATTATTATTTAATGGATCAACATTCAAATTCCATCATATTAGAGGTTGATTGATAAAGTTAAATTTCATTTTAAAATAATTTGTGGTAAGGTTTGAAATAAACTTTATAATATATTGTTAAATAAATGTATAGAGAGTAAAAGAAAACTAAATAAAGATTCGAAAAAGGTAAAAATAATTAAAATATCTAAATGATTAATTTATAAGGTCAATAAATAAATCCAAATTGGTTAAATTTTTAGTAACACACTTAAACTTCTTTTAAAATATGAATTTTTGTTCAAGTGAAATTCAAATTCATCTTCTAGAATTTTTATCTACAATGATATGAAACATTTTAGAAACATGTGAAATGTATTAAAATAATTAAAAAACCAAAAATATTAAATTTAAAATAAAAACTTTAATTTTAGTTGGTTATATACTGACTAAAACATTTGAATAACATTAAAAATTATAGTTTGAGTTTGAATTAAATTTTACTTATTATTATATTTTTATTATCTAAAATGATATAAATCCTTATTGAAATGAATTTAAAATTTATTACATGATATGATTATCAAAAAATCATTTAAAAATAAATCAATTAATATAAATTAATTTTTATGTAAAGATAAATAATTAAATTTTTATTGATAATAACATAATTCCAACAAGGAATCAGAAACGTAAGAAATGGCGACTTAGTGATGTGGTTTTAAAGGATTAGTATTTTATTATCATTAAGAGATAAATATTCTAATAAAAAACTGATATAAAAATTATATGACTATCTATATATTTTTAAAGTGAAATTTTAAAAATAATCCTGAAAATATTTATAAATGGGATTTATTTTGTAAAAAATGGTTTAAAAATCAATATCAAATCATAAAGACTTATACTGTGTAATATATGGGTGAGTACGCCCCGAAAATATCACCCCATCTCAATTTATGATCCATTTTCCTCTTAAAAATTATATTCTTAACCCTTAAAGATTGAATAATTTTGAAAATGTCATCGAATATTATTGTTAAAAGGGGACTCATTCAATATTTATCATTATATCTCCCTTAAATCTATCTCAAATATTATCTTAGAATAATATTTCCCATATTCTAATTGATCTTTTCTATACTTCTATTGCCTTTTACTCTCAATAAGTAATTTATTAACCTATGTTATTTCATTCCTTATATTTTTTAGGTTAACTTTGATGCTTATCCTTATGTATTAAAATCAAATATACAATTTGTTGTATTCATGATATGATTCTTGTATATTATATATTATGATTGGCGTGAATAAAATTATATATTCCTTAATGCATTGGGTAATTATTTATTCCCTTTAGAAATTATATAGAAATTAATTAGATAATTTATTCTGTTACAGGTTATTATAATTAACTATTTATATTATTTCATTATAGGTGATTATGAGAGATTATGGGTAATTGGAATATGATATTCTAAGAAATATTCATTATTAATTAATTTTCCTTCATATTTCATATAAATTTTCTTTAGGATCCTATTTGAGTTCCATTGATATAAGTAAATTAGTTAATTTTATATTAAATACAATTTTTTAATCTTATATGAGTATAATGTTTCTCTTTATATTGTTATTAAACAATTTTCATTTATTATATGAAATAATCAGTTTATTCCCTTTTTTACCCTGTACTAATATTTATATGATCATACAATAGTTTATAATTATTTTTATAGGTATTAATGATAACTAGAAAAAATAATGAAGTCAAAATTCAAGATGTGGTGAATATTCTGGAATAAAGAAAATCAATCATTTGAAAGAGCTTTTTTTTGATGATTTTTTACAATGAGTGGAAGCATGATTTTATTTATATAATGGGTTCCATGGTACGCAAAAATTATAAACCTAATAGTTTTTTGAATATAATATTTGAAAAACATGTAATTATAGGATGATTATATTTTGGAAATTACATATTTTGTATCAAACAAGAAGAATTTAAGTGACCCCAACAGTCAGGTTCCTATATCCAATATGAACTTTGTTTTACACTTATTAGGTTGACCCTTATGGTTATATTACTAGAATAAAAGAGATGAGATAATTTATTAGATAAAATATTTAATTATGTTATTCAATCAACTATCCAAGATTTATATGTGATATAATGGATAAGTTTTCTTACCTTAATAGCTATGTGGTGGGAGAAATTATAAATTTAAACCATTGAATATTGAAATGTAAAACTTGACACACTAATAGATATGATATAATAGTTTATTTTGGTGAGATTATTTTTAATAAAATTCATTATTGGATAATTTGTAACACATTATACTGAATTGATAAATATATTCTATTTCATCAAATAATGACACTAAACACATAATTTATTTTGATATTAAATATATATTAGTATTATAAAATGAAAATTTTATAAAATTATATGTATAAACATCTAGATAAGAAATAATATAATAGTATAATGATTATTTTTTTAATTGTATGTCGTGGATATTACCAATTATGCATCTCATATTTCGATTGTTGTATAAATACTCAAATATAAAATTGAATTAGTTAAGGTAGAAGTAAATGTATTTGGTATAAATAGATTAAGGACTTAAAAATTTTAGGAATACATATATGATCATTTTTTACCAAATGTATTAATTATATTGATTAGAAAACTATTACTATGTTCCAACAGTTTTTTTTCTTTTTGTCACTTTTTTTAGATAAGAAAGGTTTTTATTTCATGATTAAGAAAAATTATTATAAATACACGAATGAAGTATTTAAGGTAATTGGAAATAATGTTTAATGTTTTATACGTTCTATACATGTAATATCTTATATATAACATCCACAATATAAAGCCCAATGTAAATGATTCAAATATCGACATCTTTTGGGATGTCCCCTTGGACAAATAAATGAGAGAAAAATATAAAGAATCCACAAGGGTGGAATATTAGAATCATTAGATTGTGAATCATTTGATAAATTTAAAGCTTATTTGTTCACAAAAATTACCGAAAAACATTTAGTATAAATGGAGAAAGAGATAGTGAACAATTATATTTTATATATAGTGATGTAAATTATCCAATGAGTACACATTTAAGTATAGGATATAACTATTTCATATAATTTAATAATGATTTTTTGGTATAGTTATATGTTTATTATAATTAATAAGATTATAACTGTTAAAATGTTCATGATGTTTATAAACAAATTATGAAATCAAACTGTCAAAATTATTACGATACTTCAATAAAATTAATGTGGGTAAAAATTAAGTCAAGATTTTGTTAAATATAAATAAGTTTATAGAATTTTTATATGAATCCATATTCCTGGTACACATCAGTGAAATTTAGTTTCTAAAAAGAGGAATCATACCTTATCAAACAAAAATCAGTCGATGGTGAGTCAACATAACCTTTTTTGTATTGTATGTAGATAACATACTACCTATCAAAAACAATGTCCCTAATTTTAATTATAAAAAGTTTTGGTTGGGAAAATGTTTCTTGGTGAAATACATGGTGAAACATCCTTTATATTGGTTATAAATATAATTATGTTTTAATTTTTTTATCATGAAGTTTCAAATAAGTAATTTTTACTAGTATCACATGGTATGGGATCTACATATACTTACTTCTACTAAGATAAAAACTAGACACATAAATAATATTCCTTATACCTTATAAATAAAATCAATCATGTATGTCATGTTATGTAATTGAACTAATGTATCGTATTCATTGAATATAGATCACCAACAACAATAAATCTAGGCGAAATTCATTGTATTTTTTAAAATATTATCCTTAAGTACTTGAGAAAGACTGCATATTTGTTCATTGTATTTGAAGTTGAGGAAGAGATCATTACAAGGGTTTATATTGATAATAGATTCGAAAATGACAAATACAATTCAACATATCATTATAGATACATGTTTTTCCTCGATGTTGGTTTCATTAGATATAAAAATTATGATTAGACAATATTGAAGAATTATATAGTGGAAGAAAAAGTAACATATTGCATTAGATTATATGAAGGAATATTTTTGGATAAATAAGTTCAAAACTAAACTAGAGTTAGATCATAGTAAATCAATATTTATAGAGTTTATTTGTGAAAAAATAGAGTTATTATATAGGAAAAAGAAGCTCTATATCACTGAAACACTACAAGTATTTTTCAAAAATTCAATTACCTTAGATAAATCATTGATAGATGCACTATAATTATTTTTTGAGTGGATAAAAAGGATAATATAGTAGATATGTTATGAAAACTATTAGTGTATAAAAACATGATGAAAATGTTTTGTACTTTTTGTTTGATATGTTGGGGATTGAAATGAATGTATATCGTTTTTTATTAATTCAAAATCTAGTTTAAGTGATATAAATCCTAAAATTTTAAACTATCTAATGGTTTTAATATTAATATTTTTTTTATTTTATCATTTATTAATGAAGGATATATTTATTACATCAGTGAAGGATAACCACTAACCTATTAGATAAAATATTTTATTATAAAATAATTATAATTTTAAATAGAATGTTACGATTTGATAATTTTTTTAAATTAGAATGACTATGGGATCATATGGTGACATTGATTTTACTCATGATATACATGTATCGCTTGTTATTTGGAGTATCCTCCTAAAATATTTCATATTTAATGTCATATACAATGCCTTCTATATACATTGCGGGGTATATACTAAATTAATTTCTATTACATAACTAAATAAAGTATTTTTATGTGAACCCTCATTCTTTAATGCCTTTTATATCCTTACGAATGAGTTGTTCAGATGTAGGTTTAATATGTTGATGATTATATAGTGTGATTTGTTTAATTAAGACTATATTTGTCCTTCTATTTGATATATTGTACATTTGGTCTCTTTTTTATGTTTCACTAAGAAAATTCTAGGCCATGATTATTTGATTTACATGTGAGGTGATTTGATGATTAGATGAATTAAAAGGGATATATTTATTTAAGTTTTTCAAACAATATATGGAGCAAAAAATTATATAAGTTATCCTATATGAGATAGAAATTTTACATGTCACCCAAAAGAAATAAATGCCTGGGACCAATATATTATATTCCTATGCATGTGATCTAAAGAGATATATCTTAAGAGATAAATTGGAAGGAGATATGTGTATTTGATTGATGTCACACTAGATCCCACTACTATAGAAAAACATAAATATAATGCCTCATAGAACTATTTTTTGTGAAACCCCGTATAAAATTAGAGGTAGTTTTATATTTAATGAATATATGATGAGTTTTTATATAAACCATCATATAGTAGATACCTTTTTTTGAGGAAAATATGTTTTACTGTATTTTGAAAAATATATAGAAGTTTCCGTAAATATATTATATATATATATGTGTTAATGTTTTATAAAAACCTATCATTTACATTTTGATCCATAGAAAATATAGGTAAAGAATATATATCATATTTTTTATACAACTGTCATATATCTAATGTATAGAAGGATTTTATTTAGCCAACATATAATTTTTTTAGGAAAATATCATATATTATCATATATAATTGTTTTGTATAAACATTTACATAGAAATTATTTATAAAAAGTTTCCCAAAATTCAAACCTCTGCAATCTTTTTTTTTATTATTTTGAAAAGACACTTTCTGGTTAAGTTGTAACATTACAAAACCATAAACTACCATGCATACAAACACAAAGAATGGATTCGAAATTCAAAATTCGAAATTCAAACTGCAACTCTCATCACCTACTCGTGATCTACAACCCAAGATAATTATTTTACTCACCTAACCACCAAAATATATTTCCATGAAATACTCTCTCTAGGATCCATATTCATTAGTTTCACCTTTTATACCATCATTTTTGTCATCGCAAACACCATCATCACTACTTTTAACTCACTTTCATTTATTTTTATCTATATTGTTTTTGAAACCATGGGTTATTTTATTAAAATTTTAACATAACATTTATGTGTTTGGATCTGTGTTTATGTGTTTATGTTTTCTAATATATATATATATATATATATATATATATATTTCTATTTGAATATGTGTGTGTGTGTGAATTTAAAATATTAACTTTTTAGTAGAAATGAAGTTGTACTAAAAGGTTACAAAACTACTTTATTTTTTTACTAAAAACCCCTAAACAATTTAATGGAAAATTTATTAGAAATAATAATTTAAAAATATTTGAATTAATTTAGTTTTCATTACCCATAATAAAACCAAATTATTATTATTAGACAACTTTTATAAGTATTTTATAGTTTTACATAAATAAACTAAAATTTTATAAATATGATATTATAAAAGAAAATTAGATTATAGATGAGTCATAAACTATTTGTTACAAGAAGTTTAATATTTTGAAAAAAATGTTCCTTCCTATTTTATTTTAAATAGCCAATTAATTTATAACCAAATAATAACAAAATTTATGTATATTTTAAGAAATATATATTACAAAATGCCCTATTTTTTATGAGGTCACACATTTGATAAGTTTAAAATATGGCATGTATAATTTATATTTAGGCCATCAAAAAAAGTTTTATTTTAATCATAATTTTTAATGACTAAAAAACGTTTTTATTGAAAATAAGAAGAAAGTGGGACACCTATTCACTTTATTGGTGAGAAAATACTTGAAATTTTTAAAAAATAGTTTATTGAATTTGAAAAAACATTTAAGAAGACCATTGTAATAATTTTTCAGAAAATGTAATCTTATTTCTTTGAACATTCCTTTTTACAATAAATGAGATAGTATAAATTTTATTGATGTGATAAATATTATAGTAAATATATGTGGTAGAATCATTGGTTACTACTTCCAATTACAATAAAAAACAAATATCTTAATGAAAGGCTATACGTGGTTTCTTTGGGAATATATAAAGACATGGAACTTATAGAAAAGGGATTCTAAAAATTTATTTCTCCAACAATTCACACATTATATAGATGATATTATATATATATTTAAAGTGCTTAAGATAAACTCTTATAATATTTCGAAATTTATTATATTGAAATTACATAGAATAAATGGTTTAAAATATAAGGATTTTAATATATCTATAGTTATTTTTATCCTATTTTGTTTTGATTTTATCTTATTAAGTAGGGTGAAATGTGAAATCATAATATTATTTTACATTTTCCAAGAATTTTTTTTCATGAATCCTTCCTACTCCATTGATCTGATTTCATCCTTATGTTTTATATTTTTTTTACCAATGTCCACCACTAACATGATTTTCCCTCTAAGAGATAAACATAGAGTATTAATTTCAATTATTTAGAGCATTATAGGATAGTGTATATATTATTAATGGAATTAAACTATTTGTTTTTGTGATTAGGGGATCATATGATCCACCCAAAATAGGAGGTCTTTTTAACAATAAGAATTAAAATGTAACTTGTTATTTCTTGGGAGAGGGAGGGTGTTCCACATGATTAAAGTTATTATTCATAAATTAAGTCAGTTGATAAATTAATTCCATGATGTTATTGATTCTAGATCCCATCAAGTTAGAAATATCATTTGGAAAAGAGTCAAATTTTCCATAACATTGGTTATTGGCATGATTCCTCATACTTATAGCAATTAACTGAAATAAATGAAAATGAGGGATGATAATTTACTTTAAAAAGTTGCATAATCTATAATTATTTAATTGTAAGAACATTGTGTGAGCTTGAGAAGTGTTTTTAACCTTCTTTATTTGACAGTACGATCCACCTAACCATTAACATTGTTAAATTGGAATGAATATGTGGTTTTTATTATTTATATTAGATGTATTTATTTTAAAAATATATAAAACTATTGAAAGGGTATATGAAAAATCATAGTTGACCCAAGGGTTTCAACATTGAATAATATATCAGTGAATAAGTAGTTGATTTTTTTATTATCATAAATTTTTTAATAATGTTGGGACTCCATTGTATAGTCATAAAGAAAAGGAATTTAGTGAAGGGATAATATAAACAAAACAAAAAATAATATATATATATATATATATATATATATGTTTTTTATTACATATAAATGGATTAAGAGTATCTATGTAACACCCATGTTGTATAACCTAAAAAGTGAAATTTTATTGAATTTTTTTATTCACAATGGGTCAATTATATTAATTTTCTTTACAAGTTTCCATGATTTCCTACCTTATCCTAGAGATCATGAAAAATTAATTTACGTTACGGGTTTAATGTATTTATGAGAAATTCATCAAGAAGAAAGTTTGTTTTGGGAAGGTGATTAAAATGGGTTTATTGGGATTTCCCAAATAGTGCCGATGAATACATAAAATGGATTTTTTGAGAACTTATTTTGAAATCACTAAAGTAAAACTATGATAATGTGGAGACATAGAGGTTGTTCATTAAGATGAGTAACAAATGGAATAAATAGAGTCAAAATGATATACTCACTATGGTTTGAGTTTGGATGCATGAATGAGTATTCACACCTTGGAATGCTGGATAACGGTAATTTATTAGATTATGCTTAGGTATTACTTAGTATGAAGGATTTTCATAACATATAGAGTTTTCATTAAAATTGGGGAGATTGGGTACTTTTCATTGAAATTGTGGAAAACTGCGATTCTCTAATAGAATTTAGAAAAATAGATATTTTATGCCAAATTTGTGAAAATTTGGAGTTTGAATTAAATATGGAAATAATAGGTAGATTTTGAATATGGTGTTTTTAGGGAGAAAATATGTTTTTATTTACTTGAAATCAAAGGTTTTGATTGTATTGTTTCAATGAAATTGTGTGATTTTTGTAATAAATGCAGCACTTAGTTTTAATTACTTGGTTTTGGGAAATATTTGAAAAAATCAATTTTTTTGTCACAAATTTATGTTTTATCATTGTTTATTTTCATTATTTTTTGAGATTCCTCATACATGAACATTTATAAGAGTCATTTATGAAATCGTATTGAGTTTATAACCACCCTTACACAAGTATGTTGGTGGATATGTAAACAGTATGGGTCATGGTAAAGGGAAGTGTATGATTTTATTCTTTTTTAGTGGTGAGTTGTAGATCCACATTGCTGATATGGAATACATGTTAGTGGATTGAGGTTTGAGATATTTATTTTACTATAAAAATTGTCTTAGTTGTTTTATTAAAATGTTTGATTTTATAAAATATTTTTTTTCATTGTAAATTTGGTTTTAAATATTTTTTATTTGAATAAATTTATCATTCACATGAATCATATTTTATTAATTTGAGGGGAGACAATTCAATTAGTTTGTTGTTTTACCCCTCTATTCTTATTGAATCCTTTGATGATAATGGAATGTGATTAAGCATGGTCTTGAAATTTATCCTTTAAATTAGAGATGTCTTAAAGTGTTGTCAAATAATAGTTTTTGAGTTGATCCTTTGGATGTACAGATGGTATAGAGAATAGGATTTTTGGAATTCATAATATATCTATTACAAGAATAAGAACATTTATGGTGAACTTTGAGTTACCAGGATGTCTGATAATAGGGAGGTTGGTGAAAAAATCACACGATTGTTATTCTTTTCTTGTTAACCCATGATTCTATGGAACAAAAAAGTGTTCATGCATAATGATAAGAGTGGTAATAGAGTGCATCACATGGCTATGATTTGAAGAAAACGTGTTTGTTTCATGAAAATGGGTTTCCAATAACTTGATGATTTTGGTTTATAAAAAAAGTGGTTTTAGAATTGATTGTTGTAAAAATTTCTTGGATTACAATCACAAAATGGTTAAGAAATAGATTATTCATGAGAAAATTAATCCACCTAGACATAGTACATTATTATTATTTCAATCAAGAATGACGAGATATTATGTGATTTTGAATGAGATATTTTTTAGGGTATAAAATCATATACCACAGAAGAGTTTTAGATAGATGTGGATATAGGTGAGTAGTAGTGGAGAATACTTCTATGAATACCCAGTAAATGAGAAAGGCACTATATGATATTTAGTTGATTATAATGGAAACTACTAGGGATTGGCCAAGGGAGGTTTATTTAATATTAGAGTTTCAAAATAAAATACAACCTTAATTTTGAGGGAATTTTAGGTTGGAGAAGGATGAAGAATGGTTATAAAAATATCAATCATATCTTTAAGTGTTTTCCAACAACTGAGACATTGAAGTTCAGGTTTGGATCTTATATATTGGATGGATAAAATCATAATTAGAAGGAATAAATTTAAGGAGTATGTATTTATAAATATCCTGAATGTAAGGGATTATAGAGGATGTTTAATCGATACTTTTCAAAATATTTAAATTTATTAAAGGCATTGGAGAACTTTTATTTTGAGAAATGTATTATTTATGAAATGGATTATGAGTCTAAATTCATTGACCATGTGGAGTATATATTTAAATTAGGTACCAATAAATTTATTATGGTGTAGTGGTTTGATATATGCTTGAAAAAGGTGATATTTTTGAAGAATATATTTATAAAATTATATATTAACATGGAAGTTCTTAGTGTGACAAACAAAATTGAGGTATACAAAGCTTATATAGAAAGGTGAGTGAATTTATTCCTCTAACATGCGATCATGTGGAAGGATAAATATTTAAGTGGTTATCAGATTAAATAAAATGACTTATAAGATAAATTGACTAATAAATATTCTTATGTTTCTTAGGGGAATGGTTTTATTGAGTGCTTCGAATTTGGGGAAGTGGTACCTCATAAATCTAACTATTAAAATCCTCCTTGAACATGTTTCAAATGTGATAAGGTAAGCCATTTTAATATGTTTTGTAACTAGTTATCATAGGAGAGTGGTTTTGGTTCAGACAACCTATAATAAAGATACCAAATATTGATTAATACATTAATGAGTTAAGAGTTGGGGACTCATAGATGAGTAGGGAGGCCTTTCTAGGTAGATATTCTAGTACCATAGAAGAGTCAAGGGTTATATGTTCTATTTGGGTAGATTTTATAATTTTTTCTAATTTATTTAGTACTCTAGTATTGAATTCATATATATATATATAGTATTAGTTGATAATCTAGTATAACACAAGGTGTTAATAAAATATTTAGCGACAATAGGGAATTTATATAGTGAGATAAAGAAGAAAGGATTTAAGTGTCTATCTTTAATGATTAAGATTGGAAATATGGAAATATTAACGTAATTTTAATCTCTTTAGATTAAAAAAATATGAAATGACCATCGAGATGGATTGGTTGAGTAAATTATAATATTAAATGAACTACTATAGTTGACTGGTTATCTTTTTAATCATTAGATGAGACTATCCACATGGTCAAGAGATAGTGGGGTATTAGTGAAATTATGAAAGGTTCAAGGGTTAGTGATGATTGATCAATACTATATCATTTAGAGGGTTTTGTACTAGGGTTAGTAAAAATTAGGTATCTAACCTTATTCCCATGGGTGGTGGAGCATTATCAAAATATTTTCCAAGAACATTTCTTTAGATTACCATTGAGGAGGGACCTAAAATTATTTATATATTCTATACCTAGGAATAATCCCATTTTATTAGGATATCCTTTCATAGAACTAGTGGAGTTGTAGGAGTTACATTTGTATAAAATGGTGCATGAGTAGAAGAGGCATATTGAATCGTGTATTTCCCATTGGGAAGAACCAATTTTGTTTTATAAGAAATTAAATGATAGAATAAGGATATGTATTTATTATTAGGAGCTAAACCACATGATGGTGAAAAAAATATACCATATCATATATTAAATATTTATTTAATCAACTAATTAGAGCACAATGGTTTTTTAAAATTGAAATTTGGTTATGATGTAATTAGTTAAAGGTGAAGGAATAATTTATTCTAAAAATGGATTTTCAATGTTGATATGGACATTATGAGTTCTTGATCATTCTGTTTGAATTTACCTATGCCAGTAGTTTTTATAAATATGATTATTTGGATAATCTATGGGTGTCTTTATAACGTTGTGGTGGAATTTATGGATGAAATATTTATATAATAAATGTTATATAAAGATTATGGAAGGATCCTGAGTGTTTTCATAGATATTTTTCATTAGAATAAGTTTTATGAAATTATATAAATTTCATTTATGGATTCAAGACCTAAATTTTTTTGTCAAATTTTTTTTAAGGAATTTATTTTAGTTGATATTAAAAATTATAAGGCAGTGATGTCTTGGTATAAACATAATAATGCATTTTAGATACAAAAATTATTTGGTTTGTTTGGATATCACCAATGTATTATTCAATAATTTTGAAAATTGGATTCTCCCATGACATTATTAATTAATAAGGGAGAAATATTTGATTGGATTGGGAGGTTCATTGAGGAATTCGAGTAAAAGAAATGGTTACTTAATTAAAATATAGATTTAATTCATTATATTCAATATTTGGTTATGAAGTTTATTTTGATCCATCTTATTTATATTTAAGACATCTTCTGACATAATTTAATAATGTTATGGAATATAGGTCTTAGTAGATGAGTATAATGAACCATTCTTCTCATATAAGGTAATTACGTCATTCAGATGAATATTTAATAAATTATACAAAATCATGCCTGATTATCATAATATTTTAGTGCCATTAGATACAAGTTACACAATCTTTTAACTTGGTTAAATAACTTCAATAACTCCCAAAAATATCTTCCCCTATAGTACTCTTTGTAAACATACCTGACTTTAAACCCATTCATCATAACCTGAGGAAAGGAAACATAAGAAATTCTATGATCCAATACGTAGTAAGGATAAACAAGGAAGATACATAAGAATGACATGATCATAAGTGTATAATATCATGAGCATAATATTTGAAAACCATAACTTGCATATCGAGGATTATAAACTTGAATAATGGAATAAATATTGGCATTTTATAGGGAATAAATCATAATAAATTAAAAGAAAACTATTCATTTAGAGATTAACATTGGAATAATAATAGAATTTGTTTCATAAACATAATAATAGAAAATATTTTTTCAATTATACCCACCAAGATGTGCATAACATGTTAGGCATGGGATGACCACTCGTGTACCTACTTCAGCAATGTGATGACCACATACGTACCCTCCTTTATGAGCTTGGGATAACCACTTGTGTACCCACATTTTTAGGATTGGGTTGAAGATATATGTACTCTTTGAGATAGTAGATTATTTATCTTTACCCAATGGATTATAGGGAGATATAGGTCTCACCTGTCACATAATGAAAACAATATTTATGTGTGCCATAAGATCATAATTATTCATAATATCATAACCCATAAAATGAAATGAGTATCATAAACATTTCATCATATCATAACTTGTGGAAAAGTGATAGGTTTCATAATAATTTAATCATAGCATAACCTGTGAAAAGGAGTAGGTTTCATAACCATTTTATCATGGTATAACCTATGGAAGGAAAACATGTTACATAAATATAATTAAATAAAAACATAAAATATTCAAAGAAAGAATATAAATGGTATAATTGGATCATATACCTTATAAGGAATAGTAAATACAAATATATGTTACCTTAGATGGAAAAAAATTTTAAATGTGATTTTAAGCATTTATAGAGGAAAATATCCATTCCACTTTGAAAACACTTTTTAAAATATAAAACATTTTCAAATCATTTTTTTGAAAATAACCTTGAAAATTATAAACATGGATTTAAAAATACTTTAACATTTTTAAACATAAAATATTTTTAAAATTATTTTCTTTGAAACTTTTCTTAAAATATCATATATAAATATTTTTTGAAAATAATATTTAAAAACACAAATTTTTGAATGAAGAGAGAAATAAAGTAGGTTTTTCATAAAAACAATTTATTAATTTTTTTATGTACCATAGAGTAGGAAAATGCTACCCATAAATGAATATATAATGAATAACCATAATAAAATTAAATTCATTAGAATTATTGAGAAGAATATCGCAAGACTTTATCATTAGAAACTTGATCATAAATAATCATGATAAACGATGAGATTGTAACATAAAATTATTACCACTTTGGTAATCTTGAATAATAAAACCCACGAGGGAAGAAAATAAAATAAAACATAAAATATATTTAGGATTATTAAATTCATGTTATTAAATTTGAATTGGGATTTATATACTTATCTGGAAAGAATATATGTGCATGACATAACATAAGTCTCAGATAATGAAAATTGAGACAAAAAATACCTTACTCCTGGTGTAACTTCTGAATCATAATCCCTATGAAAGGGTAAAACAAATGGAAACATTATTTATCATGAAATGAGATTTATTAATGTTATATCATTTCATATTTTCTTATATATACCATATAAAAGAAATGATTGGTGAATATGGAATAAGTATCTCAGAAAAAAAGTGAGACTAAAAATCCCCTTACCGTAAGTCTTGAATTCCATCATGCTCATTGAAACCTAATTTATAATAAATATAATTTTATTTTACATATATTACAGAACCAAATTCATATATATCATACCATATATTATTTTATTATGAGGTTTTATTACCCATTTATTGAAAATACCACGTTGGAGTCATGTTTCAGGTAATAACCACTTTGTTTTCTACATAGGTTTTTACTTGTAATTTTGTTTGTCCTATTATCATAAATATGATTTAATCATATAAAAAATGTATATCATGAATAAAAATCATATATATTAATTATATATCTATTTATAGTAATTCATAAAATATGGTGAGGGTAAATCAAATACACCGTCCACAGATATGGTAGGCCATTTGTACACATGAATGTTTTTCCCATTTTCTTGTCATAAGAAAGAAAAGAAAATGATATATATATTATCAATAAATAAAAATCCTTATGTCATATATATCACATAATTTTATTAAATTCATCCTTAATATATTCTGTGTAAAGCGTGAACAAATCACATCACCTTGTGATGCGGTAGTCCGTCGTAGACATGAACGACATTATCATATTCCAAAAAATTAGAAACATGAAGTTATGTGTGATATAAAATTATAAAAGCATAATAATATCCCTAGTATATTAAATATAAAATATAAAAATAATTTCTATTAGTGTGACTATCCTTGAGAGGTGGTAACAGAAGAAAAATGACATCACTTCTTGAGGTAGTAGTCCGCCACACACAGAAATGATGATTTTATAACCCATTTGATGGAAGAGTGTGTGGTTGTAGGTCATACCATTAACATAACAAAATCTTAGTAAATTTAAGATAATGAAGTTATTATGCATGCATGATATAAAAACAATTTAAGGATGTTGAGGAAGATAAAAAATAGAAATGCTCATGGAAGAACATTACCTATTCTTCAGGTATTCTCCTTATATTTTCACTAAATACCTCAAAGGATGGACTTATGAAAAAAAATAAGGATTATAGTTTTAGGTGAAGGAATATTAGAAGTGATTTTTTAGGAATTGGCTGTGAAAAATAGCTTGATAGGTGTGGAAAAGTGGGGAGAGTGAGTACCCTTTTATAGTTGAGGATGAGTGACATTCTGGTAAATAAAAAAAGTCATTCACTATAAGGAGGTCAATATTACCTCATGTGGATCAAAATATGATATTTGATCGTTTTTAGGGATTATATGGTTGAAAAATACCTCCAAAACACAGTGAAACACACGTTTTAAACATTATTTCCTTAATTTCCATGTATTGCTATTTTAACCATTTTGGTTTTTCACCAGGGTAACTAGTTTTCTCACTAAGGAAATTTATCCATTAAGACTAAATTAAAGTGTGAATTATTCAATAATTTAGAACAAATTACTTTACATATGATATCTAATTTATAAACAGTAAATAATATTCATGCTGGAAATTAATTTTAACCCAAGGACATGTAACACGCAAAAACACTACTTTAAACTTAACCACACTATTAGAGTTTTTACTATTTAGGGGTAAATATGTTCATTATAAAAGATAAATTGGTCTGTGAATGAACCATATTTTATATTTATTATAATTTAAAAATAACTTGTTATAATTTAGGTTTTTAGTAATTTTAAATCATTTAATAAAATATCAATTACTATAAAATAACATTATTTATTTAATTTGAATTTCAAAAATATCATGGCAATGATGGAATTATAATATATTAAGGTAAAACATGTGTAACATGATATATTGATATAAAAAATTAATTTAATATAATAATTCATTAAATTATCTTCACTTACAATATTTTTAGCATCACTTATTTAAGTTTAATATTAACTAAATAATCAATTTATTGGCATTTCTTATGAATTTTAAGTAACTAATTCATCTCTAAAAATTAAAGATAAATTATTATGATAAAAAAATTAATTTATATTTGAAAATAATAGGTATAACTGAAAAATGTTGTTTTTTCGCTATCCAAAAGCATTATAATATTTAAAAGTAGGAAAAGTATCTTTTAAATCCTTTTTCTTTACTTAACTTATTATATGTGTAATATTTAAAGTAAATTAGAAATAAATATCCATATATTATATATTATATGACCAAAGTATAAAATAACTCATTAAATAAAATTAAGATAATATTTTATATCATTTTAACTCTTATCAGTCTAGTTTAACCCCCGGTAAACCCATTTTTACTTTAACCTAGATAATTAATTTTTACTACATTCACTATTTATTTTGGTCAAAAATTAAGTTTAACTTATTAGACATTATAAATTATATTTATTCAAAATTTGGTATAAATTTTTATAAATTAAATTCATAAAATTGGTAAAAATTAATTTAAAATTAATCATGTGGATGTGACAAGAAAGTTAGTTTTTATAGAAAAAATGATCAAAAGTTTACAAAGTTGTTATATCCAATTTCAATATGAAATTGGATTATAATGACATAAATTGGATTAATATAGTTATAATTGAATAATTATACTTAAAAAAATTAAATATAATTTACCATTATTAATATATTAAATGAAAATATTGTTTTTAATAAAAACAAAGTATTTTCACTACTCATTAAAAATGAAACTTTTCAGAGAAAACCAAAAAATTCACCATAATATAATTTTTGCATTATGTATTAAAAAATGAATTTTATTTTATCAAATTCATTTTCTTAAAGTGTCAAAAATTTATCTTATTACTATTCACTAAATAAATAAAATGAACTTCTTTGAGAAAATAGTATTTTCCAAAAAATAATTACTTTAGAGAAAATTATTTAGTTTATTATCAATATATTTACTTTATTTAAAACCAATAATATTAATATTTAATAAATATTTATTATTATTCAATTTTCTAAATCTAATATCTAGGTTACAATGGGCACATTTCAATAATATATTGTGGTTTTGTCAAAAATCAGTGTCATGTGTCACAAAAGCTAACTAAGTGTTGAATATAGTGCTAGATAACCCATGGTTTCTTATAATACAAGATTTAATTGGTATTTCATTTAATTAAATATCTCAAATAAATTTAATTTATTAAAAAAATCATGAAAACCTACGATGTTACATTCTACCCCCTTGAAAGTAATTTCTCCTTTGAAATTATTCTTGATCATCAAAGGCCTAATACTTGAAAGTTAAATTCATATAAAACTACATCATAAAAAGAGTGAGTAAAAATTCCTATTGAAAAAGTGAAATGTATGTGATAAAGAAATTTGGAATAAAATATAATAGGTTTGAAAATAGGAGAATATAGGCGGGAAGTGAAAACATGGACATGGAATGGAAAACTAACACCCAAATACTAATGTAGGGGGAAATAGAACATTGATCACAAGAAAGTAGGTGATCTAGAGAAGGTTAACAACCAAAAAATCATAAACCAAAGAGGTGTGAAAATGTAATTGATATCATAAAAAATGATGATAACATGACAAAATTTTATTCCAACATCTTTTTCCTAATGTAAGAGAACTTTCAAAAGAATATATTCATCCCTTTTCATTAGAAGATTATCACAATGTCATTGTTTCTTGATCAATTTCCACTTCATATATTACTCCAAGAAATGATTTTTTCATATTTGAAGGACTAAATAAGGTTCATAATAGAATGATAATCCATTCATTCTTTCATTTTTTATTATAAAAAAAGGATGGAAAAAGTTTTCATAAATAATCATATGGTGAAGTAATACCTCAATCTATAAAAACTCATCTGTTATTTGACTTAAACCATTCCACAAATGGTTAACCTTATAACCCTTATAAAAATCAAAATTTTTAAATAAGGCCACTAAATTTCTCAAAATCATCTTAATAATGATACACCATATATCATAAAATATCTATTTATTAAGGTAAACATTTTAGATCATGTTATGTGAAAATTGATTAGGCATAATCTCTAAATCCTTTACTCTAGTCATCATACAATTTGGTTCCCCATTGGTAAAAATTATGTCATATTAAATTTTATCCCAATCCCTTCTAGTTACTTTCATTAATCGAAATATAAATTAAAGTGTGAGTAACACTAATCAATGTGTAAAATTACATAATCATGAAAAATAAATTATAGAATGTCGAAATCATGACACCTTATTCTTTAATCAATAAAACATTAGGTTTATCCAAGTCCATTCAAATTCATATTCTATTTAAATCCTTCATGATGTTTCATAAAGAGTTTTTGAATTCCCAAATCATATCCCCCTGGAGTGTGAAACTTGTTGCGGAAGAATTCTAATTTTCATGCACCAGTTCCGGATCAAGTATAGACCAATAAGATGTTTTTGGGGATGTTACTCTTATGTACGTATGTTCTAGAGACACATCCACTTGTAGTATCTAGAAGAGAATGTAATTTATTGGAAACCACTCACTCTATCCTTTAATAAAATTCCACTATATTTTCCTATACATTGAAAAATTCTAAAACATATATGTTCCTAGACAAAAACTCAATGGGCCCGTAAGGGGCAGAGCACGAGCGAGACCTGCCTCTCTGCAAGGGTTTCCTACTTCCGCTTCCTCCGTCCCTTTTCATCTTCCTGTACCTCTAGGATTCTTCTCATCTTGAGGGTGATGGATCTTACACAATTTGGCTACCTCATCCCAGTTCGTCTCCTCCTCCTAGAATCCGAGAAGATTCAGCATCTTCATGAGGATCATCTTACATATTTGGTCTCAACTATGCTAGGAAATTTCCATAGGACCCTTGGATGGTTCAAATTTTCATCGACTCGGGTCTTTTGGCATCAGACTTCAGTGAAAACCGGATTTTTAGCATCGATGATCTTCGAGAGGATGCGAGGCTACATTTCTTTTGGTCTACATGGGTGTTCTAGTGACAACCTTTATCGATGGTGAGGGTTTCATGTCACCGATGATCTTTGAGGTGTAAAGCAGCGTGGGTTTCGGCATGAATCTTCCGGCCTCAGACCTTAATTCATATCTTTTGTATTCTTGGTTGTATTTCTACTTAGATTCCCGGTTGGATCATTTGGTGTTCAGGTTCGTAGTCTAGGGTTCTTATGGGAAGCCCTGGTGTGGGACGCCCACAAGCGCTTTTACAGACGGCGACGTTTCGACTTGGAACCAATTTGTTGCTTTTGTAGATGTCAAGGGGTTCTGCACCTGGATGGTTCTGCATTTCCATAGTTCCCTCTGCCATTGTGTAATGTTCTTTTTCACCCAATCCTCATTTGGTTGGGTTCTATGGATTCCATGAATTTTTTGATAGTGCAAGTGTCCTTGGTGAACATTGAAATTTTCAAGTGCCCTTTTGGTTTTCATTTTCATTCATGTTTTCGTGGTGTTTTTAGGTGGATTTGGTCCTAGACAGGGTTCTTTTCCCTACCCGCCAATAGTTCCTTGTGTTGCACATGTCTACAATGGTGGATCCCTTTGGTCATGCTTATGTACTTGTGGTTCTTCTTGTTTTGGTTCTCACTTAGCATCAAAGTGATTTTTGTTTGGTTTTAACTCACCCATAAAGTGATTAATTATAAAATAATAAAAAATTATTAGAGTGTCTTAGACTTATCCTTAGAGAAATCCCTATACAAATCCTTAGAAATATCCCTAGGGATATCACTACAGTTTTCTTATCCTAGTTTCTAAAGGATGACTAAAATTTTCCTTTAATACCAAATATAATTAACCATGATTATCAAACATTTATATTTCATCTTATATATGAATATTCAATACATTGCACAAAAACATTGCTAAGGATTTTAATAGTTTAGTGCATTTGGAGTCTAGGTACACAATCTTCTAACTTGGTGAAATATGGTCAACATCTCTCGCAAATATCTTCCCCTTTAGTAATATTCCAAAATATACCCTACTTAAAAATTTTCTTTATAACCTAGGAAATGGAAACACAAGAAAGAGTGAGATAAATTTCCCAATAATGTAAAACAAAGAAGATACATAAGAATGAAAATATCATAAGGGTATGATAACATGAACATAACATTAGAAAACCATACTATGCATATCAAAGATTATAAAATTGAATTATGTCATAATGATTGGTAGTTTATAAGACATAAATCATAAAGAAATCAATGAACATGAGTCCTGAGAGCTTAACATTGGCATAAGACATGGAATTTTTGGCATAAACTGTCATGAACCTACACCGTTCAACCCTAAACTGGTTACCCAAGTTAGACCACGATAAGTCCCGAGAGGTGTTCTCGATCCTCCCAGGTTGAAAACTAGTGTTAGGAATCAAGAATACCCAATTGGTAATGATTTGGACCATAAAAAAATAGATAAATAAAAAAATTATCTGCTTAATAAAAATGAACACAAACAACAGAAAGAAATAAACTACTGTACATACCTCAATGTGATGTCATGGGTCATATCTGAATATAGGATCACAATTGCCCCATGGGAAAACTAGGGTGTGAAGTAGCACTAGAATATAAAAACAGAAAAATATAAGGGCCTGACAATTAAAACTCAGAAGTTGTGCCTGAATAAACTATTCCCTATTTATACCTTTTAGAAGAAAACAATAACATGCTAGTTTAAGAGAAATAAAATTTAAAAAAGGTTTTCCGTTATCTTGAAATTCAAGTTACAAGTTTCCATTTTCAATAAAATCCATTTCCCTTCATTCATATTTCAAAAAGATATTCTAAACATGCATAAAATTTTCAAAATGAAAGGAAAACTATTTATGTTTTAACATGGTTTTCATAAATTAAGAAACAAGCATGAAGAAACTAAAATGGAAATCACATCATGAGCACCATGGTAAATCCCTATGTACTAGGGTTAGTGAAATACCAGGATCCTCATACCTCTATGATAATTACATACTACCAAAACCCATAGTAACCTCGTGCATGAGCCACTAGAGGGGAATTCATCCCAAGGTCTAGTGGTCTATGATCATATGCAAAAACCAACGACGTCCTCTTGCATGATCCATTTGAGGGGAACACATCCCATGGTATAGTGGTCTCCAATCACATTCTAATTGTTTATTTAGTGTTATTTCATCAATCCATCTTTGGGTAAAATGGGCCTTGACCCTACCGATCCTCCTTGCGTAGTAGTCCTAGTCTTCTCACCCAGGTACCTATGTTTCCCACATAATCTATTACAAATGGTGTTGAGATTTTATCAATATTAAATTCATGAACATATCATTTCTTTTTACCAAAAACACATCCAACCACTCACCACTGATCTCCCTCCTTGAGTGTATCCCCCAATTCAAGTCACATAAAAATGCACAAGCCTCTTCACTAGAAACATATCACAAATAAAAAATTTAACATACACATCAAATCTCTAAAAAAATGGGGCATAACTCAAGTGGGGTTTTTCACTTCCATAAAACATTATCATGGTTTCAAAAAAGCCTCATAATTTTAAAAGAAATATTTTCACTCTATAAAACACTATATTCAAACACTTTTAAATTCCAATACCATTTAAAATATCAACAGAAAACCAAGGTACCGAAAATTTAAAAACTACCATGAAACAATACATAACTCAAAGCAATTCATTTTAAATAGGTAAATCACCATTTAACCTTGAATTCACACAAAAACCCATGAGTTTTTTCTAACTTCTAAACACATTAAATTTACCACTTTAAAAACCACATATGAACCCATTTTCATTCATGTAAACTTGTATAAGTATTTTACCCACACCAAAATTATTAGAAATACTCATCACACACCCAAATCCATTTTGGAAACCAATTTTAAGCATTTAAAATATTAATAATTCGTAAAATGTTTTGGAAGAATGTTTTAATGAAGAATACACATGTTAAAACTTCTAGGGGAACATGAAAAATTAAGGATAGTCCAACATAAAGAATCACCATCACTTAGCATAGCATATACATACTATTTAATATTTTTTTAAAACACTCACGAAATCAAGTAATTTAAATTAAAGGCCTAGGAATAGAGTACCTTATTCAAACTCAACATGTGCTGCTAAGATGATGATAACTCAAACCATCCATTTACCTCTCTCACATATATGAACCTACAAATATATGAAAGGACACCTATCCCATATGTACATATTTTAATGGCCAAATATGTACAAGCAGATCCATACACATATGCTTACACATACATATAACCCTTTACTCCTACACGCATATGTGTATTCATATATATACATAAGCACACCTAACCCCATTATATAAATTCATCCTTCCATGGATGAATATATATAAAGGGGGAACTTATATATATGCTATTGTATGTATAAACATGCTCATAAGTCTTAAAAAAATGGAACGAATCCCCCCAAAAGAGGTCTATGATGCACTAAAACATAATTAGGGACCCAAACATCATAAAAAACCTAATTAAAATTGGGAAAAAGGGATGGCAGAAGGAAACCAACCTTAAAATGATAATAGGCAGACCGAAGCAGTTCGAAACACTTCACCTTTGGTTGAAGATACCGAAACATTTCCAATGTTGACCTGAGTGACCATTTTCATGTCCTAGAATCAGAATAAAACCAAAATAAAGGATTAACATTTGACCTAGGGTTAAACTGAAACTAGAAAGGTGATATGATAATGAAAATCGATGAAAAAAGGGATGGGGAAGGGGTTGGGGGTCTTACCTCAAGATGTCATCCAAGAAACTGGAGGAAATATGGTGTAATCTCTAGATAGAGAGTGATTCGAGAGGGGGGATCATGCGCGCCCACATAGAAGAATAGGGGGAGGGTCGCATGATGCTAATGGAGGAGAGGAAAATAAAAAAAGAGATGATAAAATTAAAGAAATAAGAAAAAATAGGAAAAAAACCAAAAATTTAAAAATCAGGGTGACCAGCACGATTTGAATATGGTTTAACAAACTGTGAGGAAACCATGCACTGACCACTACCTTAGACAGGAACCCGCACATAGTTACTCCTATGTAGACACATTCTTGAGAATACTGTGACCAATCCATGCCACTCAGCACTATCAACTTAGAGAGCCTAACCACATGGCTTCCACATGGTTTAACAACCACAGAAAAGCTGTGCACCACACCAATGACTGACATGAGCACCCACATTGGAAATTCATGCTTACTTCTAACCATGTAGGCTAACTGTGGAACATATCAAAAGCTTCAAAAAATAAAAAATTCATCCCACCAACTATCATAACACGAAATAGAGACAAAAGATATTAATATAATTAAAATAATTAATATTTCAAGGTTAGAGTGTGATAATTTTTCCCAACATTAACACTTTATTCCCTAAAAAAGTCACCCATTCACATGAATAACCAAACTTGAACTCAAAATAGAACAAATAAGAGTGAAACCACCAACCTCGGGGTGACTCTTTTAACTTCCCAAGTCACACCAAACAATATCTATGGAAAATTACAATCAAATATATCCATAGTGGATCTCCCTACAACAAGAGACCAGCAAACACCAACAAACACTAGAACTGGGAACTCCCAACCCAAACTAGAAACCCTTAATATTAGGAAATCTCAAATAAAAGAACTCAACCCAAGTATCAGACCAAATGAAAATTAATTATTTCTATAAGACATGATCATTTTTAAATTGAGAAAAATCAAAAATCAAAAATAAACAATGGTCAGGATCACATGAAAAAACCACCAATCGTAGACTCACATCCACAAAGTCACAACCACTAGAATTGGATGAGTATTAGTACAACAATATTTTCTCCAAAAGGATAAACTTGAAATGGAATTGAATAATAAAACAAGAACATTTATAATACATATACCCCAATAGTGGAGAAAATATTTGAATGAAGGTTCCCCACACCCCCAGTAATTTCTAACTGCATGAAGATCTTCACTCCAGGAACTATGATTAGAGCCCAAATGTCTTGAAGCATCTACTGCATTGTAGTCATAATATGGTGAACTTCTACTGAGAAAGACTGTTCCCGAAACAAAGATAACATAAATTATCCATGGTTATAATGAAGAAAAGCCTTTAGGGGTTTACAAAAATTTAGATTAGAGTTCCAAACCGTCCATTCTAGAAACAAATAATTGAATGGACCGACAAATGAAAGACATGAAATAACACAGAGACTTTCCGAGGATAGGTTCCATCGGATCAAACTCTTCATCGAATGGATAACATCCATAAACACCAAGATAAACTGGTCCATGAACCCTATATTGATATCCCACATGAAAATAGTAGCTTTTAACTGATCACTCAACACCATATCTAAAGAAAAGGAAACTAACTCATTGGAATGGTCAATTCACCTTCACCGTTAGTTGAAATTCTCAAGCATCTCAAACATCCACAAGCTCTAGGAAATTCCACTCTTTAACTTACTCAAGAATAAAACAATTGATAAAAGTGTTCTTGAATATCTCTCAAGACATCCCAACTCACAACGTGGATAAAACGATTAACTTCAACTAGTCCAATCCCAATCCTTTAAAAATATCCTAGAAAACATGCACTCTCACAACATCTGGAGTTACCAAAAACATAACGAGTCTCTGAACTTCCCCAAGACACTCCACAACCCCTAACATACCTTTATGACTACAGACAACAAGAAATAATAAAAAAGATCTCAAATCCTTTATTTCTATAGGATTTTGGGCTGGGTAGACAACTAGAGGAGAATCCTCAAAAACCTTCTGGGTATTTTTGGGAAACATAATCTCAACAACACAAGGCAGAAAACCACATCAATATTAAATCAAAACATGAATAATTAACATTCTAAACTAAATACCGTGTTAATAAAAAATTCACAAAAAAATCAAAACCATATCATATATCAACTTATAAAACTGCATCAAAATCAATAAACAACTCAAGAACCCTATTTTAAAAACAACCATTTTCCATTTTCACATATTTTCAAATTTAATTCCCCTTTCCAAAATCAAAATCAATTTCCATTTAAAAATTCATTTCATTACATTCATATTAAAAATTCAAAACACCACCTCACTTTTTTCCTTTAAAACCACAAATATCATTAGATAAAATCTCCATTTTAATATAAAAAATTCTTCCTTTCAAAAACAAATTTGGAAGACCCAAGTCAAATCATTGATTTTAAATACTCACCTATAATATCCTATGAACCGTCACATATGTGTTTGTCCCCACTTTCACTTATATCATCCACACATACATACCAACATAAACCTTCCATGTATACATAGACACATATGAGAGTGCATATAATAAATATCAATGGTCATACACACTATTTTATCATCAAAACCAATAATTCACCAAATTCCCAATTCACTTTTCCTCTACATCTTCCCAAAATTTTCTAAATTCCAAATTAATTTATCATTTAAAACTCATTTTCAATCTCAAAATCCATTTCAAAAATAAATTCCCTTTCAAAATACACTAACAATAACCCCAATCTTTCTGAAGAATCACTGACACACAAATAACAAAAAAGGGAACTAATGGTCATGAATACCTCATCCACATGGTTTAGTATACCATACACTATGCATGAACCAACCATTGGAATCATATTAAACCATTCATGTGCACTCCACAAGGTTCACTATGACATGTAAGATCAACGTATAACACCATATCACTTCCACTATCATCCCCCAACATACACAATATTATCAAAATAAAAATTTCCAAGAACATAACAAAATTGAAAATAAATATTCAAAACCCAACTACCACCAGAGACTCATGTCTCATAAAAATTATTGGAGATTAGGCACTGACCCAGGACCCACCTCCTTAACCACAATACTCTTATATTTGATATACCTAACACCCCAATTAACATGGCCTTTCTCTGATACCATTTTTTCATGAACAAACCTAGATCAACCTTGAACCAGTTACCCAAGTCAGCTCGCGACATAGCCAGAGAGGCTTTACCAATACTCCTTGGATGGAAACTAGTTTCGGGCATCAAGAATATGTAATTGGGAACAATTTATCCCATAATAAACTAAAAAAAATATAGTTTTGCTACTAAAAATGATCATAAATAGAATAAAGAAATAAACTACCGCATATACCCTCGTGTGACCTCATGGGTCACCTCCAATGATGGGGTCACACTTTCTCCATGAGTGAACCAAAGTAGGAAACATCAACAGGAGCTAAAAACAAATAAAGATATAGACCTGAGTATTAAAACTCAGTATGTGTGATCGAATAAACTATGCCATATGACTTCATTTATAAAGAAAACCAAGACATACCCATTTGGAAATAAGAAATAATAAAAATAAGGTTTTACATTATTTTAAAATTCATGTAACAAGTTTCCATTTTCAATAAAATCTATTTACCTTCCATTATAATTCCAAAATAGTTTCCAAGCATGCCTAGAAATTTATAAATGATTAGAAATCAATTCAGGATAAAACATGGTTTTCATAAATGAGGAAACAAGCATGAAACAACTTGAAAAGAAATCACATCACAAGAACCATGGGAAATCTAGAAGCATTAGGGTTAGTGTAATATTAGTATCCTTATACCTTAGTGCTAATCCCATACATCCAAAACCAATAGTGTTCTTATGTACAAGCCATTAGAGGGAAATGCATACCAAGGTCTAGTGGTATCTGATCATATTCTAAAACCGACAACATCCTCATGTACAAGACATCATATGAGAATTCATTTCAAGGTCTAGTGGTCACAAGCCATATGAAAATTATTTATTTAGTATTTTTGAATCAATCCACATAGGGGAAACCGGGCCTTGGACCTACCGATCCTCCTAGTGTACTAGTCCTAGTATGCCCACCTAGGTACTTGGGGATCCCATATTTTCTATTTCAAATGGGGGTGATTTTTTATCAAGATAAAATATATGAACTTATCATTTTCTTTAACCAGAAACATATCCAACCTCTCACCACAGATCTCCCTACTTGACCACATCCCCCATTTCAATTCACACTGCAATGCACAATCCTCTTCACTATAAAGATATCACACATCACTCATTTAACAAGCACATCATATATCTAAAACAAGGTTAATGCATCAAGATGGGTTTTCCAATTCTATAAAATGTACTAAAGGTTCCAAATGGGGCTCATCATTTAAGGAATACTTTTACTCTAGAAAACACTATTTCCCAACACTTTGAAATTAAAAAACCATTTAAAAGACCAATAGAACAACTAAGGCCCCAAACATTTCAAAACAAGAATGAAACCATTATTAACTATAAGAAACCCATTTTAAAAAGGAAAATCACTAATTAACATTAAATTCACACCAAATACAATGCACTTTTCCAAACATAAAAAACATGAAATTCCCCCTTTTTAAAATCACATACAAACTCATGTTCATTCAAGTCAACCGGAAAAACTATTTTACACACAGAAAACATATTTGAAAAAACCCATTACACTCCCAAAACCATTTTGGAATCTAATTTTAGGAATTTAAAATGTTATGAATTTCAAACAATTCTTGGAACAATATTTTAATGAGGAATTCACATGTCAAAATTTAAAGGTTAACATGAAAAATAAAGGAAAGACCAGCACCAAGCATCACCATCACTTTTCATAGAATATACATACTCTTTAATATTAAAAATAACATTTAAAACACTCAAGAAATTATTGAATTCAAATTAAAGGGATATTCATAGGGAACCTACCTCAAAATCAAGTTACACTAATAAATATGATGGAAACTCAAACCTTCAATTTACCACTTGCAATAATATGCACCTTCTCTTATATGTAAGAAAACCTATCCCTTATGAACATATTTCCATGTCCAAATATATACAAGGGATTATTAAGCATATGATTACACATTCATATACCCCTTTACTCTTACAGACGTATGAAACATCATATATATATATATATATGCACACCTATCCCCGTTATATATATTCATCCTACCATGGTTGATTATATATAAAGGGGGAACTTATATATACACATGCCTACCAATTAATACACCCATGAGTCTTGAAAACAATGGCTCAAATAAACCCCAAAAAATCCATGAAGCACTACTACAAAATTAGAATCCAAGGAATCATAAAAACCCAAATTAAAATTGGTAAAAAAAGGTAGTAGGAACTAACCATAAAATGACAACGAGCAGACCAAAATGGTTCAAAACACTTTTCCTTTGGTTGTGGATGCCTAAACGCACCCTAAGATGACCTGATAAATCCTTTTTATGTCCTAGAATAATATGAAAACCAAAATAACTGATTAAATCTTGATAGAGGGTTTAGTTGAAGTAAGAGGGGTGGTGGGAGAAGGAAAATTGATGAACCAAGGGAGGAGGAAAGATCTGGAGGTCTTAGCTCAAGGCATAGACCAATAAACTAGAGTACATCTAATAGAATTTCTAGAAGAAGAGTGAGATGATGGGGGGGGGGTCTCGCACATGGATAAGGAGGAGGAGAGGGTCACGTGATGCATTTGGAGGATATAAAAGAAATATATGAGTAAAATAATGAAAAAATAAAAAAATAAAATTAAAATAAAAACCCAAATTAAGAAAATATGGGTGACTAGAATGGTATATGCATAGTTTACCAAATTGTAAACCAATTGGGAACTAGCCACTACATAGTCCATGAACCCATGCACAATTACTCCTATGTAGATTCACAGTTGAGAAAACCATTCTCAAACAATGCCACTCAGCACTTCCAACTCACAAAGCCCAACTGTACGTTTGAAGCATGGTATAAAATACTATGTGAAATCCATACACCACACCACTGACTCACCTGGGAACCCACACGAGCACCACACAATTAATCCTAACCATGCAGGATAACTGTACAACAGATAAAAAGCCTCAAAAATGTAAAATTCGGCCTACCGACTACCATAACTCAAATGAAAGACTAAACAGAATTAAAATAATTAAAATAATTAATATTTCAATTTTATGGTGTGACATACACATAGTATTAGAAAATACTTTTTCTAATCTGCCCACCAAGACATTCATAATATGTTAGGCTTGGGATGACCACCCGTGTACCTACTGCAGGATTGGGCTGACCACCCCTGTACCCTCCTTTATGGGCTTGGGTTGACCACGCATGTAACCTCCATTATAGGCTTGGGATGACCACCCATAAACTATATTATCTCGTAGAGAATTTATCTTTACCCAATGCATTAGAGGGAGATATAGGTCCCTCCCATCACAAAATGAAAACCATATTTATGTCTGCAACAAGATCATAAAAAGTCATCATATAATTACCCATAAAATTGAATGGGTATCATAAAAATTTTATCATATCATAACCCATGGAAAAGAGACAAGTTTCTTAATCATTTAATCTTAGCATAACCCATGAAAATAAGCAGGGTTCATAATCATTTTATCAAGGTATAACCCATTGAAGATAAATGAGTTTTATAAACATATTGCAATCAAAATAAAAACCATTAATAAGAAAAATATAATTGTTATCCCTGGATAATATCCCTAATAAGGCATAGGTAAAACCAATTGACGTCACCTTTGATGGAAAATGATTTTTAAATAATACTTAAAACATTTATTGCGGAAATAATCCTTTCCACTTTGAAAACACTATTTAAAAGATAACACATTTGAAAAAAAATTTCATTTAAAAAAACCTTGAAATATATCAAGGAAGATTTGAAAATATTTTATATCATTTTTTATACATAAAAATTATCAAAATCCTTTTCCTTGAAAATGAGATTAAAATATCATTTAAAAAAATTGATTTTTTTTAGAAAACCCATAATTCTAACCGAAGAGAGAAATAATGTCAGATTTTCATAAAAAAATTCCTTAATAATTTAAGTACCAAAATGTGTAAAAATGGAACAATTAAATTAATATGTGATTAAAGACCATATTTTAAGAACATTAATTTGAATTATTTAGTGTTAGATCATGATATTTAAACATTATAGACTTGATCATAAAAAAACCCGATAAATTATGAGATTGTAACATAAAATCATTACCACTTTGGTATCCTAGAATCGTAAACCACATTAAGAACATAAAATAAAACATAAAATATCACAAAGATGAATAAATTCATGTAAATGGGGCTTTATATACACCTATTTAAATAATACAGGTGCATAACATAAAATATATCTCAAAGAAGGCAGTTTGGGACAAAAAAATCCCTTACTCCTCGAGTAAATTTTAAATCATAATCCCAATGAAAGAGTAACATAAATAGAAACATTAATTATCATGAAATTTGTTATATGAATGATATATAATTTCATAGGGTAATATATACACCACACAAGAGAAAGGAGTAGTGAATATGGAATAAGTCTCTTAGAAATAAAAGTGAGACTAAAAAACCCTTTACCACAAGTATTGACTTCTATCATACTCTTTAAATCACCTGGTATAATAAAAAATAATTTTATTATACATCTATAACATAAACATATTCATATATATTATACCATATATGATTTTATTATGACTTTTTATTACCCGTTTGTTAACAATTTTACGTTGAAGTCATGTTTTGGACAATAACCGCTTTGTTTTTCACATATGCATTGACTTATCATTTTTAGTCCTATTACATCAATAATTATTTAATAATATAAAGAATTTATATCATGATATAAATACAAAATATATTTAGTATATATTTTTTTATATTAATTCATAAAACATGGTGATTGGAAATGAAATACAACATTCATGGAGATGTTAGGCTGTACTTATGCATGAACATTGTTTCTATTTTCTTGTCATATTTAAATAAAGAAAAGTAAATGATATATATATATATATATGTTGTTGCTAAAATGTGGGAATGAGAAGAAGACATAGACCTGAAGGCTGCCTTGTAAATCTCATTCGTGGTGAACCGACCACACCGTGCCTCCGCGAAGTAAGGAGGCGATAATGCTCCGTGACCGCCCTTGACATTTGTGACCCGCCGCAAAGTAAGAAGGCGGTAATGCTCTGAAACCACCCTTGACGTTCGCGACCCGCCGTGAAGCAAGGAGGTGGTAATGCTCCAAGACTACCCTTGATGTTCGCGACCTGCCGCGATGTAAGGACGCGGTAACTCTATTCGATCACCCTTGATGTTCATGACCCACCGTAAAGAAAGGAGGCGGTAATGCTCCATGACCACCCTTGACATTTGTGACCCGTGGTGAAGCAAATGACTTCCTATTTGTGCAAGGTGAGCACTACTTCATGGCACCTCTCCCCATTAAATACCGGCCTCCCCCCAAGTTCATGGGGCAGACAATCTCACCTTTCGACTTCCTAGCACCCGAATCGCGAAGCACCCTTCTGTTCTGCGAACCATGAGATGTGCAAGGTACTTCTGCTCTGTGAAGTGCCTCCCCTTTGCCTCGTTTTGATCCCCTATACCAAGAGGGATTCCTTTCGCAGAGCCTAAGGGTCTCCGTGAAGAAAGGGGATCCCCAACGGGACCCGAGTCATCATGGAGCATTTATGCTTCATGAAACACCCTTCATGTACACATGATCCACATTCCAAGGCAGGGTCACTATACTTCGTGAAGCACATTGCTTCATGATACCTTACTTCGCGAGGCACCTTTGCTCCATGAGGCAGTGCTCTGTGAATGACTTTCTTCTTTACAAAGCACCTCCAATATGAACTTCTTCCCTATTATTAGGTTGAGGAACCCCACTTCATGAAACACACCCCTTCACAAGTGACCTCTACCACGCGGAGCAATAGAGCTTCACAAGGCCCCTGCCTATGACCCCATCTACTTTGCAATTAATTTTCTTGTGAGACCCTCCAAGTTTGCATGATGTGATTTCAACGTCCCTTGGACGATACTGCCCATTGAATTTCTTCGCCTCATGCTTCTTCGCATAGGCATGCTAATGGATATTGCTTCTTCGCATAGCCACACTAAGATGGACCCCCTGATGGTTCGCACCTTGACCCCCTGGCCACGGCATTTCCTATCACCTCTCTGCACCAAGTAGAAGAGGGTACTGGTTATGTAAGTCCTAGGGGTGCGGAGCAAAACCAGCTCGTATGAGATGCAGGATGTTAAACTGCCATGTACCATCGTCTTCAGCACATGACGTTAAACTGTGACCTCGCCCCGTGTCTCACACGCGGGGTGCCCCCACCATGGACATTCTGCATGCCCACTGGTCTCCATGGGAGTGAGATATTCCCCCATAGGGGATGATATCCTCCTTATCAGAGAGGTGTTTCTCCATGGGGAAAGGGAAACCATCTTGGTGTAAGCCCCTAGCTCTCACACCAGGGGTGGAATCCCTGCGCCTCTTTTCTTCTTCGATCCCAAGGACTGGGGGGGAATGGGCACCAGACCCCTCCTTTATTCGGTACCAAATCCCTCTCCTGCTAATATTTTTCACCGCTCAGGCCTCCATCTTAGAGTATGTCCCAACCTCTTCAGGGTACTAACCACACATAAGCCTCTGTTTACTCTTTGGGCCACTAACCACGTGTAAGTCCCACTCCACTTCCCAGGGACGCGCCTTTCACGACGTGATAGTCAGGTCTCTGCTTTCTCTTGTTTCTCACACCGAGCATGACTCATGTGGACATAGAGTGAGAAACAACCATAGAATCTTCCTTGGGCCTCCTCAGAGCATAAGCCCCAAATGCCCACCACATGAACTACGAGGTCTTTGATCATTGAAAAGTCAGGGTACATAGGAATCCTCCACGAGGTTCAAGACCACCAACCATCGGACCCCAGGTTAACCTTCACGTCGGTTCTCCAACACCACCTAAACTATGAGGTCTTTGATCCTTGCCAAGGAAGGGTACGTAGGAAGCCTCCACGAGGTTCAAGCCCACCAACCATCAGAACCTAGGTCCACCTTCACTTCGGTTTGTTGGGACCACTTTCGAACTAAAAGGACTTTGATCCTTGTTAAGGATAGGTATGTAGGAGCATACATGAGGTTCAATCCCAACACCCAGTTGTTCTGACACCCCATCACGTCAGTTCAATATCCCCTTCACCACCTGAACTATAAGGTCTTCAATCCTTGCCAAGGAAGGGTATGTAGGAAGCCTTCATGAGGTTCAAGCCCACCAACCATCAGACCCCAGATCCACCTTCAGGTCATTTCACCGACACCACCTGAACTAAGAGGTCTTTGATCCTTGCTAAGGTAAGGTATGTAGGAAGACTCCCTGAGGATCAAGCCCACCACCCATTGGTTCTGACCCCCTTCAGGTCAGTTCCCACACCTCATCTACGTGGTATTTGATCCTTTCCAATGCAAGGTACGTAGGAAGCCTCCATGAGGTTCAAGACCAACACCCAATTTTTCTGACACCCCTTTGCAGTAGTTCAATAGCCCCTTTACCATCCTAGACTACATGGACTTTGATCCTTGCCAAGGCAAGGTACATTTGAAGCCTCCCTGAGGATCAATCCCAACAACCACTGGTTGTTCCGACCATCTCCATGCCATTTCAACAACATCAGGGCAACCTAGAGTGTAAGCCGCACACGCCAACATGAAATAGATGGTCTTTGATCCTTGCCAAGGCAAGGTATGTAGGAAGCCTACCTGATGTTTGAGCCCAGCATCTGGTCACTCTGACCATCTTCACATCGGTTTGCTCAATCCCACATGACGTTAAACTATGAACCTCATTCAGCGGTAAGCCATTTTCACCTTATCCAGTGGTAAGCCGTTGCGATCCCATCCAACAATAAGATGTTGAAAACCCCAATCGACGGTAATCCGTCATCAGATGAACTATGTGGAATTTGATTCCCTATCACAAGGATACATAGGAAGCCTCTTCGAGGCTTAAGCCCAAAACCATCATTACCCTCATGACAATTCCACCACATTCACCATCCAGAACCTTCCATCATCCATCCTGATTCCTACCCAGGCCGCAAAATCCTGGTGGGATCATGCCACCCCATTCCCCATTCCATTTAATAGAATTTGGGAAGCCAACCATATGTTGACCCCAACATCAGTGTTCCCTCAAGGGGGTTTCCCCATCTGATTCACTCTAGTCAGTGTTCCGATCAGCTTGATCCATCTCCACTAGATGTTAAACATGCGGCATACCCTGTGTTAAACATGGTAAGATGATGAAAAACTCATATACATGCCCATAGAATATGATTCCTTGTGTCCGATGTGGGATGCCTTGGGCTTCCGCACCCTCGAGAATCCCTATAATAAGGGACAGAAGATAGACACGCTAATCCCCCAGCATCCAGACATGCTAGTGATGCCCAACGTGACTACTCCATTGACCGAAGGTTGCTTCCCTGATCGAACCCCTTAGAATGTCCTGACAGAAGTAGTGTAATTAACTAGTGTCCTTGAAGATATGGCACTCGGAAGAGTTTCATGAACAATGTATTAAATCAATAATGGAGACCCAGACTGGGTGACAAGTCTTGAAGAGGAATACATGGAAGAAAGAACTGACATCCCATCATCCTATTTCGATCAAGGAGTAGACGTACCTGAATAAGTAGTGGATGCCACCTGCCTTTGGAAAGCGGGAATGCGGTCCAACTAAACTGCACCCCCTCATCCCCAAACAAGACAGACACACGCTCCCCGAAGAAAGCATCGAAAATAGAAATGGTGAACCCGACATGAATTTATCCTCCTCGATATATATATTAGTAGTGCTCGGGGCATCAATGGATTGACATGTCAGCAGATCTAGCTATTTGGTGCCGCATCCCCCTAAGCAAATAGTGGGCCTAGTGTGAAACTCACTAGAAGTTGGGGTAGTAGAACGTTGGACATCCCGTTCTGTGACGTTGTTAGCATGGATCCCACTTATCGTCCATGGAAGATGGGATGGTGTTGGGGCATTGGTCGTCGATGATGAGTTTAATCTCCATACTTCTCAAGAATCAGGTTGCTGCTTTAGGGACACGATCACTGCCTACCCATCTATGTAGGTGTAGGGGAAACACCAACACGGTCGTTCCATGTGGCTTCACCTATCCCATGAAGGCCTCTACATCTATGAAAATGGGTAACCCACACCTCCTCTCCCCGTCCGAGGTCATTAAACAGAGGGTAATCAACGACCTTGTGCGTCGTTATGAGGAGGAGGGCATAATCCCGACCCGGGATATAGACCCCCCCAGATCTGGAGGCATCAACGCCTCGCCGTCAATGCTGCCCCCAAGGGCCATGCAGGGAGCCATTACTCCCCACCCCGAAATACAATAGCTTTAGGAGCTTGTCCCCGGATCGCCTTGATGAATCTATGCCTTAAGCTGATGAGGTAGGTGACTTCCGGCCCAGCCCGGTCAGGGTCCTAATCCAGGGGCTCCCAGCAAGGGATCCCACTCAGCTGCGTCAGTGCCGCCACCTAGACTTTCCTAAAGAGGGGTAGGTAAGCTACACACCTGCGCCACTGGCCCCATCCGACCTGACGCCAGCGTCAGACGCAAGCTAAGGATGCCCGCCAAGGGGCTTCAATGTCGGTAGCTGCTGTGGCCCGAGCCACCGCCAATACATATCATCAGTTCCCTGTATACACAGAGCATGGGCACTTATACGCCTGACTGGGATCGAGGCCCCAACTTCTCCACGAGCGGGCAGTGTCGACTCTCTTTGTCACCGGCACGAGAAGTGGTCACCGCGAGCTAACCCGTAGTGATGTCACCCAGTACGGAGGTCCTCCCCGTACCATTACCACAGAAAAGCACGGGTCTTCCCCGATTCGAGGCTAATCATGGAGGTCCACCTCATGCCACGCTCAATCCGAATGAAGGTCTTCCCCGTGGCAGTGATACTCGGCAGAAGAGTCTCTCCCGTGACCATTAAACTGGGTATGGAGTCATTTATCCTTCCCCGACCCCCGGTTTAGGGATGTTTCCCATCCGATCTCTCTTCGACACGGGGATCCTCTCAATGTCCCATCTGCAGCTGGTGAGGGTCCCCCTCACCTAGACAATCAGAGGGGTAAAGGCTATCCTCACCTCAATAGCACCTTGTACGGAGGTCCTACCCATGTTCAGCTAGACCGGTACAAGGACCTTCCTCATACAGAAGTCGCTAGGGAAAATAGGTGTGGAGGTCCTCTCCATGATTCTTCCAGTTCCAGTGGAGGTTTTTCCAGCTCTAGTGCTTCCTATGGAGGTCCTCCCTATGTCCCCTTCGACATTTGTCCCAGTGATCCTCACACCCCAGATTTCTCAGGTGGAAACCCTCTCCACCCCATCACCAGTGCGGCCGAAGGACCCCGTGTTAGAAATCAGCCCTATCCTGAGGATACACCTAGGGGTAGGAAGTCGGGCCGTTGTTTTTACAAGAAGAATACTGGGAAGGCCTGGATGGAGATCAAACAGGTCTTCTTCTTAGACTCTGAAGTGGAGTACGAATCTGCACGGGAACCCTCCTCTCGGTCATCCGAGTCAAGAGCTGGGGAAGGAACAAGGTCCATCATCTTGGTACTCTTGGAATGTGAGGTCCTTCGGATTCCAGCCTCCCTCCAGAGGTATATCCAAGCGACCCCATAGGTTATGGTCGTGCAATCACCACCATTGTCACCAGAAGAGCTCTCTACCTCCACAAGAGATCACAAAGAGCTATTCTAAGGACCAATGTTGGCCGAGCAGCATCGTGACCTACCACCAGTGGCCCTAGCCCCTGAGCCAGGAATCGAAGCTGCCAGCTCGTCCTATTGTGACATAGTGGCCAAGTTGATACACTCTTCGGAAGAAAGCCCGAGATATGGTAGAAAGTCTTCCCGTTCGTCATACTCTCGACCAGCCAGCCTATCGTCCCAACGGTCTGCCTCAATATCTCTATTAGTTCCTAAACCACCCCTAGTTGACGAGTACGGAAATGAAGGACCTGACCCTGAATCTGAGCCGAGGAGCTTCTGAAACATCATCGTAGCTGATCACTTCCCCGAGAATTTCTGGTCTGTGGTAGTGCAGAATTTATCCATACAAGAATCCCTCACTCCGGAGTAAGTTGAGTGTTTCTGATACACCCTCTTGGTGAAACATTTCAGTCTTCTTCATCAGCGAGTGGTTTACCACAGGAGCCAAACACATTTCAAAGATATCAGCAAGCAATGCCGTCTAGTGGATTTGGCCGCACTCCCTGTGGCCTAGCAACCCCGAGTCACTAGGTCACCGTGAGGCCCTCCGGCAACAACGCGTTCAGAGAATCAAGATACTCCGTATAATTATCAAGGAGGGTACCCCCACATGAAAATCCATGGTTGGGGGTAGTATGCTGCCCTCCTCTTTATTCCTATTCGGCGGCAGCCCGACTCTATAGGCGATATTGAGGACATGCCCCCAGGAAGGGTCACGGTCAAATAACAGACCTGGTGGACGTGGAGTATGAGCTGGAGCTTCTCGATGGAGACTTACCCTCCGAGGGTGTGCCACCACTGTTAGACCCATTGGGGAGGATTGCTCATCCGCAGAGGAACCTATTAGGTCTCCCTACGCCCACCGAGGCATTGGTACTTAGTAGGAATTCTGGTAAGGGAAAGGACCACGTCAGACCTGCCAAGCACTCCGACCCGTCAACCTCAGTGAAAAATTTGAAGGATGACCCCAAGAAGGCCACATTGCGCCACCAACTTGCTCAGCAGAAGAAGATGGTCGATGACCTCTTGGATGAATGCACTGCAGAGCGACGTCCCGACTACGGAAACCCTAGGCTAGCACAACAGGGGTAGAAACAACTACCCCTTAGCGAGCTACCCCTAGGAAACCCTGATCATGCTGCTCACACAGACAGGGATAAAGATAGAGCTCACGATAAGAGGGTGTGGTATGTCTCGCTAAACCCTCCTGAATGGCACGACAATTCAAGGATTCCATCCCGGGTTCCCCCAGATGCCCCATAAGTCACTCCACCAACCGCTCCACGAGCCTCTGAGCCTGTTTACCATGTTAAAAAACCCGCCAAAACGTTTTTAGTTAGGGATACCCATCAAGACAGGGACCCCGCCCAGATGATCTTATGGCGTTTCTCATAGCTAGCCTTGAGGCGTTAGAAACGCGATAGGTGGCAATACCTCCGGATGGTAAGCCATACCCGGCATGGGTGAATGATATGCCAGCACCTCCAGGTTTCAGGAATCCCACATTCTCCCCTTTTAATGGGACGGGGGACCCGCCGCAACAGCTGGCCCACTTCAACTCATGTTATGAGCCCATGTTGGGGACTCCAGTGTAGAAGGAGGCTGCCAAGATCCGCTGTTTTGTTCAGACATTTGAGGGGACGACATTCATTTGGTACATCCAACTCCACGTTGGATCCGTTACCAACTGGGAGGACCTTTTCAGGGAATTCCTCTACCAGTTCACCTCTACCACCCAGAAAACGAGCATTGTAGACCTCTTCAATTGCTAACAAAGGCCTGATGAGCGAGTCACATACATTATCACCCAGTGGAAGGGCTCACATACTCCTTTGAGATTCCACTGACTCAGGATCAATTACTGACGATGATTGTAGGGAACGTCAAGACAAAACTGGTTCCTTCTCTGATCACCCAGAACTACCCTGGGGGATTCTGAGACTTATACGATAAGGCCCAGTGCCTGGAGGAAGCCCTGCAACTGGCTAGCTAGGAATGCTTGTTGCCCTATGTGATTCCAACAAGGAGGGATGCCAGAGTCGAGCGCACAGCAGTGACCCAAATAGAAGACCCCAGGAAACTAGAATTGCTACCAGTGGCACCAACCCTGTAGCCTCGCAGAGGCCCTCTTCCTTAAGCACCGCCTCCATCTCAGCATCATCCACCTCAGAATCGACAAGCGCCTCTGCGGAATGCGCCGCCACTGCCCAGGCAGGACAATCATGGTCTGCCTCCTCGACAGGCCCATCCAGCTCCACATCAGGGTCAAGCATCAGGGGTCCCCTTTCTGGAAAGGGGAAACCAGACCTACTCGTTTAAGGAGAATCATGTCTCTGGTTACTTCTGTAGCGCCTTAGATCTGGGGATTGTGTACTTTCCTGAGTGTAGAAGGCCGGAAGATGTGAATCTCACTAATCACCCCAACTACTTCCCCAATCATCGGATCCTGGGACACAACCTGATGTAGTTCTATGTGTTTAAATAATGGATTCAAGAGTAGGTCAATAACAACATAGGCAGGCTGGGCCTGACCCCGACACAAGTGGGGGGCGTTTTTGTTAGGCCAGACAACAATAGCGATGACGAAGGTGAGTGGAAGCAGGTTTCCAACTACGAGTCACAAAAGTATGATGACTGGATGGCTCGCAAAATGGTCACTCGAGCCTGTGACATCATTCAGGAATTCATTAATTAAACAGGGCTTTCAGAAGCTGGGACCAACACTTTTTCATCATCATCTCAGCTAGCCTCTTCCCAGAAGACCAAGCATCAGCAGCGTATGGGAAAGCAATGCGCCCCACAAATGCCATCGTCATCCTGCACTCTCGGCGACTTCATGCCCCATGAGATGGGGATTCATCCCAGATTCTTCCCGGTGATGAATGAATCTTCAAGTGATGGTCAAGTGTACGCTTCGGTTAATACCATGGAGTTGGTAAATCCCTATATGACTCGCGACGACGAGGAGTTCCAGGAAAACCTCCCCAACATCCCCAGCTGATGTCAACGTCGACAGAGCCATAGGAATATGGTTCTTCAGAGAACATCAGTTGGAATATCCAGCTAGGCTGTGCATGATACTGAGACCAAATAAAAGGCCCAACACAGATCTCCACAGGCGCAACCTTTTCATTCGGTGTCGTTAGACCCACCTCCACCACCATTTGTGCTACTGGATTGGGTAGAGCTACCTCATCCATGTCTAGACCAGCCTCTCCCTGCTTCAATCCATTCTCAATCATCCATTCCTCATCTTACAGCGACTCTCCAGGATTCGACTAGTGAACAACGGGACATGCCCAGCACCAGCCAGCTGCCAGTCCAGCCGACAGGGCCCGCTTTTCCTCCTATCACAGAGCGGCCTCTTGTAAGTATAATTTTACTCCTAGCGCGGAAGTATGATATTCTAAATCAACTCACCGACATCCCAGTGATGATTTCCATCCTTGAAGCCCTTTGTTTGTCATCATATATGCATGAGGCCCTCACTAAGGCTTCAAGAATCCCCCTCCAGTTTGAGATGGATGTAGTAGCTACAGAAGCCTTTCATGCTGAAGCAGTTGAGAACACTGAATACCGGGCCATCATTTCATTCTCTAGAGAAGATGAAGGGTCTCTTATATAGGGGAACATTCACCCACTGTACATCACCATCCAATTTAACGGAGTGTAGATTCGCCGTTGTTTTGTTAACACTTGCTCCAAGATTAACCTTATCCCGACACGGACACTGCAGAAGCTAGGGTTATCCGAGGATGACCTGACTCCCTCCGATTTAAGAATCTAGGGATACGACATGACAGAGCAGACCCCAGTCGGTAAAATCTATCTAAAGACCCAGTTTGATGGCCTAGTGGCTAGTACAGAGTTTATGGTTGTCTCCCAAGACACCACGTACAATGCACTGATTGGCAGACCATGTGTCCATTTACAGGCAGCAGTCCCCTCATCATATCACTAGTGCCTCAAGTACTCCCTTAATGGTCGATTAGGTGTACTCCAAGGTGATGCATCCCCTTTTTCCTCTTTTGAAGCCCGCTACCTAGATTCCAACTATTATAAGAGTAAGGAAAAATAGGTTCATGTGAGTGAGGTTGAACCTATCACGGTCGCAACTGACCCCTGGGCAGGTCTGGATGACGCCTACTTCTTACAGATCCATTGATTGGAGGCCACAACCCTCAACATGGGGAAATGTTTTGTTGTCTCTGGTATAAGAGGGATGCGTATTCCCAAGTCCCAGAAACTACAGAAAATCACCTCGTACTCCAACACAAATCAGGATCAGGTGATCCTGGAACCTCCTACCCCCGTACAGTATCTGGATGTCTGCCTCATAGCAACGACAGTACATCATATGTGTTTGTTTCACCGAGAAAGGATTAACCGGCTCAAGATGAATTTCCACTATGGCTTTGATATCATCAAGAGTGGGACATTGGGCTGAAGACCAGATGAGATCAGATCGACTACCTTCATTGTTATGGTTTTAGCAGCACGTGGATCTCCCGATATGTTGCCTATTACTTTCCAGGCTGGTACCAGCATTCCGTTAGGATCCGTTGAACCAGAGGAAGCACCTCCCGCTAGAGATCCCCCCTCCTTAATAGAAAAAGAGGATCTAGAGGATGCTCCCCCCGCCTTTAAAGAAGGCGTCTCTTCCACGGTCAATGAACTGGTATATGTGAACCTTGGTAGCGAGGCAGATTCAAGACCCACATTGATCAGTACCACCATGTATCTCGAGGAGAAACAATGGTACATAGATTTCCTTAAGAAAAACCATGATGTATTCTCCTGGAGCTATGACTAGATGCCAGAACAAGATCCTCATGTAGCATTCCACCACCTCGGTCTCCCAACAAATCATCGCTGGTTCAAGCAGCCTCCCAGGAGGATGCACCCTTCTCACAGTGCCTTGGTCGAGGCCAGAGTTGAAAAGCTCATCAAATCCAACATCATCAAAGAGGTCTAGTACCCCCAAGTGGCTAGCCAACATTGTGGCAATCAGGAAGAAGAATAAACAGATTAGAGTCTACATCGACTTCCAAGATCTCAACTGTCACTGTCTGAAGGATGATTTTCCCCTTCCCGTGAAAAAATTATTGATCAATGCTACGACTGGGTTCCAAGCCCTCTCTTTCATGGATGGTTATTCCAGATAAAACTAGATTCGAATGGCCCCTAAGGATGAGGAGTCAACAGATTTCAGGGCGCCACAAGGTACGTTTTGTTACCAGGTCATGCCCTTCAGCATAAAGAATACAGGTGCCACCTATCAGCGTGCCATGCATCACATATTCAATCCGATCCTCAGGACATTGGTAGAATGCTATGTGTATGATCTAGTGGTCAAATCTCACCAGCGCCAGGACTATGTCAAGGACCTTGAGAAGGTTTTTGGCTTCCTTCGTTCCCGCCACCTGAAGATGAACCCGTTGAAATGTGCCTTCGGTTTCACCTTTGGGAAGTTCTGGGCTTTGTTGTTAGGTACCGAGGCATCGAGATCGACCCATATAAGATCAAGGCCATCCGCCAGATGCCTCCCCTGAGCAATATTTGAGAGATTTAGGGTTTTCAAGGACACTTATCCTATATACACCAATAAATCGAAAATCTAGCCGGAAAGTGTAATCCCTTTTCTCAGATAATGAAGATAGGCTCTGCCTACGAATGGGATGGAGAGTTCCAGACTGCATTTGAGGAAATCAAGCAGTATCTGCTCCAGCCTCCATTCCTGATGCCACCCATCCCTGTAAATCCAATAATACTTTATGTGACTGTCTTGGAACGATCTCTCAGTGCCCTTATTTCCCAAAAGAACAATGAGGGGATGGAAAACAACCTCTACTACCTCAGATGCATTCTCCTCAATACGAAGACCATATACTCCCCCATAGAGAAGAGCTGCCTTGAAATCATATTTTTTTTGCAGAAGTTGCGACACTACTTGCAACACTATGAGTTACATCTTGTGTCTCAGGTAGACCCGCTGAAGTATATTCTAAACCACCCCATGTTGACCAGCTGACTAGCGTGGTTGGTGGTAATCCTCCCGTAGTTTGATATCAGGTTTGTGCATCAGAAGTCTATCAAGGGACAAGCATTGGAATATTTTCTTTCTACCCATCCAACCCCTACGGACCAGTACCTGGATCGAGATTTCCCCGATGAGGAAATCCTCTCGGTAACTCCTGCCATCCCATGCTGGCAGATGCACTTTGATGGTGCCTCCTGAAGCCCCACCGCCAGGAGGATAAATGATCCCAGACTCAATAGAGTAGGCCTGAATATCATCTTTATTACCCCGACGCAAGAAATTCTTCCATACACATTCCTGTTATCGGAAGGCTGCACCAGCAATGAGGCAGAGTATCATGCTCTTATCACTGGCCTTGAGATGGCTCTTGAGATCGATGAGCACCATTTTCATGTGAAATGGGATCCCAAACTAGTCATCAAGAAAATAAATAGTGACTACGTAGTCAGAAAGCCAGATCTCATACCATTTTTGGAGCGCACTCTCCAGCTAATGGCCCAGTTCCCATCTCGGCCGAAAGTTACTCATGTCCCTCAATCACAGAACGGTCGAGCCGATGCCCTGGCTGGCCTGGCTGCATCACTTGGATAACCCAAGCAGGATGATCTAATTATACACGTGGCACATTGGAGAGTCATTGCTCCCATCACCCCTGATGATGAAGACGGCCCGTGGGTAAGCCATATTACCACTGGAGCCTCCACATTAGGACCCCCAGGGTTCCTCAAATGCAGTGGGTGAAGTGACCCCCTTTTGGAGAGCCCTCTTTGTCGAGTATCTCCAAAATGGTTACCTCCCAACTGATCGGGCCAAGCGCAAAAAAATCTGACATCACGCGCTACAGTTTACCCTCCAAAGTGGTCCTAGTCTTTAGTAGATCCTCTAAAAGCGCGGGTTTGATGGTGTTCTCCTCCATTGCATCCAAGGAGGCAAGATTTATTAGGTTATGTATGGGGTTCATGCTGGTTCCTATGGGGATCACCAGACTGGGCCGAAGCTATCCCATCAGATAAGGAGACTAGGTTATTTCTGGCCCTCCATGATCCATGACTATATCAAGTTCTCCAAGAGATGTCACGTGTGCCCAATTGATGATAACATCATGCATCGGCCGCCATAACCTCTCCACTCTACCAAGTACTCTTGGCCGTTTGCAGTGTGGGGACTTGATGTCGTCACTGGCGACAGCTGACCAATACAGGTTCATCCTAACCGCCACATATTTCTTTTCCAGGTGGGAAATGGCAGTTTTACTCAAGGAGGTCAAGGCCCATTCTATCGTCGAATTCGTGATCTACAGTATCATCTACCAGTTTGGGGTCCCTCACTCCATCCTCACCAATAACGACACCAACTTCCATGCAGTTGAGCTGAAGAAATGGTATGCCATGTACAACATCCGTTCGAACCATACCACCCGCTATCGTGCACGTGCAAATGGGAAGATTGAGTAGTTCAACAAGACCCTATCTAACATATTGCAGAAAATGGTTGGTCAGAATAAGAATAGTTGTCTTGACAAGCTCCCAAACACGCTTTGTGCTTATCGGACAATTACTCATAATTCCACCCAGGTGACCCCATATTCCCTCTTATATGGAGCTGAGGCTGCCCTGCCCATCGAGATCCAGCTTCCTTCGTTACTCATAGCGGTCTATGACCAGCAGGAACCAGATAGGGTAGTCGAAATTCATCTGAATGAATTAGAAGCACTTGACGAGAGTATGCTTCGTGACCTGCAAATTCTGTAAAGGCACCATAACAAGATATCTAGAGCCTTCAACAAGAAGGTTCACCTCCACTCTTTCCTACAAGGAGACTTGGTATTAGCCCTCTGAACACCAATAATCCCTGGTAGGAAACCAACCAAGTTGGAGCCCAAATGGGATTGACCTTACATAATTCATAGGGTTTACCCAAATGGAGCATACTCCCTGGGGACCATGGATGATGACAGTATATCTCCTCCCACCAATTCCAAGTTCCTCAAGAAATATTTTTCCTGAGCCTACTGGTCCTGCACGACCTTAAACTAGACGGTACCGCATGAACCTAAACTGAATGCTGGTCCTACTCGACCTTAAACTGGATGGTCTTGCGCGACGTTAAAATGGATGGTCCTGCATGACACTAAACTGCATGATGGTCCCGCCTGACCCTAAAATGCATGATGGTCTAGCATGACCTTAAACAGTTCAGTCCTACATGTATTTAATCTGTGCATTGTCCTGTAATATGTTAAATTGTGACCTTAGAACTACATATGGCTTGATTCCCATCCATATGGGATACGTAAGAATTCTCAAGCGTTTCGTCTTAAGCCCAACCCCTAAATTATTCTCTTTGACTATTTCCCCCAGGTATAGTTCTCTCGGGGGATCTTTGCATGATATGGTGTAGGATTCCTTAACCCTATTCATACTAGGATTATAATGGTCACACCATGTGCCCACTCCCTGTTCTTCTACCCTCCAACGTCCTCACCGCATGAAACTAAACTGCATGGCCTTCAAGAACTACTTGCTGCATGATTCCCATCCATATGGGATACGTAGGAATGACCATACATTTCCTCTGTTGCCCCAACCCAAATGCCAGATCTTCCCCTCAGGTCAAGACATATGGTGGGAAGGGGGCTGAATTTTTCCCCAATTCACATTGAGCTAATATCGATCCGGCCATACGTCTCGCTCCCTGGAGACGTTCGCCTCTTTTATATATGGGTACAGAAATGCTTCACTCACTCCTTTGATTGGGACTCTATCATCTTTCCCATCGATAAGGGCCCCTGAATGGTATGGATTCTAGGCCTAAATACTCTTTTACCACTTCGGCCCAATGCCCTCGTGGATGTTGAGCCACAAACCGATACAAGTCCCACATTGCAAATATGGTCAGCGGTTGATGCTCATTTGTTGTTCCCATTTTAGGTCACTATAGGCACATTCTGTTTCGTACATGGTCAACAGCTATCCTACGTCATTGGAACCACCCCAAGATGTCCCAAACATTGAGTGTAGTGGTTCATTCTTCCCCATTGTATCCCCAAGCGACGAACTCCCTTCTGGGAAAAGCCATCTTTTTGACCCCCAAATGATGGGGAGAGCCGAGACCGAATCCCTGTTTCCCACACCAGGCACTGATCACGTGGTCGTAGGAGTTGTTATGAGGTGGTAACTGTAAAATTGGACGTATGGAATTCCCATCCGAGGCCCAGCCTCATGCCCCTTGGCCTCTTCAGGCCCCCGACCCAGGCTCTCTCTTATGGGATTGTAATGTGTGTTATAAGATTATGTCCTCATTCACGTCGAGTTACTCGCCATGCTGTACACATCCCCGGATGAGATACCTTATCTTCTCTTCATCCTCACTACAAGACGTTAAACTACAAACTAGTCAGGCCATTCCGACCGAGGCCCAGCCTCAGGCCCCATGTCCTTCTCGGGACCCGACCCAAGTTCTTACCTGGAGTGTATGGTGTAGTATGAGATTATGTCGTCATTCACATCAATTTATTCACCGTTCTGTACAACTCCCTTGTTTAGGGTATTTTACTCCTCTATTCGTCCTCACTGCAAGATGTTGAACTACAAAATGGTCGGGACTTCCTGACCAAGGCCCACCCTCAGGCCCCTTGGCCTATTCGGGCCCCCAGCCAAGTTTCTATTTAGGATTGTACAGTGTGGTATGTGATTATGTCCTCATTAACGCTGGGTTACTCACCATGTCGTACACCCCCCTCATTAGGGTATCCTACCCCTATGTGTGATTCTAGAACTACGTATGGCTTGATTCCCATCTTCATGGGATATGTAGGACCGTATAAACATCTTGTCTTCGGGTCCAGCCCCATCTCGGCCCCTTGGCCCACATTCCCCTAGAGAGGAGTATATGGTGTGGTATGGGATTATGCTCTCACTCACATCAGGTGTTGTAACAACCATTCCATTTACCTCCTCCTCCTGAGAGTTTTCAATCCCCTTGTTCTATCCATGTCTTTTCAAATCGGCCACTCTCAAGATGAGCCCCTCAGTCCTCTTTGACGATTCACCAATGATCCTAAGGGTACTCTGGTTTAATTCCTAGAATTTAAGACTCTACTTGGACATGATTTCATACATTTTCAGTCTTCATGTTATCCCTTATTTGGGCTTAAATAACCTTTCACACCCAAAGGGACCCCCAAATGGCATGGATGCTAGGCCCAAGGGCTCTCCTACCATCATGGTCCAACGTCCTTAAGGGTTTCAGAAAACAAATCGATACAAGTCCCACATTGCGAACATGGTTAGTGCTATATGCTCATTTGTTTGTCCCCATTTCAGGCTAACATGATCTAGATGCTGTTTTTCAAACATGGTCAGCAGTTATCCTCCATCGTCATGCCAACCCCATTAATCCCAAAATGTAGGTTACATGATTCACATCCTTCTCCACCAAATCATGTTCAAGTATAACTTCTAAATTATTTTTACTATTCCTCAGTGCGCATCCACATGTTAAGAGGAAAAAAGCCACGATGAGGCAATCATTTGGGATTCCAGCTGTTTCCCCTTTGCATGTATCTCACATATTGCAAATACCATATCCACCCTTGTTTCCTACATCGAGTTCAACTCATGTAGGCTTAGGGATTGGGTTAAGATCCGACTTTACTTGGGATAGTCCCGCTTCTCTATGGTCAGAGTTCTAAGACCATAAACTAAGATCTTTTCATATGGCCCCTTCATAGAACTACGTATAGCTTGATTCCCATCCTCATGGGATACATATGACTACCCAAATATCTGGACTTCGGGCCCAACTCTATCTCTCATAAATCTCCCTTTCACCTTGGAGCTTGGGCCTACCCTCTCCCTCCTAGGAGTTCTCCATCCCTGTATTCTGTGCTCATCCATTCAAATTTTTTACTCTCAATTTGAACACCTTCCTCAACCTTTGTCGGTGATGCCCCAATCTATTTAATAGTACTCGAGTTTAGCATTTGGAGTGTTGGATTTTACGTGGACATGCTTTCCCCCATTTTTCAGGCTTCGTGTTCCCCTTCATTTGGGATTCCATAGTCATTCACACCTGAAGGGACCCCTGAATGGCATGAATTCTAGGCCTAAGGGATCTCCTACCATCACGTGCCAATGTCCTCAAGGGTTTCAAACAAAAAATCGATACAAGTCCCACATTACGAATATGGTCAGCGGCCAATGCTCATTTGTTTGTCCTCATTACAAGATAACACGATACGAATGCTGTGTTTTGAACACGGTCAACAATAGTCCTCTATCATCACACCTGCCCCTTTAAACCTTTAATGTTGGTTACATGATTCACATCATTGTCCACCCCATCATGTCCAAGTGGAATTTTAACACACCTGAAACTATCCCTCAGTGCACATTTTCATGTTTGGAGGACAAAGCTGTGGTAAAGGCGTCATTCGAGGCTCCACACTGACTTCCCTTATCCTTGGTCCGAGCTCTAAGACCATAAACTAAGATCTCTTTTAGAACTCAGTTTAGCGTGATCCCCATCCTCATGGGGTATGTAGGAACGTCCGTGCACCTTGCCTCAGGCCCAGCTTAACTCCTGTTTCCGGTCCCTTAACATAAAACCTTCCCAAGGAACACGTGGTGGTCGAAACCCCAGGTTCCCATTCACATAGGGTTTTATAATTACCCCACCATGTGTCTCCCATGTTTCCTACCATCCATGATTTGAGCTCTATGACCATAGGCTAAGACCACTCTATGTCCTTGCTGCAAGACATTAAACTGCACGACATCTTCCAGAACCACGTATGGCTTGATTCCCATCCTCATGGGATATGTAGAGACACCCATTCATTTTGCCTTGGGTCCATCCTAAGGAATCGAAAATCTCATTCCTCATCATTTCTGGCCCCCCGGCCTGACCCCTTGTGGGGAAGCATGTAACTGCAACTTTGCCCTGGACAAGTTTGGGATTCCCCACGATGACATTGGGAAGTGACAACTCCCTCGCCAGAGAGGTCCTGTCTAATAGAACGAATGATCCATGATCAGACTGATGCGCCCATCTAATGTGCCTCCACTACGGTGGCGTAGTTTTGAGAGTGCTGGATTCTGTCCGAACAAACCATCACTCCACATTCCAGTCTTTTCATGCCCCATATTTGGACCATTGTCCTCTCTCATGTCTAAGGTAACCCCCTAACAATATGAATGCTTGGCTTATGGCCCGCATATTGGACTATTCCAAAGTTCCGGAAGACTAACAGATGACATTTTGAGTTAGGCCCCATGTTTCGAACATGGTCAGCGGTCGACCCTCATTTGCTATCCCCACACCAGGCTAACGCGATATGGATGTTGTGTTTTGAACACGATCAACAATTATTCTTTATTGTCATGCCACCCCCATAGTGTTCTGAATCCTAGGTATCATGATTCACACCTTCCAATCCCATCTATTAGGATTTATCCCAGCACCCCTGGAGTTACCCTGTTCGTGCACAAGAGCAGACTAGGAAAATAGTAATTCGGTTGTTCTAAGGGATTCATTCTCCAGTCAGGTCTCTCCCATTTCCTCTCGAAAATCTGGGCCGATTGTTCAATGCTCGAATGCCTGAATATTGGTTTGCACTCCTACATTTGAATTGGGGTGATAAGGCGGTAATCCCTTGTTTCTCACATCAGTCCCGACCCACGTGATCTTGGATAATGATTGTGGGATGCTCCACGATTGTCATAAGAATGCAATAAACCAATATAAACAATGGAACTCATGCATATTATGGAATCAAACAATCAAAGCATGAAAGTACGTTTGAGGGTTTGTAATCACTACAATAACTGAGGGTCGACTCCCCCAATGGACGAGTTGACCTCTTCAAAATAGCGTAGCAACTCTTCCACCCTCTAGATGGAGGCATCCAAGAGTTTTTGTCGCCTGTTCAGCTCCCGATTCTCCTTGTAAACGATGGGGAGCTATTTATCAGCCACGATCTAGGCCTGCTTTACATCAGTCCGAATGGCGGTCATCTCCTCAGAATCCCACTTCATGCCTCTTCGGCCTCTTCCAGCTGGGCTTTCAGCCGCGATATGAGCTCTGATTGCACGTTAAGGGAAGCAGAATGCTCATCCTCCTGGAACTGCAACTGTTGAACCTCATCATCAGCCTCGTAGAGACTTTTGATGTTTTCCGTTTTCCTCCGCTTCCAGCCCACACTGAGGCCACAGTCATACTCTTGAATATTTCCCACTATAAGATCTCAGACGAGCATGTGCGGACACTGGGCATCCACTCCCCCAGCACAAAGTTTGTGCAGTCATGAGCGAAGTATGCCCATATCATCCAACCATAGTGCTTGGGGGGGGGGGGGTTCATTGATGAAGCACATGATCAGCTTCCATGATCGGTGATGGACTATCTTGCTATCCTATTCATCAGAGGTCGTCTTGTCCCAATCGTCATGATTGGAAGGCTCATACGTGGGTAACACCTATAGGAACTCTTCAGTCGGGTCTACATATGGTGTTTGATCGGGCGTGGAGGGATCTGAACTATCCGATTGATCCTCATCATCATATCCTACCTTGATGATCTTAGGTTCATCCCCACTGATGGTCCCACCAATGATCGAGAGCACTACCGCTAGGTCGTTTTGGACCTCCGCCTCCACGACTACCAGCATTAACCTGGGAAGGACGCCGCCAGAAGCCCCAACCAACCTCGCCAAGGTGACCCACACAAGTTTAAGAACTGTACGCACATAAAAAGGGACATGGACGTCAGTAAACATGGTTAGGGGATGACAATGAAAAAATTGGTAGAGGGGACTTATAGAGATCAAATCCCTGGTCTCGCTCTTGGGTTGATGCCATCGGGACCCCAAGGCATGACCCCCCGTATATGGTCGGATGGTCTGAAAACTTTGGAGGGGTTGCCTTAGGTGTCGTAGTCCCGTTGGGTGCAGCAATATATGTGGCAGCTGGTGTAGATCCCGATGGTCAAGAATCTACATCCACTGAGGGATGAGAATGAGTCCTGTATATAAGACCCTCTTGCACGGTTTAGATGTTATCAAGGAGTCCAAAATGACCTCAACGAAAGTCTCGAAGAAGTGGGTTTTAGATTTTTAACTCAAGAGCCTCTTCAAACTCTTCAAGATCAGAGTCTTGACCTCCAAATTCACCCTCCTCCAATGGGATCCCTCTCCTGGCCTCGTCTCCCAAAGAGGACTCATCTGATTCTTCTGGCAGAGGGACGCATTTTCTCAAATCAACAGCTGAAAACAACATGGGATTAGTGTGATCAAGAAACACCTTGACTCGATCTGTCATTGGACGAGGGGCACCTCGGGAATGCAAAAAGTCCTCCAGCTCATCCAGGTACCGCTCTGCCTCCCCCTAGGGCACCACAAAGCCGACCCGGATATGGCCTATCCCCGGTAAATCTATCCCAAGACGGTTCATGTTCTACAACAAATCAGCAGGGCCGAGGAATTGCCTATTGACTTCCTAGATGTCCCAGGGCCTCGAGAAGACAACATCCTCCAGCATGTCGATATGGTGCAGCCACTTCCCTGGAGCCTGGTTAGGTATCCTGCGGGATCCTCTCGGTGGCCTCCCCTCTGGATGGCTCTGTTCTACTGGAACCACCGGGTCCACTACCATTGTAGGATCTATGGCTGATGCCTCACCCTAAACAGGTGTGGGGCTCACTGCCATGACAACCCCATCGTCACGGGATGCCCTTGCTGCCTTCTTGCCCCGACCCCGAGGTCGCGATACTCACCATCACCAACCCAAATGGTTGGTTGCATTAGCATCTACCCTAGATAAGACACCTCCCAGCTCTGGGCATATTCCTTTACCAGCCTGAGGATGGTGGTCGACGGAGGCAACTCGTTCTACATTTTCTCATATTCTCTCTTGAACATGAGACACATCTACCTCATCACGTACATGTGTTCTTCATTAAGCACCTCTAGACAGACCTGTGGGGTCAGTCACTGCATACACCAGAATTGACTTGCAAACCGGTGTGGAGTATACGACTCGCATAGGTGCTCACGGTCCACCCTCTCTACCAGGACTCCACCTAGAAAGGCTAGAAGATAGTCCTAGTGCTCTTATGTCCCTGACCGTCATCAGTAAATACCCCCGTCAGCAACAGAAATAGGTGGAAATTGAATTCTTCCACCCTCCACACCCGGTCCAGAACCGACGGTGCGATCAGCTTGGATGGAAGGCTCCCGATATAATTCAGGATTGATGGGCATAAGTTTGAGCCCGGAGGATAGATAGGGTTCAGGTAATCATAAACCCCCTTTATATGTGCCGTTATCCACCCATACAGGAGGTGGAATGGCCCACATACCCTCTGTGGCCCTTTCCCCTCGATGATATGCCACCGAAACTTATACATCTTGGCGAGCATCGGGATTCCCAGGTTGACCCACCCTCCTGTTGTCAATGTGGATTCCATGAAGAATGTGCATGGGTGTACTCCCATATTGCTATCCGTCACTGGCAGGATCCAACCAAAGATCAGAGTCGTGATGAACGCCGCCATCCTAACTATTGGTTGTTGCTCAGTGCTGTCGTTGAATCCCCATTTCTTCCACTGTCTGTCCTCCAAAAGCCGCCAGTATGAGTATTAGGTGCCTTGTTGAGCCCCCTTTGGACAAGTCCTAGGCTTCTCCAAAAATTTCCTGTTTTTTGAGAAGTTCATGAATTTTTTGAACCACCGCTTGAAGTGGACATCCCTCACTACCTCCTTGTCCTCCCCAGGCACAAGCTCCATCAATACCATCGCCATCCATGGAATTTTCTCTGGATCCTACCACACACTCATGACGAGGAGGAATTCTTCATACATTTCCCACAGTATCCGGACCCCTGAGATCTAGTGGACATCCCACAAGATGATACCCACCTCCCCATGGTGTAAGTGGAGGGTATTGGTCCTCGATGACCATCTTCTCAACAACTATGGAATCAGCTGTTTTGGCTGATATATGTGGAATTGAGAGGCCCATGGCACCTCATACAAACAAACTCTCCTCATCTCATCCCCAAACTCTTAACAGAAGGCACCTAATTAATAGGACTAGGCCAAATCATCAGTGATGTTTCCGCCCTGGTGCAGATCCCATTCCTCAGACCACCCCTTCCTCGGGTTCCTCAAAGATGCCTTCAGTATCGTGTGGTATAGAGGAGGATACGTCTCTGGCTGCAATGCCTTTCCATCGACGTTATTTAGATGGTTGTATAAGAAATCAGCATTGACGGGTGTGAAATCCTCCTGGGCATGGTCATTAGCCTCCCTGAACCATCAGCACTAGCACAACGTTCTCTTGAACCAGTAAGCAAATTCGTCCCAAATTCCATCTAGATGAAAATGTCATCGCTCATCCTGAAGCCATAAAAAGGAAACCTCTTACACAACGGGTAGTTCCTATGGCTCTCTGATAGCAGCTGCACCAGTGAATCATGGTTTGAGTGGCTCCGTACCAACTCCCCTAGACCCAGGCTGTTCGCCATCTCATCCCTTTAGGTGGCATCCACAAGGACCCACCCGGGTAGCTTCTTGACGAGCCATCTGGTGCTGAAAGTTGGGAGCATTTCAGGTTGGATTGTGAAGCTAGTTCTTGGAGAACATTCATGAGGTCTATTCATAGAGCCTTGCCTCATCCTTCAGATTCCGAGTCACAAAGTGCTGAGATGCGATGTCAAAGACTCATAGAAGCACCACGAAGTAGAAGGTCCGATTCACAGAGTGAAATCACAAAGTACGTGGAGCTTCACGAATCGAGAGCGTTAAAGTCTAAATCACGAAGAAGAGAAAAGGCAAAAGAGGGTTCAGGTCCCCTATTTATAGGCGAGGGGCCCTCGGAGCTTCACGGCACACCGTGACCAAAGTGAGATTTGTGGCGCGTTCGGCCGGAGCTTCGCTTTCCGACTTGGCGAGACCTCTTCGCGATATTGCTTCCCAAAAAACTGAAGATTTTGGTGATCAAACCTCAGACTTCAACCCTAGATTTATCCGTTACCCCAAGTTTGAGGGGGGGAATTTGTTGATTCCAAATTGTGGGAACAAGGAGATGACACAGACCCGAAGGCTTCCTCGTGAAGCTCATTCGCGGAGAACCGGCCGCACCGTGCCGCCGTGAAGAAAAGAGGTGGTAACACTTTGTGACCACCCTTGACATTCGAAACCTGCCGCAAAGTAAGGAGGTGGTAATACTCCGCGACCTCCCTTGACGTTCGCGACCTGCCGTGAAGCAAGGAGGCGGTAACAATCCGCAACCACCCATGATGTTGATGACCCGCCACGATGTAAGGAGGCGGTAACGCTCCGCGACCGCCCTTGACGTTCATGACCCACCGCGAAGCATGGTGGTGGTAATTCTCCTTGACCACCCTTGACGTTTGCAACCCACCACGAAGCAAATGACTTCCTCTTCACGTTGAGTGAGAGCTGCTTCACGGTGCCTATCCCTTATAAATACCGGCCTCCCCCCATGTTTAGGGGGTGGAAAATCTGACGATTAGACTTCCTAGCTCCTGACTCACAAAGCACCCTTCTACTCTGTGAACCATGAGCTACGCGAGGTACTTCTACTCTGTGAAGTGCCTCCCCATTGCCTTATTTTGATCCCCTCTTCCGAGAGGGATGCCTTTTCCATAGCCTATGGGTCTACGAGAAGGAAGGGAATTCCCAAGGGGACTCGGGTCATTTCAGAGCGTTTATGATTCGCGAAACACCCTTAATGTACACATGATCCACATGCCAAGGTAGGGTCACTGTACTTCGTGAATCACATTTCTTCACGACACCTTGCTTCGTGAGGCAGCTTTGCTCCGTGTGGCAGTGCTCCGCGAATCCCTTTCCACTTCATGAAGAACCTCCCTAATGAACTTATGCCCCATGCTTAGCCTGAGGCATCCCCACTTCGCGAAGCACACCCCTTCGCAAGTGCCCTCTACCACACGGAGAAACAGAGATTCACATGGCCCCTGACTATGAACCCCTCTTCTTTGCAATTCATTTTCTTGGGTGATCCTCCAGGTTTCCACGATGTGATTTCAAAGTCCTTTGGACGATACTGCCCATTGAATTAATTCTCCCCATGCATCTTCGTATATGCATGCTAATGGATATTGCTTCTTTGCATAGCCATGCTAACGTTGACCCCCCCCGATGGTTCTCTACATGACACCCCCGGGCCATGGCGTTCCTTGTCCCCTCTCTGCACCAAGGAGCAGAGGGTACCAATTATGTATGTCCTAGGGGTTCGGAGCAAACCCACCTCGTCCGAGCGGGAGGATGTTACACTACCAATCACCATCGTCCCCATTACATGACGTTAAACTGTGACCTATCCCCATGCCTCGCACATGGGGTGCCACCATATTGGACATTCTGTACACCCACCGGTCTCTACGGGAGTGAGATATTACTCCATATGGGATGATATCAGCCTTATCAGAGTGGTGTTTGTCCATGGGGAAAGGGAAACCATCTTGGTGTAGGCCCCTAGATCTTCACACCAGGGGCAGCATCTCTATCCCTACTTTCTTCTTCGATCCCAAGGACTAGGAGGGGGAGAAATGGGCACCGAACCCATCCTTTATTCGGTACCAAATCCCTCTCCTGCTGGGCTTTGTCACCACTCGGGCCTCCATCCCGGAGAAAGTCACAACCTCTTCGGCCTGCTAACCACACAGAAGCCCCTATTTCCTCTTTGGTCCCCTAACCATGTGTAAGCCCCACTCCACTTCCAAGGGACGCACCTTTCGTGGCGTGATCATCGGGTCTATGCTATCTCTTGTTTCTCACAACGAGAATGAATCACGTGGGCTCAGAGTGAGAACCGACCATGACATCTTCCTTGGGCCTCTTCAGAGCGTATGCCCCAAATGCCCACCACCTGAACTACGAGGTCTTTGATCCTTTCTATGGCAGGTTCCGTAGGAAACTTCCACGAGGTTCATGCCCACCAACCATTGGACCCAAGGTCCACCTTCACGTTGGTTCACCAGAACCACCTCAACTACGAGGTCTTTAATCCTTGCCAAGGCAGGGTACGTAGGAATCCTCCACAAGGTTCAAGCCCACCAACCATCGGACCCCGGTCCACCTTCACGTCATTTCTCTGCCACCACTTCCGAACTATGAGAACTTTGATCCATGTTAAGGCATAGTACATAGGAAGCCTCCTTGAGGATCAATCCCAACACCCAGTTCTTCCAACACCCCTTCGTGTCAGTTCAACAGCCCCTTCACCACCTGAACTATGAGGTATTTGATCCTTGCCTAGGCAGGGTACGTAGAAAGCCTCCACGAGGTTCAAGCCCACCAACCATCGGACCCCAGGTCCACCTTCACGTCGGTTCTCCGACACCACCTGAACTACAAGGTATTTGCTCCTTACTAAGGTAAGTTATCTAGGAAGCCTCCCTGAGGTTCAAGCCCACCACCCATTTGTTCCGACCCCCTTCATGTCAGTTTCCACAACTGAACTACATTGCCTTTGATCCTTGCCAAGGCAAGGTACGTAGGAAGCCTCCCTGAGGTTCAACCCCAACACCCAGTTATTCCGACACCCATTAGCATCTATTCAATATCCCCTTACCATCCTGAACTATGTAGACTTTGATCCTCGCAAGGGAAAGGTACGTAGGAAGCCTCCTCGAGGTTGAAGACCAACACCCATTGGTCGTTCCGACCATCTCCACGCCGGTTCACAAACATATGGGCAGCCTAGAGTGTAAGCCACACACACCAACCTGAACTATGTGGTCTTTGATCCTTGACAAGCCAAGGTACGTAGAAATCCTCCTTGAGGTTCGAGCCCAACATCCAGTTTCTCTTACCATCTTCACATCAGTTCACCCCCCGTCCCGCATGATGTTAAACTGTGAACCTCCTTCAGAGGTAAGCTGTTGTCACCTTATCCAGCGGTAAGCTGTTGCGATCCCATACAGTGGTAAGCCGTTGAAAACCCCAATTGGCGGTAACCGATCATCAGATGAACTACATGGACTTTGATTCCCTACCACATGGATACGTAGGAAGCCTCTTCGAGGCTCAAGCCCAAAACCATCGTCACCCTCATGATGGTTCCACCCCATTCACCATCCAGAACCTTCCATCATCCATCATGATTCCTACCTAGGCTGCCAGATCCTGGTGGGATCATGCCACCCCATTCCCCATTCCTTTTAACACCAATCGAGAAGCCAACCATACGTTGACCCCAACATCGATGTTCCCTCAATGGGGTTTCCCCATCTGATCCACTCAAGTTAGTGTTCCGATCAGCCCGATCTATCTCCGCTAGTCGTTAAACTTGTGGCATACCATATGTTAAACATGGGATGTTGAGGAAAACCTCAGATACATGCCCATGAAATAGGATTCCCTGCGTCCGATGTGGGATGCCTCAGGCTTTCGTGCCCTCGAGAAGCCCTATAATAAGGGACAAAAGACAGACACGCTAATCCCCTAGTGTCTAGACATGCCAATGATGCCCAATGTGACTACTCCTGAGAACGAAGGTTTCTGCCCTGAGCAGACCCCTTGGAATGTCCTAACAGAATCAATGTAATTAACTGGTGTCCATGAAGATATGGTTCTAATAAGAGTTTCACAAACAACGTATTAAATCTATAAGGGAGACCCGAATTAGGTGATGAGTGCCGAGGAGGAATCCACAGAAGGAAGAACCGACATCCCATCATCTCGTTTCAATTAATGAGAAGACGCCCCTGAACAAGAAGCAGATACTGCCTGCCTTTGGAAAGCGGGAATGTGACGCAATAAAACCAGTCCCCCTTATCCCTAAATGAGAAGGACACATGTGCCCCGATGAAAGCACCAGAAACAATATATATATATAATTATTAAATTATAATGATTATTATATGTATATATATATATCACATATGTTTAATAAAATCATCCTTAATACATTCTATGTAATGCATAAACGAATCACATTGCTTTGAGAAGTGGTAGTCCACCGTACACATGAATGACTTTATCGTATTCCAGAAAATTGGAAATCATAAATTTATGTATGATATAAAAATAAAAAAAGCATAATAATTAAAATTAAAATGGTAAATACCATATATATATAGTATGACCATCATTATTTCCAACCTTGAGATGTTGTAATGGAAAAAAGAATGACATCGGTCCGTGAGGCCGCAGTCCACCATACACACAAACAATGATTTCGTAACCCATTTGATGGAAGGGTGTGTGGTTGTAGGTTTTCTACTTAACATAACAAAATCACAATATATGTAACATACTATGGTTATTATATAATTTATATTAAAATAATTTAAGGAGGTTGAGGAAGATATAAAATAGAAATGATTATTGAGGAACATTACCTCTTCTTTGAGTATCCTCCTTAGGTTTTCACTAATTCCTTCAAAGGATAGTTGCATTCCCAAACTAAGGATTATAGGATAAGGGGAGGAAATTAGGGAAGTTATTTGGTTAGATATTTTTATATCCAAATGGTGTGAGATTTGTGTATAAGTGGGGAGAGTGATTTTCCATTTTTAGTTGTGGAGGAGTGACATTCTTGTAAATACTCAAAGGTATTCACTATTTGGAGGTTAATATTTCCTAAAGTGAATCAAAATATAATAATTAAAGGCATGGGGTATTTTATAGTCAATCCATACCTCCAAATAAAATTTAAACACACATTTCAAACATTTGTTTCCTTAACTTCTAAGTATCCCTATTTTTATCATTTTGGTTTTTCACTAAGGTAAATATTTTTATAACCTAGGTAATTTATCCTTTAAGATTAAATAAAAATGTGAAATATTATATAATTTAGTCCCACTAATTATTTATATGTTATATAATTTATTATGTGTAAATACAATGCGTGTTGTAAATTTAATTTAACATAATGGCATGTAATGCTTAAAAACACCACATTACGTTAACTACACTAATATAGTTTTTTTACTATTTATGGGATAAAAAGTTTATTATAAATGATTAATTGTTCAATGAATTGAACATATTTTATTTTTTAATAATTTAAAATTTTATTTTAATAATATACAATTTTTAGTAATTTTGAATAATTTAATAAAATATCATTTATTATAAAATATCATTAATGTCAATTTTAACATTATTTATTTTACATTAATGTTTAATATATGAATACATTTATAAAATTAAAATCTATTAAGTTAAAAACTATTTAAAATGAAATATTAATCTGAAAAAAATTTAGACAAAATATAATACAATTTACTTCACTTTTAATATTTTAAGTTTCATTTATTTTATTTAAATATTAGCTTAATAATTATTGCATTGGCGTTTCATAAGAATTTTAAGCAACTAATTCATCTATAAAAGTTGAATATAAATTATTATGATAATGGAAAATCATTTATATTTCAAAATAATATTTATTAATGAAATAATTTTTCCCTTTTCCCAAATAATTATATAAATTAAAAGTAAAAAAATTATCTTTTTTTGTCTTATTCATTACATAACTTATTATATGTCTCATATTCATAGGAAAGTGTCTTGTAATTTATTTAATTCAAATAATATGATGGAAAAATTTAAAATAAACTCATTAAAAAAATTAATATAATAGTTTAGGTCATTTTCACTCTTATCATTATAGTTTAACCTCCAGTAAACCCATTTTTACTATAACCATGATAAATAATTTTTACTACATTCACTATTCATTTTGTTAAAAAAATTTATTTAAATTATTTTAAATTATAAATTATTCTGATTTGAAATATTGAATCCATTTTTACAAATTAAACTTAAAATGCGGTAAAAATTATTTTAAACTTTTCTATATAGACATTATGAGAAAACATGTATTTATTGCAAAAATGATAAAAAAATTTACAGAGTTATTATATTGAATTTCAATATGAAATTGATTCCAATGAACTAAATTGGATTAATATATGTATAATTGAACTAATTATACATTAAATTAAATTTTAAATATAATTAAACATTATAAATAAATTAAATGAAAAGATAGTTTTCAATTAAAACTCAGTTTTTTCACTATTCATTTAAAAAAGAAACATTTCATAAAAATCCTTAGAATTGACCCTCATATAATTTTGACATTATGAATTCAAAAATTAAGTTTATATTAACCAAATAATTTTATAAAAGTGTCAAAACTTTATTTTATTATTGTTCACAAGATAAATTAAAATCATTTCTTTGAGAAAATAGTATTTTCCAACATATAAAGACTTTATTGAAAATTATTCCTTTTTATTATCAATATGTTTCAATTATATAAAACCCTTAAAATTAATATTTAAAATGTATTTATTACTATGCATTTTTCTATGTCTAACGACTATATTTTAATAGACACATTTGAATAATATATTGTGGTTTTTTATAACTTAGTGTCATGTGTCCTACAAGATATTCAATTTTTGCATGTAGAGATTGTAATAGGTATTCCGTATTCACATGTGACTTAGAGGACCCAGTAGGTTTTTTATTGATAGGATGACCATGAGTGGGTGTTCATGTTTGGTTAGTAATGGTTTCAGGTGTTCTCCTGGGAACCAAATTATTTTTTTGAGTTGATTGGGATAAGATGGTGAGGATAAGAATGGGAATTAATACAACCCTTTATATTTTCCTCTTTTTTTGATGTAACAACCCATGATTTTAAAAGGAAATACTATGTTCAATAACATACAAGATACGTAACAGTGAGTTTAAATGATCAACGTAGTCTTATTATTTAAATGTGACTGTTATAACCAAGATAATAATTTGGCAAGAATGAATAAAGATAAAGAAATTATAAAATATATAATGGTCATACTCGTTGATAAATTATTAATTAATTATTTGTAAATAAACCCAAAAATATTTAGTAAATTCATTTTATTCTTCAGAAATACACTTTATTCAAAAAAGATTCTTTATGATTGAATATTATAATTAAATTTTGATACTTCTAGAAAATTAATTTTAAAAAATAAAATTTATTTCAGAAATCATAGAAACATGTTTTACTTTGGGTGAAGTTTTTGTATTTTTTGGAAAATATTAGGGGTTGGGTGAATATTAAAAAAACATCATTTTGTAAAAATTTCATTTATATGAAAGAAATAAAAAAAATAAAACAAAAATTATGTTTTTAGTTAAATTTCATTTAAAATAACAATTATTCAATTATATTTCATCAAATTAAATTATTTTTAATCAAATTTATATTATATTTTAGAATATGTTTATTTTTGGGTTTTGAAATGAGATTTTGCAAAAAACTGTTTAAAATACATAATGTTTCTCCATTTTAATTAATTTAAATAATACATAATGTGATATGTTTTAAATTAAATTTTTGGAATATATGAAATTAAATTTTAAATAATAGTCATACAATGCTTATTTATAATCATATATTTAATATACAATTACATTTTTCCTGAAAAATACTCTTCTTGAAAACCCGCTTTTTCATCGCATCAACAAGTTTTATTTTAAATATGATTTTTACAATAATGTGAATTGAATCTGGAAAAATGGATCCCAAATTTTTAATAATAATGTTAAAATTATCTATTAAGGTCATTTCTATTTTTATTCAAAAAAAAATTACCCTGGTACACACAAATATTTTCAGCAGTATTGGGAAAAAAATTAAACAAGTTAATTTTAAAAGGAAAATGATTATTAAACCCAAAAACTAAAATGATAAAGAGGTGTTTTATGTGTTTATATACCAAAAAAATTCTATAAAAGATTAATTATCAATATAATTCATTGGAATAAATTCCACCCAAATGAGTTTGGTTTAAATATAAACAAATCTGAATTTAGCCACTTAAAACCACCACTCCAAAAGTATAAAGACCCTACCTCATCACCCCATTTCAATAAAAATCATTGAAGATATTAAAATATATACAAAATATATCCTAACCACTATTTACATGTCCATTTTCTACTGGTCTCTCCTAAATATCAATTCCATGTTTCTTAAGAGTCCTTCAAGTAGGTGATATTCAAGAGGTAACTTTCTCAAACAACCACTCTTAATTTATTTTATTTTTTTACCTTATAATCAAATAATTCATAAAAAATAGAATAATAAATAAAATACCATGTATATACTATAATTTTATGTTTGTAATGGAATATATTATATATATATCTCCTATATTACATCCTCTTATTAATGGAAACAAAACCATTGTCCAAATTATGGCGCCAACCGTCTCCTTGAATAATGATTTGTTGTTTTTCATTAAGACCTTAAAAAATAGTGATAAATTTTGTATTTTAGTGAAATAATATTTTAAATGGTATATTAAAATCTATTTCATGTTCTTGAAGTAATATATATACATAATATTAAACAAAATGAAACTAGTTCGCGGTGGTCAGAAAAACCACCAAAATAAAGAAAACATTTTTCATTAATATTTTATCAAATGAATCATCCTATTGTTTTAAATAAAATTTATATATGGAACAATTTTAACTTATGTAAGTTATTAATACCATTTCATTGCACTTATGTAGTTTTATTTCCATTCGATAAGAAAATCTATAATTTTTCACAAATGAACCAATCATGAAACCATGAAATGAACACATCAGAAACATTGAAAACATTGAAATATTTTTAATTAATAGGTGGTAATATGTTACAAAAGTGTCACATAACATATTATAAATATGAATATTGTTATTAAATTAATTAAAAAATGTATTTAAACCTTTATATAGTATGTTAAATATTGAAAAACTAAATGAAAGCATGAGGTAAGTGTTTCTCATATCACTTTTACTTATATGAGATATATTCCTTATTCATCAATTATTTTTTATATGGTGTATATAAAATTAAATTATATATATCATATCATGAATATAATATTATTCATGGTATTAAATGTTTCATTTTGTAATTATTACATTCATGGGGAATATAATTCGACTGATTACAACTTGAATGAGATTTCCTAGCACAATTTTCATTCTTTGGGTTAACCTTATACATAATTGATTATGTCATATTAATATTATGTGTGAAATTAATTTATATTAAATTATTTTTTATTTCCACTTTCTTAGGTGTTTTTATAGCCGATAAAAATAATCAATTTATTTGATTAATGATCACATCAATGATATGATATTTATAAGGGTATTTATTTAATAATTATCCTTTTAAAATTTCCTTTAAAACTCAATTACTCTACCATGTCCATGTTTTATGAAAATTTTTACAAAAATGATCTTAATATTATCTTATTATTGTTTTAAGTCATTTTCTCTATTTTTTTTTAAAAAATGGATCGAAATGTTTTTTTGTTTTCTAAATGAGGTTCTTTGTGACTTCTCTAATAAAAATATAGAAGGGATGTTTTTAACTCATACATCATGAGTATATTTTCCCACCATTATGACACATCAATGATTTGATTTCTACATTATAATATTAAAATTTCATTTTCAATGAAAATATATTTTTTATAATTGCACGACCCTTTAAAAATAATTAATTTTGAAAATGGAAATGTTTTTTTCAATTATTTTATGTGATATTTCAAAATTATTTTCCATATAAGATAAAATTATTTTATGTTACTTATGAATTAATAGGGATATTATAAAAGGCTACTATCCTTATTCTCTTAATGGTTGGTTTATGCTTATGATATCATAATATGTATGAAAAAAATTTGTTTTCCATGAGTTATGTTATGATTAAAAGTTAGTGAAACTCTATTATTTACATGGGTTTTGATATGAAAAAAGAATTATGTTCTTATGGAACATATATTTATGGTTTTCATTATGTGATGGTGGTTATGTTATATCCAAATATGGTGGTTACATTATAATTAATGATGGGTGGGATACATATCTCTCTCTAATTATTTGGGTAATGATTTATATATCATAAGATAGATATGAGTGAAAAGAAAAGTGAACATGGTTCAATAATACATGATTGAAACATGAATTGAACTCTGTTCAGTAATATATGACTAAAATGATAAGTGAACACATTATAGTAAGATAGTGCTGAAATGGGAAGTGAACTCGGTTTAATAAGTGAATTTTTCCTCCATGATGGTATTTAGATTAAATCATGACAACTATGATGTTTAATGAAGTGCATCAATTTTACTATGAGGAAATGGATATCACTTGGGATGTTGGTGTGCCCTACGCAGGGGCTGTAACCACCCATAGAGGTCCCTTATTTGTTTTATAAATGATCGTTGACTACTAAGTGAATTATTTTATATGCATATGTGTATGGAATAATTTCAGTTCTTTTGAATATGTTATTCTAATATGATTAATGTCCCAAGAACTTCTATGATTTATTCCATGACTCAATATTAAGATACTTATTATATAGGGTATAATTTTAAAATTTTATTTTCATGTTCTTATTCCATTATACTCATGTTATGATTGATAACTCCATTATTTATCCTTACCGAGAATCTGAGATCACTCCTTCTTATGTTTTGTTTCCATGTATTTGAAGAACGGTTTTAAGTATGATATTTAAAAATGGTATCTATTTATGAAGTAATATGCCATAGATCTAGTAGATATTTTATGAATAATTTATTTTTGTTTCTAGGTTTCCAAATTTACTAAGAACATATTGTTCTAGCATGGTGTTGTTATGTTATGTAATGACTAATAATCTATTCAGATGTAATATATTTGTATGAAATGAGTGGGTCATTGTTGTTTTTATCAAAGAAAGTTTCAGTTAGCATCTAAAAACTAGGACAAGAAAACCATAGTAAGAACCCTAAGAGTAAGTCTAGGTAAAAATCCTAGAGTTTTGGAAATGATCTTGAATAGCCTAATATGTCATAGATTGAAATTTAATAATTAATTTCCATTTATTATGTATATTTTCCAGTATTATTAGTGTTTCTTGCACAATTATTTTTTGTTTTAGTTAATGGATGGAACCCAAAGGAACCTTGTTAATACTTAATGTGATAGGAAATGCATTGATTTTCCTCCCGAGAAATCGAATGTCTTGGGAGATGGAATAAAAAATCATATTTCTATACTCACACAATCTATAAATCTTTCAAGACATAGAAATGAGAAAAGGAGGGAACAAAGTTCATTTGATTATTTCATGACATAATACCCACCTACTTTTAGTGGGTATCCTGTCCTGCTAATACATGAGAAATTGATTAACACTATTGAATTTTTTTTATTCTTCAATTCTCAAGACATGAAAATGATTTCATTGTTGTTTATCATATAGATGGTGAATTAGATTCATGTTGGAATCTTATCAAGAATATAAGTCAAGATAAATAAATTGAATCAATCGAATGATATGACTTTAAGGGGATATTCCTCTATAAGTTCTTCCTTCATATTTTAAGTACCAAGATGGATAATGAATTTATTGAGTTGAAGCAAAAGGATGATGAATATATTAGTATATATAAGGAAAATTCAACATGGCCTGCAAGATATTCCTCTTGTTTAATTATTAGACCTGAAAGAAAAATTGATCAATTATTTGGTGGATTAAATCCAAGTATTCTAAGAGAATTAACTATTAGAGACTTCAATACCTATGAAAAACTTGGTCGATGTTCTCTCAAGTTTGATATGAAAACAAGATTTAATCATTAATCTCATAGTTTTGATAAGAAAATGAAAATGGAATTCAAAATAAATCATAAAAACCAAGGAGAGAAGGGGATTAACATTCCTTTATTTTCAATATGTGTTAAAAAAAGAGGAAATATTATTAAGGGAAATGTCAAATGTTTTAAGTGTGTAAGGGAAGGACATCAAGGAACTGATTGTCTAAGTGATGATAAAAAGTATGCTAATGATGTGAATAGAGAGAAAGCTGTAAGGGATAACCACCCACAATCTAGTGTTTCAAATAAAAGATGTTTTAGAATTATGTGAATCAATAACCTAATCCAAGGGCTACTATGGATGATAATAAACATCAAATTTTGAATGCAAAGGGAAAAGGTATAGCTTATACAATCATAATAGATGAAGTAAATAATGTTATGTTGGGAACGTTTATCCTCCTATCTTTATTTGTGAGTTTCATGTATATTTTTTCGGAGTTAGACATAAGAAAAGCTTACTCTTCATCCTTTAGTGAAATTTCATGTGATCATCTACCTATACAAAAATTCAATAAAATTGAAATATCAAGTACTGATCCACCATAGTTTTTCTTTATGTATTTTAAAGTATTTTTTGGATGGTACTAGTAACCATGTTTGGCTATTGTGGTGGTGAGGCGATATTGTTAGAGAACACATGATTAATAGAAAGATAACCACTAATATATTCATGATAAAGGGATAATAATTAGATAATGAGATGTTTTCTTATGTTAAAATAAATGCGATTATATTTATGACCTTGAAACTGATTAGTAATATGATGAAAATGTTGTTTATGGATTGAGTTTCTTGAATTTTTGTATTAACAGTATGGGGAAATAGTTAATTTTGGAAATAATTCATGTTTTCACAAAGGTTTTACCATAATTCAGGTTATTACTTTGTTTCAAGATAATATATGATAATAGTCTTCACATGTTTGTTGTGTGAAAATTAAGATCTACATAAAGTTGTTTGGGGAATTAATGATTAGTTGATTTCAAAAATTTAGTGACCTTTATTCCAATGTTTTGGAAGGTTCACAAGGTTATTCATTTATGAAATTTTTTATGTTGAAATTTGTAACAGGTTTTAGAGATGAATTTATTACATAACCATATGATGATTTATGTGTATTGGAAAACAAGTTCAATTCACATTTTATGACAACTAGAGACAAAACATTTACTTTTCAAACCATTATAGATCTTATGATCCACTAGTTCTTCAGGCATTACCATTAATACATCATTTCATAGAGTAATAAATGAATCTAAAATTAATTAAGGAATAAAAGAGAGATTCTTCACTTATGAGATAAAATAATGTTTTCTACATCTTCTCAAATTATTTTTAAATAAAATTGCACGTTATTGTCATTATTTTTGATAATATAAGTGACCTTTTTCAAAACGATTTGGACTACGATTTTTGGTCATTGACCATATAATGACAATGTTATCTAACAATATCCATTATAAATTTATAGTTATAATTATCTTCCACGCCAATATTTTCACTTTCAAGAAATATTTTCTTAATTGTAATCATATTTTTGTAATGATATTCACATTTTTATTTCCCTCTTTTTAAGATGAATTTGTTTTGATATTTTTTATGATGTGGGATTTCAAAAACTAATTTTTAAAATTTTAAACTCTTAGTTTTTTATCCCAATTTAAAATTATAAGGAAAACATTTTTTAGGGGTAATTAAATATCCTAATATTTTAAAATAAAATACCATTTTCCATAGCATACAAGATACGTAACACCGAGATTAACCAACAACATATTCCTATTATTTAAATGGAACTCTTATAACCTAACCATTAATTTGGAAGGAATGAACAATACTAATGAAATTTTTAATATTATTACGGTTATATTAATTTCAAAATTATTAGTTAATCCATTTCAAAAAATCACTCAACTTTTTAGTAATGTTATTTTATTCTTCAAAAATATTTTTTTTAAAATATGAATTTTCTCGCATTTTATCACTGAATATTATAAATAACATTCTACAATTTTAGAAAATTAATTACATAAAAGACAAATAATTTTTAATTTAGAATATAAATTCTTTTTTGGGTGAAATGTTTCGATTTTTTGGAATATGTTGGGTTTTCACTGAACAATGAAAAATTTCTATTTTTTGTAAAAATACAATTTATTTTAAAAAAATTAATCATTTTAAAAGTACCATTATTTTTTGAATTTGATTTTATGTAATATATGTATTATTTATTTATCTTTCATCCATTTAAATTCTTTTAAATAAAAGATATATTGTTTTTTAGAATAAGTTTATTTTTGTGGTAAAAACAATATTTTTCTAAAAAGGGTTTTAATGTACATAATGATTCTCATTTTTAATTAATTAAAATAATCCCTAACAGGAAATTATTTAAATGAAACTTATAGATTATATATGATTAAATTTTATTTATTTTCTTTCAATAATAATAATTATTCATAGAGTTAATATAAAACCAACTTTTTCTCAAAAAATTGACTTCTTAAAAACCTTCATTTTCATTACATCTGTAGGTTTTGATTTATATTTTGATTTTACAATTAAGTGAATTTAATTTGGTTAAATTTATTCCATATTTTTAATCATAAGTTCCAAATTATTTATTATGCTCATTTAAATATTTAGGATTAAAAAAGTTACTGTTGTAAAAAAAGATTTATCATAGTATAGGTAAAATAATGAAATGAGTTAATTTTAAAAGATAAAATATTATAATACCTAAAATATAACACATATAACTATTAGTTTTTGTGTTTATAGACCATAAAAATCATATAAAATAGTAATTATCAATATAATTCATTTTAATTAATTCCACTCAAATGTGGTTGGCTTTAAATCTAAAATAATAATTATTAAATCACTTAAAACCAACCCTCCTCATATATAAATACTCATTATCACCACCCCCATTCTCTTAAAAATTCAGGATGCTCTAATAATATATAAAAAATACTCTCATACCTACTATCCCAATGTCCAAGTGTTTATGGACTCACCTAAACACAAATTCATTGTTCTTTAAGGGGTCCTTAGAGGAGATGTTATTACAGTGGAAACTTTCTCAATCAACCTCTCTTGATTTTATTATTTTTATACCTTCTCCTCAAGTCCTTCATAAATCAGCGAATAATAACTATAATATCATTTATATTCACTAATATTATGTTTATAATTTAATGTATTACATCCATCCCTTTTATTTTTTCCTCTTATTCAAAAAATAAATCTATTGTCCAAATTATGTTAGTTAACTGGATCAGTGAATAATGATTTTTAATTTTTCATTACCACCTTCAATAATAGTCATAAATGTACTATTTTAGTAAAATAAGATTTTAAAATTTATTTTATAACCAATTAAATGTTCTGTAACTAATATATACTCATAATATTAAGCAGAACGAAACTAGTTCATAATGGTCGAAAAAACTATTGAGATGGTATGTGGAGTATGATATACTCTATAATATCAAATTTAGGATTGGAATAACATAGATACTGAATGAAGTATATAATAATACTCAAAATACAAGAGGGGGAGGGGGGGGGGGGTGAATTTTATACTTTAAAAATCCTTAAGGAAATTTTGTATAAACAAAATTCACAACACCTATAAGTTCTACTAATTTTCCTGATTTTAGAAAAGTGAATCCAGAAATGAATCTTAACAAAAGTTTTCAATGATAAATATTCTACCTTAAAGAATATAGAATCTTACTAAATCAGAGTGTAAAAGTATAAGGAAGTATAACAAATTTATACTTTCCTCAACAAACAAAATGCAGTGGAAAAATTGAAACAAAACAAGTAACAAGTAGTAAATATTATAACCCAAAGAAAAGGGTATCAAAAAACCTTGGATAAAGGTCCATTAATTTATACTTTAAAGAAAGTATATCTTACCCACACCAGGGTAAGCCCTTGATACTATGATCGGAGTCTGTCTTTCTATCTCCGCAAGCCCCCAACTTTAAGGTAGTCGGAACCTATGACTTCACAACCCGAAGTCTCTAATTTTAAGGAAATCGCACCTCTGCACAAAGAAAATATGCACAAAGAAAAGTTTGAACGAGCTGTTCAAACTTTCTTCACGAATCTTGAGAGATTATAAGGGCCTTTCTCACTAGAAATCACTTCAACAACATGTAAGAGAGTTCTGCCAAAAGTTAGAGTTTTCTATAAAGTTCTGAGCTTGTTCAAATGAGCTCCTATTTATAGGCACAACTCCAACGGTCGACTCCCTCCTCCAAATGTCATATTTTTCCTTGAATTTCGGAGGGATCTATACATGTGTCACTCAAGAAATGGTTAGTTAGTAACTAAAAACATGAAATCATTTTGTAATCAAAACATGATTAAGAAAAAATATGGTTACATAACCAAAATCAATTATTAGGAGTGTAAAGAAAAGTAGTTTGGAGTCTAACCAAAAATACATTCGGTATCTGTAATACAAGGATATTAGGATTCTGTTTTCTAAGGAATTCAGATCCTAAACTCTATAGAATTCCAGAGTCTGAATTTTAAGGAAATTCAGAGTCTGAATTTATAAGAATTCGGAGTCTGAACTGACAAAGAACGGAGTCTGAATTCATAAAAATTTAGAGTTAGAACTCATAGGAGTTTGGAGTCTGAAATCAGTGAACTCAAAGTCTGAACTAATAAGTGTTCAGAGTATGAATACAGAGAACTCGGAGTCAGAACTCATAAGAGTTCGGAGTCTGAATTCAGAGAACTCGGAGTCAGAACTCATAAGTGTTTGGAGTTTTAATTCAGATAACATGGAGTTAGAACTCATAAGAGTTAGAATTCTTAATTCAAGGAACTTGGAGTTAGAACTCATAAGAGTTCGGAGTATGAATTAAGATAACTCAGAGTCAGAACTTATAAGAGTTTGAAGTCTGAATTAAGAGAACTTGGAGTCAGAACTCATAAGAGTTCAGAGTCCCAATTCAGAGAACTTGGAACCTGAATTTAGATCCTAAAAACAGAATTCTCTATATCTAAGTATTATATGATTCTGAGGTTTTGGATACAAAACCAAATTTTATACATAGGCCAAATAATGAATAATGAAGAACATGGCAGGTGTAACACCCCGACCCCTCTAGGCTGGAGCCGGTGCATTACTTGTGATATTGGCATTGATTGAAAGGAAAGAAAATCCTGAAGGAATGATATGTTTAGCTGTCTTGAAGAAACTAGATACATAGATGTAACTCAAATTACATTGGAAAAGGTTACAGAATACAATACACAACAAAAAACTCAAAACTGCATCCACATGAACTCAAAAGAAGACCTTTTCTACATCACCTGTCGAAGATAAAAAATGAAAGGGGTGAGATCAAATGCATAGTAATGGTTACAAATAGTAGAATTATGAGTACAATAATGAGTGAATCACAATCAATCTGACATAATCAATATGGAATAATGAATAAATGAATAACTAATGCCAATAATAAAATGAGAAAGAAACTGCATCCATAGATTTTGTCATAGTGAAAAACTCATGGATAATAATAATAACTGATAATGAATAAAGAGAAATAGTACGTCATGTATATGTAACATGAAACCATAATACCATAAAAACGGTTTACTGCTGTGGGTAGAAACCCGTCTGATTTTTCGGAAACAAAATCGAAGGGTCTGTCGCCAAACTGTTTTGTCTCATGAGACCTACCAATGCATCAAGGGGCTGTGTGGGCCCCACCCACCTCTATATCCAAAGAATTATTTATACAATTATTCAATACAATCTCAACATTCCTTTTCAATATTCGTATAGAGTATAGAATATAGATTCATCAATAACATCCCAAATATACACCGTATGTGAAATGGTATACAGTTTAGACAATAAACATATCCATGAAATGAGATTATGGATATTTAATAGAAATATAATTTCAAATGGAAAGTGATCTCAAATGGGTAGTAGGTACACCACTTAAAGATTATTAGGTGCACAATACAAATTTAGTCACAAGAAAGGGGATATTCTTGAACAAATTTGAGAGATAGGATCCCTTACCTTATGATTAAAGGTGTTCTTGTATTGTTTTTAAAGAATTTAATAAACATGTTAGGATTATTAATTTATAATTCCATAACCTCTTTTATATTTAATTGATATGGTATAACCTTATTTAGTTTATTAATGGTCTTTTTGATGGATTTAAGAGATTCAATTTTATTGTTTTGGAAGCATTTTCTTACTTGGTTTCATACTTTGTTTACTTGTATTCATGAATAGAAGTTGGTTTGAAATATGGTTAAACATCGAGAATTATTAATATAAATTATTAGTGAAATTAAAGAGACATAAATTATCTTATAATGATTCTGGTTATATACCATTATGATGACTCATTCGATGAGTTAAAGATAAACGCTTGAACTTGGCTTGGGAGTTTTGTGCTAAATAAACTTGTTTTTTATTTTTATTCAATATTATGAACGTTTAAAGATTCCAGAACATTAATAAAGATAAAATACATATATTAGGACCTGGTTCAAACATAAATTTGGTTTCATTACCAGACTTTAAAGAATTAATGAAAATTGAAATTGCATCATCCACGATGTCGGAAATTCGACACATCATAGACAATGTTTTTATTCCATAAATAAGTGGGAGAGGAGAAGAATAATGATGAAAAGTTTTCCATAAACATTATAAAATCTAGAGAACACAATATTCTAGAGCATTCATGACTCTTCGTTAAGATGAGGTGAGGAAAGAAGAAGAAAAGAAAGGAATCTTAAAATAAATGAAAACTTGATAAATTTATCACGAAAATTCAACAGCCTAACGACGTCCCTTAAAATTTCATAAAAATATTTTGATGATAGGAATGGAATATATTAAAATTCATACATAATATGGAAAGTAAGGGGAAATATTTAATGAAATTTCCCAACACAAGCCAATGGGAAAGGAAGGGAATAACATAAAATGAAAGAAAAGAATGAAAATAAAAGAGGTTGTTTACCTCTTGATCTCTTCTCCTTGAGATCCTTCTTAAGGGCTTTGATTTTGGTCTTTTGGTGAGACCAGAAGCTCTAGGACGTGGGGAAGAGACTTGGGAGGATTATTGGGTAGAACATTGAGGAGCTTCAAGGCTTAGAGGAGTGAAGAGAAGAGGTGGTGGTGGGGGTTTTTCATAGTGGAGGAGAGGGGTAAATTTTGAATATTTAATTTCATTATTTTATTATTTCCATCAAGACAACCAACAGTATTGTCTCATGTGACCCCTAATAGTAATAATGGAATGTGAATTAGAACCAAGTGGACTTTCATCAATTCTGATTTCATAAATATTATATTTTACTGATAAATTTAATATACGATATTTTACCGTATTTCACTATTCATCAAAAATTCAAGAATTTGAGAAAAATCCCAAAAATTCATCCCTACCATTTTTCGACGTGTATAATTCAAAATTGAAATCCATTTTTCAAAAATAATTTTCTAAATATTATCAATTTAATTTTTAAACAAGGTCATAGTTAATTCGAAAAATAACAATTTTGAAGTGGATTTAGTTTTATGTGACATTGAAAAATTAATTAAGATCTCATTATCTTGTTGCCTTAAGAAAATGAAATAATAATAATATTTACTATTCATAAGGGTCATATTACTATTCATATTACAATTTATAAGGGCATGTTACTATTCACAAAAAATTAAGTTTGTTCTATCAGACTCCAAATGACTTACTGATCATAAATCTAGATGGCCATTTTTCGAAATTCAAAACATAGTATTGGAAAATTTATATTTAATGGATAGGTTTTGACTATATCCTAAATAGCCTAGTGTTTTTTTGAAGGAACACAATGATGAATAAAATGTATTTAACAAAAACATACCATAAAATGTTTGGGGTGCAACATTATTCCCTCCTTAGGAAATTTCATCCTCAAAATTTTATGAATAAAGACCACTAAAAATATGTGGGTGGTTCTTATTCATGAAATCCTATGGTTCCCATGTTGCTTCCTCCATATTCTGATTTCTCCAAAGAGCCTTTACTAGACGAGTTGTTAGATTTCTCAGTACCTACTCCCTTGTGTCAAGAATCCTGGTAGGCTTTTCACAATATGATAAATCATGTTCCAGTTCTATTTCTTCATATGTGAGTACATGTGTTGGGTCTGGCATGTACTTATTTAACAATGATACGTGTAACACATCATGAACTCTGGAGATATTTCGAGGCATCACTAAATGGTAATCTACAGCTCTGATTCTTCCCAAAATTTCAAATGGTCTGATGTACCTGGGGGTCAGTTTCCCTTTCTTACTAATCCTTAAGATGCCCTTCCATGGAGATACGTTCAGAAATACATGATCTCCCACTTGAAATTACAAGTCCTTTCTCCGGTTGTCAGCATAACTCTTCTGCCTACTTTGGGATGCTTTAATACGTGCTTGTTTTTTCTTCACCTTTGTCATGGTCTCCTCAATAAGTTCTGGGCCTATAAGTTTCCTCTCACCAACTTCATGCCAACAAGTTGGAGTTCGACATCTCTTTCCATATAATGCTTCATATGCAGACATTTGAATACTATAATGGAAACTATTATTGTATGAAAATTCCACCAAAGGAAAGTATTGATCCCACATACCTTGGAATTTAAGAGAACATGACCTCAACATATCTTCTAGAGTTTGAATAGTCCTTTCAGATTGTCTATTGGTTTGGGGGTGATATGCAGTACTCATATGAAGCTCAGTATTCAAATACTTCTGGAGACTTTTCCATAATTTTGACATAAACCAGGGATCTCGATCAGAGACAATTGATAGAGGTGCACCATGAAGTCTCACAACTTCATTAATATAAGACTTTCCCATAGCTCAAGTGGTAAATCCTCTCTTGTTGGAAGTAAATGTGTTGTTTTAGTGAGATGATCAAAAATTACCCATATTGAATCATTCCTTCTAGGTGTCCTCAGTAGTCCGGTGACAAAATCCATCGTAATGTTATCCCACTTCCACATAGGAATAGGTAGATGTTGCATCACTCCTTTGGGATGTTGTCTCTCCACCTTCACTTGTTGACAAACTAGACACCTTGACACATAGTCAGTAATTTCTCACTTTATATTATCCCACCAAAAATATTCCTTCAGATCTCTATACATCTTGGTGCTACCCAGGTGTATAGAGAAATTTGGGCTATGAGAATAATCTAATAGTTCCCTTTTTAGATTAGGTAATTATGGAACACATATCCTCTTCCCAAACATCAAAACTCCTTCTTCATACATGAAGTCATCCAATCTTCCATCCTTAACTGTATGAATTTTCTTTTGCAGATTCTCATAATCAGATTGATAAATTTTTATCTTTTCTAGTAAAGATGGTTTAGAAATAATTTGAAATAAGAGTGATGTTTCCACTTCCTTAACAATGCCCATATCCATCTTTAGTAGATCCATGAATATAGGATCTCTTTCAATCCTCATTTGAGTCAGAAGGCCATGATCTTTCCTGCTTAATGCATCTGCCACCTTATTCACCTTTCCTTGGTGGTAGTGTATTGAACAATCATAATCTTTTAGTAACTCAAGCCACCTTCTTTTCCTCACGTTGAGTTCATTTTGTGTGAAACTGTATTTCAAACTCTTGTGGTCCGTATAGATCTCACATCTCTCTCTGTAGAGATAATGCCTCCATATTTGCAGAGAAAATATTACGGCTGCTAACTCAACAGTGTGAGTTGGATAATTGTTCTCATGATTCTTCAACTGTCTTGATTCATAAGCAATAACTTTATCATTTTTCATAAGGAAGAAACCCAACACACTCTTTGATGCATCTCTGTATATCACAAATCCATCACTTCCATATGGAAGAGTCAAAATTGAAGCATTGACCAATATTTTTTTCAATTATTCGAAGAATTATGTACACTCTTTTGTCCACACAAACTTAACTCCTTTAAATTTGAGCTTGGTTAGCGGGTTAGCCAGTCAGGAAAAATTCTGAATGAAACATCGATAATAACCTGCTAAGCCAATAAAACTGCGTACCTCAGTTATGTTTGTTGGCATGGGATATTCTTTGATTGCCGAGTCACATACGTAATCTATGGCATAACTGGCCAACCTTGTAAAAGTAGCCTCATACTCTGCAACACTGTCCTCTTCCCTTTGTTTGAAGCTTAGGAATTTCTAATTCATTTCAGTTCGTTACTCACGAGGGAAATATTTCTCGAAGAATATTTCCTTTAAAGTCCTCCACTCCATATATTCTATTTCTTCTTCCTCCATGGTGTTCTGAATCAGAGACCACCATTGGTCAGCATCACCCTTGAGACAATATACTGCCAACACCACCTTCTCATTTTCATTGCATCTTAATTCCATGAATATCTTTTCAAGTGACTTGATCCACTACTCAGCTACCACTGGATTAGTAGTCCCACTGAAAGACGGGGGCTTCTGCCACATGAAACAATCCAACACACGTATGGAATGGTTATTTGTTACAACTTGAGTAAGTGGTCCCAATATGGTCATGATCTGATTTGCTCCAACGCTGACTGTGTTAACTTTCTCAATAAGGAGATCCTTACCTTTACCACGAGTATTGATTCCCCTTCTTCCATTAGATGCCATTTCTAAATAATGTGATACACTAGATTAGTTTATTAATCTCAAATAGATAAGAACTCAACATAGATTGAAATTCTATGCATAAACATGGTTCCTCTAAGGAAAAATTTATATTAACTCCTTCATAATGGCTTGTAAAGAAAACATGAATTATTTTACGAATATCCCCTAAGAGTGTCGTAACCAAGAGTGCAGCAAGGCCTGTTGTCGTGCACTAGTTCTCGTTCGAGTCTAGCTCAAAGTGGTGTTTTCGGGTTTTACCCCTAGATACATCTGTGCCAGAGCCGCCTCTACCTGCTCGTATCCAAACAGGGATGTATTGCTTTAAAAATCTATATAATATATTCCTTACAAAAATACCAGGATGTTCTTGTACGTTTATCCTCAAATACTACCTTAGGGCTTTGTTCCCTACTATAAATTTTCTTTTCTATTTTACAAGTGTTCTACTAAACTTCTTTTGATACCAACTGTAACACCCCGAACCCTCTAGGCTGGAGCCGGTGCATTACTTGTGATATTGGCATTGTTATAAGGAATGAAAATCCCGAAGGAATGATCATTTTAGTAGTATTGAAGAAACTATATACATAGATGTAACTCAAATAAAATTGGAAAAGGTTACAAAATACAATATATAACAAAAAACTCAAAACTGCATCCACAGGTACTCAAAAGAAGACCTTCTCTTCATCAGTTGTCGAAGGTAGACAATGAAAGGGGTGAGATCAAACACTCAGTAAGGGTAAAAAATAGAAGAAGCATGAGTACAATAATAAGTGAATCACAATCGATCTGACATAATCAATATGGCATAGTGAATAAATGAATAACTAATGCCAATAATAAAATGAGAATGAAACTGAATCCATAGATTTTGTCATAGTGGAAACCTAATGGATAATAATAATAACTGATAATGAATAAATATAATGATTATTAATTGGACTTCATGTATCTGGCACCTGAAACCATAATACAGTAAAAATGGTTTACTGTTGTGGGTCGAAACCCGTCTGATTTTTTGGAAAGAAACTCGAAGGGTCTGTCGCCAAACTGTTTTGTCTCATGAGACCTAACGATGCATTGATTGGCTGTAGTGGGCCCCACCCACCTCTAAATCCAAATCATTCTTTATACAATGATTCAATAAAAGATCAATATGCCTTTTCAATATTCTTATAGAGTATTGAATACAGATTTATCAATAACATCCCAAATATACACCGTATGTGAAATGGTATACGATTTAGACAATAACCATATCCATGACATGAGATTATGGATATTTAATAGAAATATAATTTCAAATGGAATGTGATCTCAAATGGGTAGTAGTTACACCACAAAAGGATTATTAGGTGCACAATACAATGTTAGTCACAACAAAAGGGATATTCTTGAACAAAAGTGAGAGAGAGGATCCCTTACCTTATGCTTGAAGGTGTTTTTGTCTTGTTTTTAAAGACCTGAATAAACAAATTAGGATGATTAATTCATAATTCCAAAACCTATTTTATATTTAATTGATATGGTATAAACATATTTAGTTCATTACTGTACTTTTTGATGGATTTAAGAGATTCAATTTTATTGTTTTGGAAGCATTTTCTTACTTGGTTTCATGCTTTGTTTGCTTGTATTCATGAATGGAAGTTGGTTTGAAATATGGTTAAACATCCAGAATTTTTAATATACATTATTAGTGAAATTAAAGAGACATAAATTATCTTATAATTATTCTGGTTATATACCATGATGATGACTCATTCGATGAGTTAAAGATAAACGCTTGAACTTGGCATGGCAGTTTTGTGCTAAATAAACATGTTTTGTATTTTTAGTCCATATTATGAACATTTAAAGATTCCAGAACAATAATAAATATAAAACACATATATTATGACCTGGTTAAACCATATATTTGTTTTAATTACCAGACTTGAAAGAATTAATATAAATTGAAATTACATTGTCCATGATGTCGGTAACTTGACACATCACGGACAATGTTTTTATTCCTTAAATAAGTGGGAGATGAGAAGAATAATGATTAAGAATTATCCATAAACATTAGAACATCAAAAAATACAATATTCTGGATCATACATGCCTCTTGTTTATGATGATGCGAGTAAAGAAGAAGAAAAGAAAGGAATCCTAAAATGAATGAAAACTTGATAAATTTCTCACGAAAATTCAGCAGCCTAACGACATCCCTTAAAATTTCTAAAAAATAGTTTGATGAAAGGAATGGAATACCTCATCATTCATACATATTATGGATAGTAAGGGGAAATATTTAATTAAATGTCCCAACACAATCCAAAGAGAAAGGAAGAGAATAACATAAACTGAAAGAAAAGAATGAAAATAAAAGAGGTTGTTTACCTCTTGATCTCTTCTCCTTGAGATCCTTCTTAAGGGATTTGGTTTTGGTTTTTTGGTGAGACCAGCAGCTCTTGAAAGTGGAGAAGATACTTTGGAGGATTATTGGGTAGAACTTTGAGGAGATTCAAGGCTTAGAGGAGTTAAGAGAAGAGGTGGGGGGGGGGTTATAGTGAAGGAGAGAGGTAAATTTTGAATATTTAATTTCATTATTTTATTATTTCCATCAAGACAACCAATAGTATTGTTTCATGTGACACCTAATAGTAATAATGGCATGTGAGTTCGAACCCGGTGGCTTTTCATCACTTATGATGTCATAAATATTGTATTTTACTGATAAATTGAATATTTGGTATTTTACCGTATTTCAGTATTCATCAAAAATTCAAGAATTTCAGAAAAATCCCAAAAATTCACCCCTACAATTTTTTCATGTGTAGAATTCAAAAGTGAAAATCCATTTTTCAAAAATAAGTTTCAAATTATTATTAATTTAATTTTTAAATAAGGTCATAGTTAATTCGAAAAATAGCAATCTTGAAGTCCAGTTAGTTTTACGTGACATTGAAAAATTAATTAAGATCTCATTATCTTGTTTCCTTAAAAAAAGAAATAATATTATTATTTACTATTCATAAGGGTCATATTACTATTCATATTACTATTCATATGGGTATGTTACTATTCACTAAAAATTAAGTTTGTTCTATCAGACTCCAAATGAATTACTGATCACAACTCTAGGTGGCCATTTTTCGAAATTCAAAACATAGAAGTGGAAAATTTAAATTTATTGGCTAGGTTTTGAATATATACTAAATAACCTAGTGTTGTTTCAAAGAAACATAATGATGAATAGAATTTAATTTACAAAAAAAATCCCATATAATGTTTGGGCTGCTACATTAGGGATAAATTTTATTGTGGAAGGAAAATTGTCCATAATAAGGTAAAACACAGGGTAAAATGAAATTTTCCTTGAGATAAGATGTTTGTGATTTTAAAAACATGATAAATGGTAAAGTCATTACGAAACCTTATTGACTCAAAAACCTCCCCAAACACGAAGGAATGGAAAATTCATAAGTAATATTCATTGACTCAACAATCTCCCCCTTTTTTAAAGCACAAACATCCTTACGAAAAAGAAAATAAAGACTTCGAAAATATTTTTATAGACTTTGAAAATAAAACTTATCTTCTTTATCATATGGGCCATGATGAATAGGACTAACTACCCCTTTGGATTTTGAACACTAAGGATCATATTATAGATTTCTGGAATGATATTTTTCATTATCTTGAATAGGGAAATCTCGATAATGAAAACTCCACCTTAGATAAACTCTCCCCTACTTATGGATATTTCTTCTTTACTTAGTATTCTTTTTCCTTTATCCCCCTTTGTGATTTTCAAAGAGAATTTGAGGGAATGGAAAAGAAATTATTGTACCTGAAAGATTAGTACAACACATCCAATAGACAGGAAACCAGAGATTTCATTTTGATTAGAAATAATTTGTACAAGGAAGAAAAATACAACAAAAGATCAGATTACAACAAAGTTATCCTTCCTTTTCTTTCGGTATCAACTTCTTGAATATAGTCTTCAGCTTTTTGAGCTCCATATGATCTTCCTATGCTCACGTAAGAAGATGATCATGATCCTCAACTTTCTTCTCTAAAGCCTTGATTCTTGCTTCCGGAGACTTAAGATCCTCTGCCTGAGCCTTCAGGACTTCTTATTTCTTGACAAGCTTTTCTTCTATCTCAATCCGAAGATCTCTTTCTCTCTTCCAGCTTTGGGCAACAAAATACAATTTCCCATTCAGATCCTTCACTTCTTGAATCCGAGAATTTTGTTCCAAAGTTAACTTTTCTTCAAAACTGGTTGTATGATCTTTGATCCTACCATATTTAATGTCAAACGCCTCCTTGAAACTAACTTGGAATTCATCAAGTTTTCTCAAATCTTCTACTATCTTCTTTGACAATCCAACCATTTTCTTACATGAACTTTTGTGGGCATCATAGTTAATAAAGAAATTCTTGAAATTATTCTCAAGCTTGACACACTTATCCATCACTATGGACATAGAATCCGATTTTTGATTTAGTGTGTGTTGAAGAATCTAGCATTTAGAGTCTATGCTTGGGAAAATTGTAATGGTGCTTACCAGCTTCTTTAATGACTGGACAACGAAATCATGTCCTAGATATGATGATTCCAAATCTGATACTTTTCTAGGTAAATGATATTTCTCTAGCTCATCAAGTTTTTCTTTAAAGATCCACTATCTTCCTTTTTCTTTAAAACAACTTTAGTTGGTGTATCAACAACCACATATATCCCCTTATCAGTTCTCGGAATGGCTTCCTCATCTGGAGACTCATGTTCACTGTCTGACAACTGAACAATTCTATCTTCATATATCTTTTCATTCTCATCTCCTGCCTCAACATCTTCAGGATGAATAAAATGAGGACTACAACTTTGTTCCTCAGATAGCTTGTTCACTTCATCTTTAGTTTCGAATCCTATTCTTTCTGATCTTTCCAAGGTGTAGCAAGTTTTGAAGATTCTATTTCTAAAGTTTTTGTTGACAATTTCTCAGATGTAATTTCTTTCTCATGGAAGTCTTCAACTTGATTTATAAGATCTTTGGTGTGACCACTAATTTCTTATTCTTCCACTTCTTCCACAAGTTTTTCTACTTCAACAACTTTTTCATGGGGTTTTTCTGGAGTCATGAATTTCTTCCCCGAGGTCTCAGGTAAAGCTTCTACCATAAAAGATATTGGTACTGGGATATTCTCTGATTCTTTCTCATTATCTCTCATAAGGTATTGCACTATCTCAGCTTTAATAATATTCTTCTTTAACTTCTTTTCTTTAGATTGATTTTCAAGCTCATCTATTATATTATATTTTAAGGCTTTGGCTTCAGTAGGATCTAAACCAAATCTGGGCTCCCCTACTTTCTTATATTTCTTATCTTCCTTCCATTTTGATACAACCTCATCTGGATAATCTTTTTGTTTCATAGGTTCTGGAGATGCGGATTGGTCTTCTATAGTTTTTGGGGTTTTCCCATCATCTTATACTTACTTCAGCTTCCTATTCTCTCCAACTATTTTCGATGGTTCAAACACTTCTAGATTTTTCAGAACATCTTTAGAATCTTCCTCTAGTAGGTCATAAAATTCCTTGGAGTCTTTGGAAAAACCAATGTTCATCCTCTTCAAAGTATCATCACTGACTATCATGACATTGCAATTTCCAGGCCTAGAACTGCAATGAATTTTGAAAGATTCTAGACACCGAATAATCAACATTGAAAGAATGTCGAGGTACATGATAATCTGACCTTTCAGATTTCCATTCTTGATATTCTTGATCATAATAAGAATATGTTTAACCAAATTGACCTTTCTTAGGTTCACTATAAAATCTAGGATGTACATATCACCTTTTTTCAATGTGTCCTTGTTACCTTTTCTTGGAATGAGAAATCCTTGAACCCATATTGTAGAGAGGTGACTAATCTTCGGAGTCTTGACATTAGTAAGACCGAGGCACTATGGCATACCGCCTTTTTAATACAAAACTTTTCATTACATTTTACATACAGAGGATCTTTAAAGTCTAGTGTCTTAGAAATCAGGAATAATAAAACATGAATACAACATAAATCATTCTTCTAAACCACGTGTAGGGATTCATAATAGTTTTATCTTATGTAAAACTAATTCATATAATATCCTGGAGACATACATCAATGGAAAGGGTGAGTAGAAGGCCCAGTTAGGGTAAAGAAGGGAATCATTTTACTTGTGTTATCAATAAGAACTTGAATAACAACATAAAGACATGAAAAATGGAAGTATAAGAATATCATAATGAGAAGAACATGTAACATTAAATAAATATGTGGCTACAATATTTCATTTAGACATTCATGAACATATCACCAAGTTCCATCCCCAAGGTGTCATAAAAATTACCAAGGTTATTCACCAAGGTATCGTAAAACTTGTCATTTATAGAGATTAACTATTTACCCAATGCATTGGAGAGATATTATGGTGAACCCTTAATATTTCTTTAATTTTATGTGATCCACATACATCATAATAAAACATTTTATAAATAACCCAAATGGAATCAAAGAAATGGGTTTCATGTCAAAATCGCGACGTCTAAAAAGAGCTTAAAAATAAGATCATTATGTCATTTATAACCCATGGAAAGGGAGTGAGGGTTATATGTATGCCAATTCCAGAATCAAATATATAATATTTATATATTTATGAACACCTATGGAAATGAAATAAGTCTGGGTATTCACATAAATAAACAATAGAATTTCGTGAGAGAAAAAGATAGAAAATTTGAGACGAAATTTCTGCAGCATAACGGCTATATAACATGGTTTTAGAAAACAGTGAAAAGATAGAGGACAAGGGTCACCCACTCATAAAAAACTAATAATACAGTATGGGTACTGAATAATATAATGGTATGGATATTTTAATTACATACCACATGGAAAGGAAACATGAAAGAAAAGAGAAGATGTAATTTCTTTTACGAAAAATTCGACAGCCTAACGACGTCACTTAAAAATTCAGAAAATAAACTGATGAGAGTGGAATGGGTATCTCAACAATTAGACATGAAATTAAAAAAAGTGAGAACATATAAGAAAATACCTTCAACATAAATATATGGAAATTAGAAGACACATCAAAGAGGAAGTCGTGACATAAAAGAGGAGAGTGAAAGGATCCCTTACCTTGAAGAGTAACTTCGAAAACGTGAAGGTAGGGACATTGGGAGGATTCAGGGAACCTCAGGAGAAATCCTTGGGAGGTAAAAAGACCAGAACTTTGTTGGGGAGGATTTGTAAATGAAATCAAGGAGGTAATGGCTTGGTATTTATAGGATAAGTGAGGGGACAAGTCATCAATGAACAAGGGACACCTCATCGGTGGTATTGGAAAAACCATGGGCTTGCCCATGGTATTTGCCCATGTTATTGGACACTTGAGACACCTCATACCTTATATTACTATTCATAAGTCGACCAGAAAGATTACATAATTATTACATCCTTAATGATGTCATTAAACACCCAAAACTAAAAACTGTATTTTCACTATTCACCGAAAATTCAACATTTTCAGAAAAATCCCCAAAAATCACCTTAACCTAATATCAATTCTCTAGATTCAAAAATGAACTCCATTTTATAATTTTTTTTTAAATATCTTTAATTTAATTTTTAAATAAAAACACTATTCACCTAAAAAATCTAATACTTAACCAATAATTTCTGAAACAGTTGTTTACCTATTTTATTGAATGACATTACTTAATCAAGGTGCCTAAATTATATTAATACTATCTTAAGTGAGGTTACTTAATCCATTTGATCACATTACTAATCATAAGTGTAAATTCACTATTCATAATTAACTATTAATCAAAAATTAAGTTGATCTTATTAGACTCTAAATATCTTACTGAAGATAACTGTAGAAGACCATTTTTGAAAATAATTTCACATTATTAATTATTTAAGGTTTACATAAATATTTTTAAATATTTGTTTTCTAAAATCCATCACTAATATGAATACTATATTTATCCAGACATTTGAAAATTCAAAAACTTCACAATAAGAAGAAATCACAATTTTATTTAAATCAAAGGATTACATAAGGTAGTTATGGTCTCGTTAGATAGCCACTTATAACAACAGCATAGGACCTAAGATTAAGGTGTTATACGGTGATAGAATCTTGGGGTGGCTCGGCCAACATTTCCCGAGTAGTGATTTCCATCAGCTTGAAATTTTCGTGAAGGCGATTCCGTTCCAACTTTACACAATGAAGTTTGTCTTGGGTTTGGTCAAGAGGAAATCCCAAAGGTGCTACCTCCTTCCTGAGTTCCGTTAAATGGGATTAGATCGGCCTGAGACTACTTGATGGGTCCACCAACTCTTCTTTCTATATTAACCAAGATCATTTGTATTTATAGAAAATAATTATAACATTTAGTTTCAATGGTCATATTTAAAAATGGTCATATAACAGTTAAATCCCAATGGTCTCATTTTAATTATACCCATTTTATTAAATGATGTAGTTTTGTTGAGTATAAAATAAAATAACACACAAAATTTGGAAACAAAAATTATCAAGACGTTTGGGTCATTAAATTCTTCCCCCCTTAAGAACTTTCATCCCCAAATTTTTTAACTCGTACCTCAGAAGAAAAAATTTGTGGGTACTTATGCCACATTGAATCCTCTGGTTCCCATGTGGCTTCATCACATTTGTGGTTCCTCCACACCACCTTAAAAAGTTGGGTAGACTTGTTGCGTAGAACCTCATCTCTACGATTCAAGATCTCCACCAGATTCTCCTCATAAGAGAGGTCATGTTCCAGTTGTAACACCTCTGGGTTTAGTACATGTGAAGGGTTAGGTATATACTTTCTCATGAGGGATACATGGAATACATCATGAAATTGTGCTAGATTTGGAGAAAGTGCAAGCCGATATGCTACTACTCCGATGCGATCAAGGATTTCATAGGGGCCAATGTACCTAGGGCTGAGATTCCATTTCCTCCCAAACCTCATGACTCTCTTCCAAGGTGAAATTCAAAGAAATACCTTGTCACCGACATTAAACTCAATGTCCCTTCAATAGTTGTCGGCATAGCTCTTTTGCTGAATCTGAGCAACCTTAATGTGTTGTTGGATGGCATGGACTTTTTCTATCATCTCCTGCACAAGATCAAGCCCAAGAAGCTTTCCCTCACCAGCTTCATCCAAAAAAGTTGGAGTTCTACATCGCTTTCTATATAGAGCTTCATAGGGTTCCATTTGAATGCTCGAGTGGAAGCCGTTGTTGTAGGAGAACTCAACTAAAGGGATATGTTGATCCCATCCACCTTAAAATTCCATTGAACATGTTCTCAGCATGTCCTCGAGTGTTTGAATAGTCCTTTCATATTGGCCATCAGTTTGGGGGTGATAGGCCATACTGAAATTTAATTCAGTGCTCCGAGCATGTTGAAGTATTCCCCAGAATTTTGATGTGAACATTGGATCACAATTAGATATGATAGAAAGTGGAACTCCATGCAACCTTACCACTTTCTTCACGTAAATCCTAGCAAGTTGATCAAGAGAGAAATCTTCCCGAATGGAGATAAAATGGGTAGTCTATTTGAGATGGTCAACAATAACCCATATCGCATTGTTTCCTTTGGAAGTTCCCGAAAGACCAGTGACAAAGTCCATAGTGATATTGTCCCACTTCCATGATGGTATGGGTAGTGGTTGCAAAAACCCTTTAAGAAGTTGTCACTCTGCCTTCACTTGCTGATAGACTAGGCACCTTGTATTGTAGTCAGCAATCTCCTTGTTCATATTATCCCACCAAAAAATGATCATGAAGGTCCCTATACATTTTTGTGCTTTCAGGATGTATAGATAAAGTAGAGATATGAGTTTCATCCATCATATCCTTCTTTATTTCTGGAATATATGGAACACATAGTCTTGTACGAAGTTTTAGTACACCTTCTTGATCAATATTAAACACAGGAAACTTCCCATACTTCACAGTTTCAAACTTCTTCTGTAAAAAAGGATCTTCTTTCTGAGATTTCTTAAACTTCTCTAGTAATAACGATTGAGAAATCATTTGGGTTAGGGTTGATGATGTCCTTTCCCTTATTATTCCCATGTCCATCTTTACAAGGTCATTAATCAAAGTATCTTTTTGAATCCTCATCATGGAAAGAATGATTGGGTCTTTCATACTTAATCCATCAACAAATTTGTTTGCTCTTCCGGGAAGATAATGAATTGAACAATCATAGTCTTTAAGAAGTTCAAACCATCTCCTTTGTCTCATGTTCAATTAATTTTGTGTGAAAATATACTTATGACTCTAAAGTCCTGTCTATATATCACATTTCTTCCCATATATATAGTGCCTCTATATCTTCAGAGAAAAAATGACTGCAACCAGCTCTAGATCATGCGTAGGATAATTCTGCTCATGAGTCTTCAATTGTTGAGATGCATAAACAATGACCTTGTCATCTTGCATGAGGACGCACCCAAGCCTTTTTAGAGATGCATCACTAAAAATAAAGAATCCTTCTCCACTTTAGGGCAGAGTTAACACAGGTGCGGTAACCAATTTTTTCTTCATCTCTTGGAAAATTTCCTCACACTCTTTTGTTCAGATGAACTTGACCCATTTGCAAGTTAACATGGTTAATGGACTATAAAGTCCTGAAAATATTTTCACAAACCTCATATAATATCCTGATAATCAAAGAAAACTAAGAATCTCAGTTATTGTTGTAGGTTGAGGCCACTCCTCTACAACTTTTGTCTTTGTAGGGTCAACTGTGATTCCTTCATTGGTTACAATGTGACCCAAGAAAGAAACTTTTTGTAACTAGAATTAACATTTAATGAACTTCCCAAAAAGCCTCTCCATCTGTAGTGTTTGTAAAATTTCCTTTAGATGATCCTCATGATCCTTGAGACTTTTGGAATATATCAGAATATCATCAATAAAAACTACCACAAATTTATCAAGGTAGTTATTAAAGACTCTATTCATCAAATCCATAAAAATATTAAGAGCATTAGTCACTCTGAAGGGAATAACAACATACTAAAAATGACCATATCTTGATTAGAAGTAAATTTTTGGAATATCTTCTTTCTTCACCCTCAATTGATGATAACCAGATCAAAGATCAATCTTACAGAAGAATTAAGCCCCACTAAGTTGCTAAAATAAGTCATAAATTCATGCAAGAGGGTATTTTTTCTTCACTATGATCCCATTCAGTTCTCTATAATCAATGCATAGTCGCATCAATCCATATTTCTTCTTCACAAATAGAACTGGTGCTCCTCAAGGCGACACACTTGGTCGGATAAACCCCTTCTACAAAAGATCTTTGAGTTGTTTCTTTAATTCCTCCATCTCCTCATTTTCTATTATATACAAGGTCTTTGATATTGGATGATATCTAGGTACGAGCTCAATAGATAATTCTACCTCTCTTTTTGGGGGAGGTCTAGGAAACTTCTCAAGAAATACATAAACATATTCCAGGATGATGGGGACAATTTCTATTCTTAAGCTCTATTCTTATTCTTCTTCTTCTTCACTGATCAACTCCATAAATAAGGATATAGGGGGTTCTTTTAGAAAAATATCAGGTTGAGATATATCTCCTTGGAAGATAACTGTAGGTTTTCTATTCAATACTACAGATATTTCCTTTCTTTTACAATTGAACTTATCATTATACTTTGATAGCCAGTCTATCCCTAGTATAATGTCAAATTCCAGCATGGGAATGACTAGTAGATTTGTGATTAGATTGTGCTCACTAATGTAAATACTAGAGTTTCTAAACACTGATGATTCTTGGATAGTCTCACCAGGAGTCTTGATTAATAAATATACTTTTAGAAAATCGGGGGTTGAATCTAAATTCCTTTCAAACTTGGGGGAAATAAAGGAATGTATAGAACCAGAATCAAACATAGTATTTTATAGCTTTGAGAGGACAAAAATAGTACCTTCTACCACATCATTCGGAGCTTCAACTTCAGCTGTCGTGATGGAAAAATCACGACCTTGCTCCCTTGTCCTTTGTTGAGGCTGACGGTGGTTCCCCTCCACTTCCCTCAGATTTGTATAGTGATTAGAAATGTTCCCACGTTGTCCACACTTGAAACATTGGACATCAAGTAGGGCCTGTACAATCTTCCCCTTGTCGTTTGTGTTTGGAAGTTGAGGTTTCACCTCACCATGAAAATTCCTCGCAATGTGGCCATCTCTACCACACTTGTAGTACTTCCCAATCCAGAGCAGGAAGTTCCCCAATGATTCTTCCCACATTTATTACACATGGGACGTTGAACTTTCCTTCCTCCTCTCCCCAGACCAAAAGTCCTCTCTATCTTGGATCCATTGATCTCTTCTTGTCGTTTGATTTATGAGACCACTGCGTCTCACCAAACTCTATCTCGACTTTCATCGCACTCCGCACGATCTCCTCATAGCTATCATAGTCTTGGTTGGCTAGATTCTTCCGCAGATGAGGTCTTAGCCCACCGAATATCTATCAACCCTACCATTTGGATCCATGACAAAGCTAGAGGTATATCGTGAAATCCTTGTGAAGTTCATCTCATAGCTTCCCACAGATTCATTCTCCTTCTGCTTCAGATTGAGAAACTCTTTCTCCATTCTTGTTCTCATGGAGCAAGGGTAATACTTACTGAAAAATATTCTTCTAAACTCTTCACACTCCATATCTTCAACCTCAAATCTTGGCCTCCTATTTTTTATCAGTTCCCACCATTGATCAGCTTCTCCCTCTTCAAGATAGACAGCCTGGGTGGCCTTCTCTTTCTCTAAACAGTAGAGCAGAGAAAAGATCTTCTCGATGGAGCTGATCCACTGCTCAGCAATCAATGGGTCAATCGATCCACTGAAGGTTGGTGGTCATTGATGCATAAAGGACTCAACAAAATGATGTTCCCTTCATGATGAGATCAGTCTCTCAGCTTTATTCAAGTTATTTCTCATAACTCGAGTCAGTTGGTTCGTCATTTGCATGATTGTTTCCATTCCGGATTCCATTAGAGGGCCGTCAGCACATGGTCCATTGTGGTCACCATTTGCACGGTTCCTCCTATTACCCTCCATTTTCTAAAATAATAAATCCTTTGTGAGAAACTTATTTCATTTACGACTCTTTTAACAATAAAGGATTTTATGTCTTAAAACATCATGCTTAAACAATAATATTTCTCTATAATTCCTTTATAATGATTCACAAAAAGCTTGCGATTAACCAAACATATCCCCCTGGAGTGTCGTAACCAAGAGTGAAGAAAGCCCCATTTTCGTGCACCAGTTACCGTTTGAGTTTAGCTCAAAGTGGTGTTTTCGGGTGTTAACCCTATGTACATATGTGCCAGATCCACCTTTACCTGCTCGTATCTAGACAAGGATGTATTTGTTTGTTAAACCACTAACTCAATACTCACAAAAAAGGAAGTTTTCCTATATTTAAACTTTTCTATAGGGTTCTTCCAAATGTTTTCACATCCTAATTTCCATAAATAACTAAACTATCCTTTGATACAAACTATGTCATCCTGCCTTTTTAATACGTAACTTTTCATTACATTTTACATAAAGAGGATCTTTAAAGTCTAGTGTCTTGGAATTATGGAACAATAAAACATGAATACAACATAAAGAATTCTTATAAACCACTTATAGGGCTTCATCATAGGTACATCCTACGTACAAATACTATATCTCATATCCTAGGGATATACATCAAAGGAAAGGGTGAGTAGAAGGCCCAATAAGGGTAAACAAGGGAATTAGTTTACTTGTGTTATCAATAAGAACTTGAATAGCAACATAAATACATGAGAAATAGAAGTATAGGAATATCATAATGAAAAGAACCTGGAACAGAACTTAAATATGTGGCTACAACATTTCATTTAGACATTCATGAACATATCACCAAGGTTCATCCCCAAGGTTTCATAATAATTACCAAGGTTATTCACCAAGGAATCGTAAAAATTGTCATCTCTAGAGATTAATTCTTTACCCAATTAATTGGAGCGCTATCTGGGCGTGACATTAATATGTCATTAATTTGATATGAGCCACATAGATCATAATCAAAAATTTGATAAATAACCCAAATTAAATCAAAGAAATGGGTTTCACGTCAAAATCGCGACGTTTAAAAAGTGCTTAAAAGTAAGATCATTATGTAATTTATAACCCATGGAAAGGGAGTGAGGGTTATATGTATGTCAATTCTGGAATCAAATATATCATATTTATATATTTATGAGCACCCATGGAAATGAAATAAGTCTAGGTATTCACATAAATAAACAATAGAATTTCTTGAGAGAAAGAAATAGAATTTTTGAGACCAAATTTCTACAGCATAACGATTATATAAACATGGTTTTAGAAGACATTGAAAAGAGAGGGGACAAGGGTCACCCAATCATAAATAACATATAATAAAGTATGGGTACTGAATAAGATCATGGTATGGATATTTTAATAACATACCACATGAAAAGGAAACATGAAAGAAAAGAGAAGATGCGATTTCTTTTACGAAAAATTCGGCAGCCTAACGGCGTCACTTAAAATTTCAGAAAATAAATTGATGAGAGAGGAAAGGGTATCTAGAAAATTAGAAATGAAATGTACATAAATGATAACATATAATAACATACACTCAACATAAATATATTGAAATTAAAAGACACAACATAAAGGAAGTCGTGACTTAGAAGAGGAGAGTGAAATGATCCCTTACCTTGAAGAGTAACTTCAAAAGCATGATGGTTGGGACCTTGGGAGGCTTTAGGGCAACTCGGAAGGAATCCTTGGGATGTAAAGAGACCATAAATTTTTTGGGAGAGGATTTGGAAATGAAATGAATGAGGGAATGGCTTGGTATTTATAGGAGAAGTGAGGGGACAAGTCATTAATGGCCATGGGACACCTCATCGGTGGTATTGGAAAAACAATGGGCTTTCCCATGTTATTTGCCCATGGTATTGGCCCTTTGGGACACCTAATACCATATCTAAATATTCATAAGTCAAACAGAAAGATTACATAATTATTACATCCTTAATGATGCCATTAAACCCCCGAAACTAAAAACTGTTTTCACTATTCACCGAAGATTCAACTTTTTCAGAAAAATCCCCAAAAATCACATCAACCTAATATCAATGCTCTGTATTCAAAAATGAACTCCATTTTATGAAATTTTTTTTGAAACATATTTAATTTAATTTTTGAATAAAAAACACTATTCACCAGAAAAAACTAATACTTATCCAATAATTTCTGAAACAGTTATTTACCTATTTTATTTAATCACATTACTTCATCAAGGTGCCTAAATTATATTAATACTTTATTAAGTGAGGTTACTTAATCCATTTGATCAAATTACTAATCATAAGTGTAATAGTACTATTCATAATTTACTATTCATCAAAAATTATGTTAATCTTATTAGACTCTAAATTTCTTACTGAACATAACTGTAGAAGACCATTTTTGATAAATCAATTCACATTATTAATTATTTAAGGTTTACATAAATATTTTTAAAATATATTTTTTCTAAAATCCATCAATAATATGCATACTATATTTACCCGGATATTCAAAAATTCACAAACTTCACCATAAGAAGAAGTCACAATTTTTATTTAAATCAAAGGATTACACAAGGTAGTTACGGTCTCGTTACATATCCCCTTATAACACCAGCATAGGACCTAAGAGTAAGGTGTGCTAGGGTGATAGAATCTTGGGGCGGCTCGACCAACATTGCCCGAGTAGTGATTTCTATCAGCTTGAACTTCTCACGAAGGCTATTCCTTTCCAGCTTCAAACGATGATGTTCAGCTTGAGTTTGGTCCAGAGAAAAGCCCAAAGGTGCTACCTCCTTCCAGATTTCCATCAGATGGGCTTCGATCGGCCCGAGACTACTGGATGGGGCCATCGACTCTTCTATCTGTATTAACAAATATTATTTGTATTAATAGAAAATAATTGTATCATATAGTTTCTAACGGTTATATTGACCAATAGACATATAAAATTCAAAACCCAACGGTCTCATTTTAATTATACTCATTTTATAAAATGATGTAGTTTTGTTGAGTATAAAATTAAAAAACCCACAAAATTAGGAAACAAAAATTATTAAGACGTTCAAGTCATTACAAGAACTCCATGTCTTTCAACTTTACAAAGCTTCCTTTGAAATCCAGCAACTTATGGGAATAGAATTCAACTTCCCCTTCATATGGAATACCAACTAAGCCAGCTGCCTTAGTATATGAAATATCATAGGTCTTTCCATATCTTTTGAAGGAAAACTTCTCTCTGCCTTCTTCTTTGAAGAAACTAACTGATTCATAAAACTCAACAAGCAAATATAGATATACCAAATCTTAAGCACCTGTATTTGATATGCATACACTTTCCAATCCATTCAGCTTAATGTTTTCGAGATAATCGAATCATAATTGTTAAAGAAATTCGGATGCACCAACCATTCTGTACAAACATGCTAATCCTGAATTGGCTTGACAGTAGACATATCTTTCTGAGAGGATTATTCTACAGACATTCAGAATTGAGAAAAATCAGAGAAGTTCGGAACGGGCTTAAGTAGAGAGACAAAACATCAGCATACTAGAGATTGAGATCGATGTGGGACTAGTATCAGGGGTCCTTTATATAAGAGTTTGATGTGACGGTTCATCTTCCAAACTCAATCAAATGGCTGAAAATTCTTCTGATCAGATCTGACAGGTGATATGATATCCACAAGGAAAACTTGACAGAATCCAATATTTTTAGTTTTTTATGAAATCATTCAGATTTAGGAAAAAGAGAATCTAAATTTTTTCAAAAAACAAATGAAAATACCAGCAAGTAAATGATGATTATGAAAACTTAAGAAAGAAAACATACCATTCATATTTCCAAGAAGATTATTTGTATTGAAGAAAAATCTTCTTAAAGAACTTTAGATTCCGAAAAATTTGATTACGAAAAATAAATTTGAAAAAGAAAACATCCATTAAGAAAATTTTGAGTACGAAAATCTTCATTTTGAAAATTTTATGTATGAAAATCTTCATTACGAAAATTTTGAGTATGAAAATATTCATTACGAAAATTTTGAGTATGAAAATATTCACTACGAGAATTTTGAGTATGAAAATCTTCATTATGGAAATTTTGAGCACGAAAATATTCATTAAGAAAATTTTGTGTACGAAAATCTTCATTACAAAAATTTTGAGTATGAAAATATTCATGGCGAAAATTGTAAGTATGAAAATCATCATTAAAAAAAATTTTGAGTACGAAATTTTCATTACGACAATTTTGAGTACGAAAATATTCATTACGAAAATTTTGAGTAGAAAAATCTTCATTACGAAAAGTTTGAGTAAAAATGTCAACAAACTAATAGGCATATGTACCCCCTATGAAAAAGTGTTTATTACTATAAGGAGACTTATTTCAAAAGAAATTTAATGAGGAATATTACCTTATGTTTATCATTCCTAACTGCTGTTTAATGTATTCAAATCTATCGGAGGGTAATGATTTTGTGAAAATACCAGCAAGTTGATCTTGTGTTTCGATGAATTGAAGAATGATATCTCCTTTTTGTGAGTGATCCATAAGAAAGTGATGCCTAATATCTATGTGTTGTGAATGAGAGTGATGTGCATGGTTTTTTCTTAAAGAAATGGCACTATTATTATCACATAAAATTTTTGTTTTGGTAAAACTCATACCATAGTCTGTGAGTGTGTGTTGCATCTACAACACTTGAGCACAACAACTTCTAGCTGCTACATATTCAACTTCAGTAGTGGAATGTTCTACTGAGTATTTCTTCTTGCATGACCAAGATACTAATTAATCTCTTAAGAAATGACAAGTTCCGAATGTACTTTTTCTATCCTTTCTTAATCCACCAAATTCATCATCCACAAAAACATTTTAGGACAAAATCATTTCCAGAAGTAAAAAAGAGTCCTAAATCCATGGTTCCCTTTAAGTAGAGAAACATTATTTTTACTACCTTTAAATGAGATTCCTTGAGGTTGGATTGATTTCTTTCACATAAGCATACTAAAAACATTAAGTATGGATGACTAGATGTCAAGTAAAGTAAACTTCCTATCATACCTCTAAAAGATGTTTGATCTACTGGTTTCCCAGCTTCATCAAGATCAAGTGTGTTTGAGGTATGAATGTGTGTACTAATACTTTTAGTGTTGTCATATCCATGCCTTTTAAGTAGATCTTTTATATAATTCTGTTGGGATATATAGATTCCTTCTGGTTTTTGAGAAATTTAAAAACTAAGGAAAAATGTTAACTCACCCATGAAACTCATTTCAAACTCATATTTCATTTGATCCGCAAAGTAATCTGTTAAAGATTTCTAATTTGATACAAATATAATATCATCAACATAAATTTGAAAAATAAATTTTTTTCTTATCTTTATTTATAAAAAGGGTTGGATCTTCATTTCCCTTAACGTAATTATTTGAAAGAAAAAATCCTGTAATTCTATCATACTAGGCTCAAGGGGCTTGCTTAAGTCCATACAATGATTTGGTATGTTTATAAACATGTTCAGGATGTTTTGTATCTTCAAAACCAAGAGGTTGTTCAACAAAAACTTCCTCTTGAACATAACCATTAATGAAATCACATTTCACATCCATTTGAAAAAATTTGTAATTGAAGAATGTTGCAAAGGCAAGTAAAATATGAATAGATTCAAGTCTAGCTACTGAAGCATAGGTTTCTTCATAATCTATTCCTCCTTGTTGATTATAGCCTTTAGCAACTAATCTAGATTTATTAATTACTATGATTCCATTTTCATCCCACTTATTTTTGAAGACCCATTTTATTCCTATAACAGAAGATTCCTTAGGTCTTTCAACCAAGGTCTAGACTTTATTCCTTTTGAATTCATTTAGATCATCTTGCATAGATTTTATCCAATAATCATCACCTAAAGCTTCATCAGTGCTTTTTGGTTCTAATTGGGAATGTAATACTAGATGTTCTACTTCATTTCTTAAGTAACTTCTAGTCCTTACAGGTTGATTTAAATCACAAATGATACTATCACTGGGATGATTCTTAAGAAACTGCTGATTTGGGTTTTGTAAAACATGTTCGTCAAAATAGGGTAGGAAATATTCTTGGGTAAATGTTTCAGAAACATCTTCTTGGATATTTTCATTATCAGAAGGATTTTCTAACAAAGGTTGATAATTAGTTTTTTAAAACAAATCCGAAGATATAGGTTGGGGTTGTTTAAATATAAAGGGATCAGTTTCAACAAATTTGACATGTACTGTTTCTTCAATAGTGCAAGTGTTTTTATTTGAAAACTCTATAATCCTTAGATGTTGTGGAGTAGACTAAGAAAATTCCTTCATCAGATTTTGGTGAAAATTTTTGTAAGTTATCTTTAGTATTCAGAATGAATACCTTTCACCCAAAAACCATGGATTAGGAATGTCTAGGTTTTATACCATTACATAACTCATAAGAAGTTTTATTATGAAAATTTCTATTAAAAACACAATTTATAGTATAAAAAGTAGTACTTACAGCTTCAAATTAAAAATATTTGGCTACAGAATACTCACTCAACATAGTTCTTGTTATCTCTTGAAGAATTCTATTTATTAATTCAACAACACCAATTTGTTGAGGTGTTCTGGGTGCTGAGAAGTTATGAGTAATTATTTTTCTACAACAAAATGTTTCAAAATCAAAATTTTGAAGTTCTCATCCATGATCACTATGAATAGTCACCAAAGGAAGGTTTTTCTCATTTTTAACTTGGGCTCTAAAACTTTTGAAATAAGAAAAAGATTTAGATTTCTTTGCTAGAAAATATACCCACGTAAATCTAGTGTAATAATCAACTAAGATAAAAACATAATATTTTCCTCTGATGCTTCCAGTTTTTGTTGGACCAAAAAGATCCATATGCCCCAACTTCAATGCATCATTGGTTGAGACATCACCTACGGATTTAAAACATGATTTATGTTGCATGCCAAATTTACAAGGATCACAAACTTTTTAAGAATCAAATATAAGCTCTAGTAGATCCTTAACTAGTCCTTTCTTATAATGTTTTCATAGATTTCTTAGGTTACAGTGTCCTAACCTTCTATTCCACAACCAAGAATGGTCTTCCATTGCACTAAGGCAAGGTAAGTCTTGGCTCCTAAGGTATTTTAATTTTAGTGTGTAAACATTATCTTGCCTATGGGGTGAAAGAATAAACTCTTCCTTGGAATTGTGTACTAAGAACTTATCATTCCTAAAATTCACAAGGTAACCTTCATCACATAATTAACTTATGCTAATGAGGTTTTGCTTAAGACCCTTAACTAATAAAACATTTGAAATTAATTTTTTTCCAAGAATAATGATGTTACCTATACCAATAATTTCTCCCTTAGCATTATCTACGAAATTTACTTTTCCTCCTTTTTTCTTGATAATATTTTAAAAGTAGTTTTTGTTACGAGTTATATGTCGGGAACATCCACTATCCATGTACCAAGTATTGCTGTTGGTACTTTCATTATTTTCCTGAAAATAAAAATGTTAAACTTTCGGAATCCAAACAGTCTTGGATCTATAATTGTTAGACAATAAAATTGTGGGTATCCACAATTTTTTTTGAAAAATAAGCTTTATGAAACCCAAGAGATTGAACACTATTCAAAGAACAATTTTTCTTCCAGTTCCCACCACTTTGAAATTTATTACAAAAAGGGGCTCTGGATGGAATAAAATAGTTGTTTTCAAAAATAGGTTTTCGGTGAGTATAACCTACTCCAGTAGTATTTTTTTGAGGTTTGATTAGAGAAAACCACTTTTCAAAACTTTCTTTACAAGTTGTAATGTTTTCAAGAAGTTTCTTAAGGGAATATATTTCAAACTTTAGTCTTAAGACTAAATTCTTATCCTCAGGAATTATTTCCTTAGAGTTAGATTTTTCATCAAAAACACTTATTTTTAAAATAGCATTCTTAAGATATTTATAAAGTTTTTCCTTTTCAAAATTTACTTCCTTAAGGCATTTAGAAAGTTTTTCAAGAAGGTCATATTTATCTATAAGATCTCTAGAGAGGTCTGAAATCTCATCTCTAAGAACTTCTTCCCTAGTATTTTCCTTTTCTAGTTTCTTAGAAATTTTACTATTTTTTGCTTCTAACATCTTGGAAATATAGATACTTTTTCATATGAAGGTAATTCTTAATTATATAAAGATGAAGTATCTTCATTAGTAGTAATATATTTATAATAATAATTCTTATCTAGAGATAAATTTGTTAAAGCCTCGGTAGAGCGTACCTTGGCCATAAGACTTGTATTTGGGAAAGAAGTAGTATCAATGAATCCAATATTTTTCTATGCTAATGATTCAGATTCATAAGATTCACTTCTCGAAGAGTATCCACAGCTGGCACTCCAAGTATCATTTTCTTTAAGACATTTCTTGTGCTTCGAATGACAATACTTCTTCTTGTTTCTATCTAAATTCCTTTCCTTCTTTTCCTTCTTTTTAAATATAGGGAAATTAGGTCTGATATGACTTATTCTTCTACATTCATAAAAAGTAACTTCCCCATATTTATTCTCTTTGTATTCTTTCTTCTTGAACTTATTCTGATAGTTCTTTTGAGATACTATCTTTTTCATTCTTTGAGAAAGATTGACTAATTCATTCTCAGACATTTCTGTATCACTAGATTCTAACTGAATAGTAACTTTCTCGGACTTTGATCTAGTTACTCTTTCTAGAGTCCTAGCTTTCATATGATTAGAAGTAGTTGTAAAAGAAACTCCTCCATTCCCATTCGTCTTTTTAACATTATCATCATCTCTCTTCATTCTAGTCTCATGCTAAAGAAGAGTTCGAAATAGCTCATCTAAGGAAATTTGGGTTACATTCCTGTTCTCATCAATAGCAGTCCTCTTGGATTCCCACTCATTTAGAAAGATGTCTACGATCTTATCTACAAGGACCTCATCATCCAAACATTTTTCTCCCATAGACTGTAAGCTATTAAAGATAGTCATAAACCTTTGCTGAACATTGCTTATATGGTCTCCATAAGGAAAGGTAAAGCCATGGTATTCATCTCTCAACATAGTTATTCTTGTCTCTATAACATTGGAAGTACCAAAATGTGTAACTTCACGTTTCTTCCAGATACTATTTGTAGCTTCACATGAAGATATTTGACTATAGATGTTCCTAGTCATAGAACATAGCAATGTATTGCGTACCTTATAATTCAGTTGATATTCATGATTTTCTTGATTGGTGAAAGTGATAACTTCCATGTATGGGATTTTATATCCTCCACTAAGCATAACAAAATTATCCACTCCAGTATTGATAATAAATTTCTTTATAAGATCTCTCTAATACTCATAATAATTTCAATAAAAAATAGGAGGTTTGGTGGGATTCAGGTTGTCTATGGAACCAACATTGATTCCTGCCATTTCAAACAAAATATCTTTCCACAGAAACTTGTCAGTAATAAAAATTTGTAAACAAGAGAAAAATGTCCTATGCAAGGAACAATATAACTAAAGTATCTCTAAGAAAAATATGAATCCGAACAAGATGAGTCCAGAAATTTGATTCTGAAAATAATAATAAGAAGAATTATCTTCTTAATCTAATCGTGAGATTAATTCAGTTTGAACCAATCCTCTGATACCAATTTTTGAATTGGTTCAGAGTATGAGGTATCCAACCTATGATACCAATTAATGAGATAGTATGTGGAGTATGATATAATCTATAATACCAAATCTAGGATTGAAATAATGTATATACTGAATGAAGAATCTAATTATACTCAAAATACAAGGGGGGGGGGGTGAATTGTATACTTTAAAAACCCGTAAGGAAATATTGTATAAAAAAATTCACAACACCTGTAAGTTCTACTAATTTTCTAGATTCCGGAAAAGTGAATCTAGAAATGAAACTTATCAAAAGCTTCCATAGATAAAGATTATACCTTAAAGCATCTAGAATCTTACTAAATCAGAGTGTACAAGTATAAGGAAGTATAAGAAATTTATACTTTCCTCAACAAACAAAATGCAGTGGAAAACATGAAACAAAACAAGTAACAAGTAGTAAATCTTTTATCCCAAAGAGAAGGGTATCCAACAACCTTGGATAAAGGTCCATTGATTTATACTTTCAAGAAATTCTTTCTTACCCACACTAGGGTAATCCCTAGATACGAAGATTGTAGTCTGTCTTATTATCCCCGCAAGCCCTCAACTTCAAGGTAGTAGAAACCTCTGACTTCGCAACCTAAAGTCTCTGATTTTATGGAAGTCACACCTATGCACAAAGCAAATCTGTACGAATAAAAGTTTGAACATGCCATTCAAACTTTTTACACGATTCCTGAGAGTTTATAAGAGCCTATATCTCTAGAAATCACTTCAATAACATGTAAGCAAGTTCTGCCAAAAGTTAAAGTTTTCTGTAAAGTTATGATCTCGTTAAAATGAGCTCTTATTTATAGGCACAAATCCAATGATCCGATCCCTCTGCCAATGGTCAAATTTTTCCTTGAATTTTTAGGGACATGTACATGTGTCACTCAAGCATCAGTTAGTTAGTAACTGAAAGAACAACATAGTTTTGTAATAAAAACTTGAGTAAAAAAATATGGTTACATAACCAAAATCAATTATTCAGAGTGTAAAGAAAAACAGTTCAGAGTCTTACCAAAAATACATTCGGTATCTATAATACAAGGTTATTCAGATTCTGTTTTCTATGGAATTCAGATCCTAAACTATATAGAATTCCGGAGTCTGAATTTTAAGGAAATTCAGAGTCTAAATTTATAATAATTTAGAGTATTAAATTACAAAGTTCGGAGTCTAAATTAATATGAATTATGATTCATAACTCATAAGAGTTTGGAGTTTGAATTTAGATAACTCGGAGTCAGAACTCATAAGAGTTCGGAGTCTGAATTCAGAGAATTCAGAGTCAGAACTCATAAGATCATGTAGTCAGAATTCAGAGAAGTTGGAGTCAGAACTCATAAGAGTTCGGAATAAGAATTTAGAGAACTTGGAGTCAGAACTCATAAGTGTTCGGAGTCTGAATTCAAGGAACTAAAAGTCAAAACTCATAAGAGTTCAGAGTCTGAATTTAGAGAAATCGGAGTCAGAACTTATAAGAGTTGAGTGTCTGAATTCAGGGAACTCGGAGTCAGAACTCATAAGAGTTCAGAGTCTGAATTCCAAGAACTTGGAACCTGTATTCAGATACTGAAAATAGAATTCACTATATATATGTATTATATGGTTTCTAGGTGTTGGATACAAAACCGAATTTTATACTTAGATGCAATAATGAATAATTAAAAACATGGTAGGGTTAAATTTCCTTGGGAAAGGAAAATTTTCCTTATGAAAGTAAAACACAGGGTAAGATGAAATTTTCCTTGAGATAAGGTTTTTATGATTTTCAAAACATTAGGAATGGTAAAGTCATAAGGAAACCTTATTGACTCAACAATCTCCCCAAAAATGAAGGAATGGAAAAGTCATAAAAAAACTTATTGACTCAACAAAAACCTACAAAATAAACTAAACATTTAACATTGAAATTTACCAAATAAAACATTAAATTTTAGAAATAAAATATATATATGGGAAAAATTAGGAATTAATAATTTCATTAATACAATTTTACTTAACATCTAGTTTTTTATTTTCATTTGATAAGAAAATACTTAATTATACACAAATGAAACAATAATGAAACCACGAAACAAACACACTTGAAAAAAATGAAAATAATGAAATATTATTAATGAATGGGCGGTAAGATGATATAAATGTATAACATATGGTTTTATAAATATTTTTAGAGTTAATTAACTAATTAGTAACATTTTTCAAATCTTTATAGAGGAGGTTAACGTATTCAAAACTAAAGGGATGCATGGGTTAAGAGTTACTAATCTCAATTTTATTTCTATGTGATATATGACTTATTCTTCACTTATTTTTTATTTGGTGTATATACATTTACATTTGATATATTACATAATGATTCTCATTATCTTACAAGTATTCAATGATTCATTTGACCATTACTACTTTTATGTGGAATACTATTCGACTGATTACAAGTGGTAGGAGATTTATTAAACCAAGTTCCATTCTTGGGGTTCACCTTATACTTCAATGATTACGTCATATTAAGATTATGTGTGAAATTAATTTTGATTATATTATATTATATGTCTAATTTTTTATATGGATTTACTACTAATAGTCACAATCTATTCATTTTATTAATTATGGATTCAATGATATGATATTTACATGGGACATTATTTTAAAAAGTTCATCTTTAAAATTTCCTTAAAAGCCCCCTTATTCTTCTATGACAATTTTTTATAAAATTTTCCCCAAATATGTTTTTACCATTATATTATTATTATTATTATAATTCATTTTCAATCAATTTTTACTTTTTAAAAAAGGTTTTGAAAGGAATATTTTTTGGATTTTCTAAATGAGATTCTTGGTGAATTTTATAATAAAAACAAAGAAATAATGATTTTGTAACTTACATGGATTTAAAGACATTGAAGACATCATGAAGATTTAATGATTTTATGTATCCTTTAAGATATTACATGTTTATTTTAAAATTAAATTTTTTTTCCATTATAATTACAAGGATCCTTAAGAAATTAATTTAAAATGAAAATTATTTTTTTAGTAATTATTTATGGTGATATTTTGTAAATATTTTCCTTAAAAGAGAAAATTATTTCATATTACTTATTAATTATTAGGGATATTATTCAAGGGTTCTATACATATTCTCTTATTGGTTGGTTTAGTTTCATTATGTCATGATATGTATGAAACCCATTTCTTCACCATGAGTTCTATTATAATGAAAATATAATGAAAGACATTACCTTTCAAGAGTTCTGGTATGATGAATGACTTGTGTTATTTTGGGACACATATGTGTGGTTTTAGTTATGTGATACTGGTTTTGTTACGAACTAGTATTGTAGTTACATTATAACCAATGAGGGGTGGGAATTATATATCCCAACATTTCATTAGGTAGTGATTTATATCTAATGAGATATGAAGGACTGAAATATGAAGTGAAATCAATTCAGTGAGACATGGGAGAAAAGGGAAGTGAACTTGGTTTAGTAAGAGATGAATGGAATAGTATGTAAACTAGATTTTGTAGTACATGAATGAAATGAGAAGTTAACTTGGTTCAGTAAGGGACTTTGAAATCCCTAACGGTCTTTTGAGTGAACCTTGGATACTATGATAGTTTTGGGAGTGAACTCATTCCACTTCAGAGAATGTGATATAACAAGGGATGGTGGTGTGTCCCACCCAGGAGGTATATCCACCCATATAGTTCCCTTATTTGTCTTTGGTAATGAGTCTTGACAACTACGGGAAGGAATTTGTATGCTTAGGTTTATACCACAATTCATGTCTTATGCCAATGTTATTATCATATTATTAATGTCTTATAGAAATCTATGATTTTTCCATGACTCAATATTATGATCTTTAATATGCATGGTATAATTTGTAAGAATTATATTTATTATCTTATTAACTTTTCCTCAGGTTATGATTGGTATCTCCATTTTTATCATTTCTAGGTATTTGAGATCACCAATTATTTTTTTTCTAGGATAGGAAGAAAGGTTTTAAGTATGATTTGTAAAAAAGGGTTATTGTTATGAAGGAATAAGTGAGAGATGATATATATATTTTATGGACTATTTTTTTTCTATGTTTCCAAAGACATTAAAGCCATACGGTTCTAGAATGGTTTTTATGTAATGTAATGAATATTAATTTATTGATATGTAATATATTTGTATTAAAATAGTCTGTAGTTATAGTTAAGGTTGAGACTTATTTTAGGACCACAAGGATACTATGATAATATTGGACTACGATGTTTTGGAGGTTGGTTTAAGGTTAAGAGCATACATTGGTGAGAGATTAGGACTTGGGGATCCACCGATATAGTTCCATATGTCTGAAATAATGATCCAAAACTGAGGCATTGATATATAGACATGATGATACACATATATGGTTCCATATTTCTAATATGAAATACCACATTTGTGGTTGATAAAGTTTAATTTGACATTCTTCATGCATGGTTCTGGATTTATAACATGACACTCCACACTTTAGGTTGGGTAGGTTGGACATGTTGATCCACTCCCTTATGATATGATGTAAGATAAGATGATATGTATAGATTTTGATTGTTGTGGATTGAGTGTTGGAGAAATGTTTCAGGAACATTGATTGATATTTTTTCATCTAGTGAATGGAAATTTCCATATATATATATATATGGATTAGATATCTGGTTAAAGATCTCAGCATGAGTAGTGTACTACATGGTCTAGGTGTCAGAATGTGGCTCTTTAAAATGATAGTATACATTATGGTTATAGTTATACAGTGATGCTTTAGGAATAGATGGCACATCATATGGAATTTGATGTAGGAATGATGCTTCTCCTTTATGGACCGGTTTGATATTAACACTATGGGAACCACCGATGTTGATTCATATTTAGATGATGGATTGATGCGTAGGGATCTATCATTTATAATATATAGGATAGAGTTCAGGATGATGTTTTGGGTTATATTAGTACTTTATCATGGAATGAGTAACTACGACTGATGCATCTATGCACTGAGTTAGAGATAGTAAGTAATGTCTTGAGGTTTGGTTGGGGAGGACATAGTTGTGGATCTTGAATGTTTTTTGGGATGAAATTTTCATAAATACATGGTTAGGGACACCACAAAATTTTCCAAAGAGGGTATGGAAAATTGCTTTCACAAACCCAAGGATCAATGGTTGTTTTATTTTCATTCATTTCCATTACATTTCTACTAGGCTAAGAATATTTCATTAGCATGAACCTATGGAAGTAGTTTATAGATTAAACTTTCTCGGAAGACTACTAAGATTTATTTCTCACCCAATGTACATTCATCTTTGTGCATAAGTAAATATTTTTTCTACATTCACATTAAGAGCATATTCATGATGGATAAAGTGATGGCCGAAGATTTTATGATTGAGTGGGTTTCTCATGTGGAGTCTGATTATCCTGCTAGAGTAGTACAATAGCGTATGGAATACTGAGTATGTGACATGGATCGAGGTTGGAAGTAGATCCTGCTGTATTTAGTTTATGTTATTTATTTTTGTATATGTTATTGTCCTAGTGGGTGATCAATTTTGTATTTATGGAATGGCTATTCAGGCCTTTACTTTATTTCATTTGATTATGGCATTATTCAATTTTAGTTTGTTTATTATTTCCACTTACTATGGTATATAATATGTTTAGTTATTTACATCTAGTCGTGCACTATTATATGGTATATAGTATCCAAATAGTTCTACCTTATACACCTACTACCATTTGGAATCCTATGGAATATGAGGAGGTGTGCTTGGGGTCTTATTGTAAACTGGCTTGGAGATCTAGTTAAGTGGCATTCAGGACAAGACATTAAATATTATATATTATCAACAATGTCAAAATATTAAATTTATATTTAAATTTAGTTTATATATTTTTAAATAAATAAATTCAATTATTTATCTATGACTCTAACTCTAATGTTTCTTTTGTAGTTTTTTTCTAATATTTTATATAAATCATATATAAATTAGTGTAATTCTCCATTCATTTGTTAATATTGTATAACGATCCATTAAATAAAAATAATAATACTTATGATTGAATACATAATTAAACGACTATTCCTTAATTATCACATTATATTTTTATTGATTCATCAATCATATAATATTTTTAAGAGATTATTTATTTTAATGAATCATTATGTGAGGTTATATATGCTAAAACATCACATGTGTTGTACAAAATGTATTAATATGCCTATAATATTTGACCATGTAATATCGATTTAAAACTTATTCTATGATTATCATTTAACTTATTAATAAATCCAAAAAGAATAGATAAAAGATGATTGACACGTGAAAATTTAAATTTGATGTTCATACATAATTCAACCACCTCCAAATAAATACATTTATCAACAAATGTTTTCTCATTGATGTAAATTATTTATGTGGCACTTAAACATATTCAACAGTTTTTTTGAATGATGTATCCAATATAAATAAACGGGTCCACATATATATAAAATGATACTTTTCATTCATGGTATTACATCTTATTAGATGAGTATTCATTACATAGCATAATGATCCACACCAGAATCATATAGCTCTAGATTTTTTAGAAACTTGAACCAATAAGAATCTTGTTTATAAGAGATCTAAATCATCTCCAACTTATTTCTCTATAACTATCATCCTTCTTAGACACATCATACCTAAAACCTTTCATCATAACATAATAAATAAAGATATAAGAAACAGTGAGCTTAGATGACCAGTAAGGGTAAACCCCGACAAAAAACTGAATATTTGAGGCAATTATTTAGAGGGGGTTATGAAAAACCCCATATAGATTCATTAATATTTTAATTAGAGTCGTTTATTTACAAACCCCTAAAATTATAAAATTTATAGGTGGTTGTGAACTCCCTCTAAATTCATTTTTTGTATATATTATAGGGGGATATATGCGACCCCCAATAATAATCAAATTTATATGGGGTGAATAACCCCCTCTAATTTTTCAAACATTATATTTCTAATATCTGATTGGAATTTAGTTTTGGTTTTGAACCCCCTATAATTTATGAAAATAGAGTGGGTTCAAAACCAATAATAATCAATGGGATTAGTGGTAGTTCACAAACCCATCTAATATCTTAAATTATTTGGGATTTGAAACCCCGTATAATGTATTAAATTAGAGTGGGTTGAAAACCACCTCTAGTGTATTAAATTAGAGGTGATTAAAACCCCCTCTAATGTATTAAATTATAGGGGTTAAACCCCCTATAATATTATAAATTAGAGGGGTTTGTGAACCTCCACTATTTTAAAAAGGAAATACCAAAATATATAAATATCTATATAATAAAAACACAATATATAAATGTATTTAAATACATTATATGAAAATATTATAGAAAATATTTATATGAATTTATTTAGTTGTATTTATATTTATACATACATATAATTGTATAATTTTATGTATATTTATATATATTTATTTGTATAATGTTTTTCATCAAATATTAATTATATAAAATATAAAATCATAAAAATATAATATAAATATATACATAAATATAATTTATTTAAAAAATTGATTATTAAAAAACTCAAGATTGTAGTAATTTTAATTTATATAATAATAATAAAAAATATATTTTTAAATAATATGTTTATGATATTATATTATATGTACTTAATATTATATGATATTCAATTTATACAAATAAATTAATATTAATGTACAAGATATTATACAACTATATTAATTAAAATACATATATATTAATGTAAATAATATTGTACCATTATATTAATTGAAATAAATATATATTAATGAGAATAATGATTTATGTATGTATTGAAAGACATTATATAAATATTTCTATACATAATATTTTATATAATATTAATTATATATTTGTATAAATTTTATTTAATATAATATTAATTATATATAATAAACATATTAATTAAATATAATATAAAATTATATTTCATATAAAATTGTATAAATATTTTCATATATTTAAATTTTTATATAATATTTGTATAAATTGTATTTCATATAATATTAATTATATATTACATAAATATTTAGATAAATTGTATTTCATATATATGTATTTCAAATAATATTATTTATATATTAATTATATATAATATTATAAAATTTATACAAATATATATATATATATATATATATATATATTTACATAATAATAAATATATGTATTGAAATCTATTGTATAAATATATTTTTAAAAAGATTATATAAATATATTAAGTAAATACTTAGATATATATTCTATAAATAAAAACTTATATAACATATAAACAGTTATTTAAGTATATAAACAATTTGACTAAATTTATTTATAAATATATAAATATATTTGTTTGTATATATATATAATAAGTAGAATTATAAAATATATTTACTCAAATGTATGTAAATTCACATATAAAATATATAGGTTATATAAATGTATAAATTGAATATAATATAAATGAATTATAATATAAATACATAATATAAAAAGGTATATATAAATTTATATAAATTTATATAAATTTATGTTATATATTTATATGTATTTAAATATTAATTCAAACAATATTTATTTAAATCACCTTCTTAAAATATATAAACATAATAATGTGTAATTAAATTATTGAAATCTGTTATCCATGGTGGTTGATTCGCTAGGGAGATATTGTAGTGATCACAATTTCAAAACCCACAGAGTGAAAATTTTATAAAGTGGGGGCAGGGGGAGGGAGTTGGGGGAAGCCATGAGGAATTTGGTGGTGGTGGTGGCGGGGGGGGGGGGGGGTGCTGCTAAAAAGTGAATGAGAATAAGAGAAGGGTGCGGGGGGGGGGGGGGTCACCAAGAATTTGAGGGGGCTCGTAGGTGAATGTGTAACGATGCAATGTTTTTCAAAGGAAATTCCTTTCTTATAAATATGTCATTTAATCACAACATAATGAACTACTAAGAGCTACGTATCCTTTAAACATATGTTTTTCACTTATGTGTTTGTAATTTTAATAATTTGACATACACGGTTGCAATCAGTATTTTATTTTGGAGTCCAATAAGAAAAACTTAATTTTCGTGAATAATAACATACCCTTATGAATAGTAACATTCCATTATGAGTAGTGATATACCCAAATGAATAGTAACCTTACCTATGATAATTAATAAATAATATTCATGTTGAAAGTACGATATACCTTTACTGTAGAATAAGTAAATGAATGGTTTTATTATAATAAATTATCAATTTAATTAAATATTAAAATAATAATATTTAGAAAGTTATTTTTGAAAAATGGACTTCATTTTTGGATTTTACACATTGAAAAATGGTTAGGTTGAATTTTTGAGATTTTTCTGAAATACTTGAATTTTTAGTGAATAGTAAAATACATTAATTTACCTTATAAATACACTATAGTGAAAATCAACTATTCCTGACATCAAAAGTGATGCAAGAACCCAAATCTAGAGCTCACATTCATTGATTTCTATTATAGGATATGGAATACTTACTATTCCTTGTCTATTGAAGAAATAATAAACTAATGATTAATAAAATATAAAAACCCTCCTCTCCTCCACTATAAAACCCCCTTCACTCCCTCTTCTCTTCAATCCTCTCAAGCCTTGTTCCTTGCCAATATTCTGCCCCAATATTTCCCCAAGATCCTCCCCCACGTTCCAAAGCTCCCAGCCTCTTCAAAATACCAAAACCTCTCCCCTTAAGAGGTTCTCAAAGGAGGAAGTCTCAAGAGTTAAATTCCTCTTTCTAATTACTTCATTTCTTTAAAGTTCTTTTCTTTTTGCTTCTTTTCTCACCTCCCTCCACCAAAATAGAATGATAACTCCAGTAACATACATATAATAAAATGTTTTCATGCTAATGAGATATTTCAATTTCATATCTCTTTTCCCCACTTTTTATTTGAACGAAATGAAAGCACCGTTTGAGATGTGCTAATTTAGCCCATTCAAGGACAACAGTTTATCAATTTCAATTATTATCATTAATTATGGTCCGGAAAACAATTGTGTTATGGTTGAACCAGATTATTATGTATGTAATATATCCTATTTTGGTTATTTAATGCTTTTGTACAAATGGTATTAATTTATAATGCAAAAACATGTTCTTTTTAATCAAAACCACTAATTAACAAAAACGATTGTCACTGTGTTTTTATATAATAATTTTACTTCACTATAAGTAACCAAATTAAATTTTAAACCATGTAATATCTAGTATTTTGACTAATATAATATAACTTCAATTATATACAACCACTTTCATCTTACATGTTTATCCAAACATGAATATAAGTGAAACGGTCATTAAAACCAAGTAATCAAACGAGCCGGAATAATGAAATTGAACCTCATAACAAATCAAAACAGTTATAAATAAACATTAAATTATTATAATAAACCAATTAAATATAGAATATTTTATGGAATTATTAATTAAAAAACCTAATTTGTTTATTCAGGTCAATAATAACAAGTAGAGAACACCAACAGATTTAAGGTAATGGATCCTCTCCATTTCTCTCTTAATTAAAATTGTCCTCTACGCTATGCCTTTTTATGTGTAAAAAAAATGATGGGGTATGTTTTATAAACTACACCATACTTCCATAATTATGTATAGGTGATTATAAACCCCTTTCTCTATCATCAATTCTTCTTAGGTACACCAGATACCATGCCGATAAACTGTAATGAATTTTACCCGAACCCTTTTTTCATTTGGATTTCCATATCGTAATTTATGTCAAAGTGGAGTTATCCTATCTATTATGTAAATTTTAAAAATTATTTTCATTTTAAATAATTCATTCATGAATACCTTTTCATCACTCTCTTTCATGTATATAAATGTTTTTAAAAGATCTCCACCTTAGAACTTTCCGACAAGCAAACCTATTTTAAGGGAACTTCCCACATTTTTACCCAATTTCAAGTGCACTCTATCCTATGTTTCAAGAAACCATTATCCTTAAAAAATAAGACTTTGGGTTATAGAAACCTTCTTGGTTCAATTCTGGTTTTATATAAAACATTGTCCTATATTCTATTTTAAAAGCTCTATAACATTTTCCTTAAAACCACACAAAAATGTTTTAATTCTAATGTTTCTCAAATACATTTCATATATATTGTCCCGTCTGTTTGATACCACTTACCATGTTATATTACTATTTTACCCGATGAACATCCATGTATGTTCTAATGCTTTTCAGTCATGGAAACTTTCATGATACATCCATTAGTTTTGATTTATGTCATGTTCGTGGTACCTAATTCTATACATGGGTACCCTTATGTTTATGTATGGTTGATTATGTATGATTATTAATGTGGAAATAATATTTATGTGGTAAGAATATTTAGGTGGAAAGAATATTCCAGAAAATGTTGAGATGTGTACAACCAGATAGCAGTTCAATGCATTGGTTAAAGTTAAGTCTCATGAGATGCGATGTGAAACGGGATTGGCGGTTAGCCTTAACCCAAACTAGAATGAGAAACATGATTGGCGGTTATCCTTGACCCATAACAAATAAATTTTTAATGATTCTTCCACATTTATATGATTCCATGTTTATATTATCCCATGCTTATACGATATGATTTCATATGTTCCATGCTTTGGATATAAAAAGGCAATGCCTTGTAACTCTTGTGCTTAAGATGTATCCTTATGTTCATTCATTTACTAGGGTTTTTGGATCATACCTTTTTTCATTTGTTCCCCATGTTACCCTATGTAGATGTTAGGGATCAAAGGATGTTTTGAGCTATATATGGAGATTAAATAAAGAACTATTTTTAACTCGTATTTTATGTTTTTGGTACCTAGTCTTCGAAGAAACTAGACTTAACGATCCTTGGCATGTACTTTGATGAATAATTATTATTAAAATCATGAAATGTTATATTTAAAAGGGTGGGGTCACTATAGTTGGTATCAAAGGATGGTCTAGTAATTTTTTGGAGAATATGAATAGAGTATCTTTGTGAGAACCTTAAGGATGGGACTAAGGATAAGAAAACATTCCTAAATTTTGGTTTTTATTGAGTAAGTTATTTATCAAGAAAATACATCCTCGTTTGGATATGAGCTAGTAGAGGTGGCTCTGGAACAAATATACCTAAGAGTTAAAACTCCAACAAGGAGTTTTGGGTTAGACCTGGGATATCCTAGTACACGACAATAGGCCTTGCTGCACTCTTGGTTACAACACTCCCGAGGGATATGATTTGGTAGATTCATGAGCATGGTACAAAACATTATTAAGGGACAAATAAAAAAATTCCATAAGAATATAAGTTATTAAATAGATTAAGGATTACCTATATTTAAACTAGAGGAATCACAAGTTAGGATACACTTCTTCTTTATAAGTTTATCCTTTTATGTTCAATGTTTCCTTTTTATGCTCAATATATAATTATTCAATACCTCAAATTATAAATTCTTTTTCTTAGTTAATGGTGGGAAATATAAAAACAAATTCCAACAACTGATGTGATAGGTAATGTAAAGATTGCTCTAATGATATGCCTGGTATGACAGGATCGGGTTCTAAAAACTTCCTGAGAGTACTTGCTCAGCTGGCTCGAGTTATGAATAATAACATGAATAAAAAGGAATTACCTCCTCCTCAAAGTAAAGAGAAGGTTTCCATATAATCGTTCATGCAACAAAGGCCTACCATGTTTAGCGGATATTTTGATCCCCTCCTCCCGAAACAGTGGATTAACTCCATTGAATAGATATTCTTCATCCTCCAGTGCTCGAGAGAAGAGATGGTTATACTGGTGGTCTATAGTTTTGACGGGGAGGCTGATTAGTGGTGGACACTAATCAAGAATACAATTTCCCAAGAGGAATTTTATTCCAGGGATTGGGAGGAATTCGATAGGATGTCATTCAAAAAATATTTTCCTCAAACCCTCCATCTAAAAATGGAGAGCGAGTTCCTCGGACACAAGCAGAAGGAAGATGAGTCCATTAGGGTGTATGAAGTAAAAATTACAAGGCTTCAAAACTACACCTATGGCTTTTCCATAAACACTAAAATCAAGGTGGATCTCTTATTTAGTAGACTAAAGCTGATTCTATGAAACATATTGGTGATTTGAGACTTCGACAATAATGAGGATATCGTCCGTTATTCCCTCAAGGTTAAAATGGAGATTGGAGACTCTCAGTGGCCTCATGGGACTAGTGACAATAAGTCAAAAATTGAGAACAACATGGGTGGTTCATCAAACAAATCCCATGATGGAAAGAAGCATGATTTTTTACCTTATAAAAATTTCGGGAACAAGCATCCTAGAAACTGTATGAAGGGAACCAAGAATGTCTTCAGATGTGGAAAGTTTGGTCATATGGCCAAGAATTTCCGAAGGGATATGAAAAATCATGCTAATGTAAAATAATAAAGGAAGGTTCATATAAAAACATAGCCTGCAATGCAGTGTTACAACTGCAGGGAGCATGGGAAATATGTGAACAATTTCCCTAAGCCGAGGGTTGTTGGAGGCAATCATCAACAACATACATGGAAACAAGGAAGGGCTTATACCATCACTACTACTGAGGTGTAGTTAGACAATGATGTGGTGACAGGTACGTTAGTTATTCATTCAAGAATAGTTAATGAACTATTTGATTCTAGTTCTACGAATTCGTTCATATCTTTCAAGTTTAGTATAACAATTCAAAAACCACCTCAAAATTTGAAGGAAAAGTTATCAGTGAGAACAAATAATGGAGAAATCATTAGGTCCATGGTTTATAACTCCTCCTTGGTTAGATTTTGTGGACTGAACCTACCATAAAATCTAATTGTACTTAGTTTAGAGGATTTTGACGCTATCTTGGGCACAGATTGGAAATCTTTATACAAAGCCAATATCAATTTTTGGGAAAGTTAGATCACATTTCATATCCCAAAGCATCCTTCGATTCTTTACAAGTGTAAGGAGGAAGACGAGTCTCATTTAGAATCATCGTCTCAAGTGTAGATATTGCTGCCTTATGAGAAATCATATTTAGCTCAAGTGATTGAAACGACAGAGGGAATCATGCTTGAAGACATGCCCATTGTGAGGGATTACACTGATGTATTCCATGAAGAGTTTCATGGTCTTCCTTCTATTTGGGAGGTTGAGTTTTCAATGGAAACTATCCCTGGATCTCTACCTATCTCAAAGACACCGTACAGAATAGCCACCGTACAACTAGAAGAACTCAAGAAGCAGTTACAAGAAAATATAGAGAAGGGTTTTATATGCCCGAGTGCTTCACTGTGGGGTGTGCCAGTCCACTTCGTCAGGAATAATTATCGATCAATGAGACTCTGCATTGATTATAGTGAGCTCAATAAAAACACTATAAAGAACAAATATCCCCTTCCACGGATAGATGACTTGTTTGATTAGCTTCATGGGGTTAGTTATTTCTCTTAGGTGGACCTTCGGTCGGGATATCACTAATTAAAGGCGAGGAAGGAAGATATTCCTAAGACTTCCTTTAGAATGAGGTATAAAAACTATGAGTTCATGGTGATTTCCTTTGGACCCACTAATGCTACAAAATTTTTCATGGATTTAATGAATAGAGTCTTTAGAGGTTACCTTGACAAATTTGTGGTAATCTTTTTTGATGATATTCTGATATACTTCAAGAGCAAGGAGGAACATCAGGAGAATTTGAATAATGTATTAAAGACTTTGTGAAGGGAGAAGTTGTATGAAAATTACAGTAAACGTGGGTTATGGATAGAGGAAGTATCATTCTTGGGGCATGTTATCACCAACAAATGGATATCTATGGACCCTTCCAAGACAAAGGCAATTGAAGAGTGGCCCATGACAACTTCTGTAATGGAGATCCCCAGCACTCTGGGTCTAGGTGGGTATTATCGATGATTTGTGAAGATCTTTTCACAATTTTAAAACCCAGTGACCAAAATGACACAGAAGGGAGTGAGTTTGTCTGGACTCAGGAATGGGAAGACTGTTTCAAGGAGTTGAAAAAGAGGCTAAACATTGCCCCAGTACTGAAACTCCCAGCATGTGGAGAAATCGTTATGGTTTATAGTGATTCTTCTAAGAACAACTTAGGTTGTGTGCTAATGAAAAATGATAAAGTGATAGCCTATGCCTCAAGGCAGCTGAAACTCCAGGAGAAAAACTATCCTACGCATGATCTGGAGTTGGCGGCTGTGATCTTTGCATTGAAAATCTGGCAGTATAATATCTATGGGGGAAATGTGAGATATATACTGACCAAAAGAGTCTCAAATATATATTCACCTAGAAAGAGTGTAATATGCGCCCATGAAGATATATAGAGCTCATCAAGGATTATGACTTCTCAATCCACTACCATCCCAGTAAGTAAAACAAGTTGGTAGATGCTCCAAGTAGAAAGGATATTGCATCTTTATCAAATATGAGAATTGAAAAGGATCATATCTTCTCAGATTTTCAAAGGATGGACATGGGAATCATTAAGGGATGAACATCATCAATCATTTCAAAAATTATTGCTCAATTATCTCTCTTAGAGAAAATAATGGGTGCTGAAAGAAAAGATTTGGAAATTCAGAAAATGTTCTAAGATGTTAAAAATGGGAAATCCTCTGATTTAAAAATTGACGAGGAGGGATTTGTATGATTTGGGACACAACTATGTGTACCATCTGATCCAGAGATAAATAAGGATCTATTGATTGATGCACGTAGCTCGACATTATCTATCCACATAGGGAGCCCAAAGATGTATCAAGATCTCTGGGAAAACTTTTGGTGGGACAATATGAAAAGAGATATTGCTGAATATACATCAAAGTTACTGGTGTGTCAGCAAGTGAAGTCTGAGAGACAAAAGTCTAAGAGGATGATGTAACCACTACTTATACCAGCTTGGAAGTGGGTGAACATTACCATATACTTTTTCACTGGACTTCCCAGGACATCCAGAGGAAATAATGCTACATGGGTCATTGTGGATCTTCTTAAAAAGACAAATCACATTTCATGGTTTGAGAGGAAATATCATTCGATCAAATTTCATGGATTTAAATCATATAAGTGGTAAGGATGCATGGGGTACCACTATATATTGTGTCCGATTGTGATCCGAGATTCAATTCGATGTTCTGGAAATGTCTCCAGCTTTCTCTAAGCACTGAATTGAACATCAGTATGGTCTATTATCCTCAAACTGATGGCTAATTCGATCAAAATATTCAGAAACTGGAAGACATGTTGAGAGAATGTTCTATGGAATTCAAAGGAGGATGATACCAAAATATTCCATTGGTTTAATTCTCCTACAATAATAGTTTCCACTTGAGCATCTGAATAGAACTTTATGAATCTCTTTATAGGAAAAGGTGTAGAACACCAGCATGTTGGGTTGGAGTTAGTGAGCATAATATTCTAGGACCTAAAATGGTCGATGAAAGGGTGGAGAAGGTGAAAACAATTCAACAACACATCAAGGAATCCCATAGTCGACAGAATAGTTATTTAGATAACCGTTGATGATACCATGAGTTCAAAGATGGAGACACGATATTTCTGTTCATATTTCCATGGAATATGGTCATGAGGTTCAGAAAGAAAGGGAAGTTAAGTCCTAGGTACATCGGCCCATTTGGGATCCTTGATCGATTCAGACCAACGACTTATTGACTGGCACTTCCACCAACCATGTCTAAATTACATGATTTCTTTCATGTATACCTCTTTAGAAAGTACATACCAGGAGCTTCACATGTAATCTCTATAGAGGTGGTACAGTTGGAGGATGATATTTCCTATGAGGAGTACATAGTGAAGATCTTGGATCGGAGAGACAATTTTTTTCACAACCAGACTACTAATCTGGTCAAGGTACTATGGAGAAACCATAAGTACGAAGAGGAAACATGGGAATTGGAGGAAGCAATGAAGGAAAAGTACCCCACATGTTTTTGGCATAGAAAATAAAATTAAATTTTGAGGGTTAAATTTCTTAAGGGGGGATGAATGTAACGACCCAATGTTTTTCGAAGGGAATTCCTTTCATATAAATATGTCATTAAATCACAAAATAATAAACTAATAAGAGCTAAGTAACCTTTAAACATAAGTTTTCCACTTCTGTGTTTGGAATTTTGAAAATATGATAGACACGATTGTAATCAGTAAGTTATTTGGAGTTCGATAAGAAAAACATAATTTTGGTGAATTATTACATACCCTTATGAATATTAACATTCTCTTATGAATAGTGATATACCCTAATGAATAGATAACTTACCTATGATAATATATAAATAATATTCATGTCAAAAGTACGATATACCTATATTATAGAATTAGTAAATGAATGGTTTTTGATAATAAATTATGATTTTAATAAAATATTAAAATAATCATATTTAGAAAACTATTTCAGAAAAATGGAATTTATTTTTGGATTCTACACATTGAAAAATGGTTAGTTTGAATTATTTATAGTTTTCTGAAATACTTGAATTTTTAGTGAATAGTAAAATAAATTAATTTACCATATAAATACACTATAGTGAAAATCTAATATACCTCACATCACTAGTGATGTAAGTGCCCAAATATCAAAATCACATGAATTAATTACTCCTCATGGTCATAGAATACTTACTATTCCTTGTCATGTGAAGAAATAATAAACTAATGAGTAAAAAATTATGAAAACCCTCCACTCCTCCACTATAAAAATACCCCTTCACTCCCTCGCCTCTTCACTCCTCTCAAACCTTATGCCTTGCCAATATTCTTCCCAAATATCCCCAAATATCCTCCCCCACGTTCAAAATCTCCCAGCTTCTTCAAAATACAAAAAACTCTCCCCTTAAGAGGTTCTTAAAAAAGAAAGTCTCAAGAGGTAAATTCCACTTTCCAATTCCTTCATTTCTTTTTAAGTTCTTTTCTTTTTTGTTTCTTTCCTCACCTCCCTTCACCCAAATAGTATGACAACTCAAATATCATACATGTACAAGAATGGTTTCATGATAATTTGATATTTCATTTTCTTCTTTCCTTTCCCCACTTTTTATTTGGAAGAAATGAAAGCACCATTTGAGATGTGCTAATTTAGCCAATTCCAGGACCACAGTTTAACAATTTCCCTTATTATCATTAATTATGGTCATGAAACCATTTGTGTTATGGTTGAACCATATTATTATATAGGTAATATATCCTATTTTTGTTATTTATTGCTTTTGTAGAAATGTTATTAATTAATAAAGAAAAAACATGTTCTTTGTTTTCAAACCTACCGATTAACAAAAACGGTTGTCACTATGTTTTTATATAATAATTCGACTTCACTCTATATAACCAAAATAAATTTAAAACCATTTAATCTCTAGGATGTTCACTAATATAATATAAATTCAATTATTTACAATGACTTTCATCTTACATGTTTATCCAAACATGAATATATGCAAACCAGTCAATAAAACCTAGTAAACAAACAGGCCCGAACAATGAAATTGAACCTCATAACAAATCAAAATGGCTATAAATGAACTTAAAATGATTATACAGAAAAAAATACATATAGAATATGTTATAAATATATTAATTAATAAACCTTATTTGTTTATTCAAGTTTTTAATAACAAGTGGAGAACACGAACAGATTTAAGGTATTGGATCCTCTCCATTTCTCTCTTAATTAAAAATGTCTTCTACGCTTTTCCTTTTTATGTGTAAAAAAATTATGGGGTATGTTTTATAACCTTACCCATACTTCCATCATGATATATAAGTGATGAGAAACCTCTTTCTCTCTCATCAATCTCTCTTAGGTACACCCGATACCATGACGATAAACCGTAATGAATTCCTCCCGAACCCTTTTTTCATTCGGGTTTCTTTGTCTTTATTTATATCAAAGTGGAGTTATCTTATATATTTATTTACATATTATAAAGGATGTTTAGTTTTACCAAATTATTTTATGAAGACCTTTTCATCACTCTCTTTTGGGGATATACATTTTTTTTAAAAGATTCCCTCCATAGAACTTTCTGAAAAGCAAACCTCTTTTAAGGGAACATCCCAAATTTTATCCTAATTTCAAGTGAAATATATCCTTTATTTTAAGCCAAAAATATATTTATAAAATAATTATTTTTATTATTTAATCCTTCTTGGTTCAATTATGGTTTTATATAAAAGTTTTTCATCTATTCTACTTTAAAATCTCTATAGCATTTTCTTTAAAACCATACAAAAATATTTTAATGCTAATGTTTCTCAAATACATTTCACATATGTTGTCCCTTCTGTTTGAAACAAATTACCATGTTATATGACTATTTTACCCTTTTAACATCCATGAAATTTCAAATACTTTTCTTCCATGGACATTTTCATGATAGGCCCATTGCTTATGATTTTTTTCATGTTTGTGGCTCCCAATTCTTTCCATGGGTACCCTTATGTTTATGTATGGTTGATTATGTATGATTATTTATGTGGAAAGAATATTTATGTGTTTAGAATATTTAAATGGAAAGAATATTCCTGAAAATTTTGAGATGGGTGCACCCAGATAGTGCTCTAATGCATTGGGAAAAATTAAGTCTCATGAGATGCGTTGTGAAACCGGATTCACGGTAAGGCATGACCCATACTAAAATGAGAAATGAGATTAGCGGTTATCCTAGACCCATACTAAATAAAAGTTTAATGATTATTCCACATTTATATTATTGCATATTTATATTAACCCATGTTTATATGGTATAATTTCATATGTTCCATGCTTTCAATATCATCATGCCATGCCTCTTAACTCTTGTGATTAAGATGTATCCTTATCTTCATTGCTTTACTGGGATTTTTAGATCATCCCTTTGTTCTTGTGTTCCCCAGGGTATGCTGTGCAGAGGTAAGGTCTAAAAGGAAGTTAGGATCATTTTATGGATATTAAATAAAGAATTGTTTTTAGCCCCTTGTTTTATGTTTTATGCACCTCATCTTCGAAGACACTAGACTTAACGATCCCTGGTTTGTACTCTGATGATTAATTATGCATAAAATCAAGAAATGTTATATGTAAAAGGCTTGTGTCACTATATAATGGGAATACGAGATAGAGTGTACTCAAAGGGAACCCATGGGAATGATAGTGGGATCACCGGAGAATGGGGGAACCACACGAGGGAATGAGGGTCGGGGGGGGGGGGGGGTCACATGGATAAGATATTTAAAAATAATAATTATAGTTGGTTTTCAAACCACCTCTAATACGTGGAACATGACTTAATTAGAATGGGTTCAACCCCCTCTAATTCAGCCTTAAATAGATTCAGTTTTCTAAACCACCTCTAATATGTGACTTATAATTCAATTAGTGGAAACTTTTAACTAGATCTAAATTATTAAATTAATTAAAGGTGATTAAACACCTTATAAACCAAGTTTATGTAGTGAAATTATAGGGTGTTTTATCACCCTCTAAAAAACAACTACTAAATTAGACCATAATTTACTAGCACTTACTGACAACCGCCTCTAATAATAGTTGGTTGGAAAATTAGTGGAGGATCCACATAACCATCACTAATGTATTTAGATGGTGTTATAACCCCCTTTAATCATGTCAATTTTTTTTTGTAGTGAACAAGGGGGAAATTAATGATCAAATAAATATATATTGATGATAAGGGTATAAGAATATGAGGTTAACATTTCAGATAAATACCTTGCATACCAAATATCATAATCTTGACTAATATAATAAAGATTGAGTGTTCATAAGACCTGAATCATATGGGAATAAAATAACATGATTCATGGGAGCATAACATCAGTATAAAAAATAAGTTTTTGGCATACACATGTGAATAGAAAATAATTTCCTCAATATTCAAGGCACACTACTAGGACTATTACTATGGTTTGGGTTCACTTCCATTTCACTGTAGTCCTCAATGTTCACTCCCAAAAATATTATAATAGAAAAGTCCCTTATTAAACTTGGTTCACTCCCCATTGGAGTTCTATCACATGTGATATACATATTTACCCAATGAATTTGAGGGAAATATAGTTATGATCCAACCCTTAAAATAATTAAACTCATATAGAAGTGCGCCATAACATAATAAAAGCTCCATCATATTATAAATCACAAAAAATAAATGGTATTTTAAACATTTTATCATGACATAACACATGGAAAAGAAATAGGATTCATAAAAATCTGGTCATCATAATCTTAAACCCTACAAATGAAGAATAATGAACGAATCATTATAAAATAACTCTCATAAATCCTATGTAACATTCATGGATTCCATCTTAGATGGAAATTCAGTTATATTATCTCTTATAAATTTTCATGACAAAAATACCCATTTCACTTTAAAACCACTTATTTAAAATAAAAAAAATCCAGAATATTATGGAAAATATTTTATTTGAAAATAAAATTGAAAACTTTCAAATGAATATTTGATTAATCTATTGGTATTGTTTAATTTAATTTCTATTCTTGTCATATATGTTAAAATAAAACACTAGTTTAATACTTTTGAAAAAAAAGAAAAAAAGTACCTCTGTCTGAAAATGATGAGAAGATTCATTTTAAATAATTTTTTTAAAATTAAATTATGTGTAAAAGGTTAATTAAAAAATAATAGTATAATATTATATATCATTATCAAAAACACTTTTATAAAACATGGATTTTATATGAAACGTGTTTTTGACTGAAGAATGAAAAAAATTTAGGTTTCCTTTAAAAACATTCTTATAGTATTTTGAGTTATTAATGAGAGAATAATGAAAAGAAAACATTTATTATAAAAAATTACTATATAATTACAATATTTATGAAATTTATAGGGGTATATAATAATAATTTATCATAGAAATCATAATCATAAATAATATTGGTAGAAAATGATATTGTAACATAAAAACCTAACCTTATGTCTAACATCCTTCATACATATTGTAATGTATTGTATAATTAATATTTATCTATTATAATTATACTCCATATCAATAATCATATATATCATACAATATATTATTTACTTATATAACTTTATAACCCATTTAGTAACAATTATCTATTAAAATCACTTTTTCCGGTGAAAATTGCATCATTTTTCATGCAAGTTTTGGTTCAGTAGTGTTGGCTCATGTACATTGATCATGGTTACATAATATATAGAATTATAATTATGATGTAAATTTTGCATCTATTTAATAGATATATATATATTCATCTATATAATTATAGATAGAAAAATGAATTACATAATTCATGGTGATGGCAGGCCAAGCATATGCAAGAACGTTGTTTATACTCTTAAAAAGATGAGAAAAAAATAAGAAAATTAAATAATATTTCACCTTAATATATTCATTATAATATCATATATTTCATATATATTCATAAAATGCATCCTCATTACCATCTTTGTATATCAGAAATGAAAACGAGTCACATCACATCATGGACATGGTAGTCCAAATGTATATATGAGAGAAGTTATAATTTCCTAACATATTATAAGGTAAGAATTTATATTAGATTTTATAATTAAAAATAATAATTATTTCATAAATATATAATAGAAACCGTAAACCAATCATAATACCAATCCATAAAATATGGTGATGCAAAATGAATTGTATTTCTATGTGGAGACGATAAGTCATACACATAAAGGAGTGATACATTAACATCCCAGTGGATGGAAAAAGGGTGGATAATTTTTGTTTCATAACCATAATAAAATTTAGCAAAATTCATTATACTGAAGTTATTATTTTATAATAAATAACATATATTTATATGGGGAAAAAGAAGAAATAATATGTGAGTGATTATAAATGTGATTTCTTCTTCTTTGAATGAAATACTATATATATCCTCTCAAGAATTCTAGAGTGGGTATCATGGGAATACTATAACCTATATAGTGTGTCTAAGTATATTGAGAATATAATTTGGTAGGGTTTGGTCATACTAGAAAGCTCAATGTGATGTAAAGGTTGGAAAGGAGGGGAGCCATTTTATAAGTGAGGGGAGGGGCACTCTTAGAATTTCATAAGAGATTAAAATATAATTATGTCATTTTAAATAAAAAAGATTTCAAATGGATAGATATTATAAGAGTATATGGTCTAAATATCATCAAACAATGAATTTTAGGCATGTTTGGGTTCTATTTTAATCCTTATATTTTTTATTAACCCCTTGGTTAACCTATTTTAATCATAACTACTGTAAGGACGTTGAAATTATTTAAAGGTTATAATAGGTTCATAAAAGGAAAAGGTATGAAATTTTAGAACATATATTATCTAAATTTTTATATTTCAATATTTTTATGATTTTTTAAATAATTATATTGAACATTTTTTTTCATAAAATGTTATTAATGTCATTTCTTCCACTATTAATTTAATTTGAATTTTAAAACAACTTTATCAAAATTAAATTTTAATATAAACCCTTAAAAATTCTTTAATATGTTTTATTTACTTAAAAAATTCATGCAACAAAATAAATCATTTAAATTGTATTAATTTAAAAAAAAAATTTATGTTCTTTTTTATTTAGCTATTAATTGAATAAATATAATGTCAGTGTTGGGTAAGTATTTAAGGTAATTATTAAATCACTAAAAAATTTAAATATATTAATATGATAACAATAATAATTTATATTTCAAATAAATATTTATATCTGAAATTATATTAGTTTTATATTTATGTAAAATTGTTTGAGATATAATTGTCCTGATAGTGAAATTTTTTATTTATTCTTTTATTAAATTAATAAAAATGACAAAATCATATAAATTTTGCATTATGTGACTATTCATTTATGAATTTGATGTAAATGTCCTAACTAAACAAATAAAATAGTATAAAAGAATGTGTTTGATAAATTTAACATCCTTTTCCAAATGCTTTAACCCTCTTTTATCCATTTTACCCTTACAGTGATTAAGTGTCTTCGAATCATTGATAACTATCGCACACATTCATTAAACATAGAGTTTATGTGGACTCATAAATTTCCAAGATATATTAATTATAAAAAATATATTTCTTTAAAAGTAAATCCAAGTCTATTAGGATATGGTGCTATTTTAAGAAATCATTTTGGTGACACAGTGGAATGCCTCTATGGTGCTTGAGGAATCACAACATCTCTTGACAGAAAACTTCTTGGTATATTTAATGATGTTGAATTAGAAAACTAACATGGATAGATCAACTTAGGTCTTGGATGGGATTCCACCACTATTGTTTAGGCCATCAGAACTAACACCATTCATCTCTCTTGGAGGCCGACTTTCACGTAAAGTTACTGCATGGACTGTCTCTCATCTCTGGATTATACCATCACACATGCATATCAGGAAGAAAACCCATTGGCTTATGTGATTCATAAAAAGGGATAAATTCTACTATGTTGAACTTTTTCAATGATGTGACTGATGAGATATCTTCTTCTTTGGATGGTATTATTGTAAAAAAACCATACATTAGTTAACTGCAACTTTTTTTCTTTCAATAGAGGATGATTATCCTAAAAAAACATTTTTCTCATAAAAATAGATTTTTAGAAAATCATCTCTATTAATTTAAAATTTATTTTTTCATTTATTTATAATTGATAAACAATGAATTTATTTTATACATATATAAACCATAATTTTATTATTATTTATTTTGTTCTTTTCATTACTTCCAATAAAATGACTAGCCAATAATTTCCACATAATAAAATTTTAATAGTAGATCACAGTTCTTTCAAACGTGGTTTTTTAGGTAATTCAATATATCAAAAAAGAAAAATTAATTTTAGGAAAACAATGTAATAAAATATCAAGGTGTTACATTCAACCACCCTTAAAATAAATTTCTTAGTAAACATAACATTACTCAGTTATAAAAAAATCAATATATATATATATATATATCTCAGCACATCCTCAAGTTCCTCAGTATATTATTCGAATTTTTATTCCTCTACAGAACTTTAACAAGGTGAGTAGTCCTATTTAGTAGCACGTTATCCCTATGATCAAATATCTCTATTGTTTTTTCTTCACATGAATGATAACGATCTAAGGGTATGACATTTGAATTAATTACTTATGTTGGATTAGGTATGTACTTCCTTATGAGTGATGTGCGGAACACATCATGAAATTGAGATATGTTTTTTTGGAAGAACCATGTGATAAGATACCAGCCCTACTCGATCAAGAATCAGGAAAGGGATAATATAATAAAGAATCATCTTTCCCTTATTTCCAAATCATATAAATTTTTTAAATTGAGAACTTATTAGGAATAAATTATAACCAACATCAAATTCGAGATCTCATCGATGATTGTCAGTAACTATTTTTTATCAACTCTGAAATGCCTTGATGTGGTACTCAATGGCTCTATATTTCCCTACAATTTCCTCAGCTAGCTTAAGTCCCAATATCATTCTTTCTCCAAATTTATCCCATAATTTTTGAGTTATACACTTCTTTCCATAAAGTGATTCATAAGTATCCATTTTAAATCATGAGTGAAATCTATCATTGTAAGAAAACTATACTAGAGAAATGTGATGATCTCAAACAACTTTTCAATTCATAGAACAAGATATCGAAATATCCACTATGAATTTAATTGTCCCCTCAGTCTAACCATCTATTTGAGGATAATAAAAAGAATAAAGTCATCTATGTCTCTAGAGTCTCCTGAATTCTTCTCCATAACATTGAGGAAAACCATAGATCATAATCGGATATAATAGATTGTGGTACGCCATGTAAATTTACCACTTCATGGATGCATATTTTGGAAATATGATAAAGAGGTAAATCTTATTTGATAATAAATAACGTGTGTTAAATTTATAAGGTGATAATATACACCCTAAATCGTATTATTTACTTTTAATGTTTTGGGGATTCCAATAAAAAAATACCGGGATATATTTTTTCATTAAAATTCTAGTATGGGTAATCATTGAAACATCCCCTTAGACTTATATCTATCATCATTAACTTACTAACATACCAAGAACCGAGATTCATACACCACAATATCTATTTTCCTATTGTCCCACAAGAAATAATCTTTCAGATCACTATATATCTCCACACATCCAAGATAAATTGAGAATGTTAAACTATGAGATTCATCCAACAGCTCATTCTTAAAATATAATTGGGATGGAATGCACACATTATTTTTGAGTCATATTATTCCATCACAACCCTGGTTGAAGTTAAGAAATTTTTTCACCATTTTTTTTCATTTCTACATATTTCTTCCATGCCTATTTTATTCTCTAATGGATAGACGATTGAACAATATTTTGATAAAGAAAATATTTCTCTACTTCCATCATGATTTACATATCCATCCTTCTTAAATACATAAATATTAGTTCTCTTGTGATCCCCATCATAGATAAGCTAGCCTGATATTTTTGACTCAGATCTTCTGAAACCTTATTACCTTTCCCAAAGTGGCAATATATTGAGAATTCATCATTATTAATCAAATACAACCATATTATCTAGTTCATATTCAAATCTTTTCTTATGAATATATATTTTAATCTTTTATAATCATTATAAATGTTACAAATTTATCTGTAAATAAAATTCATCTATATATTAAATGTAAATATTATCACAGTTAACTCCAAATCATGAGTTGGGTAATTTTTCTCGTGGAACATCAATTTATGTGATAAATGTTCTATAAATATATCATTTTTCATAAAGAAAACATCCCAGTCCCTTTATTTATACATAACTATAAAACATTAAACCTTCCCTTGTGTAGGGAAATGTAGGCATAAAAGCACCAACTACCCTTCTCTTCGATTAATTTAAATTTTCCTCACATTCATCTATCTAATAGAGCTTGAATCCCTTCCTCATTAACATAGTGTGTGGATTATATTATCATCAGAAATTCTACACAATATTTTAATAATATCAAGAAAACCCAAGAAAACAATAGATCTCAGTCATAGTGGTTGGTCTGGGAAAAAGTATAATGACCTTATCCTTTTATGGATCTACTAATATACCCTTTCATGAGATTATATGTCCAAAAAATGAAAATATTTATAGATAAAATTAACACTTTGTATAATTTTCCTATATATTCTCTTCCCATAGGGTCCTTAGAAAAATCAAAAAATGATCTTTATTCTCTTCCATGTTCATTGAATATATAATGATATCATCTATAAAGACTACCAAAAATAGTTAAAAGTAATGTCTAAAGAATATATTCATTAAATAGATGAATATAGTGGTAGAATTAGTATGACCAAGTGGAATAACAAAACATTCATAGTGTCCAAACCTCATGTATAAGGCTGTCCTAGGTATATCTTCCTCCTTGATCCTCAATTGATGATACATAGAATAAAGTTAAATATTGTAAAAGTATTCATATCTACAGAGTTGATATAATAATTCATCAATACAAGGTATATGATATTTTTCTTGATAGTGATCTTATTATGTTCTAAATAATAAATTTAGAGTTTCATTGATCTATATTTTTTATTAACAAAAAGAATTGGTACACCCCATGTCAAAACACGTTGATGTATAAATATGTTATCAATATTCCCCTAAAGTTGATTCTTTAATTCCTACAACTCAATCAATGACAATCTATATAATGTATTTAAAATAGTTAGATCACTATGTATGAGTTATTTTAGGAACTCAAATTAATAATTTAGTTCAATAGTATGAAACTTTTCTAGAAAAAATTCAAAAAACCTTCACACAATATGACTATATTTGATATTGATTTTCTTTCTAACCATATGAGAAAAATACCCTTTTGAATAGGAATCAAGACCCATATAATGGATAAAATTTCTATTAGATGTTTTATATTTATCATAAAAAAATCGATGATCACATATTTGTTCATAATATTAAACATTACTTCTCTTCCTAAGAAATTGATGTGGGATTTATTCAATTAATGATATTCAAAGCCTAATATTACATCAAATTTTAATATAGGGAGAATAACAAGATTTTCAAGAAGCTCATTCCCAAAAACATAAATCAGAGAAAATCATTGACATGAGATGCGATCATCATTAAATAAGTAGTTTTCACTACTAATTCATCATCTAATCCTTGGGGTGGTATCAAGATACCATTAGAAAAATTATTTTAATACAAAAGAGTGGGTAGATGTAGAATCCAGCTATACATTAGTAGTTTTAGAGTTGATGGTTAGTGTGCATTTCACCACTTCATTATCCACATCAGTTTTAGTGATAAAATGATATTTTCCTTTTTATTTGGGATTAATAGGTTACTGATGTTGATCATCATCATTAACCTTTATGTTTTATCACTGGTTATCCTAATTCCTATACTCATTTCATTTGAAACACTTGTGTGTGTATAGTGTATTCTATGTTTCTTTTTATCTATCATTAATAGACTTATTCTTCCCATAACATTGGCATTCAATTTCTTGATAAAATTCCATTCCACAATTAAAACATTCACCTATCCCATTAATACAATTTACTCAATGTTTCCTTCCATACTATAATCATAAATAAAATATCATCTTCCTTTCTCAATGGTTTTTATAATTTTCTTTGTATTAAATATCTCTCTTCTTATTAAAACTGTAAGATTGATGAGTAAATCAAATCTCAATTTCCAACATGATATAAAATTAAATGAGTTAATCATATCCATTGATGTATTTTATGGATAACTCTTTGAGAGGATATTTATGCCACTAAATAATTAATCATCCTTAATTTCATATTGGATGAAAATTCTAGAATCATACCTCATACGTCTGGTACAATTTCCCTCTAAGGTACTAACAAATTCATCATACTTCTAATTTAGATCAAGGAACTCATTATCCCTTTTTTATATGAAGAATATGAAAAATATATTTGTTAAAAAAAATGTGATCCTAAACTTATCACAATCAATGGAGTAACATTCAGTATATTTCCTCATGTTCTAGAGAAATATACACCGTTGAACTACAACTACATCCAAATGACAGTAAGATAAAGGAACATTTTCATGTTCTAATCATTGGACAGTGAAAAAATATCTTTTCTATGGCACTAATCCATTTCAAAAATACTTTTGGATAAACAAATAAACTAAAATAAGGTGTATGTTTTCTAATTAAGAACTCTACATAATGTTTTCCCCTCTATTTATTTTTTGGAAGACCAATACTATTATTGTCTTAAGAAAGTTTTATAGTCATAGAAATGAGATTTTGTATTCCAGATCTCATAAAATTTGGTTTATTAGTATGATAATAATTACCTTGTGCATCTAATTCAGCATTAACATTATTCATTTATGTTCCATCCATTGACTAAAACCAATAATAATATGGTGAGAAAAAAAATCCTTATATAAAACTATATAATCCAGAAAAATAATTTACAAGATGTCTAAATCAAGACACCTTCTTTTCAATATATGAATCCTTTTGTTTAACCTAGGTCATAAATTATCATTACACAATATTTTGGATGTTATTCTATAATTATACCTATCCCCAGGGATCTTACTATTATTTTATCATCCCGGATTCCAAAATTAACTAACCCTTTATACGATTCCAACAATAGAGACCCATACTTTTTATACAAACATATTACGTATAACTAGATTAATATTTATTACATAATATAACTATCCATGCCAGAATAATATTGATATAATATCATTGGAAACATGTACACATAAGAAAATTTATCTTAATATATCTACAACATCTAAATCATAGTTTTTCATAACTATCACCCTTCTTAGACACATCATACTTAAAACCATTTCTTCATAACATTTGGTAAAGAAACATAAGAAAGGGTGAAATTAGATGCTTCGTAAGGGTAAATAAGAGATAAATGAATAATAATAGAAATATAACTTTTGTGTAAGGGTATTATAACATTATCTTAACATTTTAAAACCATACCCTATATATCAAAGATCACAATCTTGAGAAATGGTATAAATATGTTCTGTTCATAAGAAGTGAATCAGAAATTAATCAAAGAATATTGTCCACTAGATAAAAAGAATATCATAAGACATAGATTTTTGGAATACACATGCACATAAAATATCATTTCCTTTATAGTGAAATATGACTAATATTTTTTCTTAATGTATGAGGTTCACTCCCCATTCCAGCTTAGTAGTCATGGTTCCCTCCTAATATCATAATTGTGTAGAAAGTCACATGAAGAATTGGGTTCACTCCACATTTATGTCCTCTATCTCATGATATATCTATATTGACGTAATTCATTAGAGGGGAATATAATTCCTAACATAACCATCACATAATTAAAATCATTCATATGTGTTCCACAAGATCATAAACCATTTATCATATCATAACTCGTGAAAAATAAATCTGTTTCATGAACATTTAATCTTGTCATAACCTATGGAAAAAATGGGTTTCATAAAAAACTTTTCACCATAATAATAAACAATCCAAATGAATAATTATAATTGTATAATTGGACAATATACCCAATAATGAATAAGTAAAATCAAATGATGTCGTCTTGGATGAAAATTCCCATGAAATATCAATTAGCGCATTTCTTAAGAAAATACAATTTTTTCTTTGAAATAATTTCTTTATAATATAAATGTTTTCGAAAATATTATAGAATAAATTTTATATAAAAATATAATTGGAAAAATTTAATGTATGTTTCAAATATTTTATGGTTCATAATGGTGAGAGTTTTTGTTCATGCCGTATAAGTGAAATGAAAACATTCCTTTCATACTATTGATGAAAAAAATAAAAAATCACCTTTTTAAGAAAACATCATGAAGATTTATTTCAAAATATTTTTTAAAATGTAATTCATGGCTAAATAAATAATTGGGGAATATTAAAAAAATTATTGATTAATTTTTTCAAAAACATGGATATGAAATAAAAGGATTTTAGACCGAAGAAATAAATAAAGTCATATTTTCTAAAAAAATATTATTTTGGTATATTAAGTTCTTAAAGGGTGAATAATTAAAATAAAACAAATATTCTCAATAAATAAACATTGAAGAAGAAAATTAATTATTTTCATAAGAGTTATATTATAATAATTTATCATCAAAAACTTAATCCTAAATAATTCTGATAAATAATGTTATTATAACATAAACCCTTACCTTCGGTCCGACTTACATCAAACGTGTTTGAACATCCAAAAAAATAAATATATATTTTTATACATATATTATAGTATAATAATAATATATATAATATCATATATTAATTACTTATAACATTTTATCTCCTATTTGTAAACAAATATTTATTAAAATAACTATTACGGGTGAATACTGCATCGTTTTCCATTTATGTTTGGGTTCTGTAATTTTGATCCTTAAAATTTGATAATGGATCCCTAATATATATAATTTTAATCATGATATGAATTATATATATATAAATAGATATATATAAAAAGTGTTCCATTTATATAAGTAGAGACAAAAAAATTAATTACGCTGTTAATGGAGATGGTAAGACATAAGTACAAATAAAAATTGTTTTCAATTTTCAACAGATTTAAAAAACAGAGTTAAATGATATTTCACCTTTATAAAATAATTATTATATCATTTAAATAATATATACTCATCAAATAAATCTGTATTATTATTTATTAAAAGTGTAAATGAAAACGAATCACATTACTTCGTGGAGGTTTTTCCCCATGTATGCATGAGAAACAAAATAATTTTCCAAAGGATTGAAAAGTAAGAAGGTAGATATTATATTTTTATTATAAAATCATAATTATTTCATAAATATAATATAAAAAATTCAACCCATAATAATTCTTATCCATAATATATATTGATGAAAAATAAATTCTATCACTAAGCGGAGACCTGTAAGACATACATACACATGAGGGATACATTCACTTCCCATTTGATAAGAATGTTGGTTGATAATGGTGGTTTCATAAACAGAATAAAATTACAGTAAATATAGAATACTGTATTTATTATTTTATGATATTTAACTTAGATTAATAAGAGTTAAAACAAAAAGTAAAAAGAAATTTATAGTTTAGGCGATTACCTCTTCATTAAAAGAAATATTTTAGAAAACATATTAATGATTATTGGGTAGGTATTTTTAGAACTCTATGACTACTTTAACATTTCTAAGTCGGTTGAAAAGATAATGTTTTAGGGTTTAGTTGAGGTATAATGTTCATGTGATGCAAAGAAGAGAAAGGAGGGGTTCCATTTTACAAGGGAGGGGAGGTGAACTCAAGGAATTTCTTAAAATATTCTAATATAATTACATTATTATAAATTAAAATTGATTCCAAATGGACATAGATTTGAACAGAAACGGATAAGGTCGAAATATCATCAATTAATTAAATTTATTCAATTGTTGGTGTCATTATAAACTTTATCTTTCTATTAACACCTTGGTCAAAATATTTTAACAATACCCATGGTAATGATTTTTTTAATATTAATGCGTTATAATTTTATTTATAATGAAATAATTATATTATAAATGTACAATGGATAAAATTTTAGATCATTTATTATCATCCTAGTCCTTTTTCAATATTTTTATAATTTTTAAATAATAAGATAAAATATTTTTTTTATAAAATACCATTAATGTATTGTTTTGACACTATTCATTTAATTTAACTAATATAAAAATTGGATTTTTTTAATATGTTATATTTAACTAAAAATTTATGTAACACAATAATACATCCAAATTCAATTACTCTTAATTTTTTTTTAAAATAATTTATTTTATTTTTCTCTTAATTGAATAAATATTTTGTCGGCATTCGGTAAGAATTAAATTAATTATCCAATAACTAAAAAACAAAAAGAAAGTAATATTATAGAAAAATTAATTTATATTTGAAATAAGTATTTATAACTAAATTTATACTATTTTTCCCTTATGTAATTTTTTTGGAAATATTAAAGTCAAGAGAGTGACATTATATATATATTTCTTAAATTAGTATAGAGGTCCTAATAAAAAAAATATGGCACCAAGTGACCATATATTTATAAATGGATTGATATTGATGGATTATACTCATAAAATAGGATAAATTCAAGTGTTAGAGTGATTTTAAAGTCTTATCCCAATGTTTTAACCCTATTTTACCTTTTTACCTATACTAGGGAGACACAAATTTACTATAATTACTATTTATATGAACTAAAAAATAAAAGGGAACTATTTACCAAATTTGATCGTTCTGATTTTAAAAGTAGAGAACATTTTTTAAAGTTCAATAACCATATGCGGTAGACATTACTTTTAAAATAAGTGTTCCTAACACGATGAAAACTATTTTTAGAGAAAAACATTTCAAGCATGAAACTAGATTTATTCCTATCCCATGTTTTGAAAAAAAAATTGTGTTAATGTTTAAAATTTTGATTGAATATGAAATATAAGAATTTTATTAAAATAATTCATCAATAGTGGTTAATTTAATTATATAGGATAAAAACACATTGCATGTATAAAAATAGTTTTTTTTTTCAAAATAAATCCATTTTTATTCATTTGTTTTTTTATTTTTATTTTTAATTAATTTATAACAAATGAATTCATTTTATTCTAATATGAACCATAATTATTTCATAGTTTAGTTAGTCTTATTCATACACTCTAATCCAACCAAAATGTGATAAATCTAATATTATAATATTTTAATAGTTTAGCATGATTCATTTAAATTAAATGTTGAATGTAGTGAAATCAATCAAAAAATCAATTTTTTACGTATAGAAAACATTGTCATAAAAATAAAAAATGTTACAAAATTAGACTATTTAATTCTATAAATATATCACTATGTGTACAATGATATTAAGTAATAATGGAGAAAAATATATCTCTAATTATAAAATCAAAATGAAAAATTCATTCTCCAATGAATCTAATATATTAAGATTGATGACCATATATAAAATAGGGCCTTAAAAGTAATAAAAATATATGAGAGTCAATTTAACACTCATTTATATTATTAATAAAAATGCAATGTGAACTAATTATTGCATGAAAACTTGATAGTCATGAGATTTCACTCCAATTAACATAAATTAATTTAGAGAGACAACAAAAATTATATTGGAATAGTATCTAGACATTCAAAAAGGTTTATTTTATCTTACCTGTATAATTCATGACAACTGGGAGGAAATTCTTTACGCTTTTGTTGTGTATAAGGAGTAACATCATACATATTCCCATGTAAAATGTACAATCTTGTTTTTAATCCACCTATATTCTTGTATTTTAAAAAACAATCTAAACATTTGTTATCTAAATATAGTGGTTTTTTTATTATAAGGTAATAAGGTTATAAGATATCACATACTAAATATCTAGAGTTTTTTAGTCCTTATGAAACTGGATATATACATAAGTGTTCCATTACATTAAAAAAATGTATATGTTATATAATACATCATTATTCATTCTTCATGTCATCTATAGTACATCTTATATAGTATTACTCATAATTACTAGGGGAAATTGGGAAACATACATAAGGGGTGATCTAAGATTCTCAATAAGGGATAACATATTAATTTAAATATTTAACCATCCAATGTATAATACAGTAGAACAAAAAATAGATCCTTATAAAGGAATACATGACCATAAACCAATGAATAAATAATGTTCATAACTCATATAAAACATAATGATGTGAATGTACAATATTGGACATCATATAAATATCATTGAGGCCTTGTTCCTGGACATCATATAAAAATGGTAATAATTCTCAACTGAACCTATATTTGTTGTATTATGAGGCTCACTAGTGAATCAAGAAGAAATATAATTTCAATTCTCACCCATAACATGTATAATACAAATCATTCCATTATATAATAAGATTTTATATCTAACACTTAACCTAATGTTCAACATAAAATAGCTTAAATGCTTGGAATAATGTTTTGTAACGATTGGATTAAAAATTTTGTTTGTGTCGAAGAAAGTAATACCCAAACATATCTATAATTTATCTAATTAATAAAATTACATGACTATCTTGAATAATATCCTTAGATAAAATTTAATTAGTTTATTATCTTCACAATTTATAGTATCTAAAAATTGAACCTATATGAATTAATCTTGTTTCAAAAGGTTTTTACCAAGAGATCACGAAGTCATATATATAATATATCACCATATAAGAGGAATATTATAATATCCCATTTTTTGATAGAGTTGGATATTCTAAAGGAATTTGAATTTTTGTTTCATGGATGGGAAAAATATCAAACTAATATCCATAATTTATTTTTGAGATTTGTAACACTTAAAATAATTATTTTTAATGTGGTTTAAATGAGAGATGGTGTATTGGAAGTATATATGAGTTTCAAGAGTGTTGGGATTTGAGATCTTAATTTCAGGAGAGACAAACTAATGTGAAAAATTGGCGCATGGTTAATACTAACTGTGTGGGTAAACCATCCATCTTGTTTTGTTTAGGGACATGATTTGATTATACTAGGGGGTATATTAATAAATGGAAATTGGTATAGTGGTTTAGGGGAACTCTCATAGTTGGTGTACAGTTTTTCTAACCGTGTTCTACAACTGTGTTGGGAAGGGGTACTTTGGAATGTGTCATTTCAATTTTGGAATATAGTTTTCTTAATTGTGCAGCCTAACCATGTACCTCATAAATATAGTAAAATGAATCTTCCCCCTCTGACCATATATTGGTTTCACCCAACATTCTTCCTCCATCCCTCCTGAAGCCTCCCCACATGTTCCATTTTTCTCCCCTTCCATGGATTGGATCTCCTTCATTCATAATCTAATTTCATCACCATGAGATGTGTTGGATGCCTAATTATGAGTCTAGAACTATACGTACATCATTTTATTATTTCCTTTTCCATATTAAATGTGATTGATGTTAAAGAAAATATGATTTCTTTTTTGGGTCTTTGTCTGGTTCTTCCTTCTATATCATTCTAACACAAATAAATTTCCAGTAATGGATGTGTGAATATTTTTTGATATAAGGTCGGTGTTCTAGTTTATTTTTTCTAAATGTTTCATCATTAATAATTTTTTTTTCATTTTCCTACACACTAGAAAACTCACACGTTTCTCATAAAATGTGAAATTCCTTAAGAAAGATACTCAAACACAGCCGTGATGTTCCATAAAACCCTTAACATTATTGGAAGTTGAATACTTAAACCTAAACCAACACATGAGGTGATTTATATTAAATTATTATAATTTTCATTTTTTCCTATTATACCACACTACCACATGGGTGTATATAGCGTGACACTCACTAGTTTAATTCCTTAATTTATTAAATTAATGGTATGTAATATGGTTACACACCTGACCATTGGACTAATATAAATGATTTGATTAAATAAATGAATCATGATAAATTTTAATAATGCATTCATACATTCATAGAACTTTTTCACTTTTGAGTGATTTGATTAATTGGAATATAATGAACGAGTAATTGGTTTGGATCAACCACTTAGTGCTTGATCACATAAATTATTCTTCAAAATTATGAAGAAATGATTTAATAAAATTAATTGAATAAAATTGAAATTGATTAAAGGAATGAATCATGGGTACATTTTAAATTACAGGGATGATTCTGATGGAATTATTATTTGTCTATAAATGAAATTTCATAATGGTATATAGTTAATTATAACGATTTTAAATTGATATTAATTTTTTCTCTTACCTATGTTAAATTATTAAATGCAATGTGAATGTTTAATTATTTTATGCCCCATGTGATACCTGGTTTATAATAGAAAATTCCTTGAATTGGATCATAATGCATGTTCAGTTGTATGAATCATGAATGGTTATGTGATTATGGACATTGATCTCCTCATATTTTTTAAGAAAAATGTGGATATGGAGTTCCTTATTATTTAGTGATATTATTATTCAGGGATATCCTCATCTATATATTGAAAACCTAATCATGGAAGTCCTTACAAAATATTTAATTTAGTGGACATGGAGTTCCTCATTATCAAACATGGTGTTACTTATCATTATTTAGTAAAAAATTTAGATGTGGAGTTCCTCATCATTTATTACAAAAATTAGATAGTATTCTCTATAACCCTTGGTTTTCATTCTTGGAGTGATACTCATTATTTAAATGTGATACCCTTTATGATTTTAATTATGCATGGACACCTTGGTTGTAGAAAACTGGTCTAGAGTCGTTATATAAAAAAAGTAAAATTGTCAAAGATATTTTATCTTTGGAAAATAAAGGTATAGTTATCCAGTTTTTCCATGGGGAACCTGAGATCAACATGGTTATTTATACATAATTGATTTACTACAGTCTTATATTTATTATACATGAACAATATTAATGTTTATATTCATTAACATAGTTTTCATTAGAAGCCATTGGTTATGGCCTACTGATCTTTACTCACACCCTTTTCAAGAGGCCATTTGGTACTCGATCCGATATTCTAACTGTAGGTCAGGCCTTGGAATGTACTTCTTTTTGTTAAATCATTTATGAGAGGAATTGGCATGAAATTGTCATCTGAACATGAAACTAGGATACCTTCTGGATTGAAACTTTTATTTGTTTTTTCATTTTTCTTTATATCAATTTTTATGTGTTATTTGTTTTATGTAGATTGTTTGTAGTATGAATCTACATGTACATGTGAGGTTTGTTATAATATAACTTATTAAAATATTTGTTCACTATTTATTATCAGTTATTATTATCTTGAACTGAATTTAATTTATTTAATCTTGAAATATGCTAAGTACAAATCCGTATGGTGTTTTCTCCCCACTGTACTTTAGACCTTCATAGATATTCGGTAGCCTCTAACGTACGAGGGGGGGGGGGGGGCTTGTGGCTTATCACCAAATGGTATTTTTACAATTTATAGAGTGAATTGGGTCCAGACATAACAAAGTGGAATCAAATAATTATTGTTTAATTCCTTACTATTTTAGTGTAGTATAAAAAAGCTTAGAACTTGTTAGAACAAAGTAAATAGCTTGTTTATAGGAATGCCAACCCACACATGATGAAAATATTTCATTTCCTATGATGGGACAATTATTTATAGGGTTCATAATTGTAGTTAACTATTACTTGTCAGAGTGATTGATATATATTTATAGGTTCTTGATTTATGGTATTCATCTATTGGTCCATTATGGTAAGATAATATGTTTGTTCATGATTCATTTCAAGAACATAGGATTCAAATGTCATTATCATTCTTATCTATATACCATGGTAATGTGATTATGTTCCATATTTATTCAAACACTATGATTGTGTGATTATTGAGCACGCTTAATTATATAGCTTTCTTTAATATTTTTTTTCCTTTTATGCCATTATTCTCTGATGATGTGATTTATTTCCTTGATATTGTTATGTTGTAAAGTTGGTTAATTAATGTTTCTACATCAATATAAATGAAATTTTCCCATATAGCTTGATGATGGAATTATATCTAAATAACCTAAAATTTATTAAAGAATTGAAATTCTTTTAAAATATAATACTAAAAATTGAAATTAATTGGTTATTTTTTGATAAATTCAAGTCATTTATTATGAATTCCAATTAAATAGTGTCTTAAATTCATATTATAAAGGTTTTTACCTCTATAAGTTGGGAATGATGACCCATAAAAATGAATCCTTATATGCTTTAACCAGGTCGTGTAATTGAGTTTAAGTATCATATAACAATGAGATAAAACCACTAAGGATGTGTATAAATTATGATAAATCAAATATTGTTGGGTAGTATTTAAATGGGATTCTAATTGTAATTCAGAAAGTTTTGACTCCATAAATTGAGAATACAAACCCATAAAACTGAACCCATGTTGGTTTGAAGAGACCCTCATATTTCACATTTAGTATTACACATCTTAATACTTAACCCCATGAAGGTATATTCATGGAAACATGTATGGTTATTTAAATAACCACTAACAACTTATATGGTATTTTGAATAAATTTATGGTGGCATCTTACTTAACCGATCCCCTTAAAAGTGATAAAATATATTTCCTTTATTTTATTTTCTGATAGGAGGCATCAGTTAATTATAATTCTAGTTACAATGTTAAGAGTATTTTCTTATATAATTTATGAGGGACCTTTTCATTAACTATTATTGTTGTAATTAATTGTAGAAAAATAATGTGTTAATGGGAAAAATGTGAAAATTATCCTAGAAATTGATGGGGAGTCAACTAAATAATGTACTAGTAATTTGTTTTAAATATTTTCCTTTATAACTAGTACGTTACATTGCACATATTTGAGACTTTAATTTTAATAAATTTCAATTTGTGAAATGTGTTAAATAAAACATTTATTTGTGTTAGTAGCTTGGGGCCTTACATAAGGGCCATCCTAAGTGTTTCCTTTGGTTACCATGGATAAGAACATGGATGATACACATAGGTTTTAGAGGCCATCATATTTTTCATTAGACCTAATGGTTAGGTAGTAGACCTCATAACCTATTAGGAAGAGCATGGTTTTATTGTTTATTCCATTTTATAGGTGAGGGGTTACCTCATTTGGGGTATCACCCCTAGAGATATGAAATCATGAAAATTTTGATCCATGTTCTTAACCATGTTAAGTGTTATTCCATGACAATATGAGTTAGATATGAATCTTAGTTATGAAATGAAACCCTAGGTAGACCAATAGATATCTGGTGAGTTTAAACATCAGGTATTGTTACAATATGTGGTTACCCAGTGAGTGTCACCTCATTATCCTATTATGTTGGTCTTGTGAACCTCCAAGGAGTATTCTGTTGTGAGTATTCACATAGTGGATTATGTTATAGTATGATTATTCTAGTAGGATATGTCATTATTCTAATGTTAATAGACATCGACCCAAAAGGATCAAGGATCTCCTAACTCGATTCATGTTCTACCTCTTTATGAAGGTTTTATAAGTGCTTTTTATTACATGAAATAGAAAACTATTTGTGGAGTATGGTTATTATTTGAGTGATCTTAGGTCTAGATGGATGGACTTAGTGTCTTTGTTTTAAGATTTAATCAGTAGGTCTAGGTGGTAGTCTAGTTGGTACATAGTTATGACTCAAACCCTATTGACTAAAATGCATCTTGTTTGATGAAGGGAAACCTAAAAAAAGATGTTGTATTTATTTTATATATGACTTATGTTCAGTGAGGTTTGTTGTATGCTTGTTTAGAGACTAATGTATGGAAGGTTCTCAGGTTTTTTATGTAGGAATTGTGACACCTATATTTTTTGAAAAAGCATATAGAGTGACTAGGAAATGTAATTGGATTTTATGGGATGAACTATTTAGAAATTTGGATCTATTGAATTGTGGTTATAAATTTGACGTGTTAATTTTTGAAGACAATGTGTTTAGATGGAATGTTATTTGATAAATCATGGAATATGTAATGTGATTTATTTTGAAGAGGGGTTACAAGGGTCATTCTGAGATGTTAATATTGACATTCTATGGAGTATGATAAGCTTTTCCATGTCGATGAATGAAACATAGGAGCTTGAGTTAAGTCTTAAACTATGTAGTATGGGGTGTACAACCATTTTCTATCATGATTATGGTTAATGTTGGTTGTAAACAGAAACAGGTTGATGTGGAACATAAGAGAGTGTCTGAGAATAGGCTTAGGATTGATTGTTTCAAATTTAGGAATGGTGACTTAGAGATTGGGATAAATTAATGTAAGTTCATTTATAATGAGGTATAATTTGGATATAAATCGGGTTCTAGTATACGGTTAGTTCCTGGGAGGACCTTGACCCACATTTTTGGGAGACATGGTGTTAGGGGTTGTTTTAGGAAAGTATATACCAGTTGTTAGGCCCTTAGACTAAGAGTGAAATACAAAGCTATCACTTAAATTTTTATGTACTCATTGTTTTGAGATGATCATGCCCAATTTCTTGAAATATTCTTGATTACATTGTTATAGAATCCGCTATAAACCGATGTACCATATTATGATTTGATTTTAGATGGAAGGAATCCTTGGTATTTGTTCTTGAGAAGTGGTTTAAGGTATTCCATGAGGTAGGGAGTACACCTTTGGAAATTTGTGGGTGGTGACCTTTTATGTGAGTTAAAACTTGACAAACATCCTGGGAACCATTCACAAAAAGTATGAATGAGTAACATGTGACATTTGGGTTGGATCTCGAAGATGCGTAGAATCATATCCATGCTAATAATTATGTTTGAGGGTGGACAGATCATAGGATATAGTAATTGACTAGTTGGTTCATTGGTGAGATGTTCAGGATGCTTTTATGGTGGGGAGTAGGACATCGTTCAGTTGTGGAAGACAGTCATATGAGAAGGGTCATGGGATCTTGATATTGGTCATTGGAAGGCCGTTTTGGTATTCGAATGCTATTGGTTAAATAAAATAATGTATGCCAGGATTTCTAAAAAAATGACAGGTATAAGTTCATATATGGACCAGAATGGTGTCTGAGTTTGGGCATTAGACTCAGAGTAACATGTTAGGATCTAAGGGTTTTAGATAGAGTATAAAAAGGACCTTATATTCCTGAATGAATATAGTAATTAGTTTGGGACTGATCATTTAGAAGCTATCATCGGTATCCAGTTACAGTACATAGTGATCATAGTTGAATAAATATATATGCGACATCGATTAAAAGATTTGAAACCTGGTTTTTGTGATGTTTAAGCTACTGAATTCCAAAATTCTCATAAATAGTTTGTTTTAGGTGATTGAAATTGAGTTATCTTGATAAGTAGTATATGGTCATGGAAGAACTCCATCCATCAAGTCATATGGTTTAAATGAGTGAAATCTTATTGTCGTCTAGGGATTTCAAGGAAAACTCGATAAACTTGGATTATGTTTGGTCCATTGGTAGTCGAACATTTCAATAAATTGAAGAAAACATGTAGTGTCACCATGTGTGATCAGGTTTAAAAAGTTGAAAAATGTTCTAGGAGCATCGTTAGGACAATAAGGGTGTGGTTTTATATCCAATTATGTCGATGGATGTTTTGTTTCATGGAATTTTCCTTTTAAGGAAAGAACTTATGGTGGGTAGACCCATAGTCTGGTTGATAAATGAGATGACGATGTGATCATGTACTATGATAGTAAAGCTCATGTAATAATAATTTTAATGTTTATTTAGTGGGTATGATCTTTAGCTCAGGTTTTGGAAGTATAAGGGTCATATTATTTAAAAGCTTCATGGAGGAATGTTTGGCATTTGGAAGTGATAAACCACTGGTTGAGCAGGAATTCTCAACCCAAAAAGGTTGGGTAGTTCTCTTTGATATCCCCCAATGATTCTTAAGGATAGAAAGTTCTATGGTGGGGAGGTTGCAAGATCAATTTTTTAGATCGAGTTGGAAATTACAAAGGATAATTGGATTTCCATTTAGTTCATAGACCAAATCATAAACCAAGAATCATAATTTAATTTCAATAGTTTGAACACATAAAATTGTATTTTTTTGATGGGAATCAAATATCTGAAGATGTATTGGGAGTTTAAATGAGTTTTGGTATCATTGATATTCTAGAGATCAGTTTCAGGAGAGATGAACATGGGTGTATGTTTAGTGCATGGTTAGTAATAATCATGTGGGTCAACTGTGAGGGCTATTTTGTATAGGGAAACAAATGGATTAAAAAATTTGGGGGATCCAACAAGTCATGCAACTTCATGAAAAGGTTTAGGGTAATTTACATAGTTGGTACATTGTTTCTCTAATGTTGGGATCTAACCTTGAAGGGTAGGGGTGCTTCAGATAATGGCATTGTACGGTCATCACATATATTTCTGACCCTGTTGGAAAATTATATACCTCTTAAAAATGGAAAAAAATGAAAAAAATACCCTCTACCCCTAAATATGGTTCACACAATTTTCTTCCCCCATTCCTCAAGAAGGCTCCCCGCATGAACCATTATTTTAGTCCTGTTCAATGGAGTGAGTCTTACTCATTCTTGGTCTGATTGTATCATCCCCAAATACATTGTAATCCTAATGGTGAATCTAATACTCATATTTCTTCATTTTCTTGTTTCCTTTTCCCTCTTAAATGAAATTTTTGTGTGAGATAGTATGCCTTATTTTTATGGAGTTAATTTGGTTCATCCATTTCTCTTTTTCCAACCAAAATGAAATTCCAATAATGGATTATCGAAGGATCTTTGGTATAAGGTAGGATTTTTAGTTTCTTTTAGCTTAATGTTTTTTAATTTATAAATTGTTTTCATTGTGCTACATGACGTACTTCCTGAACATTTCTCCTAAAATTTAAATGACCGAAATTAAATACATAGATAATAATAATGATGTTCCATAGAAACCTTCATGTTGTTGGAGGTAAACGAAATCAAACCAAACAACCACTTAAGGCGAGTTCGATTAATTATTTATAATGATTATTTTTTTCTTATTCTACCAAACCACGCTTTAGGTGTATTGAGCATTCCACTTTCTAGTGGAATGACATAATGAATTAAATGAAAGGTAAGTGATATGGTTCCACACTTGGAATTTGGTATTTTAAAAATTAGTTGATTAAATTAACAAATAATAATGAATTGTGATGTAGAATGTATACTTTCATGATCATTTTTATAACATTTAACTAATTTGATAAAAGGAATATAATGACTTTTTAAAAGTTTTGGATAAACTAATCTATCATTGATCACTTACTTAATGCTTGATAATTATTAAGTGATGACCTAATATAATTAAAGTAATTGAATTGAAATTGATTAATGGAATAAATCATGGTGGACTGTGAAATGACATGGATGTCTCTAATGTACTTCTTGTTTTTTATAAATGAAATGGTCTAATGATATATGGTGAATAATGATGATTTTAAATTGACATTAATTTTTCCCACATCCCATATTGAACTTTTAAATAAAATTTACATGATTAGTTATACGATGAATTTAGTTAACCATGAATTATGATACATAATTCATTGGATATGCTTGTAAGGAACTTAATTTTTTTTGAATTATGAATGTTTAAATGGATTTGTACATGGAAATCCATATATAAAATTGAAAATGTGGACATAGAATTCCTTATTAGTTATTGATACTATTGTATGTGGACTTCCTAATTATTTACTAAGATAATTGAAAGGCGTTCCTCATATTTTTATTGAAAATCATGAGATGATTATCCTCATTATCAGACAATGTTTAGCTTATCATTAGTTAGTAAAATTGTTTGATATGTAATTCATTATTATTTGTTGAAAATGTTATGTATGACGTCAGTTACCCCTTGGGATTAATTTTTAATGTGATATTGATTATATAAATGTTTGAAAACTTATGATTTTCAGTGTAAATGGATTTGTTGATTATACACCACATGTGACTGATCTTTATATATAAAATGTAAAATACTCGGATATATTTCATATTGGGATAAAGCTATTATAGGAATCCTGGTGTCTCATTTGAAACCTGATCTTAACATGGTTATTTATAAATCATTAATTTACAATTTCAAATAATTTACTGTACCTTCACATTGTTATAGTTTATATTCACTTTTTTCATTATACACCATTGGTATGACATCCTGCCTTTTTATTACATAAATTTACAATACATTTTACAAAAAGATGATGTTTTTATGTTTTGTGTATTGAAAAAAATGTACATATTACATGAAAACATAATAAATTATTCTATTCCAGATAAAAGGTTATTAAAGTTTCATACTAATTATATTTATTTCATCTCATAACCTAGAGACATACATCAAAGGAAAGGGTGAGCATAAGGCTCAGTAAAGGGAAATAAGAAAAACAATTTACATGTGAGCATGAGCAATATTAATAAGAACCTTAGGAAAATAGAAAAGGCGTGATAAAGAAGCATATAATAATAAAATTATGAATCATAACTTGAAAATTTGGATACAACATTTAATTTAGACATTCATTAGATTATCACCAAGGTCCATCCCCATGGTGTCTTAAAAATTACCAAGCCTATTCACCAAGGTACCTTAATAATTTTTATCTCTAGTGATTAATTTCATTACCCTATACATTAGAGAACTACCAAAGAACAACCTTAATATGTATTTATTATCATTTTATCCACATAGATCAATTTCAAAAATTTCATAAATAACTCATATCAAATAAATGAAATGGATTTCATATCAAAATCATAGCATTTTAAAAAGTGATTAAAAACATGATCATTATGTCATTTATAACCCACGAATAAGGACTGAGGTTTTTATGTATGTAACATACAGAATAAAATAAATACTTTTTATGTATTTATTAATACCCTTATAAATTAAAGAGTTTCAGGTATTCACATAAAGAAAATAATTTAATTTCTTGAAAAAAAGAGAGATTTTGAGACGAAAATTCAACAACATAACAGGTATAAAAAATTGTTTTATAAAACATAAAAAAGAGAAGGGAGAGGGGCCACACATTTATAAAAGACTAATATTATAGTAGAGGGAAAAAATAAAATGTAAATAAAAACATGGTATGAAAATTTTAAATACATACCACATAAAAGAGAACTTGAAAAGAATAGAGAAGTTGGGAGTCCCCTTACCTTGAAGAGTAACTACTAATACTTCATGATCAGGACCTTAAGCACCATAGGAAACCATTTGAGGACTCATTTTGAGGTATTAATATAATTAATTAGTGTATTATAAATTTTAAAAGAATAGAACTGATGAAATGGGTGAGTATTTACAGTAATAGAGTGAGTTTTTATTAATTTCAAAGGATGCCACATTAGTGGTATTGGAAAAACCATGGCCTTTACCATGCTATTTTCCTATGTTATTGGACATTTGGGACACCTCATATCATATTTTGTTCCTCAAGAGTCTAACATAATTATAAAATCATTATTACATCACTAATGATGTCATTAAACACATCAAAACTCAAAACTGTATTTTTACTATTTACCAAAAAACAAAGTATTTTATAAAAATATCATAAATTCAATGTAACCTAATTTCTACGGTCTGAGTTCAAAAAATAAATTTAATTAAACATAATAAATTTATACATATGTGATATTTTACCTTTAAAAATAAAAATACTATATTATTAAAAATAATAGGGGATAGAAAATGCATAGTGACATGCATTGTAAAATTTTCGACACTCGGAAAAACATTTATTTTATCATTTGTAAATAAAAAAGAGTGTATTTATAATACTAATTAATTATAATAAAAAACATTAATAAATATTAATTTTAATATAGTAATAAATTTATAATTGTTATGTGATTAATAAATTTACCAAATTCCATCTTAATTTTTATGAAAAACTATTCTTAAAATAGAAATGATGAAATAAAAATTTTATTAAAACAATGGGATTACATTTTATGTGTCTAAGGCCTTGAAACATAACAACATAAAATTACTACATATTAACTATGGGTAAGGTGTGTGATGGTGATGAACTCTTGGGGTGGCTCATATAACATCGCTCAAGTGGTTATCTTCACTAACATGAACTTTTCCACTAGGAGATTCTGTTCAAGATTAACGTGTTGAAATTTGTCCTGGGCACGGTCCAGAGGGAATGCTAGTGACACTATATCCTTCTCAATATCTATGAAATGAGCTTCATATGGCCCGACTATACTAGATGGGGCCATCGACTCCTATTTTTGTATTAATTAAACAATCATTATAACGTTTAAAATTATTATTGTTTCTAATGGTCATATTAACCAACAATCATATAACGGTCAAAACCCAATGGTCAAATTTCATTTATACTTATATATTTTTACTGGTTATTACATGGTAAAACATAAATGGTTAGGAAACAAGATATTATTCAAAAGTTTTGGTAATTACATTCTACCCCCCTTATGAAATTTTGTCCCCAAAATTTCAACTCATACCCTTAGAAGAGAAAGGGTTTTGGTACTTATGTCTCATAGTTCTATCTGGTTCCCATGCGGAGTCATCATGTTTTTGTTTCCTCCGTAAAACTGTATCAAGTTGGGTTGTCTTGTGGCATAGAACCATGTCTCTATGATCCATAATCTCTACAAGTTTCTCTTCATAAAAGAGGTCATGTTCCAATTGCACCACCACATTATTCAGTACTTGTGAAGGGTTAGGTTTTTACTTCCTTAAGAGGGATATGTGGAATAAATCATGAACATGAGCTATATATGGAGGAATTGGAAGATGATAGGGCACTCCATCTACGCAATCAAGGATTTCACGTTGGCCAATGTACCTAGGGCTAGGCTTATGTTTCTTCCAAAACCTCATGACTCTCTTCCATGGAGAAATTCAATGTAAGACCTTATCACCGACATCAAACTCCATGTCCCTTCGACAGTTCTTGGCATATCTATTCTTCTGACTTCAAGTAGCCTTAATGTGTCATTGGATGGAATCTACCATGGCTGTCACCTCTTGCACTAGACAAGGCCCAAGAAGATTTATCTCACCAACTTCATCCTAACAACAAGGAGTTCTACATCACTTCCCATATAAAGAATCTGGGTTCCATTTGAATGGTTGAGAGGAAACTATTGATGTAAGAGAAATCAACTAATGGGAGATGTTGATTCTATCCTCCTTTAAATTCCATGAAGCATGTTCTTAGCATTTCCACGAGTTTCTAAAGAGCTCTTTCAGATTGACCATCAATTTGAGGGTGATAGCTCACACTTAAATTCAATTAGATACCCAATGAATGCTGAATACTTATCCATAATTTTTATGTAAATATCGGATCAAGATCAGATATGATAGAGAGTGGAACCCCATTAAGGTTTACCACTACCTTCACATAATTCATTGCAAGTTGATCAAGAGAGAAATATTCTTGAAAAGAGATAAAATTGGTTGTCTTGGTGAGACACTAAAATATAACCCATAACACATTGTTTACTTTGGATGTTATCAGGAAACCAATGACAAAGTATATAGTGATATTTTCACACTTCCATGCTGGTATGGGTAGTGGTTATAATACCCCTTTATGATGTTTTCGCTCTTCCATCAGTTGTTGACATACCAAGAACCTTCATGTGTAGTTAGAAAAACCCATTTTCATGTTATCCCACCAATAATGATCACGAAGGTCCCTATAAATTTTTGTGCTTCCATGATATATAGATATTGTAGAGTTATGAACATCATCCATCAGCTCCTTCTTTATTTCTGTAATAGTTGGAACACATATACTTTCATGAAATTTCAGTACACCTTCTTTATCAATATTGAACTCAAGAACCATCCTATCCTTCACAGCCTCAAACTTCTTAGGTAACAATGAATCTTTTTTTTTGTAGATTTGTTGATCCTATTTAGTAATAACAGATGAGAAATCATTTGGACCAGGGTTGATTATGTCCCTTCTCTTACAATTCCCATGTCGAGTTTATCTAGATCCCTAATCAAGGGATTTTATTGAATCCTCAACATTTATAAAACCACAAGGTCATTCCTACTTAACAAATCAATAACATTATTTGCTCTTCCTAGATGATAGTGAGTTGAAAAATCATAGTCACTAAATAGTTCCAACCATATCCTAGGTCTCATGTTCCATTCCTTAGGCATGAAAATATACTTTAGACATTGATGGTATGTGTATATATCACACTTCTCCTCATAAAATTATTACCTCCATATCTTTAGAGAAAAAACAACCACAACCAGCTCAAGATCATGCATATGATAATTAGGCCCATGATGCTTTATCTGTCGAGATGCAAAAAGAATCACATTTATCATTTTTCATGAGGACGTACTAAATCCCTTTTAGATATTCATTAATAAAAATAACAGATACTTATGCAATTGAAGGTAGAGTTAACATGGGTGTCGAAACCTATATCTTCTTCAGCTCTTGGAATGTTTCTTCACACACCTTTATCTAGATGAACTCGACCCCTTTTCTAGTTAAATTTTTTAATGTATTAGAGATTCATGAAATGTTTTCCAAAAACCATCTATAATATCCCTTTAATCCAAGGAAACTACAATTCTCAATTACTATTGTAGGATTAGGAAACTCATATACAACCTTTGTGTTTCCTAGGTCAACTGAGACTCCTTCACTAGTTACACTGTGCCCCAAGAAAGTAAATTGCAACAACCAAAACTCACAATTTCCAAACATTCTAAATAAACTCTACTTTCTTAGAGTTTTCAATATATCCATTAGATGATATTAATTCTCCTACCAATTTTTTGAATATATCAGATTATCATAAGTAAAAACTACCTTAATGTTTTCAAGGATGTTTTTTATGCATCTACTCATAAATTTCATAAAAATAAAAGGTTCATTATTCAATCTGAAGGGAATAACAACAAAATTATAATGCCTATATCCTGATTAAAAGGTAGTATTGGGAATATATTATTTCTTGAACCTTCATTGATGATAACCAAATCACAGATCAATCTTGGAGATGAACTGAGCCCCATGAAGTTGGTCAAATAAATCATCAATTTTTAGAAGGAGTTACTTTTTTTGATACCATTCAGTTCTATATAATCAATGCATAACCGCATTGATCCATTATTCTTCTTCACAAAAAGAATAGGTTCTCCCTAATAAGACACACATGGCTTAATAAACCCCTTCTCAAAATGATTTTGGAGTTTCTTCTTTAATTCCTCCAACTACAAATTATCCATTCTATATCAGTTTTTTGAAATCATCTTGGTACCAGGTATGAGTTCAATAGAGAACTATACCTCTCTTTCCAGGGGATGTATGGGTAACTCCTAAAGAAATATGTCAATGTATTATTTGATGATGGATAAATTTCCTATTCATATACTTTCATTTCCTTATTCATCATCAATGATAAAATGCAAAAATAAGGCTATAAGAGGTTCTTACAGATAATGTTTGGGTCGAGATATATCTCCTTGGAGGATAATAGTAGGTTTCCCATTCAAGACTACTGAGATCTCTTTGTTTCTACATTTGATATTACTCTTCTAATTTGATATCCAGTCCATCCCTAGTATAATATCATATTTCTACATGGGAATTTCTACTAGATTTTTGATAATATTGTTCTTTATGATATAAATACTAGAGTATCTAAACAATATTGAGGATTGGATAATCCCTCCAGGATTCATTAATGATAACTCTACTTTTAGTAGTTTCTGAATCGATTCGATATTCTGTGAAAACATCGAAGAAATAAAGGAATGCATAGAACCAGAATCAAACAAAGTACTTGGTAGATTTAAGAGTGAAACAAGAGTACGTTCCACCACATCATTTGGAGCATCAGCTTCAGTTTTCGTGATAGAAAAAGCACGACGTTTCTCCCTAGAACTATACTGAGGTCGATGATTATTCCCCTATAATACACGTGGATTTGAATAGTGATGGGAAAATATTATAAGATATCCAAACATGAAGAATTAGATTTTAGGTAGGGATTCCACCATCTTCCCTCTATTGTTAGTGTTTGGATGTGGAGGCTTCACCTCACTACAACAATTCCAAGTGATATAAGAATCTTTTCCACACTTGTAACATTTCCTAATCCCAAGAAGGAAGTTCCCCAAATACTTATCCCCACATTTATTACATGGGGGATGTTTCACTTTCTTTCCAACTCTTCCCTGACCAAAGCCCCCCTATGCTTGGATCCATTTATCTCTTCTTTTTCATTTGATTTATGGGACCAATGCCTCTCACAGAACTCCAGTTTAACATTCATTGCACTTTTTATGATCTCCTAATATATGGCATAGTCTCGGCTGTCTAGATTCATTCATAGATGATGTGTTAGTCCACTGAAGAATCTATCAACCTTACCATTAGGATCCATGACAAAGCTAGAGGCCTAATGTGGAAGCCTTGTGAAGTTCGTCTTATAGTGTCCCATAGATTCATTCTCCTTCTGCTTCATCTCAAGAAATTACTTCTCTATTTTTTCTCATTAACGAGGTAAATACTTATTAAAGAATATCCCTATGAACCCTTCCCACCATATAGTTTCTATATCCTCTATTCTTATCATGTTTTTAATCAGTACCCACCACTGGTCGTCTTCTCCATCAAAGGGGGTAAATATCCAGGGTAACCTTCTCTTATTTAGAACAATGAATTATCGAAAAGATCTTTTCTGTAGAGATTATCCACTATTACACAATAAATGGGTCAGTAGATCCACTAAACGTTGGCGGTTGTTGATGCATAAAAGAGAGAGATTTTGAGATGAAAATTTTACAGCCTAACAGGTATTAAACATAGTTTTATAAATAATTAAAAAGAGATGGGACATGGATTAACCCATTTATAAGAGACTTAAATTATAGTATATGGACATAATAAAATAGAAATAAGAACTTTTTATGGAAATTTGTAAGACATACCACCTAAAAAATAAATTGAAAGGATAAAGATATGTTGGGAATCCCCTTACCTTGAAGAGTAACTTATAAAACTATAAGGCCAGGAACTTAAGGGATTTAGGACACATTAGGAGGAATCCTTGAGAGTTAGAACTAACATAAAATCAAGGAGGATGAATTTTGAATTCTTAAAAACAAAGGAATGGTAGGGTATTTATAGTAAAAGAGAGGGAGTTTTTTTATTAATTTCAAAGAACACCTCATTAGTGGTATTTAAAATACCATGGGCTTTCCCGTGGTATTTTACCATGGTATAGGCCACTAAGGACACATAATATCATATTTTATTCATAAATAGTAGACCAGAATTGATACATCACAAATGAAGTCATTAAACATTCTGAAACTCAAAAATGTATTTTTTACTATTCATCGAAAAACAATGTATTTTAGAATAATCTCATAAATTAACTGTAACCAAATATCAATGTTCTGAATTCAATAATGACATTTATTTTATATTAATAAATATATAAATATCATAAATATTACTTTAAAAAAAAATAATATTTATTAATATAAATAATTGAGGACAAAAAATGCATAGTGACAGGCATAGTAAAATTTTTGACACGTGAAATTTTTTTTATCATTTGAAAATAAAATAGTGTGTTTTTATCGGACTATTTTATTTTAATAAAAATTATTTGTAATTTCTTAAGTTAATATAGTAGTACAATTTTTACACGAAATATGAATGTATGAAATTCCATTTCAATTTTTATGCAAAAATATTCTTAAAACGGAAATGATGAAATAAAAAATTTATTAAAAAATTAGATTAAATTTTAAGTAACTAGGTACTTGAAAAATAAATCTTTAGAACAACCACATATTACTTAAGGGTAAGGTGTGCAATGGTGATGGACTCTTGGGGTGCCTCAGATAACATCGCCCGAGTGCAAATATCTACTAACTTGAACTTTTTCCGTAGACCATTCTGTTCAAGCTTAACATATTGAAGCTCAACTTGAGCTTGGAATAGAGAAAATCCTAATGATTCTATCGCTTTCTGATGCTCTGAGAAATTGGCTTCGTATGGCCTGAGTCTACTAGAAGAGTCAATTGACTCTTCTTTCTATATTATTAAACAATAATTTTTACATTAAATTTTTTATTCTTTCTAACGGTCATATTAACTAATGTTCAAATAACATTAAAAACTTGGTGGTCACATTTCATTTATACATATATATTTTTATTGATTAGGACATAGTAAAACATGAATTTTCCGAAAACCACATATTATTCAAAAATTTGGGTCGTTATAATTGGTGGTTTCTTACTGAGTTTTACTCACACCCTGTTGAGGGAACTATTTGGTACTTGGAGAAATTTATCATATGTAGGTTAGGGAATTTCTCAGGGTTCTTGATGTTATATCTTTTGGGTTTTGAATTGGAATGAGGGAAGAATATGAGAATGTACTCATGCTATCTTAAATAGTCAGAGTCTTTTATTTATTTATTATTTTTTCAGTCTAGACCTATTGTATCTATTACTTATTGTATGTTGAATAATTGTATTTTGAATAAGAACGTTCATGCATGGTTAGTGATACTGTAATTTATTGGGTTATCTGTTTAATTTTTATTTTCGATTATTATTATCTTTATCTACCTTTCTTTATTTATGCTTCCATTGGGGTTTTTACTAATACAGAGCATATAGTCTCCACACACGACATCTTTTAGACCCTCATTTATAGTTGTTAGTCTCTTTAATTTGGGTTGGGGGGGGGGGGAGCTTTATGGATTATAAAAAAACAATATGGTTACTATTTATAGAGTTAACTAGGTTGGTAGGTAAAAAATGGGTAAAAAAACTTTATTTTTTCATTGTTTTAATATTTTGGGATGATAGACTAGAGACTAGGAAATTTTCAGAATAGGTTAACTAGCTCATTTATGGTAATGTCCAACCCCTATAAGAGAGACAGATCATGTGTCTAGGAATGGGACTAGTGTTCATATGTTCCATTAATATAATTGATTATTATTTAATCTTTAGTGATTGATGTATTTTTTATGGTTCCTGATTTATGCTATTTATATTTTTTTATTGTATGGATAGAGAATAGGTGTGTTCATGCATCATTTTATGCACATAAGTTTCACATTTCATTATCAGTATTACATGTAAACCATGTTTTCATGATTATTTTAAAATTTTATCTATACACCATGCTTGGATGATTATTTAGAATGATTACCTGTATGAAATTATTCTATGACTTCCTACCTTATAACCTATATTCTCTGCTAAGGTGATAACTTTAGTTTTTAGAATAATGATGTAAATTTTATTAAATAATCTATCTATATAAAACCAAATAAAATTTTCCAACATATGTTGATGATGATATTCTATATAACTAACATGAAAATTATTAATGAAAAGAAATTATTTTGAAGTTCAATCTTGAAAATGGAAAAGAATTGTCTAGTTTTTTATAAATTCAATCCATTTTTATGGATATCAGTTAAATGGTCTTTCAATTGAAACATATAAAGGCTTAAACCTCCATAAATTTGAAAAGAAGACCAATATAAATGAATCATTATATGATTCTCGCAGCCCATTTAGGTGAATTTTATCATTCTATTCCTATTATAATAACCCACTAAGGGTGTCTTGAAATTAAGATAAATCAATTGTTATTTGGTTTCAATTAAATGAGACTCCAATTGAAATTTTTAGATCATTGAATACATAAATTAGGTATGCTTACCCATATAACATAACCTAGGTTAGCTTTATGGGGCCCTCATAGGTCACGTTTTTTTCTTACATTCCTTGGTACTGAACCCCACATGGGGTATATTAATGATAAATGGGATGGTTATTTAAATAATCAATAACCACTTATATGGTGATTTTATAAAGAGTATTTTCCTCTATAGTTTTTGAGTGTCCTTTTATTGAACAAATATTGATGTGAGAGATTATGGATAAATAACAGGTTAAAGGAAATTATGAAAAATTCATTGAGAAAATAATGTAGATTTAGCAAAATAAATTTCCCATTATAGTTTGTTATTTTTTTCATTTATGGCTAATAATTTATTGTGAACATATAAGAGACTCTTTAATGTAAAAAAATGTGATGCCATGAAATGGACTAAATAAAACCATTAGTGGTGTTAATATCTCAAACCCTAATTTAAGGCTTAGCTTATAAGTTTCCTTGGGTTACTAGGGAGGGAATGAAATATATTTCCAATAGGTTTACAAGTCCTTATTTTTTATTATAACAAAAGGATAAATGATATTCCCTAGTTTATTTTTAGTAATGGACTTGTTTTAAAGTTGATTAGTTTTAATAGTTGAGAGGATAACCTAGTTGTGTAAGCACACTTGGATATAGGATACTGGTAGAATTTTAAACATAGTTCCTCAACATGGTATGTGCCATTACTTGACCATATGAGTAACATAGGTTCTTACGTTGATGAAACGACCCCGAGGGTATGTGGGTGGATATCTAGTGAGTTGAACCTTGATGGGGAATTTCTATATTCAGGTCCCAATCAATATCATATCTTCCTCATCTTATGTTGGTTTTTGATTATATATTAAGAACATTAATATGAGGATTCTAGGATACGATCAAATCTTGGTAGGCCGATACGTGGCAATTGATGTTGTTATTCCTTTGTTGACAGACTTTGACCCTTTAGATTTATGATATCCTTAACTTATTCTAGTTCATCCTCTTTAGATACATTTTATTGGTATGTTGGATATCGTGTAATACATACCCATAAGTGGGATATTTTTCTCATTTGAGATACCATGGGGATAGGTCGATGGACCTACTGGCCCTGTTTTGAGTTGTGATCAATAAGTATAGGTGGAAGACCAGAATACCCATTACAATGAATTAGATCCTGGTGAGTCATCCATTCTTGATTTGATCATAGGAAACCTATTAGGGAGGTTGTTTCTAGTTTATTTAGGACTTAAAGGTGGCGAGATAAGTTGTATAATTGTTTGGAGACTGATGAATGGAAGGTTCGTGGGTTTTCTGATGTAGGCGTGATGAATCATGCAGTTTTTGATAATGCACCTTGGATGATCGGGTATCAAAACTGGCATTGATGGGTTGAAATGTCAAGTTTCCTTGATTATATTACTATTGGTTATGTGGTTTACATGTTACTTTCTGAAAATGTCACTGTTAAATAGATATTCATCCATTAAATCATGGCACATGTGAGGTGCTAAATTTTAAAGAGGAGTTCCAAGGGAGATCCCAAATGTTATGATGGATATTCTATATAGGAAGGTTATCTTTGCATTTTTTATGAATGAAACATGAGAGTGTGAGTCTAGCATTGGACATGGTATTATTGGGTGTATACACTTTATGTATGGTGATTTTGGTTCATGTTGGTTGTGCATGGTAAAAAGTTTATGTAGAATGTCAGATCGTTATTTGGTATAAGTCGAGGAACACTAATTTAGAATTTGATACATACAGGAATGATGACTTGGAGAATTGGATAAATTAAAGGATTCTCCCTTATGATAAGGGATTATTTATATATAAACCATCTTCTAGGATATAGTCAACCAATGTGTGGGCCTTGATATTCATTTTTTGGATATATGGTGTTAGGGTTTGTTTATGTAATGTGTGTACTCCTTGTTATGATCATGGATCTAGAAAGTAATATTCATCTATCAATGGAATCTTAGTTTACGGCTAGCTTGGATACGATCATTCCAAATACATAGACATTATCTTGATTACACAGGGATAGCCTCAGTTATAAAATGATCAACGCAAATATCTTTTTTTTCTTGGATAGATGGAGGAATTCATTTGGACTTGGGCTCGAGGAGTGGTTCAAGGTAATCCATGAGGAGGGGTGTACACCTTTAGACCTTTGATTGTGGTAACCCTCAATGTGAATTTAAACTCAAATAACATCATGAAGACCATCCCTCGATAGTGGGAATGAGTGTTTAGTGGTGTTTTCATTAGGGATTAGATAAGATTGGGATCTAATCCATGCTAGTAATTATGTACGAGTGTGAAAAAATTAAGGACTATGGTTATTGGAAACATAAATAATTTGTGCAACATTGAGAATTATACTAAGGTGGGAAGTGGATATCAGTTTTTAGTGGGAGACACGCATGCGACAAGGGTCATGGGATCTTGAAACTGATCATTAGATGGTTGTTTGGTTTTTCAAATGCTACTGGATAAATAGAACAATGAAAGAATGTATTTCTATAAAAATGATAAGTTTAGTTTTGAAAACGGACATGGATGGAGTTTGGAATTGGTGTTCAGGCCCAAAGTATCTTATGTAGATCCATGTGTTGAAGATCTGGTATACATCAATGTTTGTGCTATAGCACGATGATGGCTATGGTCAGGGGATAGGTCAGCCGAGATATGTCATAAGAAGCGGGATACAGTATTTGGTGATCTGGATTAAGTAAATCTCAGTGGGCCATAGATTATTGGAAAAAAACCTATCTTTGGTTACTTGTGAGAGACTAAAGACAAGCATTTATATAAAAAGTCAAATCAAGGAAATTTGACTTAAGTTAGTTTGAGAATTTATATGCAGTCAATGAGGAAACACGTTTAGAACATTGTTTAGTTGAAATGAGTTTAATGAAAAGTTTAGACACGGATTTTCAAGGAAAATCTGGTATGATTTAATTAAGTGTAGTTGATTGGAATTTAAATGTTTAAATCAATTAAGACCTGGAGGTAGTTTCCCCAAGTGTGACCAAGTTTAATGATTTCAGAAACATTCTTAGATCACTATTAGAATTCCAATGGTGTAATTTTGTTTGAAATTCTGAAAGCAGAGGTCATGTGGCTCAAAATTAGTCTTTAAGGAAAGAACCTACAGTTGGGAGTACCATATGATTTTTGATAAAAGAGATGATTCAATGATAAATTATAGGTTTAGGTTGGATCAATTAAACTTCATCATAGTGTTTTGTGTGTGTTTATGATTATTGAATCTAGTTTTAGTAGCTAAATCACTAGATGATTTATATAATAGTTGGAGGCGCATTAAGAGTTTTGAAATGAAATGAGGCTGATTGAGAAAAAAATTCCTAACCCATATTGTCTAGGTAGTTTATTATGATGTATCATTTGACTTATTGAAAATAAGAAGTTTTATGGTGGGTGGATTATATGATCTCGTGTTTTGGATCATGTTGTAAATTCTAAAGGAATTTAATATTCATTTGGTAGATGGTCCAAATCTTTAGCTAAGAATTGTAATTTTATCACGAGAATTTGGAAACATAAAAGTATTATTTTTTGGTTGGGTTTAATTCCAAAATAGTATAGTAGGAGTTCAAATGGATTTCTATATAATTGGGGTTTGGGAGTTCAATTTTAGGAGAGACAGTCTTGGATGCAGGGTAAGTACTAACTGTGTGGCTCAACTATGTGGCCTATTTTGTATAGGGATAAATTTTGTTAGAACCATGTGAGGTGATCCAGTAATCAACATGTCTTGGTATAGAGTTGAAAGGGATCATTCATGTTTGGTTCGAGGTTTATATAACTATTTACGACAACCAAGTAGGGTATCAAAGCTTCAAACAATGTCACTTCACCGTTAGTGGATGGTTTGACTAACCATGTATCCTAACTACGTGCCTTTAAATTATAGTAAATAATGATATTTTTTAATGAAATTTAATTATATCAACAAATTTTCCTTTATTATTATGTTATATATAATAAAACAAAGAAATTACATATTGAACATTATAAAAAGAGTATTCTCAAAAATTAATAATTAAATAAGTGTTATTCAGAGAAATTAAGAACCCTATACGGATGGAATATGAACTTGGAAATTGGAATAATAATATGACTATTAGAAATAGTAAAATGGCCAATAGAATTGAAACCACTCCTATGAAATTGTAAATAAAATTTTGTTATGTTATATATTAAAATATGGTATATTTATATCTTAGAATAAGAAATTTTTTTTTTGAAAATGATAAATTAAATGTTGGTATTGTGTGAAACCTAAATGTTTATTTAGAATTTTATAATTAATGTAAGGATTTAAAAGAAAATTTATGTTCATAAAACAGAGTCAAAAAATTATTGTCTTTTCGTATTATAATTGTAATATAATATTATAGGACCATAATTAATTTCTCCGTGTGGTATAAAATATGTTATAGTATTAAAATTGTTATTATTTTTTCAATAGATGATGATTTTAAATAAAAATAAAAATTTTCATATTTAGATAATTGTTATCATAAAATTTCATCCATTTTTTAATTCTAAATTTTGATAAATGGTTCAGGTGAATTATTGGGATTTTTCTAAAATAGTTGAATTTTTAGTGAATAGTGAAATATGATAATTTACAGTATTTAACAAATACAAGAATTATTGAGTAATGGATGATGTATGGATAAAGTAAGAACCTATTATTTTTATCTCTTAAGAAACCATTTATTGTATTTAGGCATTGGAATCAACACTATTGATTGTCTTGAGCCAAAAAATAAAAAAATGAATAAAACAATAAAAAACCCCTCTCCTAAAACTATAAATACCACCACTCACCACACATTCTACTAACACCTCCAAAACCTTGATTATTGTTTTAATTATTCCCAATTCACTTCCCATGAATCTTCCCCATGTTTAGGAGCTTCTGATCTCAAAAAAATACAAAACCCAAGTGCCTTAGGAAAGTTCTCTAGGAGATGTTTTACCAGAGGTAAAATCCCCCGTCTTTCTCTTTTAAATTCTTTCTTTCTTCCACCTCATACTTCCCTCTACAATACAACGATACATGATTACTCCAATATCAAATATAGTCATTAATTTTATTTTTCTAATGGATTATCAATCATGAAATCCCTTCTTTTCTCTTTTAATTTTAAGATTTAAAACATCGTCCGTGAGGTGTCTATTTACCGCATTTGTGGATGACAAGTTTTCATTTTCTATTACCACCTTCAGGGAAGATCATAAAAACATTATTATGTTTAAAATAGATTTAAACATTCGTTTTATATATTTCATCATGTTCTGTAACTTTTATATATACATAATAGTAATTAATAAAACAAAACAAGTTCATGTTGATCGAAAAAGTCCCAAAATAAACTAATCCTTTTACATTAATGTTTAATCAAATGAATCATTCTCATATATGGTGAAAATTATATATAGAACAATTTAAAATTATTTAATTTAATTAATACCATATAATTTTCCCTCTATAGTTTGTCTTTCATTTTACAAGAACACCCATAATTAAACTCTAGGGAACCGATCATGAAATCCTAAAATAAACACCCCCAGAGCAAGAAAAATAAATCCTAAATTTCCTAAAAAAGGCCAAAAAATGAACAAAATAAAATAATAATAAAACATATATATGTAGAAAAAGGTTCTAAATTAATTTAATAATTGATATAATTTTAGTACCTAGGAAATTAAGCACAAGTGCAAAAGACATTCATATATAGGATAGGGGATTCTTGGAGAACCTTCCTTTTTTTCTTTTGGGTTACAATTTATCTCTTTTTAACACAATTTAATTATTATTTCATATTATTTACTCCTAAATTATGGGTGTATGTTCCAAACGTATCTACCTATTTCAATTCATCTCTCTTTGAGAATGAAATACATGTTTTATAAGGTTCCCTTTTCAATTCCTCTTAATAAGCATGCCCGATGAATGAGAGCTTCCCAAATTCTTTCCAATTTTCAAGAACACTCTATAATCAAATTTAATGAAAAATTATTTTTATAAAAAAACTCATTTTATCATGAAAAACTACCTTAGTTCATTTTTTGTATTTATAGAAACAATTATTCCTTTTTTCAATTTAAATACCCTTTAATATTGTCCCTCAAACCTCACTAAGTGGATCATTTATAAAGCTTAAAAAAATACTTTTTAGATATTTTCCATTATGTTAGACATTATTTTTCATCAATTATGTCTATTTTTCATTTTTAATGTCAATAAATGATTTTAATCATTTATTTCACGGATACCTTAATGATACATACTTTTGTTATGCATTATGGCATGATTATGATAACCCTTTATATCCATGGGTTACTATTAAATTTATTTATAATGTTTGATTGTAACGCCCGAGACTTTTATAAGAAATATTTTGTTTTTATCAATGGAATATTTCAATAACACTGGCTTGGCTTTCTTTACACGCAACCACGACCTTCCTCGATAGCTTGCGTCGTACACAATACCGAGTTTCACTAAACAACGATATGCTATTAAAATATTATTAAAACTAGCCGTTATGAATAGTAAAAACCACTTTTTGAAATTTTATGAATTTTATTTTTCAAAATTGACTTCATTTTTGGATTCGGAATATCAAAATTAGCCTAGGGTGAAATTTTGGTATTTTTCTGAAAACTTTCAATTTTGATGAATAGTGAAACCACTAAGTGGTAGTTAAAAAAACTGAATTTTTCATAAAACTTAATTTTACCGCTTCTGTGAGTGGAATTTAGAAAATTCAAGAGACACGGTTAATATCAAGGACTAAAATGTGGTTCAATGAGATGAAAATAATTTTTGGTGAATAGTAACTTTTTACTTTTTTTACCACGGTTAAAAGTAAATAGGGTAATTAAGGGTAAAAGTGTTATTATTATTACCCTAAAACATGTCCTAATTCTATTGGATAAGTGTAATTCGACCAAAAACAACCTTAGGAATAAAATATGACTATTTAGGCCCACTTGGATTAGATTAGGATATTTATTATTAATTTATTTAAAGAAGGGTTAAAATAGTTAAAATCAAAGTTTAATAAGTAAATAATTTTTAATATAAGGTTATACATAAGATAAATTCGACTATAAATATTAATTAGAAATCTAGAACGATTTCCTACATAATGATATTTTATTTGTAAATTTTAAACATTAAATAATATAATTTATTTATGACACTAAGATGATGCAATAATTATCTTATTAATAAAATATTGACATAATTGATGTTATAAACACAAAAATAAATGTAATTAGAGACTTTTTATAAATTACACTAATTTTATAGGTTAATATGACATGTTAGTATTGATTTAATTAACTTTTTTAGAACTAATCATTCTGTTATAAGTTTCACAAAAATCAATTACTAAATAGTGTCAAAATTGACATAAAATAGTTTTTAAAACAAATATTATATTAGTAATTGTTATTTTATTCCCAAAATCTATGGTTCGGCCAAATGACTTATATAAGGTTATATATATTAATAATAAACACCTTGGGGTTCGTTTGGCTGCTTATAGTAAGTTTATTAACCTTATAGTATTAGAACACAAGAAGACTCGGTAAATGTATAATTATTTAACTTAATGTTAAATCTAAATGATAAGGTTATAATAGGAACCTAAACTTGTCTAAATTCTCTTTTATGAGAGGATTTAGACCCATACCCACCTTATCTTCGAAATATATCAATTTGGAGCTATTTAAAACCGAACTTGACTTTATAATAAAATAATATTTTTAGTTTTCCCAATGGAGCCCCTCTCCTCCCTTATAAAAGGGCACCTCCTCCCCCTCTTACTCACACCACTTTGAGACTTCAAGATCAGCCAACCCAGGCCAATTTCTTCTCTCCACTTCCCTAGAAACATCTTAGAGGTTCTGGTCTTCTTGAAAGACCTATTTTAGTGCCCTAAAAGGAGGTCTCAAAGAAGCACATAAAGAAGAGGTAATGTCCGTTACCGATTCTTTCATCTTTATTTTTTCTTCCACTTCTTCTTCTTTAGTTGTTTCATTATGAAGTAATAACATCAGTATCACTAATATACTGATATGTAATTATAACTATGAAACAACCTTATATCACCATCTATCCAGCCTACGGAAAAAGAAGTCACCGCGCGTGCGTACGTACGGAATACCGTCTCCACGCCGCGGTGTAATCTATTTTCCACCACCACCTTACTTGGATGGGTATAATGGTGTAAATAATGACTATATATGACTATTATAAAGTGACACTGATTATGAAATAGTATAAATACACTCCAATACAATTCCACGATCATAGGAACGGTATCATCACTCGTGCGTACGTACGGAATACCATCTCCACAATGTGATGTGACTCGTTCTACATGATCTTCATTTCATAATGATTGTATAAATGAATTGAATGAATTAATATGATATATATTACACTAATAACATTCTGGAATTGAGGTATCTATAACCTAAAGAGAAGAATAAGAATTTATTCGACAAAACACGCATAAGAACAAAAAGTTATAAACACCCGAATAACAAGTAGCAATGAAATATTACTACTAAGAAGCTACGAATATGACCATATATGATATCATAAAAATAAGTATGATTCTGGAATAAGTCAATAACATTATTTAAATCATTATACAGGAGGTTTGTACACTTACGAAGCAAAACGGACCTAAGGTAAGGGAAATATCACAATCTCATTTTTATCCGAGATTGTCTATACTTTGGTATTTACTAGGTGTATTTTATCATCCACATCTATGTTTCCTCAATATTTAATATTATTTCCATCCAACTACAATTGTTTAAATCCAATTTTACCCTTCGGTGAGTTTTTAGTAAAATATATGAAAGGAATCTTTTGTCGTTTTTCGTACGAGGTACTTTTTGACTTTTCCGACAAAAGTACGAGAAGAATGTTTTTTTAACTTATACGGAATGAATGGATTTTTAAAACATTATTTCCAAGAATATTCCTTTAAAAGTTTCCATGTTTATTTTTATACAATTTTTTTTAGTTTAAAATTGTATGACATGTTAAAAAAGGAAAATGTTTTTGAAGTAGAAAGGATATTTTCCTCAAGAATGGAGTTCAAGTGTTTTATCAAAATTATTTTCCATAGAAGATAATACAGGGTTCTGTTTTTATCCCTATTATTACATTTATTTGATTATGTTGTGATGGAATTATTTTTATGAATTCCTTTATCTTATATGGATTGTTGGATGATGTCACGATGTTTAAGATTCCCATTTTTATTACATGGGTTATGCAATGATGTATGATTTATGATTTTGTGGCACGCATAAGAATGGTATCATTATGAGATGGGTGGGACCTATATCTCCCTCCAATGAATTAGGTAAAGATTTTATATCTCATGAGATAGACATGGATGGAACGGTAGGTTATACCGGTTCAGTGAAACATGACTGAAACGAGGAGTGAACTCGGTTCAGAAAGGGACTTTTTCCACTAAGATTGTCTTGGCAATGAGTCTTGACTAATAAGAAATGATTATCTATGATTATGCGTGTATGAAACAAAGTTTCATGTTTTAGTTTATGATTATTGGGATTACATTTCACTACTATGATTTATCCCATGTTATGAAATTATGATCTCTTTTGCAGGTTAAGATTTCCAAAAGTTAAATTCTTATGTATATGATGTGATTGATATTTCGATTGTTTACCCTTACTGAGCATTTGAGCTCACCATTTTGTATGTTTTATTTTCCCAGGTCAGGAAGAAGGTTGTTAAGTAGAATATTCCAAAAATGGACTCTAGATATGATGAAATAAATGGAAGGCAAAGTAGATGCTTTATGAACCAGTTGTTTATGTTTCCCAGTTTCTAAAGACACTATACCTAAACGGTCCTTTCTTGGTTTTGTTATATGTTGTAATAAGTGTGCTTCAATTCTGAAGTAATAACAATGTATATAAAGTATGAGTCATTATAGTTGGTATACGAGGAAAGGTATAGTCAACCTTTGGAAACTAGGATGTGAAAGCCTTACTAAGAACCCTAAGGATAAGTCTAAGAATCGAACACAATCTTAGTGTTTTAGAAATGGCCATGAATAACATAGGATAAGACCTTAAGTGTGAAATTTTATTCTTGATTATGTGGTTTTACTATTATAATTAGTGTTTCTCACACTATGTTTCTTGGTTTTAGTCAATGGATGGAACCCGAAGGAACCGTGTTAATGCGGAATGCGACGGGCAATGCAATGATTGTCCCCCTGAGCAACCAAACGTTATGGCAGCTGGAATGCAAAATCTTGTAGCCATGATCACACAACTCTCTCAAGCTATGAATCATGCAAGACTTCCAAAAAAGCAAAGAAAGGAGCAACATTCTGTTGAATCCTTCATGAGATAGCGTCCACCTTCATTCAGCGAGTCTACTGATCCATTAGTTGCTGAACAATGGATTAGTACTACTGAAAAGATATTTTCAGTTCTTCAATGTTCTGAGCATGATAAAGTCATCTTAGCAGTGTATCGTTTGGAAGGTGATGCTGATCAATGGTGGAATCTTATTAAGAATACGAGGCAAAGGGATGAAATTGAGTCCATGGAATGGGACGAGTTCCAGAACTTATTTTTCAATAAGTAATTCCCTCGTATTCTCCGAACAAAGATGGAGAAAGAGTTTCTTGAACTGAAGTAAAAGGATGATGAATCTGTTGGTACATATTAGGCAAATTTTACAAGACTTGCAAGGTATGCTTCTGGTATTATTATCCAACCTAAGAGTAAGATCGATCAATTCTTTAGTGGCTTAAAACCAAGTCTTCGAAGGTCCATAGCCATAAGGGACTTCAATAGCTACGAGGAAATCGTTCGATGTGCTCTCAAAGTTGAGATAGATATTGGAGTAACCCATCAGTCATATGGGTTTGATAATAAGAGGAAAATGGAATTCAAAGGAAAATCTAAAGAGCACACTGAAAAGAAGATGAGATTTCCCTTATGCTCAATGTGTGGAAAGAAACATGGAGGGAGTTGTCTTAAAGGGACAAGTAAATGTTTCAAATGTGGAAAGGAAGGTCATCGGGCATTTGAATTCCGCGATGATGGGAAGAAGATGTCTAATGATACAAACAAAGGAAGGGATACACAGAATGAACCTACTACACTTCAATGTTTCAAGTGTAAGGAGATGGGACATTATGACAATAAATGCCCTAATCCAAGGGTTGATGATGATGGTCGACGTCAACAAACTCTTATGTCTAAAGACAAAGGAAAGTCACATGCAATTTCTATCAGCAATGTGGTGTACGATAACGATGTGGTGAAAGGTACACTTACCATCCACTCTAAAGTAGCAAATGTTTTATTTGATTCTGGATCCACTCAATCATTTATTTTTGAAGAATTTTCTAAGGGTATCACCATATTACCTCAACAATTAGATGTTGAGTTAGATGTGAAAACACCTAATGGCACAACAGTCGCATCAAAAGTTTATAATTCTTCTCCGATTGAAGTTTGTCGGAAAGTGCTTCCTGAAAATCTTGTGATCCTTCCTATAGTGTAATTTGATGTGATTCTTGGCATGGATTGTCTTTCTCTACATGGAGCTCATATCAATTTCCAAAGAAGGGAAGTCACATTTCATATTCCAGATCAATCTATGATCGTCTATCGATGCAAGGATGAACATAACCTTCCAGTGGAAATTTCTTCCATTTTATGGGTATTGATTCCACTAAATGAAGGTTATTTATCTCAAATGGTTGGTGAGACACTCACAATTAAGAATATTCCCATTGTATGGGAGTTTGATGATGTCTTTTCGGAGGAATTACCGGGTCTTCCACCAAATCGTGAAGTTGAGTTTTCAATAGAACTCGTACCGGGTTCTTTGCCTATTTCAAAGACACCTTATAGAATGTCCCCAATTGAGTTGCAGGAATTGAAGAAGCAACTCCAAGAGAATCTTGATAAGGGGTTCATACACCCTAGTGCGTCACGTTGGGGAGCACCTGTTCTGTTTGTTAAGAAGAAAGATGGATTAATGAGACTCTGCATTGATTATCGAGAACTTAACAAGATCACTATCAAGAACAAATATCCTCTCCCGTGCATTGATGACCTATTTGACCAACTATGCAGAGGTCAATACTTTTCCAAGATTGATCTTCGTTCAGGGTATCATCAATTAAGGTTCAAAAGGGAGGATATACCAAAGACAGCTTTCCGTATAAGGTATGGACACTATGAATTTATAGTTATGCCATTTGGTCTTACTAATGCCCCTGCTATTTTCATGGATCTAATGAATATAGTCTTTAGAGACTATCTTGATCAGTTTGTGGTAGTCTTTATAGACGATATTCTTGTCTATTCAAAGAGCAAGGAAGAACATGAAGATCACATGAGAATTATATTGAAGACCCTAAGAAAGGATAAGCTTTATGCCAAATTTACCAAGTGTGAATTTTGGCTTCAAAAAGTTTCATTTTTGGGTCACATAATATCAAAATAGGGGATATCTGTGGATCTAGCAAAAACAGAGGTTATAGAAAGATGGTCAAGACCAATAACAGTAACTGAGATATGAAGTTTTCTTGGTTTGGATGGATATTATCGATGTTTTGTGAAATATTTTTCACGATTATCTAATCCACTCACCAAGTTGACTCGGAAAGGAGTTAAGTTTGTTTGGATGGAGGAATGTGAAGATAATTTCAAGGAGTTGAAAATAAGGTTATCCAGTGCACCTGTGCTCACACTACCTTGTAGTGGAGAAAGGTTTGTGAACTATAGTAATGCATCCAAGAAGGGATTGGGGTGTGTTCTTATGCAAAATGATATGGTGATAGCTTATGCCTCACGATAGTTGAAAATCCATGAGAAAAATTACCCAACACATGATTTGGAGTTAGCTGCGGTAATCTTTGCATTAAATATTTGGAGGCATTATCTTTATGGAGAAAGGTGTGACATTTATACTGATCATAAATGTTTAAAGTATATTTTCACACAAAAGGAGCTGAATATGCGTCAAAGAAGATGGTTGTAGCTGATTAAGGATTATGACTGCACAATCCATTACGACCCTGGGAAAGCAAACAAAGTGGAAGATGCATTAAGTCAACAAGACCATGCCAGTTTATCCATGATGAGGATCACAAAAGATCCAATATATATGGATTTACAAAGGATGGATCTTGGAATTATAATGGAAGGGGAAAAATCGTATCTTTCTCAAATAAATGTTCAACCATCTATACATGTGAATATTAAAGAGGCACAGAAAGAAGATGTCAGGTTACAAAAGAAGGTGAGAAATGTTCCTGAATTCAACCTTGATTGTGATGGGATAATAAAGTTCAGGAATCGGGTTTGGGTTCCTCCCATCCCCGAATTAAAGAAGGAGCTGCTGGATGAGGCTCATAGTTCTTCATTCTCTATTCATCCTAGAAGCACGAAGATGTATTGGGACCTGAAAGAGTACTTCTGGTGGGATGGAATGAAAAGAGATGTTGCTAAATATGTCTCTCGATGCTTGGTTTGTCAACAAGTTAAAGATGATAGACATAAGTCTAAGGGGATGTTACAACCATTACCCATACTCGAATGGAAATGGGAAAACATCACTATGGACTTTGTCATAGTACTTCCTAAAACATCCAAAGGAAATAATGCTATCTGGGTCATAGTTGATCGTCTTACAAAGTCTGTACACTTCATCACTATTAGAGAGGATTTCTCTCTGGATCAGCTTGCCAGGATACATGTGTAGGAAGTAGTAAAATTGCATGGAGTACCAATTTCTATTATATCTGATCGGGATCTAAGATTTACCTCAAAGGTCTGGCGAATTCTTCAGCATACTCTAGATACAGAGTTGAGTTTCAACACTGCTTATCAATCTCAGACAGAAGGTCAGTCTGAGAGAACAATTCAAACTCTAGAAGATTTGTTGAGAGCTTACTCTATGGATTTCAAATGTGGTTGGGATCAACACCTACCTTTGGTGGAATTTTCTTATAATAATAGCTTTCACTCCAGTATTCAGATGGCTCCTTATGAAGCTCTCTATGGAAAGAAATGCAGTACTCCAACTTGCTGGGATGAAGTTGGGGAAAGAAAGCTATTAGGACCCAATCTCGTTGATGAAATGGCAGATAAGGTCAGATCTATTCAACAACACATAAGAGAAGCTCAGAGTCGACAAAAAAGTTATGACGACAACCGAAGAAAAGACCTAGAGTTTGAAGTGGGTGATAAAGTATTCTTATGAATATCTCCCGGGAAGAGGGTCATGAGATTTGGAAAGAAGGGGAAGTTGAGCCCTAGATATATCGGTCCTTTCAAAATACTGGATCGTGTTGGGAAGGTAGCTTACCGATTGGCGCTTCCACCGAATCTCTATCAAGTTCACAATGTGTTCCATGTATCTCTCATGAGAAAGTACATACCTAATCCTTCACATGTACTCAGCTCAGAAGTTATACCACTGGAGCAAGATCTTTCTTATGAAGAACAACCGATAGAGATTCTAGATCGTAGCGAAAAAGTCCTACGAAACAAGACCACTCTATTGGTGAATGTTTTATGGAGGAACCACCAATTAAAAGAAGCTACATGGGAGCTTGAGGATATGATGAGGGAGAGGTATCCTCATCTTTTTGTTACAAAGTGACGAATTTCGAGGGCGAAATTCATTTTAAGGGGGGTAGAATGTAACGCCCGAGACTTTTATAAGAAATATTTTGTTTTTATCAAAGTAATATTTCACTAAAACTGGCTTGGCTTGCTTTACACGCAACCGCGACCTTCCTCGATAGCTTGCGTCGTACACAATACCGAGTTTCACTAAACAACGATATGCTATTGAAATATTATTAAAACTACCCGTTATGAATAGTAATAACCACTTTTTGAAATTTTATAAATTTTATTTTTCAAAACGGACTTCATTTTTGGATTCGGAATATTGAAATTAGCCTTGGGTGAAATTTTGGTATTTTTCTGAAAACTTTCAATTTTTGATGAATAGTGAAACCACTAAGTGGTAGTTAAAAAAAACTGAATTTTTCATAAAACATAATTTTACCACTTCTGTGAGTGGAATTTCGAAAATCCGAGAGACACGGTTCATATCAAGGACTAAAATGTGGTTCAATGAGATGAAAATAATTTTTGGTGGATAGTAACTTTTTACTTTTTTTACCACGGTTAAAAGTAAATAGGGTAATTAAGGGTAAAAGTGTTATTATTATTACCCTAACACATGTCCTAATTCTATTTGATAAGTGTAATTCGACCAAAAACAACCTTAGGAATAAAATATGACTATTTAGGCCCACTTGGATTAGATTAGGACATTTATTATTAATTTATTTAAAGGAGGGTTAAAATAGTTAAAATCAAAGTTCAATAAGTAAATAATTTTTAATATAAGGTTATACATAAGATAAATTCGACTATAAATATTCATTAGAAATATTAAAATATTTCCTACATAATGATATTTTATTTGTAATTTTTAGACATTACATAATTTAATTTATTTATGACACAAAGATGATGCAGTAATTATCTTATTAATGAAATATTGACATAATTGATGTTATAAACACCAAAATAAATGTAATTTGAGACTTTTTATGAATTCCACTAATTTTCTAGGTTAATATGACATGTTATTATTGATTTAATTAACTTTTTTCGAACTAATATTTCTGTTATGATTTTCACAAAAATCAATTACTAAATAGTGTCAAAATTGACATAAACTAGTTTTTAAAATAAATATTATATTAGTAATTGTTGTTTTATTCCTAAAATCTAAGGTTCATCCAAATGACTTAGATAAGGTTATATATATTAATAATAAACAACTTTGGGTTCGTTTGGATTCTTATAGTAAGTTTATTAACCTTATAGTATAAGAACACAAGAAGACACGGTAAAAGTAAAATTATTTAACTTAATGCTAAATCTAAATGATAAGGTTAAAATAGGAACCTAAACTTGTCTAAATTCTATTGGATGTGAGTATTGAGACCCATACCCACCTTATCTTCTAAATATATCAATTTGGAGCTATTTAAAACCGAACTTGACTTTATAATAAAATAATATTTTTAGTTTTCCCAAAGGAGCCCCTCTCCTCCCTTATAAAAGGTCACCTCCTCCCCCTCTTCCTCACACCACTTTGAGCCTTCAAGCTCGGCCAACCCCTGACAATTTCTTCTCTCCACTTACCTAGAAACATACTAGAGGTTCTGGTCTTCTTAAAAGACCTATTTTAGTGCCTTAAAAGGAGGTCTCAAAGAAGTACGTCAAAGAAGAGGTAATGTCTGTTACCGATTCTTTCATCTTTATTTCTTCTTCCACGTATTCTTCTTTAGTTGTTTCATTGTGAAGTAATAACATAAGTATCACTTATATACTGATATGTTATTATAAGTATGAAACAACCCTATTTCACCATCTATCCAGCCTACGGAAAAAGAAGTCACCGCGCGTGCGTACGTACGGAATACCGTCTCCACGCCGTGGTGTAATCTATTTTCCACCACCACCTTACTTGGATGGGTATAATGGTGTAAATAATGACTATATATGACTATTATAAAGTGATACTGATTATGAAATAGTATACATACACTCCAATACAATTCCACGATCATACGAACGGTATCATCACTCGTGCGTACGTACGGAATACCGTCTCCACGATGTGATACGACTCGTTCTACCTGATCTTCATTTCATAACGATTATATAAATGAATTGAATGAATGAATATGATATATATTACACCAATACCTTTCTGGAAATGAGGTATCTATAACCTAAAGAGAAGAATAAGAATTTATTCGACAAAACATGCATAAGAACAAAAAGTTATAAACACCGGAATAACAAGTAGCAATGAAATATTACTACTAAGAAGCTAAGAATATGACCATATATGATATCATAAAAATATGTATGATTCTGGAATAAGTCAATAACATTATTTAAATCATTATACAGGAGGTTCAGACACTTACGAAGAAAAACAGACCTAAGGTAAGGGAAATATCACAATCTCATTTTTATCCGAGATTGTTTATACTTTGGTATTTACTGGGGTGTATTTTATCATCCACATCCACGTTTCCTCAATATGTAATATTATTTCCATCCACCTACAATTGTTTAAATCCAATTTTACCCTTTGGTGAGTTTTTAGTAAAATATATGAACGGAATATTTTGTTGTTTTTCGTACGAGGTACTTTTTGACTTTTCCGAAAAAAGTAAGAGAAGAATGTTTTTTTCAACTTATAAGGAATGAATGGATTTTTTAAAAATTATTTCCAAGAAGCTTCATTTACAAGATTTCATGTTTATTTTTAAAGAACTTCTTTTAGTTTAAAATTGTATGACATATTAAAAAAAGAAAAATGTTTTTGAAGTAGAAAGGATATTTTTTTCAAGAATGGAGTTCAAGTGTTTTACCAAAATTATTTTCCATCTAAGATAATATAGGGTTCTGTTTTTATCCCTATTATTACATTAATTTGATTAGGTTGTGATGGAATTATTTTTATGAATTCCATTATCTTATATGAATTTTTTGATGATGTCACGATGTTTAAGATTCCCATTTTTATTACATGGGTTATGCAATGATGTATGATTTATGATTTTGTGGAACACATAAGAATGGTATCATTATGAGATGGGTGGGAACTATATCTCCCTCCAATGCATTGGGTAAAGATTTTATATCACATGAGATAGAAATGGCTGGAACGGTAGGTTATACTGGTTCAGTGAAACAGGACTGAAACAAGGAGTGAACTCGGTTCAGAAAGGGACTTTGTCCACTAATATAGTCATGGCAATGGGTCTTGAATAATAAGAAATGATTCTCTACGATTATGTGTGTATGCCACAAAGTTTCATGTTTTAGGTTATGATTATTGGGATTACATTTCACTACTATGATTTATCCCATGTTATGAAATTATGATCTCTTTTGCAGGTTGAAATTTCCAAAAGTTATGTGCTTATGTACATGATGTGATTGATATTTATTTTGTTTACCCTTACTGAGAATTTGAGCTCACCCTTTTGTATGTTTTATTTCCCCAGGTCAGGAAGAAGGTTGTTAAGTAGAATATGCCAAAAAGGGACTCTAGATATGATGAAATAAATGGGAGGCAAAGTAGATGCATTATGAACCAGTTGTTTATGTTTCCTAGTTTTTAAAGACACTATACCTATACGGTCCTTTCTCGGTTTTGTTATATTTTGTAATAAGTGTGCTTCAATTCTGAAGTAATAACAATGTATGTAAATTATGGGTCGTTATATTGATTCTTCATGTGGAACACATATTCATGATCATGTTATAATGGGTTCTTCCTGATATAGCTCTAATTCATTGTGTAATTTTTAGTCTCTTGAGATATCATGTTGGGATTGAGATTAAACCTAATTACTTTATACGACTTTTCCCACCCTGTGATATAGTCATGTAAGTTAGCATTGACTCATGTTTACGTCATGTTATATATTGTGGAAAAATTCCTATGATTACATTGTTACATGATTACATCTTCAATATGTTATGATTCTATATAATTATTCTTGTTCCATGCCTTTTTATATCATTATGTTATTCCTTCTAACTCATGTTCATTTATTTATACTTATGTTTGTTCCCTTATTAGGATTTTTATCTCATCAATTTTCTTATGTATTCCCCTTGTAATATTATTTATATGTAAGAGATAAAATTAAGTTAGGATATATTTATAAATTATTAATATAAATATGTTTTATTCTAGTTCCATGAATTTTGTTTCATGTACCAAATCTTCTGATGACACTAGACACTAGAATTCTTGGTCTGTATTTTATTCTTAATTATGCTTAATATTATTAGAAATATATGTAAATGGATAGGATCACAACAGTTATTATTAGGGTATAGTCTAGTTATTTTTTGGTATAAGGATTATAAAACATTAGTAAGAACCATAGGGATAATTCAATCGCCATTGATAACCTATATTGAAACATAAGGAATCACATGTAAGGATATACTTTTAATTTTCATGTTTATCCTTATATGTTCAATGTTTCCATTTTATATTCCTGTTAGATAGGTATTAAATATCCCATAATTATAATATATTTTTCATAGTTAATGGCTATAAATAGAAAAACCCATGCCAACAATCAATGTGATAGTAAATGTGAGGATTTCCCTAATGAAATGAAAACTTTTATGGGAACGTGATCTTAAAAAATCATGAAAGTAATTTCCCAACTGGATGTAGTTATGAATAATAACTTTAATCATGTGGAATTCTCACCTTCTCCAAAGAAAGAGATATTTTTGGTTGAATTATTTATTCCACAATGGCCTCCCATATTTATTTGATATAATGATCCACTCATCATATAAAAATGAATTAACTCAATTAAAAAGATATTCTTTTTCCTCCACTACTCAAAAAAAGAAAGTTGTGTTGGTGGTATGTTGTTTTTATGGAGAATATGATCAATAGTAGAAACTGATAATAAGAAAAATGTATAATGTGGAAATTGATTCCTTGGAATATAAATCATTCAATAAAATATTTTTCAATAAACAGTTACCCCAAAATCATCTTCTTAAGATGGAATGAGATTTACTCAGATAGAATCAAAATAAAGATGACTTTATCATGGAATATGTGAAAATATCACAAGGATTTCAAGATACGCCTATGGATATTTCATGAGCACTGAATGTTTGGTGGATCACTTATTAATCGGACTAAGGATGAGTTTATGAAAATTGTTGGTTGATTGACACATTGAAATATATGAATAGATTTTATGTTGTTTTAGTATGGTTAAAATGGAGATTGAAGTCTCTCAGTGGTCTCATGGTCCTAGAGATAAAAATAAAAAATGATGTTTAATATGGGTGGATCATTAGATAAATACCATGATATAATGAAAATCCAACATCCAATGTGTGAAAAGTATGGGAAGAACTATCCTAGAAATTGTTTATAGAGATCCAAAATACACTTCAAATGTAGAAGAGATATTCATTAGGATAATTTTCTCTAAATGTATTTAAATAAGCCCACTTTGTGGAAGAAGAAAGAGAGGTTTAGACTGAAATTCATCTGGTAGTGTAGTGCTTCAAATGAAAAGAACATGGGAATTATGTGAGACAATTTCCTAAGACAATGGGTTCATAAGTAACCAACTACAAACTCCAAGGTATCAGGGAAGGGAAAATGATATTTCAACTTCTAAGGTAGATCCCAAAAATAATATGGTGACAAGAACACTAGTTATTCAATCAATAATAGTGAATATAAAAATTGATTTTGGTTATATGCATTATTTCATATCATGAATGTTTAGTATAATTATTCAAAAACTACCTCAAAATACAAGGGTTGAGTTATCTATGAGAATTGAAAATGAATAAATTATTGTATCCAATGTATATAGCTCATCCTCGATTAATGATTATGGAATAAATCTTCCCACAAATCTATTCTTAATAATGTTGGTGGAGTTTTATTCTTTATCAGGCATGGATTTATATCTTTATTCAAAATCAATATTAACTATTGGGAAAGGCAGATCACTCTCAAAATCCAAAAGTACACTCCAAATATGTACAAGTGTAAGTAGGTGGATGAATATTATTTGGAATATCATTCTCAATCATGTATATTCATTCCTTATGAGTAATAATATCAAGCTCAAATGATTGATACAAAGGAGAGAATAATTTTTGATGACATGACCATTGCAAGGGACCACACTGATGTGTTCCCCAAACAATTTCCGAGTTTTCCACCAGACTGAGAGGTTGAGTTCATGATTGAAATTATTATTTGATATATTCCTAAATGGAGGACTAATTACATAATGGAAATCATTGAGTTTGAATAAATGAAGAATCAATTACAAGAGAAAATTTAAAATGGATTTATATGGCTGAGTGCTTCACCATGGCATGTAACATCCTTTTCATAAAAAAGAAATATGGATCAATGAGACTCTATATTTTTTATCTCGAGTTCAAAAAAATCATGATAAAGAATAAGTATTCCCTATCTAGGATATATTATTTTTTGGATCGGCTACATGGGGCCAATAATTTCTATACGTCAGTCATTAGGTCAAGATATTAAGAATTAAAGGAGAGGAAGGAAGATATTACCAAGATGGCCTTTTAAACATGGTATGAAAATTATGAGTTCATAATGATACCATTAAGAATCACTAATGCTATGTAAATATTTATGGGCTTATTTAATAGTCTTTATATATTTCCTTTGAAAATTTGGGGTAGTCTGTATTGATGATATTCTAGATAAATTCAAGAACAAGGAGGAATATGAGGTGCATTTGAATACTGTGATAAAGACTCTGATAAAGGATAAAATGTATGCTAAGTAAAGTAAATACGTGTTATGGATGAATTAAGTATCATTATTGGGGAATGTTATTACTAGAAAAGGATAATATATGGACCCTTCTATGAAAAACATAACTGAAGAGTGTCCCATGCCAACATCTATAATGAAAATCCATAGTTTCCTTGGTATTGCTGGGTATTACTAATGATTTATATGGAAATTATTTTGATTTTCAAACCCATTAACCAATATAAATCAAAAGGGATAAAAGTTCTTTTGGACCAAGAAATGTGAAGACTACTTAAAAGGGTTAAAATAGTGGCAAACCATTGCACTATTACATAAAGTACCAACATGTGGGGAACCCTTTGTGGTATAAAGTGATGCTTCAATGAATGGATTGGGCTATAAATTGGTGTAAAATTATAATGTGATATCCTACACCACAAGGTAGTTGAATGTTCATGAGAAAAACTATCCCAGACATGGTATTAAGTAAGGAGTTGCGATCTTTGTGTTGAAAATATGGATACATTGTCTATATTGGGCGAAGTGTGATATATATACTTATCATAATAGCTTCAAATATATTTTCATAATGAATGAGATTATTATGTTCCATAAATGGTTGTTATACCTCATCGAGGATTATTACTACTCAATCCACTACCATCAGGTAGAGAAAATAATGTGGTGAATTCTCTAAGTAGAAAGGATCCTGCAACATTATCAATGATGATAATTTAGGAAAATCCAATATTTATAGAAATACAAAGGATGGATATAAGAATCATTAAGGTGGAACATCATAAATTCTTTCTCAACTTAATTTTCAACTATCCCATATGGATAAAATAAAGTATGCTTAAATAACTGATTAGGAAAATAAAATAATGGTGGAAGCTATCAGAAATGGGAAATCCTAAGAGTTTAAAATTGATTGTGAAGGATTCAAAATATTTGTGTCACAACTATGTGTACCATTAAATACACTAATAATGAAAGTTATTCTGAATGATGAACATTTCTCAACCATCTCTTTTCACTTAGGTAGCCCAAATATGTATGGAGACGTAAAATAATGCTACCGGTGGGACTATATGAAGAAATAGATCACTGAAGATACATCAAAGTGCCTCATATTTTAGGAAATGATGGTTGATAGGAAAAAGTCAAAGGGGACGATGAAAATAATACGCATACTTACATGGATGTGGGAAAACATCAGCATGGAACTCTTCACTAGACATATTAATACATTCATATGAAATAATGCTATATGGGTTGTTTTGGATCATCTTACAAAGATTGATCACTTTATCTCAATTTGAGAGGACTTCTCACTCAATCATCTTGCACATATATACATAAAAGAATTTGTGAGGTTTCATGTAGTACCAATATCAAGTGTATCAAATCTTAATATGATATTTATCTTTTTATATTATAAAGTCTCCAATATGCAGTAAACACTAAATTATACTTTAGTACGAATTATCACCCACAAACGTATTGCCAATATTATAAGAATATTCAGATACAACAAGATATTTTGAGAGAATATTTTACGGGATTAAAGGGAGGATGGGAACAAAATCTACTTCAAACAGAGTTCTCTTAAAACAATAGCTTCCATCTAATAATCTAATTTTCTCTGTATGAATCCCTTTATGAGAAAAGATGCATAACACGAGAACACTGGGATGAAGTTAGGGAAATTTATGCTTCTAGGACAAGACATGGTCAATGAAATTTTAGGAAAGGTGAATACCATTCAACAACACATAATGGTATCCCCAAGATAATATAAGATCTATGCAAAAAATCATCTATGGGACAAAGAGATTAAGGTTGAAGACATGGAATTTCTTTTCATATCTCCATGGAAGAGAGTCAAGAGATTTGGAGAGAAATGTAGGCAAAGTACCAAGTACATCAGTCCCTTTAAGATTCTTGATCATGTTAGAGTTGTGACCTATCGAATAGAAGTTCCACCAACCATGTATCGAGTATATTATATATTCCATACATCCCACTTCTAAAAGTACATACAAGATTTATCCCATTTATTGAATTCAGAAGTGGTACAATTGGAATATGATCTCACTTATAAAGAAAATCTGATGAAGGTAAAGTTATACTCAATAAGACTACTCACCTAGTCATCGAATTTTTAAGGAACCATAAATATTAATAGGTGACATGGGAACTAGAAGAATCAATGAAGGCGAGGTACTCTCACATTTTTCACCTTATTATGTAAAACAAAATTTCAATGGTGAAATTTCATAAGGTGAAAAATGTAATAACCCAAAATTTTATCAATGAAATTTCCCTTCTTATAATTATGTTATATATTATAAGACACATACATGATTTATATAACATAATAAAAACATTATTCTCATACATTAAGAATGAAATAAGTGGTATTCATTTAAATTATGGAACCTATACCCATTGAATAATAATATGACTATTGGAATAGTAATATAAACATTAAGAATATTAAACCAGCCAATAAAAAAGTTACCTCACATATTAAAGTTTAAATAAAATTTTGATATCTTATAAATAAAAATATGATATATTAATATATTTTAATAATTAAATAAATGATAAAAAAATTATAATGTGTTTGTATTTCTGGGTAACCCTAATGTTTATTTAAAATTTTATAATTAATAAAATTATTTAATAGAAGATTTATTTTCATAAAATAGAGTCCTAAATTAATATATTATTATATTATAATTAAATGATAATTTTATGAGACTATTAATAATTTTTCAAAGTGTTATAAAATAATTTATAACATTAAAATCAGTATATTTTGAATAAATGATGATTTTAATTAAAAATTAAATTTCACATAATTATTAAATTAATTATGTAAAATGGAATAAGTTTTAAAATTTTACACATTTAAAAATGGTTAGCTTTAATTTTTGGGATTTTTCTAAAATAGTTGATTTTTGTGGAATAGTGAAATACAATAATATACAGTATTTAACAAATATATGAATTATTATGTCATATATGACATATGGATGAGGTAAGAACCCATTGGTTCGAACTACCTTGAATTATTTACTGTATTAAATCATTGGAATCAACTCTATTGATAGTTTTGAGCCAAAATAATAAGCAAATGAATAAAATAATGAAAAAAATCCTCTCTCCTCCCAATATAAATATCACCCCTAACAATCGCTTCTCCTCACACCCCAAAAAAATTAAGATTAAATAAATTCAACCTAATTACCCTACCAATACTCCTAAACACGTTCAAGAGTTTGTAGTCTATAAAATACAAAATCGTAGTGCCTTCAAGAGGATCTCAAGGAGATGTTATACAAGTGGTAAAATCCTCCAAATTTCTTATTTAAATTATTTCTTTATACTACCTCATCCTTACATACACAAGAAAAAGTTACATGATAATTCAAGTACAATATATTTACATAAAATTTACTATGTTAATAAAATATCAATCATAAAATCCCTTCTATTCTCTTTTTATTCTAAAAATGGAAACATCATCCGTGAGGTGTCTATTAATCGCCTTTGTGGACAATAAGTTTTCTTTTTCCACTACCGCAATCAAGGCTGGTCAGAAAAGTATTATTTTGTTTAAAAAAGAATATAAAATGTATATTATATCTTTTTAATGTTATGGAACTAATATATATACATAATATTAAATAATAAAACAAAACTAGTTTGTGATGATCAAAAAGCTGCCAAAATAAACTAATCATTTTTCATTAATGTTTTATCAAATGAATCATTCTCATATCTAAAAACAAAATGATATATAGAGAAATTTAAAATTAAGTAATTATATTAATACCATATAAATTTACTTTTGGATTTTTTGAAACATTTTTTTAAGAAATCCCATAATTAAATTCTGAGGAACCGATCATAAAATCGTAAAACAAACAATCCCAAAATGAGGAAATTGAATCATATAACTCAGAAAAAGAAATAAAAGAAATTAATGAAGTTATAACAAAAAATATTGGAATAAAATTTTCTTAATTATTTTATTAATGTATATGAATTTATTATCTAGGGTATTAAATGCAAGTGCTGAACACAATCAGAAATAAGGTAAGGGATTCTATCAGAACCTCCATTTTTCATTCATGTTACACTTTACCTCTATTAAAACTAATTTAATTATTATTATTACTATTTAGTTATCCTAAATTATGTTTATAGGTTTCTAAAAATGTACCTAGTTCAATATTTTTCTATTTTATAGGGAAATACATGTTTTAAAAGGTTCTCTTTTCAATTCCCCCCAATAAGAAAACCCGGTGAAAAGGAGATACCTAATTTCTTACCAATTTTCAAGTATAATCTAGTATATAATATAAGATGAAATTATTTTTAGAAATCCAAACATTTTTATCATAAAAATATATCTTAATTAATTTCAGGTTTTATATAAATAATTGTTCATTTTCCAGCTTAAAGACTCTTTAATATTTTCCCATAAACTGTAAAAAGTTACTAATTTCTAAAGTATCATAAACACATTTTTTACACATTTTCACTTAATTTGGACATCATTTATCATTAAATATTCCTATTTTTATATATTAATTTCTATATATGATTTAAACTTTTTCTTACATAAACACCTTTATGATATTCCCATTTGTTATGCCTTATGACATGATTATGATACCCATTTTTTTCCATGGGCAACCATTATGTTTATTTCTTATGTATGATTCTTCTTTTCGAACAAAAATGAATGAACATTTTATTATCGGTTCTACCAGATAGTGCTATAATTTATTAGAAAATTTTTTGTCTCTGGAGATTCCTTGTTGTGATAGTGAGTAAACCTAATTCCTTTACGGAACGTTGTCCACCATGTGATATAGTCTAGAAAGTAAGGCATGAATAAGTTTTATATCATGTTATATGTTGATTAAAAATTACTATTATTCCATTATTACATGATCCCATTGTCTATATGTTATTATTTTAAATAGTTATTCATCCTCTATGCCTTCTTATTTCTTGATGTTATGCCTTCTAACTCATGTGTTATTTTTTATTCTTATGTTTATTCCCTTACTAAGATTTTTTGCTCATCTCTTTCTTCCTGTATTACCTAGGTTATAATATGAATATGTATAAGTTTAAAAGATTTTAGGATCCCTTTATGGATGACTAATATTAATATATTTTTAGTCTAGTTCCATTTTATCAGTTTTATGCACCTAGTCATCCAATGAAACTAGACTTTATGATCATTGGTTTGTATTTGGGGGATAATTATGCTTCAAATCATGTAGTAATATGTGTAAAAATCTAGGGTAACTATATATATATATACTCAATAAACTCAAATTGGTTTAATACTATTATCATCTAAAATTTCTCTAGTATCCTCCCTATGCATTCAATTGTCTTCATCCTATTCCATAATGCGGATCTCTACCATTCTTGGTCTGATTTCAATGTCATTAGATGAATTGTAATACCAAGGGCGTGTCTTAAACTCCACTTTCATCCTATTATTATTTAATTTCCCCTCATAAATGGAATATTTGTTTGAGATAATATTCTTAATTAATATGGTGTTTATTTTGGTTCATCATTTTCTCCCATTATAATCCTTTTCAAAAAAAAATTAATGGATGACTAAAGATTCCATAGTATTTAGTAGATGGTCAAGTATCTTTTCCCACAATGTTTCATCATTTATAAATTGTTTTCATGATTCCACATGTTTTACTACCCATGAGTATATCCGAAAATGTAAAATTCATTTAATTTAAATCATAGACAAAACCATGATGTTTCTTAGACCCCATAATATAGTTGGTGGTCGAAGACATCAACGTGAACCACCACGTATGGTTATTTTGATCAAATTATTATAATGGTTGTTGTTATCCTATTCTACCTAACCTCCCCAAGGGTGTTTTTATCTTTCCATATGCTAGTGTAATACCTTTATTAATTTAATGAATGTTTGGTGATATGATACACCGTTGGCCCTAGGTGTTTTTATAAATTAATTTATTAAATAAATGAATCATGTTGAATTTTAATGTGGCATGTATTATTTCATGGAAGTATTTATCAATTGTTAATGATTTGGTAAATGAAATTTAATGACTTACTAAATGGGTTGGATAGACCAATTGAACCATTATCACTAACTTTATTCAGGAAAATTATAAAGAACCAACCTTATAGAATTATTTGAATTGAGTTTAAATTTCTCAATGGAATGAATCATGGTGGATTTTGAAATGACATGAATGTTTTTATGGATTTATTATTTAATTATAAATTAAATTATCTAAGATAATATATTGAATCTTGTTGATTGTAAATTGAATGATATTTTCCCATGGCCTATGCTAAATTACTAAATTCAATGTTTAAGTTAAATTATATTACACCTTGGGTGATACATGGGTATTGATATAGAATTTATTGTATGTGGTTGTAAGGCATGTAAAATTTTGGGAATTATGAATCGTTATAAAATGTTGGATGTGAGGATCCTCATATATTTATTGAAAATAAAAACATAATGTTCTTTATTATTTATTGAAATTACTGGCCATGGTGCTCTTCAACTAGTTTTGAAAATAAAGATAAGACATTATTTCTTATCATACATGGGGTTACTTATCATTATTTAGAAAAAATTATAGACATGTAATTCTTCATAATTGAATTATAATGATGGACATGACACTTTGTGACCCCTTGGTTTAATGGTTAGAGTGATAATCCTTATATAAATGTGAAACCCCATATGATTTTCATTCTGAACTAACACCTTTGTTATAAACCATATTTTCGGGTCATTATATAAAAAATGTAAAATGATAATAGAAATTACTTATTGGTCTGAAGTAGGTATAATTTCCCAGGTGTCCCACATGGTACCTGATCACGACATGGTTATTTACACATCGTTAGTTTATTTTTTTCATTTATTGTACCTTCACACTATTTCAATTTATATTAATATATTTAATTGTCATTAGACATTATTGGTGGTAGCCTACAGAATTTTAATCACACCTTGTTTGGGACACAGTTTGGTACCAATACAAATCTCTTAATTTTAGGTTTGGGATTAGATCATTCTTGCTACTTTTATATCTTTGGGGTTAGAACATTGAATTGGATTAGTGGCTGAGTGTGTACTCATGTTGCCTGTCGGGGTTGGAGACTTTTATTTGATTGTTATTTTTTTAGTATTTCCTTTTTTATGTATTATATAATGTATGTTGACTATTTGTATTATGAATTATAATGTTTATACATGTTTAGTTCTATAGGTACTTATCGAGTTATCAATCAACTATTGATTTCCATTTATTATTATAATTTGTTTCCATTTTATTTATTTATACTTTCACAATAGTTATTATTGATCTATATGGTATAATATCTCCATTTATCCACATTTATACAATTTCTTCTTGTCTATTGTCTCTTACGTATGAGGTGGGGGGGGGGGTTGCCTAAGGCATTGTTTCCAACCGGTCTGGTTATTGCATATAGAGTGCATTAGGACAAGACATGAAAAATACAAGGATGTAAACATAAAGGAGGAAATTGTTTATAATAAATAAAATAAGGGATCTTAATTTGGTAACTCATTGAGTTATAGTGGAAATCCCACCTCTTATATACCAGAATTACCATTTCATACTCATCCCATGACATTTCTTCATAGGAAGATATAGTGATTGTGGTGAACAACAAATTTTACCACCAACAAAGTATATAGAATGGAATTGGTAAAGAAATATATTATTATGAATTATTTATAATATAAAAAGGATTATAATAATTCAATATTGAGATGGTTATTAATAAATCCAAAAAAAGGAATTATGTAAACCACATGAATAAATAATGATACATGGGGGAGTATCTTGAATCATGGGGTTGTTTTGCATAATAACAACTTGTGAAAAATAAATAATGATAGGTAATGAATAATATTTCTTGAACAAGATAATAATATGACTATATTATTAACTAAACAAATAAATAATTTCATTTTAAATTTAGATAAAAAAAAGATTATAACAAAAAAATTATGATAGGAAAACAAAGAGAGAGGAATAGAAAATCATAACTTACTTAAGATTCATAACATAGAACTGTCCATTAGGCCATCTAAAACCATCAAAATTAAATAATTTATTACTTAATGGGCTAATTGAGGGATATATCAATAGGGAAATAAATATTTTTGTGTGTGGATAAATTAGAGGAGAGGTGTAAATTTATAGGTTTACTAAGAAGGATACTTTGGAATAGAGAATTGGATAATTTTTTTATCATTATCCTAAGGGCTCAAACACAACCTTTAGGGATAAATAATAAATAATAAATCTAAATTTTTTCCAATATCACTATATTAGGATGATTTTGGTCATTTTTACAATTTTGTGAAGTCATATTTACCATATTCAAATACATTTCACCATTTTATACCGTTTTTTTTTCAAAAATCCCTAAATTTAACCCCTTATAAATTCTGATGCCTTGATTCTAAATAATATATCAAATTTATGAAATTTATATTTAAATTATGAGTAATCTGTAAATTAAATATGGATATTATATTATAATTAGAATATAATTCAAAAGTATATCTCATTTTGTTGATTACATTAATTTACACATTAATAACAAAATAAACCCTAGATTCGCAACCTCTTATTAAATGAGAACACACCAAATGGGTAAGTTGCGAAATTATTTTATTTTAATGAAATATTTCATCCAAAATTAATTTTTTAGCGATTTACACTATCTTGAAATTCTCACACAAATTATTACACTCAAATATAATTTGGTAAAGTTTGGATTTGTTTTGAGGGAAAAACCTAATAATTCAATACACTTCCCAACCTTAGGTAAAAGTGATTAATATGGGATTTTCTACTAATAAAATCAATGGTTTCTCTATTCTGTATAAATTAACTTATTTTATTATACTCATCTATATATAATAACTATAATAGATAATTTATAATTTTTATATTACCTACAGTTATAATTCAAATGTTTATAATACCCATTGGTCATAAAATGAAGATATACTAACTTTTATTCCTATAATATAATATTATACAAATAAATAAAATAATAATTTCCATTATTAAGTTTAATTCTACCATAACATATATTATAGTGATTTTATTATTATTCATTCATATTTGACTTGTAATAATAGTGATATTTATTATATAACTTTATCTAAGAGATTTTTACATTATACTCACATTATTTACCTTTTTCTATGGTCCACTGTTACATTTAGATATTTTAGAAATTTTTTTATTTATTTCATCAATATGAAATAATGATGTATTAATATATTATTATTAAAATTTAATACTTATTAGTTTCTCCCACCATTAAAATAATTTCATATTAAAAATCATATATCAATCTATTAAAATATCTAGATAATTTTTTATCATCACATATTTAGGTTCCCATGTTTACTCCTCTTGTTAGAAATTCCTTATAATAATGTTTAGAAGTCAAGTTGTCTGATTTTGTAACTCTATTTATCATATACAAAAAATCTTAATTGACTATGAATCGTTTTATAAACTAGTTTCAATAAAATATTTATCATTATTTAGAACTTAGTATGTTTTTGGAATATCCATACACAAAAGAAATATATGTAAAAGGTTATGCACTGGAGAATGGTTGGGTAGAATGCATACATGATTTTCTATATGTATTATCTAATTTTAATGTTTAAAGGAGATATAAATTATATTCATATATTCAACTTCCTTCCAAATCTTGTTACCCCATTCCATAGGGATACCTTTAGGAAGATATGGTCTTTAATATAAATTAAGGAACCTTTCCCTAGTTGTCAACATACTTTTTCATTACAATAATCTGGCTTTAAATTTTTCTCAATGAACTATGTTTTCTCCAATGTCTCTTACATAATATTTAGAATGAATAACTTTGTTTCTAAAACATTATTCCAATATATTAGAGTTTATTGTCACTTCCCATACAAGAAATAATAAAGTGAATTTTAAATTATAGAGTTGTAATTATTAATATATGAAAACAAAACTAGAGTTAAATAAAGATATTTTCTTCCTTTGAAATCAAGTGAGAACAGTTATAAAATATCCTTCAATGAATATATAATATTTTTTGACTTCTCATTCATTTTAGATATTGTATTCTATTATTAACCCTGGTATTTATATCCTTATAGATAAAAAGATAATTTTTTACCAAATCCTTAGATCAGGATCAAATAATATATAAAAAGTTGTACCATATGGTTTTATAACATAATTTATATACATCCTAGAAAGGAAATCAAGTGAAAAAATATTATTTAATTACTAGGAAATGAGATAAATCAGAAAATTTGACATATAATAAAATAAATTTATTTATTCTCTTTGTATGTATTAGGAATACTAGTGGTGAATTATATAGTAATATCATTATACTTACACCCTAGTAAAGGTTTCATAACCCCTTTGGGTAGTTTTCTTTCAAACTTTACTTTTTATCTCACAGAAGATCTATCAGTGTTGTCTAAACTATATCACTCTACTCTAAAAATTATCATGTATGTATTTATATATTTTTGTTTCAGCATTATGTATTGATAAATTTGAGTTATGTTCAGTATAAAAAATACCATTCTTTACAATGAGTATTAATAGAACACATATCATATTACCAAAAATTATGACTGTATCTTCAAAAATTTAAAACCATTATTTTTACAGGGTATCCTCATATTATTAAGAATTATTAATCTTCTATATAAAATATGTTCGTGTCATTGTATTAAATAGGTGTGATATTCTACTTTTATTATAATAACCACAAATATAATTTACAAAATCCTTAAAAAGTGAATCATTTTCTACCCAAATTATAGATGTGTCACTTATATTATATACTCATTGAATTAATACCTTGTTTCCTAACCTAATGTGATAATTAATTGTCTCTAAGGATTAAATAACTCTTATTCAAGTAGTATATTCTATAAAAAACCACAAACCAAGATCTCTATGAAATGAAACTAAAACTATATAAAATATAAAAATAAGAACATGTGTACCTCATATAGTAGATAGTCATGCCTATATATTCAAACAAATACTTTTTATAAAAATAAATAAGAAGAAACCAATGAGTCAATTCATCCTAAGGTATCAACAATTATTTGAATCACCCAATGATTGGGCATGATTATCTTTATGGACATGGTGCACCAGTACATATCAGGTGGAAAAAGAAAAACAAAAGTGAGATTTTAAGAGAATGACCAAGAACTAAACATTTTATTATCGTGGATTTAAACATTAATATATATATATATATAAGGACCATAACTTTTTTATCCATGAATATTTCCTCATTTTGGTAGAACATTTCATACATTACACAAACACGCTCCCAAAGACTGTATTGTTATAGTGCCTTTGGAAACATAGAAACATAAACAACTTGTTCATAACACATCTAATTCTTCTCCCACCAACTTCATTATAACTAGACTCCTTTTTGACATATAATAATTAATATATTTCTCTGTATCATAGGGAAAATAAATATAATAAAGGGTGAGATCATATACTCAATAAGGAAAACAGGCAGACATATAAGCATAAACATGAGCATAGGGGTATGAGAACGTGATCATAACATTAGAAGATCAAAACCTAAATATCAAAGATCATAAACATGAATAAGGTGATAAATATAGGAAATTAATAAGACATGAATCATATGTTAATCAAGAGAATAATCCATGAAAGAATAAAATTGGATTAAGATATGTGATTTATTCATATACATAAATAGGTAATATCATTCACTATAATTAAAAAAACATTTCTAGAACTTCTCAGGGAACATCACGGGGAATACACTTACTGGGCGAGACACACCACCATCCTTAGTCACATCCCATTCTTTCCAAGGGATCAGTTTTCCTATCTTCCCATATTGGATTGGGTTTCCCTATCTTACCATTGTACATTAGGTTTACCCATCTTCCCATAGTGGATTGGATTTCCTCATATTCCCATATTGTTTTCAGTTTCTTCATATACTTATAGTGGATCAAGGTCATAGGCTTCATTCCAATAACTATCTCATGAGACATAAATTTTTACCCAATCATTTGGAGGGAGATATAGGTCCCACCCATCACATAATGTAAACCATACATATGTGTACGACAATGACATAAATCATTTATCATATCAAAACACATGGAATGAAATGTGTTTAATAAGCAATATTTAATCATAACATGTTCCATGGAAAATAAACAGGTTTCTTTAATATCATTCTATCATAGATATAACAAATTCATAGAAAGAATAAGAACAATAAAATTGGACCATATAACCATTAAAAAACAAGTAATATAATATAATGGAGTCATAGAAGGAATATTATTTTAGAATATCAATTGAATTATTTCTTGAAGAAAATATTCCCGCTTCAATGAAAACTCTTTCTTTTCTAAAAATGTTTTCAAATTTTATAAGAAAAAATTTTATTTAAAAATAACCTTTTAATATTGTAAGGGAAGATTGAAATAATTAATTTTTCATAGAAAAATAAAATTTTATTCCTATTTTATAATAAGAAAAACATTCCTTTCGTACTTTTTTTGGAATATTTACAATGTATCTTGTTTGGAAGACAACAAAAATATTCTTTTAAAACAATTTAGTAAAAGTGAAAAAATGGGTAAAAATGAATTTCAACAACAATATAATAACAGTAAAAACTATTATAATTTACATTATATTTGGAAAATTATAATAGAATCTTTGAAATACATTTTAAACATCTTTGAAATCATTTTCCCAGAAAATTCATAAAATATCATTTAAAAAACTTTCTAAACATTTTTGGAAAACATTATTTTGATGGAACAATGATTTATGAAAAAAGAAATAATAACATCACATGAAGATTAAAATATCATGAATATAAGTATATTATTGATGAAAAAATGTCAATGTGAATTATATACACCTCGTAAAATAATATAGGTCTATAACATAACATTTGTCTCAAAGAAGGCATATTGAGACAAAATTACCATTTCAATTTGGTAACATTTAAACCATAAAACCCATGAATGAGATATAATAAAATAGATATATAAATACCCATAAATGTATCAAATATGATCATATATTACATTCATGAGAATTATATAAAACATATAAGTGAAATGAGTGGTGAATTTGGAATAAGACTTGTAGAAAAAAAATGAGATTAGAAATCACCTTAATATTTGTGTACCTTTAGAATAATGAACCCCATAAAATAATAACATAAAATAAATATTTTAAGATCATTAAATAAATTAAATTAATGACCTAACATTTCACAGGTTAGTATAAACTCCACAGAAAATAAGAGAGTGATGAATATGGCATGTATCTAGCGAAAATAAAAAGTTAGATGAAATTCTCATACCATAACTCTTTACATCACATTAAAACCTCATTTATAATAAATATAAGATTATTATAAATCTAAAATAGAATCATAGTCTTATATATAGACTATACATGACTTAATTATGACTTTATATTACACTCCAATTAACAATTCCATGTTTAAGTAATGTTTTGGGTAATAACCACTTTGTTTCTTGTACAACTTTTGACATTTTATTCTTGGTCCTCATACTAAGATAATGATTTAATTATATATTGAATGATAAAAAATATATAAATATCATATATATATTCAGTATATTTTTATTAATGGTGACTCATAAATGATAGAGATAGAAAATAAAATACACCGTTCATGGAGAAGGAAGGTCGAACATATGCATGGGCACTATTTTCATTTTCATGTCATATTAAAAAAAGGAAATTATAAGATATATTATCATTATAGAATAATTTTAATTTCATATATATCATTTATATTCTTAGGATTAATCATTATTACCATCAATGTCAAATATTAGTGAATAACGATCACATCGCATTGTAAAGGTTGTATGTCATACATACGCACGGGAGACGTTATAATTATCCCAAAAATTTTAGATGTATGGAAAAAAGATATAAATTGTATTATCAGAAAATAATAATAATAATGTCATAAATAAAACATATAAATAGTAAACATATCGTATTTTTCACTCATACTAGATGATGATGGGAAATGAATCATATCACTACATGGATACTATAAGTCGTTTGTACGCACAAGCAATACTTTCTCTTTTTTATTTGATGGGATGATTTATATATAGTTGTATGTTAATAATAATAATAAAATTTAATGGTATTTATGATGATTAAACAATTATATTATGATATATATCATATATTTAGAGTAGGTATAAAAGATTATAAACAGAGAATGATGGGTTAGAGCAATTAACACTTCTTCGGAATGACTCTTTTATATATCCTATAGAGAACTCTAGTGTTCGTCCTTTGGGAAGAGAAGTATCTATAGGATGGGTATATGGATGTTGAGAAGAGAAATTGGAAGGGTTTATTTTATATAAAGCTTAATGTTTTTGTGAATAAGTGATGGAGGAGGTTTCCCTTTTATAATTGAGGTGAGGGGCACTTTTGAAATTGATAAAATATTAATTTATAATAAATATAAAATAAATAAAAATAACTCCAAAATTACATATATTCAGATATAAGACATAATAAGGATATAATATCATCATATAATCAATTTTTTACAAGTTTTTAGGTTAATTTAATCTTTATCATTTGGATTAACCATTATTTACCCCATTTTAATTTAAACTATAGTAACCCACTTTTCTATTCGAAGAGGATTTAATTTTTTTACATAAAAAGAGTAAATTAGATCATAAATGGTGTATTTGTAACACCTGACCCAAGTTACCTAGAGTCGGTGAATTAATACATAACATTGGTATGATCACAAGAGATCAAGTCCCTAAAGACTAATCAATTTAGTAGACTTGGAAGTACTAGATACATACATAGGTTTTACATTACATTATGAAATGAAAAGAACAACATAATGTCTCCTTATAACACACTATTATCCATTAGCCTATCCCTGCATGTCAATCATAAAATAATTCTTAGTATCCTGGGAAAAATAAAACATTGGAAAAGGGTGAGCTCAGATGCTCAGTAAGAAAAACAATATAACAGTAACTAGTATAAATAAGCATAAACAATAAAGCAATCTATAAGACTAAAACACAAGCCTTTTAAACATAAAATTCAACATAATACTACAAAGGTAAATAAAATCATTCCATTAACTTATTCAAATGGATATTCTACTAGTCGCATAATCACATTTAATATCAATAGCTAATTTCATAATGATAGAAAACATAATGCAATATATCATAACCACATATTCAAGGCCTCATGTAATACTACAAATAAAAATATTTTCAAGGACTTGTTCCAAGATTCTTGTTTGTCTCATGATATCTACCGATGCATCAAGAGGATATAGTGGGCCATGCTCGTCAATTACTACATCTAATTCATTCCTTATATGAAAAGGTAGAAACATAACATAAACATTTATATAAAAACTGGCATATGAAATGTTAATAATTTAACCATAAACCAATAATCGTATAAAAATAGCACATCCATAGCCTAAAATATCACAAAACCTTCAATACAATATGGGTGATTTTATCGTAATAAATTAACTTCATGAAAGCTTAAAATCCAACAAAAAAAGTTGACATTGATAAAATCAATTAAAAAAATATTTGAGTGAAATGTCTATTTCTACATTGAAAACATTTAAATGTAAAGAAAAAATATAATTTTAAAATACTATTATAATCTTATAAGGGATGATTTGAAGGTTTATAACGGCCCAAAATTTCCGCACCCACCGTATACGTTAAAATAACATTCTTTCCTTAATTTTTCAAAATGATCATAAAGTACATTGTTTGGAAAATGATAGAAATATCCCTTTAAAATAATTTTACAAAAAGTAAAGAAAGGGTATAAATGACATTAAACTATAGTCTAGGAAATATTAATTTTTTTGAAATACATTTTTATGAGACATGGAGGTGGATGATAAAGAGGTCCCAATAGATAATTACGTATAAGCAACCCCTGATAATAAAGAGATTGTAAAATTAACCCTTACCATGTAATTTTACTTAGTCAAGGGTATGTTAACCTCATGTATAACGGTTAAATCACTGTAATTGAATAATAATATAACTAAATACATAAACATGATATCATATATGATCTTATCATATTTCTTTATTAATAATATTTTAGTAGTATTATTGTTTTAGGTGTTATCCGATTCATCTTTGTTTATATGTTTTGTCATGTAAGTCATGTTTGTTATGGATAAAATGTATTTTATTCATATCCGTAAGGATATTAATTTTATAAACATTATTTTAAAACATAAAATGAAAATAATTTTCGAATGGTTATGATGGAGAATTAAATCTCATCACGTTGGGGAGACAATGATCCATACGTTCACACGAGTGACAATATCCTCATATAGATGGTAAAATCATATGTAATTGGATGGTATATTTTAAATACATAATCATTAACATGTTATATTTATTATTTAAATAATTTAAATTCATTATTATACCAATCCAAATAAGGATGTGTTGAATAACAAACTACACTACGACGTGGAGACTGTAAGCCATACGTACGCACGTTTGGTGACATTGTCATTCATAGGATGGATAGAATAATGAATATGGTTGTACCATATTTATAATAAAATATATCTATGTATAAGGTATTGGATTTATTATTTTAGTAAGGAAACAACAAAGAAATAGTAAGTGGAAGAAGAAAATAACTTTGAAAGAGATGATGAAATAATTACATATTCTTCAGGTGCATCCTTTTGATTTGAACAAAATGGATAAGTAGGATGGATTTATGATCAAAGTAAGGAATATAGGTAGAAGTTTCGGTATTTGGGAGGATATTTGAGTATATTTTGGCTGAGAAAAATGGATCTGGAAGTGTGAATTTGAGAGAAGGGGATGCGCCTTTTATAAGAGAGGTGAGGGGCACTTTAAGAAGAACTTTCACTACTAATTTGTTATCAAATAATATTAGGTTTATAATAGATCCACATGGATTTATTTCTACTATAATATGGGTATGGTATAAACCTTCTCAAAAATTATGTTTTAGAAAAGTTTATGTCCTAATATTAACCTTATGTTTTTGATTTAACTCTTAGTTAAATAGTTTAATATTTAACACGTCTCTTGGTATTTTTATATTATATGGTTAATAAAAAAACTATAAAATGATAATCCAACCTAAAGTTGTTAATTAATGATATGTAAAACCTTATATAATTATTTTGGATGAATCTTATATTTTTAGAAGTATTATATCATTTAATTAAATAGTATCTATTTTAAAAACTCATTTATGTCAATTTTGACACAATTTAGTATTTGGTTTTTGTGAAATCATAAAAAAATGATTAATTAGAAAAAATATATTTAATAAACCCTAAAATATCATATTACCCTAAAAAATTCGTGTATGACATTAAAAGTATCATTTTACTTTTATTTTATTATTTATAATATCAATTATATAAATCATTCCTTAATTAGGTAATTACTGCATTATCATTGTGTCTTAAATAAATTTATTTTTTAATGTTTAAAAATTATAAATAAAATAATATGATGTAGCGAATGTTTTTTATATTTATAATGAATATTTATATTCGAATTTATATTACGTAAAAACTTTTGTAAAAAGTTGTTTTGTTAATAATATTTGAATTTATCTTGTTTAACACTTATTTAAATAAATTATAATAAATTTCTTAATGTAATCCTAGTTGATCAAAAAAGTTCATATTTTATTCCTAAGGATGATTTTGGTCGAAATACACTTCTCTAATAAAATTATGTCATGTGTTGGGGGTAATTATAATATCATTTTTATCTTTAATTACACTATTTACTTTTAACTGTGGTAAATAAAATTCAAAAGTAACTACTCACAAAAAATTACTTTCAACCTATTGAACCACATTTTACATATTGATGACTACCATGTCTATTGGATATTATAATTTCAATTCACAGATGCTGTAAAATCATGTTTTATGTAAATTTTTAAATGTTCATAGAAGGTAGGTGATAGACATTAAAAACGTCAACAAAAATTTATATATCTAATCTTATTATAAAACGACTCTAATGAATTACATTATAATAATATTGATATTATGTATCTATTTTGACTTTAAAATAAATTTAATTAAAATTAATAATTATTTAAATAAAAAAAATGGTTCTAAACAATAACGCAATGTTTTCAATATTTATAAAAAATCGAATATTTTTTGAAAAATACAAAAATTCACTGTAAGATAATTTTGATGTTTCGAATCGAAATATGAAGACTATTTTGAAAAATAAAATTTATAAAATTTCAAAAAGTTGGTATTACTATACCTAACTACTTTTTTAAACAGATAGTTTGATTTTTCGTGGTGTGCTATAACTCGTAGTTGAGTATAACACATGCTATAATATTATTCAAAGAGAAGAATATCATGGAAGCTTATGGTGTTACATTCTTTTCTCCTTCAATTAATTTTGTCCTAGAAATTTTTGGAATATTACTAGATAAAAATATTTGGGTTGTTTTTCATCATAAGTTACTAAGGTTCCCACGTTTCCACTTCCATTTTACGGTTTCTCCAAAGAACTTTTACAGGACGAGTCATCTGGTTTCTCAACACTTGTTCTATGGTATCAAGAATCTAGATACGCTCTTCAAAATAAGACATATCATGTTTTATTTCAATTTTTTATAGGTGAGTACATGCATTGGGTCCGACTTGAAATTTTCTCAATAGTGATATATGGAACACATCATGATCTTTTGGGAGACTTGGAGGCATTTCCCAATAGTAAGCTACAACTCCTATTTTTTCTAGAGTATCAGACTGTACTATGTACCTAGGACATAATTTACCCTTCTTACCAAATTGTATAAAACCCTACCATGGAGATACCTTCAAGAAAACATGATCTCCTACTTGAAATTCCAAATCTTTTATTTGGTTATTGGTATATCTTGGTTTCCAACTTTGAGCTTCTTTGATGTGGGTTTGGATAATATTTACCTTTTCCATTGTTTCTTCAAGATGTTCCGGGCCTACGAGTTTTCTTTCATGAACATCAACCCAACAAGTTGGTATACGACATCTCATTCTATAAAACACATCATATGTTTCCATCAGGATACTTGAATAGAAGCTATTATTATAAGAAAATTCTACCAGAGTTAAATAATAGTCCCACATACCTTGAAAGTCAAGTGAGAGTGATCTCAACATGTCTTCTAAGGATTGAATAGTTCGTTCCGATTGTCCATCAGATTGAGGGTTGAAGGGAGTGCTCAAATGAAGTTCAGTATCCAGGGATTTCTGAATACTTTTCTAGAATATTGATGTAAAACTGGGATCATGATATGAAACAACAAATAGGGGTACACCATGATGTCTTACAACTTCAGTAATATATTTTCTTGCTAATCATTCAAGTGGTAAATCTTCTCTTATAGCAAGAAAATGTGCCGACTTGGTAAGATGATCAACAATGACCCATATTGCATCATTCCTTCTAAGAGTCTTTGGTATCCCCACGAAAAATTCCTTCGTAATATCATCCAATTTTATCTCTGGTATGGGAAGAGGTTTCAAGACTTCTCTTGGTTGTTGTCTTCCAGCCTTCACCTATTGAAAAACCATATATCATGACACATAATCAGCAATCACCCTCTTCATGTTGTCCCACCAAAAATGTTCCTTCCAATCTCTATACATCTTGGTGCTACTAGGGTGTATAGAGAAATTGGAGCTATGAAAATCATCCAAGAATTCTATTTTTAGATCTGGTATTTCAGGAACACAAAGAATTCTCCCAAATATCAATATCCCATCTTCATATATGAAGTCAATCAATATCTCATCATTCACAACATTAATGTTCTTTTGAAACCCCCCTTCATTAGTCTAATAAATTTTTATCCTTTAAAGTAAATATCTTTGGACCACAATTTGTAAATATTGATGTTTTACCTTCCATTATTATTCCCATATTTAGCTTTACTAGATCCATAAATATTGGATCCCTTTCAATTATCATCTTATTCATTACTCCATGATCATTTCTGCATAAAGAAGTTGTCACCTTATTTTCCATCCCTAGGCGGTTGTGTATAGTGAAATCATAGTCCTTGAGTAGTTAAAGCCATCACCTTTGTCTCATGTTGAGTTCTTTCTATGAGAAAATATACATAAAACTCTTGTGATCAGTATATACCTCACTTTTTTTACCATAGAAACATTTTCTCAATATCATCATAGGGTATATTAAAACTGCTTACTCAAGATCTCGAGTGGGATAGTTTTGATCATGATTTTTTAGATGTCCTGACACATAGGCCATAACCACATCATTTTACATTATAACACAACCAAATCCTTTTTTGAACTATCACTATAAATTACAAACCCATCATTGTTCGATGGTGGAGTCAATAATAGAGCATTGACTAATCATCTCATAAATTCTTCAAAACATTCTTCACAATATTTTGTCCAAAAAAATTAACCCCATTACATGTGATCTAGGTTAGTTGGTTAGCCAATCAGAAATAATTATGGACCAAGTGCCGATAGTAACCTGCTAAAATAATAAACTACATATCTGAATTATACTCATCGGTTAGTTCCATTTTTGGATTTTCCATTTCTTTAAAGGGTCAATAGAGATTCCATCCTTAGAGATAATATGGTCATGAAAAGAAATTTCGTGAAGCCAGAATTCAAACATTCTAAACATCCCATAAAATTCATTTCTTATAAAAGTTTTTAGAATAGTGCACAAGGTATTTTCATGATCTTCATATATTTATATGTATACCAAGATATCATCAATAAATACCACAAAAAAGTCATCATGATATTCCTTTAAAACACTATTCACTATATAAATGAAAACATAGGGTGCATTAGTGAGTCCAAAAGACTGTAAAGTCATAATGCCCATACTTGGTTCGAAATGCTGTCTTCAGAATGTCTTCCTTCTTCACGCACAAAAGATGATATCAAGATTGAAGTTCATTCTTTTAAAAATATTGAGCTCCATGGAGTTGATCAGATAAATAATCAATGCAAGGTAGGGGATACATTCTCTTTATTATTATAACATTAATACCCCTATAGATAATGCACCACCTCATATATCCTTCATTATTATTAGAAAAAAGAACAAGGGCTCCCCAGGGGGAAACACGAGGGAGAATAAATCCTTTATTACTTAATTTAACAAGTTGTTTCTTTAGTTCCACTAATTCCATAGTGGCCATTATATAAGGGGTCTTCGATATGGGACTTGAACCCAGAATTAAGTCAATGGAAAAATAAATTTCTCATTTTTGAGGATGTCTAGGTAAATCCTTTGGAAACACATCAACATATTTTTTCACAATAGGTATATCCTCTATTTGAATATTCCTTTCCCCACCCAAAGTTATTTCCCCCCTTCCTCCCCAGTAATTGACTTTAGTAGAGAAATTACAGGTGGATCTAGATGAGAATCAGAGGGATATTTTTCTACTCTAAATATAAGATATTCCTTATCATTATAAAAATTGTAACCTCCTTCTTCTTATAATAAATTTTTACATCATGGTCAGAAAGGAAATCCATACCTATGATTATCTCAGATTAAATCATGGTTATGATAATAAAATCCATAGATAAAGCACATGTATATAATATGATGGTAACTGATTGAAAAAACCTCATTTCTATGATAATTCCCTTAGGAGTTTGTACAGACAACTCCCTTATTAAGTCAAATTGGAAATATCTAATTTTCATGGAAAACTGTGAAGATATGAAGGAATGTGATGATCTAGAATCAAATAAATTATTGGATAATTTTGAGGAAACGATTACCGTACCTACCACCACGACATTAGGAACTTCAACCTCAGTAGTAGTGATCTCATAAGATTGGCCTTTCTTCCTTATCCTTTTCTGAGGTAAGTTTCCTTGATGCTTAAGAAATTAATTTTCACAATTCCCCATTTATTTACAGTTATAACATTCAACATTGATAGCCTCTTTATTTCCCATGAAATCACGATCTTGGTGGAATTTTTATCCACACTTAGAACAAGATCCCTTCCCCTTTAAGAATATACCAGGATGTTTCTTCACAAAATTACTACTAGATAGACATTAAATGATTCCCTTATTTCACTTATTTCCTTTTACAGAGTGTTCAACATATATCTTCTTATCTTCTTCACTTTAAAGTGATAATAATTAAATAATTACTTTTATATCTTGATAACACATGAGAGTATATCTTCATATGATGAGAAGGATTTTTAGACTAATGATCATCAGAGAAATGGTTTTAAACCATCAAAGAATCGATCAATAGTACTTCTTGGGTTACATATATAATCTGTAGCATGCCTTTCAAACCTTGTAATGTTAGCCACATACTTTGCCATATTCTCATCCTCCGTTTTCCTCAGACTCATAAATTTCCTTTCCAAATTCTCTTGATGTTGATGAGGAAATTTTTTTTCTAAGAAAATATCTTTAAACTCCCTCCATTCCAAATTTGGTACTTCTTCATCCTCCTTTGTGTTTTGAACTAATGACCACCATTGCTCTGTATCTCCTCTGAAGAGATAAACAACCATGACTACTTTTTCCCTTTTTCGACTCCCCAAATCATGATATATATTCTACAAATAACATATACATTGCTCAACAACAAATTGATTTTTAGTCCCATTTAATTTTTTTTTGCTTCCCCAGGAAGAGGTATTACACTGATCCTCTATGTTGTGGATCAATGTGATCCATACAGGTATGGTTATTATTGAAAACCCGAGTGAGTTATTCTAGTATGGTTATAATTAGTTCATCACCAGTTGCTTCACCAGATCCACTACAATTATCTTTTTAGGAGGGAAATCCCTACATGGGTTACATGCATTGATATGGTTTCCATTCATTCCAATAGATTCCATTTCAAAACAATGTCATACAGTAGGTTAGTTTATGAATCAAAATACATAATTCCAAACATGTAAAGTAAATAAAATAAATTGAATAGTTTATGCATATAATCCACAATCAAAAACATTTCTTTGTGGAAGTTTTTACTAATAAGTCCTATATAACGGTTTGTAGAAAAATGTGACTTATCCGAAGAATATCCACATAGAGTGTCAAACTAGGTGCGAAGTAAGGTCAGTTGTCATGTAACAAGATACCCCAGGTCAAGCTCGAAACTCCATGTTAGAGTTTTCACTCTTAGTTACATCTGTGTTAGAAACACATCCACATGTAGTATCAATATTGGGATGTATTTCCTGGAAAAACAACATAATATCTACATTACCAAAAATTTTGGATGCTCTTCAACACTAATCCTCAATGTCGTTCTAAGGGTAATGTTCTCCTATCAATGTTTTTCTAAATCTAGTTTCCTAGGTTTGTACTAAACTTCCACTCATACTAATTGTAACACCTCGACAAAAATTACATAGAGTTTGTACATTATTACATAACATTATCATGATCACAATAGATCATGTACCTAAATATCAATCAATTTATTAGCCTTGGATATACTAGAAACATACATAAGTTTTACATTACATTATGAAATGAAATGAAAGACATTGTGTCTTCTAATAACACACTCATATCCCTTAGCCTATCCCTGTAGGTCAATCAAAAAAATACTTTTTTTCATCATTGGAAAAATAAAGCACAGGAAAGGGATGAGCTCAGATGCTCAGTAAGGATAACAATATTACAGAAACTACCATAAATAAGCATAATCATTTAAGGGAATATATAAGTATAAAACAAAATACATTAAAACCTAAAATTAAACATAATATAGAAAATATAAATCAAATAATTCCATTTACTTACTCACATGGATATTCTACTAGTCAAATAGTCTCATGAAATATCAATAGCTAATTTCATAATGATGGAATCTATAATGCCGAACATCCTAACCATATAGTCAACACCTCATTCCAAGACAACAAATAAAAATATTGTCAAGGCCTTGTCCCAGGACACTAGTTTGTCTCTTGAGACCTAACGATGAATTGAGGGGCTATATCTGTCCCCAACCGTCACTTATTATATCCAATGCATTCCTCATATGAAATGGTTTAAACATAAAATAAATATTTTTATTAAAACTAGCATACTAAATGTTAATAATTTAACCAAAAACCATGAATGGAAAAAAATTATCACCTCCACAATAAAAATTATGACTAAACCTTCAATACAATATAGAAGATTGTATCGTAATGAATCAACTTGAAGGAAGTGTGAAATCCAAAAACAGATGTTGACATAGATGAAATCAATCAAAAAACTTTTTGAGTGAAATATCACTTTCTACTTTAAAATTATTTAAAAGTAATGAAAACATTTATTTGGAAAATATTATCATAAGCTTTTAAGGGAATCTTATAAGGTTTATATTGGTGGAAAAATCCACACCTACTGTATAATTTTTTTAAAAAAATCTTTCTTTAATTTTTCAAAGAGGTCATAAAGTACCTTATTTGGAAAACGATTGAAAGATTCCATTCAAATCATTTTATAAAAATAAAAAAAGGGTATAAATGAATTTAACCCATACTCTAGGAAATATTAATTTTTTTTGAAATATATTTTTAAGAAACACATTTGTGGAAGATAATGATGTCCCAATAGATACATACGTATAAACAACCTCAGATAATAATGAGATTGTAAAATTAACTCTTACCTTGTATTTTTCTTTAATAAAGGGTACATTAAGATCCGGTATAGTGGTTAAATCATTGTTAGTAAATTATTCAATTACCACAAAAATAAATATGATATCATATATGATCTTTTAATATTTCTTTATTAATAATATTTTAGTAGTATCGTTGTTTCAGGTGTTATCTGATTTTTTTATGTTTTGTTACGTAAGTCATGTTTGTTTTGGATTGGATGTTTTTGATTCATAAAAATAATGATATTACATTCTTAAACCTTATTTTTAATCATCAAATTATAATTATTCTTGAATGGTTACGATGGGGAACGAAATCTCATCAAGGCGTGGATACGGTAAGCCATACGTATGCACGAGCGACAATATCATTCTATTGATGGGGAAATAGTATGTAATATAGATGGTATATTATAAATATAGAATCATTAAAATATTATATTAATTATTTAAATCAATTATAATCATTATTATTCCCATTAAAATATTGATGTGTTTAATAACAAACTACACCACGACGTGGATACGGTAAGCCGTACATACGCACGTAAGGCGACATTGTCCTTCATAGGATGGATAAAAGGATGAATAAATTTGTACCATATTTATAATAAAATATAAGTATGTAGAGGGTACTAGAGTTATTATATTATTATGGAATGAACAAATCTTTAGAAAGTTGAAGAAGAACCTAACTTCTAAACAGGTGATGAAATAATTACCCCTTCTTTGTGTGCTTCCTTTTGATTTGAACAAAAGGGATCATTTGGTTGGATTTCTGATCAATGTAAGGCCTCTAGGTTGAGTTGAGGGTAGTTGGGAGGTTATTTGATAAGATTTTGGCTGATCCAAATGGATCTAGAAGTGTGAATTTGAGAGAAGGGGAGAAGGGGAAGTACCCTTTTATAAGAGAGGGGAGGGGCACATTAAGAATTTCTTAAAATATTAATTTATTATATAATATTTTTCGGTTTCTAAAATCTACAAATGTTGTTTTAATGTATTAGGTGGGGATTTTATAAATACTCTCAACCAATATGTTTTATACAAGTTTAGTTCACTATATTAACCTTATCTTTTAGATTTATCTTTTATTTAAACAGTTTAGTAGTTAACATGACTTCTTGTATTTTTATATTACATTGATTAAAAACATACAATAAAATTATAAGAGAACCTCATGTGGTTCATTAATTACATATGTAACCTTATATAAGTTATTTGGAAGAATATTATATTTTTAGGAGTAATATATCATTTAATAAAATAGTATTTGTTTTCAAAACTCATTTATGTCAATTTTGACACTATTTAGTATTTGGTTTTTGTGAAATTCATCAAAACCTGATTACATTGAAAAAATAAATTGAATCAACCCTTATATGTACTATTAACCAATAATTTTTTTTTATGGAATCATAAGTTTCAATTTCCATTTATTTTAATATTTATAATATCAATTATTTAAATCATTCATTAATAAGGTAATTACTTCATCATCATTGTGTCATAAATAAATTTAATTTTTTAATTTATAAAAACTATAAATAAAATACTATGATGTAGGAAATATTTTTTGATTTCTAATGAATATTTATAGTCGAATTTATCTTATGTATTAGACTATATTGAAACTGGTTTATTTAATAAAATTTGAATTAAACACTTGTAACACTTTTTAAATAAAAAATAATAAAGTTTCTAATCTAATCCATGTCAATCAAAAAGGATCATATTTTATTCCTAATGTTTATTTTGGTCTAAATATAATTATCCAATAGAATTATGACATGTGTTGGGGGTAATTATAATATCATTTTTACATTTAATTACCATATTTACTTTTAAGCGCGGTAAATAAAATTCAAAAGTTACTATTCACCAAAAATTATTTTCATCATATTGAACCAAATTTTTAATTTCTGATGAAAACTGTGTGTGTTATATTTTTGAAATTCAATTCAGAGAAATGGTAAAATTATGTTTTATGCAAATTTGAAAAATTTCCTAGAAGATAGGTGAAAGACGTTAAAAAGATCAATAATTTTTTTTATACAATTTTATTATAAAATGAATCAAATGAATTAAAGTAGACTAATATAGTTATTATGTACCAATTTAGAAATTAAAACAAATTTAAATAAAAATAATAATTATTTAAATAAAAAGTCAGTTTTAAACAGTAACGCGGTGGTTTTTACTATTCATCAAAAACTAAATGTTTTCAGAAAAATACCAAAAATTCACCCCAAGATAATTTTGATGTTCTGAATCTAAAAATGATGTCCATTTTTTAAAATAAAAATTTCAAATTTTTGAAAGAGGATATTACTATTCATAACTTAATTTTAAATAGCCAGTTTGATTGGTCGTGGTGTGCTAGAACTCGAAGTTACGTACAACGTATGCTATTGTATTATTCAAAGAGAAGAGCATCGTGGAAGCTTGTGATGTTACACTATTTATGATATTTTATATCATACCTCTCACTCTTGTCCATATTTTAGTATTTTTATTATTTTAAAATTATATATTAAAACATTATTTTCAAAAAATATCATAAGTGTCAATTTTGACACTATTCACAATTTGACATTAAGAAAACACATACTAAAATATATCTTAAAAATATTAAAATAAAACACCCCAAATATGTATTAATTGTCCATAAATTTATTTTATCACCTTAATTTAGTAAATTATATTTATTTTAATATTTATAAAACCATTTAATTGAGTGTTTCGTTAATTGAATAATTACTTAATAATGATTTTGTAATTATTTATTATGAATATTTCTTCCCTAAACATTTGAAATAAATATATATGATTTTGATAAATATTTTCTATTTTATAATAATATATCTAGTCGAGCATATCTTCTATTTAATCCCATATTAAACATATTATACATATTAAAAGTAAGAGTGTGAAATTTTGTCACTCCCTTTGTGTTTAATAGTAGTTATGCCACTTTCATAGAAAAGCATCCATTAATTTGTTATATTTTGATCCATAAATGTTATGGTTCAAATTAAATTAATGTAATAACAGTTTTACAAGTGTTAGGGTAGTTTCATAATATTTATAATATTATTTTTATCCTTAATTACCATATTTACCGCTAACCATGGTATTAAAAATTACTAATGTTTCTATTCAGATTGACCAAAAATAAAAGGGAACTATTTAATAAATATTTAACTTATGATTCCAAATATAAAATCCATTTTTAATAATCCAATATATATAAATTTGTAATATTTATTTAAAATTAATATTGTTGATAGAATGAGAGAATGAGTTTTTAAAGTGGAAACAAACAAAATATTGACATATTTGTATATCCAAATTAAAGATCAAATGAATTCCAATGACCTAAATAGGATTAAATGATGAAAAAAGTATCTAATTATACTTTTAAAAAAATCAAAAATATAACTAAACACTATAAATTACTTCTATTGAAAAAATATTTGTCATTAAAATTGAGTATTTTTTTACTATTTCTCAAAAAAATATTATTATAAAAACTAAAAAAATAATCCAAAGGAAATTTTTTACATTCCATTTTAATGTAATAATTTTATTTTTTTAAATAGAATATATTAAAGTGTCAAAAATTTGATTGATAATAGTTTCTTCATTAAAAGTTGGTAAAATTACACTTTTGAAAAATATTAGGGTTTATGCGTAAAATTGTGTTTGTTCTTATTTTATCCCTATGAAATATATTGGATGAATATAAAAAATATTTGATTCAATATATAACATATATATTTCATTAATTTTATTCACTAATTTTAATTAACTTAATTTATTAATACTAAATTACTTTAGGAGTATAAAAATAAAACTAATTCCTTCATAATCAATTAGTGTATATTTTCATTTATAATTATTTGGTATCAAATTAATTTATATTATAAAGATTATATTTTCATAAGTAGTTTATTAATATTTATAACCTCTAATTTAATTCATAGGTTATATTTTATTATATTATGCAATAATATTTTAATACTATACTATTATTCAGTAAAACTCAGTCTTTCATGTAATGAAAGCTATCAAAAGAAATCAGCATTTTGTGAAACATAGGCCCAAAGTAGTGTTATATATATTAAAAGATAATCTAAGTCTTGAATTTATAGAATCCTAGACTTGGTGTTCTGTACAATACAATTCAAACATAGGGTTTTTTCATATATAAAAAATTTATATTCAATATTGTGTGAAATGGAAAATATCGAAAAGAATAAATTAATTCAGAAAATATATTTCATAAAATCTATAGGTTTTACATTATACCCCCCATAAAAGTAATTTCACCATTGATATTACTATTTTTTATCAACGGTTTAATACTTTAATGTTCCATTCATAGAAACCCAAATCGTAAAAAAGAATTATAAAACATTATTTTAAAAAGGGAATGCAGAAAGCTTAACAGTTAACTAGAGTAACTCATAACTGGGTTTCAATATAAGCGAACATAGATTGAAAGTGAAAACATGGAAGAGAAAAACAAATATCATGTTCTGATGGATGGTGATAGAGAACTTGGTTAGGACAATGTTAACAATCAGAAATCCATAAATCTGTGAATTCCAAGGGACCATTTCATTCATTAGATAACAAGGTACTAGGATGAAATTTTTGGTTTCAAGGTCCTTTAACCAGAGGTGAATAATTTTAATAAAAAGAAGTACTTACTTGATTTCAGGTCAACCTCAACCTTTATTGAGCATTGATCATTTTTCACTTTATCACTCATTCCAAGAAATGAAGTTGAATTTTTCATTCCTAAAGTGTTAACAAATCATGATATCAATAAATAGAATGATAAGACATTCCACATGTCATTATCAAAATAAAAGGTTAGAACAAGTTATCAAATATGAATAAATCCACTTACGGTAAGATAATACATCAATCTCTAAAACTTCATCCATGGTTTAACTTAAGCCCTTCCACAAATGGTTAAGCATTTAACTCTTCTTGAAGACGAAAATCCAAAACATTAGAAACAAGGTCATGAAATAAGATTAAAATTGAGCCCCCCCATATATCATAAAGAATCTCATGTTTGTCACATTCCAAACATGTGAATACCCTCATTATATGTTCTATTTATACATGGGATCAACATGAATTAAAATAAATACTATTAAAAAATGCACGATTTGTTATTCCAAATACCACATGATATATTCCTCAATTCTAATAACATTTAAAAATAATCTATTATGAAATAGACTACACTATAAATAATACTTAATTGGATCTAATTTCATTGATACTATCCAATTTAAATTATTAAAATCAATCATTTATTTAACAAAGATAAATAAAATTTTTTAAACATCTTGATCACATTAAGGGATACCTTACCTTAATAAATATTTCATTTTTTAAGTATTCATCATCATTATACATATCCATTTCAATCCTTTACAAAAAAACTATACTAAAAATACTGTTATATTTCAGAATACAAATAATATAATCATTTAATCCCAAAACATATACACTTTATTCATCTAGCTTTATTCTTAAACCATTACATTGGCTTCATCATATTATTCCTTAAAAACTATTTCCAAAAATATGAAATATAAATCAGGTCTTATGGTTCCTCAAATAAAATATAACAATGCTTCTTATATATAATGTAAACAATAGAAAAACAACATCACATACCTTTCACATGCCTTTTTCAGCCTCTTTACATTCAACATTATAACCAATACTCGTGAAGCTTCTCAATTCTATTCATGAGCTTTACACTTAGAAAATTGATTTATATCATGACCATTAATTCCACATCTGAAACACTCAATGTTAACAAAATTGTATCTAGTTCCAATTACTAATTAAAACCTGAAAGAATATGCTGAGAAACACTTATTAGAGCAGAAAAAACATAATCATGAAAAAATACTTATACGATGTCTAAATAATGACACCTATTTTTTAATTAATGAAATCATAGGTTTATTGTAGGTTATTCGTATCCATCATCAACATAAATCATTCGTGATGGTTTGTAAATAGTTTATAAATTTCCAAAGAATATCCCCCAAGAGCGGAAAAGCAGGTTTTAACAAGGCTCTTTGACAAGTAAGAGGTTACGATTGAGTTATTCTCGATGAAAAATATTAAAGCTGTTACCCCTAGGTAAATTTATACCACATACACATTCACTTATAGTATCTATATAATGATGTAATTCTAGTAAACCAATCACTCTAACCTCTACCAAAATCCCAAGACATTTTACTAAACATGAATTTATACTTAGATTTATCCTTAGATACACCACTAGACGTATCCTTATAAATATAGCTAAGAATCTTAGTAATTTTTTTTCTAATCATTGTTTCAAAAGGTTGAATAGTCCTTTTCTCTCATACCATCTATAATGACCCTCACTTTTCATACAATGTTATTACATCATTTTTTGGAAAATTTTGTAATGGCCCGGACCTCTCCGGTCCATTACTTTGTGGAATTTTGGTGTTGGAGGTGTTCCGGGAGGCCAAAGGGACTTATCCCCAACACTTTGCCAATTTTCCAGTTCTGTGAACAGTGTTTCCAGTTTTATGAACAGTAACAGATCGGTCTCACCGATCGGTCTGACAGATCGGTCTCACCGATCAGTTTCACAGATCAGTTTCATAGATCGGTCTGATAGATCGGTTTTACAGATCAGTGTGAGAGATCGGTGTGACAGATCAGTTTCACATATCGGTTTCACAGATCGGTGTGACAGATCGGTGTGACAGATCGGTTTCACAGACCGGTTTCACAGATCGGTGTGACAGATCAGTTTCACAGATCGGTGTGACAGATCAGTTTCACAGATCGGTGTGACAGATCAGTTTCACAGATCAGTTTCACAGATCGGTTTCACAGATCGGTTTCACAGATCGGTGTGACAGATCAGTTTCACAGATCGGTTTCACAGATCGGTGTGACAGATCAGTTTCACAGATCGGTTTCACAGATCGGTGTGACAGATCAGTTTCACAGATCGTTTCACAGATCGGTGTGACAGATCAGTTTCACAGATCAGTTTCACAGATCGGTTTCATAGATCGGTTTCATGTACAGTAACGGTGGGTGAACAGTGTTTCCAGACTCCTACAGTTTTGCCCCTTTTTACGTTTCCTTTGACGTAAAATACATTTAAAGCCTTATTTTAAGGGCTCTTAAGGCCGATTCAAATGCCATAAATCCTTTATTAATTATTCCTAAGGCTTGGAATGTTTTACTTGGTCAAACCGCGCGGGTTAATGCGATCCGTTTTTAATGGATAATTAACCGGATCTTAAACAGTCACCCCATTTAATCTTAAAAAGGGACGAGATATCATTCTCCCTTGTTCTTTCTCTTTGTTCTCGGCTAAGAGACGCTAGAACCTTTCAATCCTTTCCGTAGGAGTTGCACAATCAATCTTTACCCCGGGGATTGGTTCCGCTTTGTTTTGATGCAACCAAGCTGTGTCGATCAATCTTCGATATAAGCATCCTCCGGTGGATGTAGTTGTCGCGAGGGGAGGATCGTGACCTGTTGTGTGGATAAAGAACGTGAGGAACTGTTTGTGGTAGGGGATTCATGGCTTCTCTAATTGTATATGTGCAATCGTAGATTTAGCATGATTTATTCCTTTGGATCACAATGAAATTGACCTAATTAAATACTTGAACCGGATTAAAAGAATTGGTTGATCGCATGCTGTTTCTTTATACCGTGATAACGGTTTGCCTCATGTTTTCCTAGATATAGTGATATCTATGTTTTCTTTGATTTGTTGTTCGTTCATGATAGAAATTGATAATGAACGTAAAGCCGGAATTAATTGTTGATTAATTGGCTAAAGATAAAGAGGCATGTAAATTAATCTGGTTATTGCAGTTGTTGTTGTTGTTCTAATTTGAGGATAATCAAATTAGGGAAGTAAGTATGGTTATTTAATTGTGATAGCTTACTGATTAGGTATCCATGATTGGAACCTACAAATAACAAATCTGTTAATTCAATATGGATTAGAGAACAGATTATGTGGGAATTTCTAAAAGGGTTCTGAGTTACCCTCTTGTTTGTTAAAGGGCCGAGAGCCCATTTTGTGATGTTTGTTTTCCTGCTGCTTGTGCTGTGATGTGAGCCTGGATGGCTGTTGTGATATGTGGAGGCATGGAGACTTGTGGTTGTGGCAGCGGATGACGCCTAGTGTGGCGAGATGCATCAGTTTATGCATATGGGTGTCGGGGAGGACACCAAGGGTGATGGTATGAGATGAAAGTGATGGTTTGATGTTGGTGGTTTGGTTTGGTTGTTTATCTGCTTTACTTTTCCCCACTTCTCAAGGCAGCTGGTCTTGCTTACCCTCTTTCCGAAGGAGGCGAAGACACATGGGGTATGCCACGTGCTTTCCGTGTTTAGCCTCTCGATAGAGGATGGGTCTATGCTCTTTCTATAGGCGGCAAAGACTCGATGGGTAGTATATCTACTCACCGTGTAGAGCCTCCTTTGTGTTTAGATGCATAGGATGTTTTTATAGAATGCCTGGGAATGTGGAAAAGTGATTCTGTATTGAATGTTTGATTAAATCGTGAAAATCCACAGGGATGGAGATGCTGGAATTTAAAGGTGATGTGAATCTTAAAAAGGAGCAGTTGTTTTTGAAAGTGATGCCATTTCAGTTTAATGTGGAATTGTTCATTCTAAATTAATGTTTAAAGAATTAATTAATGTACAGCAGAACTGATAAATGAGAATGGAGTAATCTAATAAAGCTCTTCAATTGTTTGTGTGCTTATAGGATACCTAGTCTTAGAAGTAACAGCCTGGAGTCTGAGAGACATTAGCTGCAGTTGTATCTAAGACTAGGTAATGCCCATAGTGTGGATGTGAGTTACTTATATATTCTGTACTTTTTGTGTTTCTATACGCTACTCCACCCTGTCGGTAAGGGAAACTGACACCCCGGGGATTCTGAGCCCTGGGGGGGGTGTTTTTCCCAACATTCTGATGGGAGGTTGAATGGCTGAATACCCCCTTTGGCCCCACTCTCTTCTCTTGGTAGATCTTTGTGCTTGTAGGCACAGTGGTTAGTTTTACCCATATATGTGTGTAGAGGGCTGTAATGGCTTGTGGTTATTTCACACACATATATTCTGGATGTAGTATCCTAAGGAATACTATAGGTGTAACGTGTATAGGCTGTGATGGCTTGAGGATCCTTACTCAGCGTATGGGCTGTGATGGCTTGAGGAATAATACTCGACGTATGATACACATTATACGAGCTATGGTGGCTCCCGGAAACTACCTGGTTACTTTGGTTGTGAGGACGGTGTGGTGCTTCGCCCAGGTGTCTGTGGGCAAGCCTTTGTGGTGCACGAGGTGCAGATTGTGGAGCTTAGCCCAAGTGTCTGCGGGCAAGCCTTTGGAGAGAGATGCACAGGACGTATGTCGTTGGGGAAAAGCGGCAAACCAGTGGGGAAGTAGTAGCGGGGTACCCTTGATATTCTTTACTATATGCTATATTTTTGTATGCGTTACTTGGTGAGAGTAGCCATGGTGAGGTTGGGAACATAGTATACCTGTTTAGGTGACGAGTTAGTTTCACTTGTTGTTCACTGGGCTTTAGCATGCTTTCTTTACTTTTGCACGAGAGTCTTGGGGAGGATCCTACTGAGTATACTGTTATACTCACCCTATGTACATATAAACTGTTTTTCAGGTCACTTGGAGCAGGTTGGAGATCAAGCTGGTTACTACTAGCTTGCGGTTGGAGGAGGAGTTGTTCGGGCTTGTGGTCGATGTCGTTTTACTTTCTTTTGGGTACTTTTAGTTTTCCCTTTCAGTTGTAGTACTTTTGCATGACATTTCATATATGTACTTGGGTTTCTTTTATATTTCAGTTCTGAGTTGGAGTTGGTTGGAGTCTATTCTATCTCTCTCTTCTGCATGTGTTCTCTTAGAGGGTAATGCCTCCCATTTGTATGTTATTATACCCTCGCTGCTAGTCGCCAACCCGGGGCCTACTGGAGGCGGGAATCGGGGGTCATTATCTCCCTTTTCACATTGCCGGCCCAGGAGGGGTACACTTTGTGGGGAGGGGGTCGTGACAGAGTGGTATCAAAGGTCTGGTTGAGGGATAGGATGGAGTTTGGAGTTAGGCATAGGTGATGATGCATGAGATGGTAGGGCAACAGTGTTATTCATGTTTAGAAAGTGGGGTAAACACTGGAGACCGGCAGAGACATAGGCGTTCAGGGCCCCCTATGATCTGTTGCACGGACCTTTAATTTTATGATGGCTACTAAACAAAGTGATACTGGTTGCAGGGTAGAGACCTAGGAAAGGATCATGCATCATTATTCTTTGCGCCTGTGTTTGAATGGGTAGACATTGGGATATGTAACCTAAAATTAATAAAACAAAATAATTAATTAATTAATGTTGAATCTTCCATATTCCAGGCTTAGGAGCTCTAACGGTTGTTATTTTACAGGTATGGATCCAGGTCGGCGTCCCCGTTAGGTTTGCGCAGAAGGTGCCCAGTAGGCTGTTCCAGCAGATCGCCGCCGGGTAGAGGTTGACGAAGATGACACTTGGAGGAAGACACTCCGAGAGTTTCAGCGCCAGAGTCTATAGAAGTACGAGGGCTCCGTTTCAGATGCAGTCACAGAAGACTGGTTGGAGGAGGTCGAGATAGGATTCAGTTCGATTCGTGCTCGGAAGGAACACTGGGTGTTCTTGGTTGTGACGATGTTGCGTGGAGCAGCGAGACAGTGGTGGTTCTTGTTCCTCGGGGATCGTGAGGAGTCAGCGATCTCATGGGAGGAGTTTCGAGAAAGGTTTAGAGTCGAGTTTCTTTCATCGACTGCGAAGGCGTCCAGTCACCAGGAGCTTCTTACCCTTCGACAGGGGAGCTCCAGTGTTCGGGAGTTTGGAATCCGTTTCAGGAACCTTCTACGATATGCTTCAGACCTGTTACCAGATGATGAGGCCAGGGCGAGGAATTTCGAGGAGGCTTTGCGTCCAGAGATCCAGCGGCAGGTCACCCCATTTATGCTGAAGACATATCTTGAGGTGCTGGAGAGGGCAGAGGTTGTTGAGAGGACTTTGGCTAGGACCGGATCGTCACGAGAGGGGAATCGTCATGATTCCTCACGAAGTAGAGCTGTGGTCTGGGGTTCCCGGTTTTCAGGACAGAAGAGTTTCCGTTCACCTGGGGGTAGGTCCCAGCCCTTCCCATCTCGTTTCTCTGGAGGCAGAAACTCTCAAGCCTATGCCAAGGGATCAGGCGCTTGCTTTTCTTGTGGTGGACGTGGTCATCAGCAGCGGGAGTGCCCAACTTTTCAGATCAGTCATCGTGCACCAGGCGCTCCACTCCAGGTTCCTCCGTTGAGGCAGTTCTAGCCGAGGCAGCAGCAGCAGGTTGCACCAGCTTTGGATCACCATAGGGTAGATGGAGCAGGCAGAGGACAGCCCCATGACGCTCCCCGTCCTCAGAGAGCAGAGCGTGGCCGTGGTGGTGGTCGTCATCAGGGTCAGAGAGGCCGTGGAGGTGGTCGTGGTCAGCTTCATGCTCTAGCGTTGCCAGCTCCAAGCGAGCCAGACGTCGTCCGAGGTACCCTTTGCTTGTTTTCTACCTTGGTGTATGCCTTGTTTGATTCAGGAGCGACACACTCCTTTATATCCCCTACCCTTGTCCACGCTTTGGGACTTGAGGTAGAGAGGCTTCTAGTGCCCTTGGCGTTGACTACGCCAGTTGGAGGTCGAGCTAGCTTGTTTGAAGTATGTAGAAACTGTGAGCTAGTGTTGGGGCAACACCGCTCTTGGGAAGATTTCCTATGTTTGCGAATACAACCATATGATGTCATTCTTGGAATGGATTGGTTGTATTCGGTGCAGGCTGTCGTGGATTTCTACAGGAAGAATGTCGTTTTCTTTGATGAAGATGGAGAGAAAGTGGTGTTTGTTGGTGAGAGAGATCCTCAGATGAGTCATAGACAAGTTTCATCCTTATCATCCATGATGGATGGGATGATGCTGAGTTCTTCAGAGGTTCAACCGTTGGCATTTCCTAGGGTCGTAGAGGAGTGCCCTGACGTCTTTCCAGAAGAGGTTGTATCCTTACCCCCTCGACGAGAGATCGAGTTTGGGATCGAGCTACAGCCAGGAGCGTCTCCTATATCTATGTCTCCGTATAGGATGGACCCTTCTGAGTTACGAGAACTACGTATGCAGCTCGATGGTCTGTTGCAGTGTGGTTTTGTTCAGACAAGTGTGTCACCTTGGGGCGCACCAGTTTTGTTTGTGAAAAAGGCTGATGGCAGTTTGCAGTTGTGCGTCGATTATCGTCGATTAAACAAAGTGAGAATAAAGAACCGCTATCCTCTTCCGCGGATTGATGACCTATTCGATCAACTGAAGGTTGCAAGTTGGGTTTCAAAGATAGAATTACGGTTTGGATATCATCAGATGCGTGTAAAGGATGAGGATATCCCGAAAACTGCTTTCTGCTGTAGTCATGGGCATTATGAGTTTGTTGTAATGCCATTTGGTGTGACAAATGCTCCAGCTATTTTCATGGGGTTGATGAATGCTGTGTTCCGTGAATTCCTGGACAAGTTTGTTGTGGTTTTCATCGACGACATCCTTGTATACTCCACATCTGAAGAGGAGCATGTAGAGAATCTACGAGCCGTTTTGGGAGTTCTTCTCCAACATCGGTTGTTTGGGAAGTTGTCCAAGTGTGAGTTCTAGGATCGAGAAGTTAGTTTCTTGGGACATGTTGTGTCCCAACAGGGAGTACCTGTGGATCCTTCGAAGATAGAAGCAGTGGTGTCTTGGCCAGCCCCCAAGACCGTGTCAGAGGTGCGAAGTTTCCTTGGTCTCGCAGGCTATTACAGGAGGTTTGTGGCTAATTTCTCCCAAGTTGCGACTCCTCTGACAGCTTTGACCAGGAAGGATCAAGCGTTCATATGGACTAATCAGTGTCAGATATCTTTCGAGTATCTAAAGGAGAAGTTGGTAAGTGCTCCAGTCCTTTGTCTTCCAGCGGAGGGAGTCCAGTTTGATGTTTTCTATGATGCTTTACATCTGGGGCTAGGCTGTGTTCTCATGCAGCAGAGGTCCATTGTTTCTTATGGGTCTCGGCAGTTGCGTCCCCATGAACGCAACTATGCCACCCATGATCTTGAGTTGCCATTCGTGGTGTTTGCTCTGAAGTTGTGGAGACATTACCTCATTGGTGAGAACTTTGTGGTTTTCACCGATCATAAGAGTTTGAGGTATGTTTTCTCCCAACGTGACTTGAACTTGAGGCAGCGTCGGTGGATGGAGGTCTTGCAGGAATACGACTTCGAAATATCGTATACACCTGGGAAGGGAAATGTTTTTGCTGATGCACTGAGCCGAAAGTCGCGTAATGATGTTGTGCGTGAATCTGGATATTCCTGGAGAGTGATGGAAGAGCTATCAGCTTTGCATCTTGATATGGAAGAAGTTGGGGGAAGAGGTTGTCTTTTCCAGATGACGGTGCAGTCATCCCTGATGCAAAAGGTGGAAGAGTCTCAGTTGGGTGATCTAGAGGTGGAAGTTTGGAGAGACAGAGTTGTTTGTGGGGAGGCCCCTGATGGTTGGTCGGAGGATGAACAACACCGAGTGTTGTATCATGGCAGGATTTTTGTTCCCATGGCGATGCGCGAGACGGTTCTCAAAGAGTTCCATAGTTCACCCTTGGAAGTACATCCTGGTGTGATGAAGATGTAACGATCCTTAAGGAGTCAGTTCTGGTGGCCTGGGCTGAAACGTATGGTTGCAGAGTGTGTGTCTCGATGTTTAGTCTGCCAGAAGGTGAAGGCCGAACACCGTGTTCCTGGTGGTCTTTTTCCAACACATAGAGATTCCTCAGTGGAAGTGGGAGGACATCTCAATGGACTTTGTTACAGGTTTACCTCGAGCTCTGGGAGGACATGATTCTATATGGGTGGTAGTGGATCGTTTAACTAAACCGGCCCACTTCATAGCAATCAAGGAGTCGAGCTCAGTGGAGGTTTTGTCGAGGCAGTATCTGGAGGAGGTGGTGAGGCTTCACGAAGTTCCTAAGACGATCATTTCTGATCGAGATCCTCATTTTACCTCTAGGGTGTGGAGAGGTCTCCAGCATGCTTTTGGCTCTCAACTGTGCCTTAGCACTGCTTTTCATCCTCAAACGGATGGTCAGAAAGAGCGAACCATCCAGACTCTTGAGGACATGTTGCGCTCTTGTGTTCTTGATTTTGGAGGTTCATGGGTGAAGCACTTACCCTTGGTAGAGTTCTCTTACAATAATAGTTTTCACTCTACCATCGGTATGGCGCCATTTGAAGCCTTGTATGGCCGGCCATGCCGTTCTCCGTTGTGATGGACTGGGGTCGGAGAATCAGCAATTCTCGGACCAGAACTAGTGCAGAATACAACAGAGATGGTTCAGGTGATTCGTGAGAGGATGAAGATAGCACAAGATCGTCAGAAATCATATGCTGATCAAAGAAAGAGACCGTTAGAGTTTAATGTTGGGGATCATGTGTTTCTGAAGGTGACTCCCCGTCGTGGGCAGCGAAGGTTTGGTCGCGGAAGCAAGCTTTCTCCCCGTTTTGTTGGGCCTTTCGAGGTGTTAGCTCGTGTTGGAGCTGTGGCATATCGAGTAGCAATTCCCCCTCAGATGAGTCAGATACATGACGTTTTCCATGTATCACAGCTCCGTCGTTATCTTCATGATGAATCTCATGTTATCGATTGGGGAGAGATCGATATTGATGATGATGCAACCTTCGAGGAGCGACCTGTGGAGATCCAAGACCACAAGGAGAAGGTGTTGCATGGGCGTTCTATCCCCTTAGTTCATGTCTTGTAGCGACACGGTGGCATGGAGGAGAGTACCTGGGAGCGTGAGTCACAGATACGTGCTCAGTACCCAGAGTTGTTTAATGTTTAACTCCTTTCATGTAATGATGTTTCCCCTCTGGTTAGATCTTTCATGTTTTATTTATGTACCTTTGATGTGATGTTGTGAATGAATTGTTTGGGTATGGATTGTTTGTTTCCATACTCTCGGATGTCGTAGGTTTGTTCCAGATTTCGAACAACTCATGGTGGTTTTTGCCTGAGAGGTATCTTATGGGGTGGTTGTTCAGACCCCTCTTTTCCTCTGGGTTGGTTTTTAATTCTCGAGGATGAGAATGTTTTGAGAGGTATCTAATGTAATGGCCTAGACCTCTCCGGTACATTACTTTGTGGAATTTTGGTGTTGGAGGTGTTCCGGGAGGCCAAGGGGACTTATCCCCAACACTTTGCCAATTTTCCAGTTCTGTGAACAATGTTTCTAGTTTTATGAACAGTAACAGATCGGTCTCACCGATCGGTCTGACAGATCAGTCTCACTGATCAGTTTTACAGATCAGTTTCATAGATCGGTCTGATAGATCGGTTTCACAGATCGGTGTGACAGATCGGTGTGACAGATCAGTTTCACAGATCGGTTTCACAGATCGGTGTGACAGATCGGTGTGACAGATCGGTTTCACAGACCGGTTTCACAGATCGGTGTGACAAATCAGTTTCACAGATTGGTGTGACAGATCAGTTTCACAGATCGGTTTCACAGATCGGTGTGACAGATCAGTTTCACAGATCAGTTTCACAGATCGGTTTCACAGATCGGTTTCACAGATCGGTGTGACAGATCAGTTTCACAGATCGGTTTCACAGATCGGTGTGACAGATCAGTTTCACAGATCGGTTCCACAGATCGGTGTGACAGATCAGTTTCATAGATCAGTTTCACAGATCAGTGTGACAGATCAGTTTCACAGATCAGTTTCACAGATCAGTATCACAGATCGATTTCATGTACAGTAACGGTGGGTGAACAGTGTTTCCAGACTCCTACAGTTTTTCCCCTTTTTACGTTTCCTTTGACGTAAAATACATTTAAAGCCTTATTTTAAGGGCTCTTAAGGCTGATTCAAATTCCATAAATCCTTTATTAATTATTCCTAAGTCTTGGAATGTTTTACTTGGTCAAACCGCGTGGGTTAATGCAATCCGTTTTTAATGGAGAATTAACCGGATCTTAAACCGTCGCCCCATTTAATCTTAAAAAGGGACGAGATATCATTCTCCCTTGTTCTTTCTCTTTGTTCTCAGCTAAGAGACGCTAGAAACTTTCAATCCTTTCCGTAGGAGTTTCACAATCAATTTTACCCCGAGGATTGGTTCCGCTTTGTTTTGATGCAACCAAGTTGTGTCGATCAATCTTCGATATAAGCATCCTCCGGTGGATGCAGTTGTCGCGAGGGGAGGATCGTGACCTATTGTGTGGATAAAGAACGTGAGGAACTGTTTGAGGTAGGGGATTCATGGCTTCTCTAATTGTATATGTGCAATCGTAGATTTAGCATGATTTATTCCTTTGGATCACAATGAAATTGACCTAATTAAATACTTGAACCGGATTAAAAGAATTGGTTGATCACATGCTGTTTCTTTATACCGTGATAACAGTTTGCCTCATGTTTTCCTAGATATAGTGATATCTATGTTTTCTTTGATTTGTTTTTCGTTCATGATAGAAATTAATAATGAACGTAAAACCGGAATTAATTGTTGATTAATTAGCTAAAGATAAAGAGGCATGTAAATTAATCTGGTTATTGCAGTTGTTGTTGTTTTTCTAATTTGAGGATAATCAAATTAGGGAAGTAAGTATGGTTATTTAATTGTGATATCTTACTGATTAGGTATCCATGATTGGAACCTACGAATAACAAATCTGTTAATTCAATATGGATTAGAGAACAGATTATGTGGGAATTTCTAAAAGGGTTCTGAGTTACCCTCTTGTTTGTTAAAGGGCCGAGAGCCCATTTTGTGATTTTTGTTTTCCTGCTTCTTGTGCTGTGATGTGATCCTGGATGGCTGTTGTGATATGTGGAGGCATGGAGACTTGTGGTTGTGGCAGCGGATGACGCCTAGTGTGGTGAGATGCATCGGTTTCTGCATATGGGTGTCGGGGAGGACACCAAGGGTGATGGTATGAGATGAATGTGATGGTTTGATGTTGGTGGTTTGGTTTGGTTGTTTGTCTGCTTTACTTTTCCCCACTGCTCAAGGCAGCTTGTCTTGCTTACCCTCTTTCCGAAGGAGGCGAAGACACGCGGGGTATGCCACGTGCTTTCCGTGTTTAGCCTCTCGATGGAGGATGGGTCTATGCTCTTTCTATAGGCGGCAAAGAATCGACGGGTAGTATATCTACTCACCGTGTTGAGCCTCCTTTGTGTTTAGAAGCATAGGATGGTTTTCTAGAATGCCTGGGAATGTGGAAAAGTAATTCTGTAATGAATGTTTGATTAAATGGTGAAAATCCACGGGGATGGAGATGCTGGAATTTAAAGGTGATGTGAATCTTAAAAAGGAGCATTTGTTTTTGAAAGTGATGCCATTTCAGTTTAATGTGGAATTGTTCATTCTAAATTAATGTTTAAAGAATTAATTAATGTACAGTGGAACTGATAAATGAGAATGGAGTAATCTAATAAAGCTCTTCAAATGTTTGTGTGCTTATAGGATACCTAGTCTTAGAAGTAGCTGCCTGGAGTCTGAGAGACGTTATCTGCAGTTGTATCTAAGACTAGGTAATGCCCATAGTGTGGATGTGAGTTACTTATATATTCTGTACTTTTTGTGTTTCTATACGCTACTCCACCCTGTCGATAAGGGCAACTGACACCCCAGGGATTCTGAGCCCTGGGGGGTGTTTTCCCCAACATTCTGATGGGAGGTTGAATGGCTGACTACCCCCTTTGGCCCCGCTCTCTTCTCTTGGTAGATCTTTGTGCTGGTAGGCACAGTGGTTAGTTTTACCCATATATGTGTGTAGAGGGATGTAATGGCTTGTGGTTATTTCACACACATATATTCTGGATATAGTATCCTAAGGAATACTATAGGTGTAACGTGTATAGGCTGTGATGGCTTGAGGATCCTTACTCGGCGTATGGGTTGTGATGGCTTGAGGAATAATACTCGACGTATGATACACGTTATATGAGCTATGGTGGCTCCCGGAAACTACCTGGTTACTTTGGTTGTGGGGACGGTGTGGTGCTTCGCCCTAGTGTCTGCGGGCAAGCCTTTGTGGGGCACGAGGTGCAGATTGTAGAGCTTAGCCCAGGTGTCTGCGGGCAAGCCTTTGGAGAGAGATGCACAGGACGGATGTCGTTGGGGAAAAGTGGAAAACCAGTGGGGAAGTAGTAGCGGGGTACCCTTGATATTCTTTACTATATGCTATATTCTTGTATGCGTTACTTGGTGAGAGTAGCCATGGTGAGGTTGGGAACATAGTATACCTGTTTAGGTGACGAGTTAGTTTCACTTGTTGTTCACTGGGCTTTAGCATGCTTTCTTTACTTTTGCACGAGAGTCTTGGGAAGGATCCTACTGAGTATACTGTTATAATCACCCTATGTACATATAAACTGTTTTTCAGGTCACTTGGAGCATGTTGGAGATCAAGCTGGTTACTACTAGCTTGCGGTTGGAGGAGGAGCTGTTCGGGCTTGTGGTCGCTGTCGTTTTACTTTCTTTTGGGTACTTTTAGTTTTCCCTTTCAGTTTTAGTACTTTTGCATGACATTTCATATATGTACTTGGGTTTCTTTTATATTTCAGTTCTGAGTTGGAGTTGGTTGGAGTCTATTCTATCTCTCTCTTCTTCATGTGTTCTCTTAGAGGGTAATGCCTCCCATTTGTATGTTATTATACCCTCGGTGCTAGTCGCCAACCCGGGGCCTACTGGAGGTGGGACTCGGGGGTCATTATCTCCCTTTTCACATTGCCGACCCAGGAGGGGTACAATTTGTGGGGAGGGGGTCGTGACAAATTTCATTAATTTCAAAAATGAACTCCCAACGACCGTATTAGTTTAATACGTGTGGAAACTTGGAAATATAAACAACTGGTTCATAACACATCTACTTATTCTCCTTCATACTTCTGTATAACTAGATACTTTTTGACATATCAGACTTAGTATATTTCTTCGAGTCCTGGGGAAAAGAAACATAAGAAATGGTGAGCTCAGATTATTAGTAAGGGTAAAAAGGGAGAGATGTAAGCATAAACATGAGAATAGGGGTATGATAATGTGATCATAACATTAGAAGATCATACAATATATATCAATCATCATAATCACAAAATAAATTATAAATATTGGATGTTTAGAAGACATGAATCATAGGGTAATGAAGAGCATAATCCATGAATTAATAAAATAGGAGTAAGACATGGAATTGTAAAATTCAAATAAATATATAATATCCTTACTTATATGACATGAAGGAATGATACATCATATTAGGCCAATTAATGGGAAACACTCCTACTGGGCGGGACACAACACCATCCACAATCACAATACTTTTCTCGTAAGGGATCAGTTTGTCCATCTTCCAATATTGGATAAGATATCCCCATATTCCCATTGTGGATAAAATTTCCCCATATTCCCATAGTTGATTAGGTTTTACCATCTTTTCATAGTGAATCAGGTTTCCCCATATTCCTATAGTGGACTGGGATTCCCTATCTTTCCATAGAAGATCAAACCCGTCGACTTGTTTCCCATCATTATCTGATGAGACATAAATCATTACCAAAAAATTGGAGAGAGATATTGGTCCCACCTGTCACATAATGAAAACAATACACAAGTGTTCTAGAAAAACATAAACCATTCATCATATCAGAACCCATTAGATGAAATGGGTTTCATAAAAATCATTAAATCATAAAATAATCTAGGGAGAAGAAATGGGTTTCTTAAATATCATTTCCTCATGGACATAAACAAATAATAAAAACAATTATAATGGTATCATTGTAGCATATTACAATTGAAAAATAAATACCATCAAATAACATTATCTTAAATGGAATATTATTTTTAATTATCATTTGAAATAATTCTTAAGAAATACATACTTTCTTCCATGAAAACTATTTGTTTTCATAAATATCCAAACAATTTTAAATGAAAAAATTTTATTTGATAATAACATTGTAAAAATTTATGAAATGCATCGAATCAATAAAGTGTATTAATGGTTGAAAACATTGTTCAAAATATATTATTAAAAAAAAATTTATGTCATACTTTTCTGAAAAGGTCACAACACATCTCATTCGGAAAAAAAACAACACGATTATTTTAAAACCATTTAGTAAAAAGTAAAAATGTGAGTGAAAATGACATCAAAAAATAAATGATAATTGAAAAAAATCATTTTAAAATGCCTCTCAATTTTATTAAGGAATCATTTAAAACCATTTTAAACATATTTGAATTCTGTTTCCTTTAAAATTAATAAAATATAATTTAAAATATTTTTACAAAAAAATATCTTGAATGAACATAGAGGCCTGACCAAAGGAATGAAAAACATTACATGAATCTTTAAATATAATTAAACTAAGTATATTTATGATTAATAATTTCATAAGGAAGCATGTACAACTAGTAAAAGAATATAGGTTCATAGCATAACATGTGTCTCAAAGAAGGAAAATTGAGACAAATTTATCTTACCGATTGGAATTATGTCATCACCTTTTATTTTGATCCACCTTGACACTACTATTACACCAAGATTGGGTCATGTAGGCTTCCCGATGGTTCCTCAAATTTGATAACTAAAAACCACTCAACATTACGCAATAATAAAAAACCATCATTGTACTACCTAAGAAATCAATAAACACTATCTAAACATGCTAAAGGACAATGAAAAAAATACATCAATGATAAAAAAATCAGATAAAAAATGAATAATACAACTATAAAACACTTTAATTTAAATTATATCGATCATATATTTTGAACCAAACGACAAACAAATCATTGAGCCAAAAATCCAAATTTCACTGCTCAAATCATAGATGAAAAAAGAATTCTAAAATTTCCCGAATTATCTCCAGAATACCCACTAAAAATGAGGATATATAGAAGTAGGATGAGTCCATTCAATAGAACCAATGAAAAAACCAAATAAATCCTTTATAGAAAAATTATCATAAAGCACATGACTATCCACAAAGAGCACTTCTAAAAAATTTTAGAATGATCAAATTCAAAAGAGAAATGACCTCCCTAAAACATGAATAAGGAGTCCTGTAAATCATATGTGGAAAGGGTTAGTGTCATATCTTTTAGTAAACCACTAATATCAAATCTTATTAAACACAAGTTAGAAAAACCATATGAAGCACAAAATTAATCATCCAAAAATGCTATACAAAATAATTAACAATCCAAATGACCAAGAAACCATAAAACACATAATATCCAAACCACCATAGAAACAATTTAATTAAGATGGAAAGATAATCACTTCTTTTAGGAGTAAAACTAGGAATCCACTAAATTGATGTAGAAACTAAACCATCAGAATGTTGGAAGATCACCAAAAAATCAAAATCATAGAATGACCACCATGGAATTGTTTACATAAATTATAGATTATGATAATGAAATCACTATGAGAGGAGAGGGGAAGTAACCACAGAGAGAGGAAATTCCACTAATGATATGAAGATACCATCGCTTAATATGATTCAATGATAGAACAAATACTTTTTAATGATATTTTTTCATATTTTACATTGAATATTAGTTATAAGTACTCTATTGGAATAGTAAATACCCTTTAACATTAGTTATATAAAATCAACATGGAATGATATTAGAAAAACACATAATTGATGTGTATGAAAATATTTATTATAAATATATATATATATATATAACATAATTGAAAACCAATTTTCATGCCATTTATATATATAAACGATAGGAAAAGATATAAAAAAATTTAAAAATAAATATTATAAATAAATAACATATTATAGATTAAAAAAATAAGATAACAATAATAACATTATAAAAATAAAAAGGAAAAAAATGATTTTATATTTTTCCATATTTATTATACTTTTAGTTGTTTACTCCAACTTTAGAGATCATTTCATGATATTTTTTTCATTCATGATGAGAAAATCTTGTAGAATTTTTATCATTGACTTGAAAATTTTATACAAAATTCTAATCATCATTAAAAGAGTCAACTTCATGAAAAAAATAAAAAAATATATATAATGAGACTAAATCCACAAAATAATTTTAATAGTGATATATTGGCACATCAAATTGATTGAAATGTGAAATATAAGTAAATTGAGAAATTAAAAAGTGAGACGAATAATATTTTCTATTAAAATAGTTAATAGTTATCCGGATGACTTATTTATAGGGGAGAATAAATATTTCTCATTTGTATAATGAGTTCCTATGTTGGAAGAAAAAAGTAAAAAGTATGTGATGTGAAAAATTGAAAATCAGAAATAGGCACATTATTTTAAATTTTACCTCAGACATTTTACAAAATTTGTTTTAAAATCGATGTAAAAAACATTATTTTAAAATAAGTTTTTCAAAAAGTTGACAATAAAATATGTTAAACCAGTACTTTTACTCCCATTTTTTATGAACAGATATAAATAATACTTCTATCATTGGTTTCTTCAAAACCAATGTCAAATTTTATTTTATTACATTGATTTTTTAAAAATAGAAGATAAACAGAACATTTTACATTAGTTTATTTAAAAATGTTAAAATAATTTTTCTAACTAGTTTATAAAAAAACAACATTAAAAATACTCATTCAAGAAAATAAATTTCTACTAGTGAATAAAATTGAAATAATATAGATAGAAACCAATAAATAAATATTTAGATGATAAGAACACCAATAAAACCACTATGGAGTGAGCAGAAAGACTCTCAAAAAGGTAGTGGAGGAGAGAAATATCATAGTGTACATCAATCATTGGAGCTCCCTCACCCATTATATAATTCTTAGCACATTCCATATCCTTTATTTATAACAAAGATTGTATAAATTAACACCACTTATCATATAATATGTTTTAACACAATCTTTATTATGAGGAGTTAATGATTTAAATTAATTCACAACATCCAACTCCTTGACGTAATGAATCATTGATCCATCACTTGAAATAAAACTACAAGACTTAACCATCGATTTTACCTCAATTTTTAACTCATATACATATTAAAAAAAATTATTAAAAGTATATTTTCTATCATATACCATTCAAGATATAAGAACTTATTACAATAACATTATACCTATTTTGGATTCTCCACTAAGTTTTTTCAATCATTTAGGTATTATTAGTAATTCTTCCTATGGTTATTACTATTAACAAAATGGAATTAATGAAAATATTTAAAGCTCCACCTTAGATGTAAATTGTTTTTTATTGGATTTTAGAAGACCCATTATTTTACTTTCTAATAATCTTTCTATTCTTTCTGTTTGAACTTTTAACTTCTTGCACTATCAATTCAACTCTTGAGCTTTGAAAATTCATGTACTTCTATGTTATTCTCAACATATAGTATAGATCTAGTAAATGTTTATTGAACTAATTAATTTTTCATTTTGTAATAATCCTTCATATCCTTTTTGATTTAGATTTTATAATGAATTTTACAACAAGATAAAGCCTTAAAGGAGACTAAAACCTCTCTAAGTCATTGACGTACCCGATACTTTTATATACATAAGTAAGGAATAATGTTTATTCAAACAAATTGTATTTTTAAAAAACATTTGAAACCATTAATTAAATATTTTTATTCTTTTTATAAGCTTATAGAACCTTTTTTGAACAACTTCAATAACCATCTACTCAGGAAGGGATTTCACTAACATATACAATTTTATTAATTTCTTAATAATGATTCATATGTCTATTAAAAAATATAAACAAATTTAATGTTACGATTTTATTTCTGTAAAATTGATTTCAATGTCATATTTGATGATACTGGTTTGATTATATATATATAAAATATTTTATCAGATGTGTATCATGTTTTCCAATCATTTAATAAGGAATTTTTTCAATGCTCTCCTACAAATATATATACCAATTCTATATTACATCACATCCATTACTATTATAAGATATTAATTTCATTCATAATCATGCCAACTAATCTCATAACCTGAATCATGAATTAATATGGTTGAAAGTTATATCAATTTTATCGGATATGACTCTTGGATAGTTGAGAGGATATATTTTTACATAATACCTCATATAGATTTACTCAACTATATTCCATTGGTATATTCACCATTAATGTTTTATAGAAAAGTTAAATTAAAATATTACATTTTATATAGGAACCTAATAGTTATGTTCCCCTATAATATTCTTTCCTTACAAAAGATAATTCATGGGCACTTAATGGTAAAGGTCACCATATCGAATGATCAAGGTCTTGACTAGTTTTTACTTTAGAAGGAATCAAAAAATTAGTTTTTATTTGGAGTTTTCATATCACATCATATTGTCTCATGCATTAAATTTACATTTATGCATGATTATAATGATTTAGTTATTGAACCATACTACTTACATCAAATCAATATGTTTACACCATATTGATGTCCAACTCATTACATAACTCATTGACTGTGTTACTAACCCTAAATTTAAAAAATCCTTATTCATATATAGATGTTTCACATGAATTAGGTATATAAATACCTATCATGAAAAGGATTATAGTTATATAAAATCAAAAATCCCTATAAGAGTTACTATGGTGTGATAGGTAGTCACCCTGTCATTTCTTAAGGAAAGTATAAGACCATATGCTAATGATATGTCCAACAACAAGTCCCACTACACATGATTTAGTACAGATAAGAGATCGAACATTCATCATAATTCTAACACATAATGCCTATAAACAATTATGTACCATTAAATTTATGCTCAAAAATAATAAAACAAATAGAAGGATGAAGAAAACAAAATATATTATCATTCCTAGAATAAAAATTCCTTTGTGCATGTATGATATACTATAGAAGTGGTTTAAAATTATAAAAAAAATAAGAAATCCATTAATATTATAAAAATTACATTCATCAATAAAAATGTAATAACAACAAATACATAATACTTCATATATTTAAGCATTATAAAAAAATTTATGAAAAATTCATAAATTAAATAATTATAAACCCATATAATTTATCCATCCATTATTGAAACTCCCTAATAAAATAAATATAAAAAATTTATATTTATTTATAATCAGAAATTCTTCATATTATCATCTTATAAAGAATTACTAAATATAATATATTTAATTAAAATAAAAACATTTTATATTTCATAAAAAATGATTATATATTATGTAAAAAATTTACATAATTAAAGTATCACATATCATATATTTAATATTTATATAACATTGATCATTTTAGTAATCAATACTCCTTGAGATATTCTATAAATATTTTTTCAAATATGGTTTTTAATTTTAAAATTTTAAAATAAATGTATTATGGAAATCATATAATTTAATATAAACTCTTTTATATTTATCATTATTTGTTAACTTATAATCACAATATACATTTTCTTATAATTTTTATATAAATAACTTATAAAAAAATTATAATCCATAATAAAAAGAATAAAAAATATTTTAATATTAAAAATTAAAATTAAAGATACTTATTTATTTAATATATTATAACCAATTATTAATTATTTATAAAAACATTATAATTAAATAATTTATCAACACTTTAAATGTTAAATAAATATTATAAAATAACTTTTCCATTTTTTATATAAAATTTAAATGTTATACAATTCAAATAAAAAACAAAAATGTTTTTTTCTTCAATGTCAAATTTTATGACTTATATACTTTTTAAGTCAAAATACATCACAGAACCCAAATCACGATTAGTAATAAACACATTTTATCCTATAATAAGCCCTTTGTAACTTAGGAATTGTATTTTATGATAGTGGTTTATATATTATAGGAGATATGAAGCTCTATTTTACACTAGGCTATATAGTATAGTCTATTCCATCATAAAATATTACCCAACAAATCATATTCTATGAGATATCATAAACCAAATAATTTTATTGTGTCACATGTAACGATATCATGTATCACATATAACAATCATAAAACAATATACAATATCAAATATCAAAGACCAATCAATGGTTCAAAATTAATATCATTTTTAACATTATACAATATGATATCAATTGAATTTATTTTGAAAATATGGTTTCATTGATCATTTTAACCATGGAATGCCTTGAATGATAATGTATAAAAAAATCGTAATCCTAGAGTTGCTTTATCCAACTCATTTTCTACATCATCATATCTTTTGGAGTAAATATATATTCCAAGATCTTAGTATTGGTATTTATATAACATTTCTATCAATAAATATAGTTTCTTCATATCTTTACTACCAATATCACCGATGAAGACTATAATTCACTAGTTGGATAATTTATTTCATGAGATTTTAACTATCATGGTTTATATTCCCTCACTTTTCCATTTTTTAAATTAGAAAAATATATGACCATTACATTATAAATCACTATAAATACTATACCATTCTTTTCATAATAAAGGTTAAATGTTGGTGTATTTACAAATATCATCCTCAATACCTCATAGATATCCTTATATTCCATTTTCTTGTGAATTTAAGTATCTTACTTGTTACTTGGATTAATGAATTTATCTAATCAAGAAAAGTATTCAACAATCCAAAGGAATTATAGAGCTAAGATAAGAAAAATATATATTTTGGTTATGCTTTTGAGTTGGATCCAATTTTTAAAAACCTTCCCATGTTAAGGGTAAATAAATTAATCATACCTAGATACAATATGGATAAATAATGAAACCTATTGAATCCAAAATTCACATTTACGAAATTTTCCATATAGATTATTTTTATTTATAGACTCAAGAAATGTTTATAAATGAGTTTAATGATCCTAAAAACTCTTATATTATAGAATAATATCATCGAAAAATACTATCAAAAATTTTCATCATAATACTTTATAAATTTCTTGACTAAATTTTCAAAGACTAAGGGTTTATTCGTTAACCAAAAAACCATTATTATGAACTCATGGTAACGATACCACATTTTTAAATCCATATTTGGTTTATCGACCTTTTTAAAGTTTATCTTACGATAAAAATTAATGATCAATATTCAAGATTTATTTTTCCCCTTGATGTTAATTAAAAATGTCATGAATATGTGGAAATTGATTGTTTTTTATATTAATTTCACTGATTTCCATGTAGTTTATTCAAAGCCTCATTAAAACATAAATCTTATTTACTAATAAAATATAAACTCCTTGAGTTGAAACAATAAATAATCCATTATAATATCATTCATGTAGTTTCTTCTTTAACTCAATTAATTAAATCAGATCCATCATATATGGTGGATTAGATTAGGGTTTTTCTTCAGGGATGGAATCTATACGAAATTTATCTTCACATAAAAGGAGAAATAAATGAGAATCATTGGTAAATAAATCAATATATTCAATTACAATATTTAAATATTAATTTTCTAGACACTTCTTTATTCCTCAGGATTCCTTCCATCCATTTTTCATAAAATATTTCATTATGATAAGATCGCATGGGTGGATTCTATAATAATTATTCAAAATAAGTATCCCCCCTGAAAAAAATTAATTTTTTACCCACCTAATATATTTCAACTTATTTATCCCTATAATAAAATCTTGATATATATTTTAAGATCCAACATAACCAAAAAATTACCCCAAAATTTTCGATTGGAATTGTGCTTATCTATTCAACATGGAAAATAATTTTCATTATAATTTGAATTTTCAAGTTTATTTTTATTAAAATTACAATAATAGTTAGAGTTCTAACTAATAAATATTCACAATATTTATCTGTTTTGGTTAAATATTAAATGAAATCCTAAAGGATATAAATGTGTGTGCTGATCCAAAATTAAATTCTATAATAGAGAACATAAAGTGTATAATAAAAGTAACTACTGTCAAATCATTTTGAATCTTTGATTTCATTATATAATTGAAACATATTATCCTTGATCTTTACGACTCTTCTAAGGTTGATTCCCTTAATGATTGGGGTATTGATCTATTTAATATTCGATCCCCTTTTTATTGAAACATTTTATATTAGTCAATTATCTCATTCCTTTTCAATCATGAGTTTAGTGACCCATTTCTCCACATTTGATGTATACACTGAAAAAATTTAATCAATCTCAAGGGTGTTTCTCCCCATAATTATTATATATAAATAACTCCACTCTTTGCCTCTTTTTTTCTTATAGTTCTTTCCTCACAGTGCTTAATTGTTGTCTTCTTCTCTAGTTTATATATATAAATTTATGATTTTGATAACTTCTTTTTAACAATAATATCAATTATCAATATCTTTATATATACTGTAGCAGTTTAGAATATTAATTATCTACAAATTATTGTATTTATGATATTAAATATTTAATAAATATTAAATTGAGGGTTACATATATAATTTGAAACATGTATCGATAAAATTTTGGAATTGGGCTCATAATAAGTGATTTTTTCATCTTACTTTTTCATAAAATAAATAATTTTTTCACCTATTAACTAATTTCACCCAAATAAAATACTTTTCTAATAAAAACACATTAAATTAATTCCACTCCATGTTTTATATCTTTTCTTTCTTCGAGGTTTTTTGAAGTGACCATCATTAGTCAGTATCTCCCCCTATATGATATACAAACTTGATTACCATTTTTTTAACAGTCATCAATTCAATGAATATTTTTTATAGCTACTCAATCTATTGATTTTCTACCATGGTATTGGATACCCAGTAAATAATTGTGTTTATTTCTTCACAAATAATTCTAAATTGGTTGATCACTATTAAAGAGAAATTGGTTACTTCCTATGGGAAATGTTATTTTTCATAACTCTAGTTAATTTCAATATAGTATTTATAATTTATTGATAACTATTATTTTCTCTATTATATTACTAATTAAAACAGTTCCTATATTTTTCTGAGTTGTTGGCATTGTTTTCATTTTTTCAAGCATTCACTATTCTCTAAGAAATGACAAAAGTAAATTGGTAATATTATAATATATTAACATATAAATAACGATTTTATATGATATATTTCTAAAATAAAATCTAAAAATTGTATATATGAATACCATAAAATACATTCTTGAATATTTTTTCAATTTAACTAATGGTAAAGTCTATATTCTCATCAAATTTTTCCAAAAATATTGTGCCTAGTTTTTTTAACAAACCGTGATTTAATAAATATTTTTACACCCCTACCACTATTTATATAGAAAATATTGTTATTTATATCATAATAATTATACTACAATATAATTCATACCCACGATCTACAGATTAATAGTTTATAAGAGACTAGATACATATATGAGTGTCACATTACATTATTAACATAAAAAATGTTATATAACACTACATTATTCATTCCCCATTAAAAATTATGTTCATAGTACACCATATATGGAATTTTACATCTTAAATAGGGAAATATGGGATCATTATAAATGGTTGAGATTAGATAATTAGAAAGGTATATCATATTAAAGAACATATATTACTTTGACATGTGTAATGTGAAAAGGAAAAAAAGAAATCTAAATAATAGATTACATGAGAATCTAAAAATTGGTAAAATATAATTATAATGAATGGATAATATAAAAATAAAAGTGAATAATTTCATACAACATGAGTACATTATTGAGGATTTTTTCTACTACAACAAACTTAAATGATAAGCACATCCCATTAACCTTTCCTAGTTTTGTTATTAGTCTAATTAAGGAATAGAGTTCCAATATAATTTTGGCCCCCAACAATCCCATATATTATCTAATTAATTCTATGATATAATAAAACAATAAGCATAGTAGATAGAAAAATATTCAACAGAATATAATTATGTACTTTTTAATAATCTTCAATAATGTTTTACATTATGAGTATGGTAGCTTGTAATCAAGTAATAAATAATATTTCAATAATTCTCCCCAATAAATAGAGTTGTATGACTACCTAGGTAAATTTACTTCAATAAGAGCAATGAATAAAATTTTATAATAAATATAGAGTATATGATAATCGCATTTTTTTGAATCAATATTTTATAAATGGTTTGTAAAAAAATATTAAAATTGTGTTAATTGAAAAAATCAACACAACAATAGAATAAAATAACACTACCCTAAAAAAGGCCTTGATGGATAATGAAAATGAAATTGGTTCTTTCCTTAGCGAGACATAGTGGTTGAGTGATCAACACTTACTTAGAATTACCTCTTCAAACAGAGTTCCTTACATTCTCCATAAAAAGATATATTGATTTTGATGAGCACGAGTTTTCATATGAATGGGGAATATTGAAATGTGTTGCTTAAAAAATTTTCATTATTAATGGTGGATAATTTAGAAGAGATAATGATAAAAAAAGAAAATTGAAGTTATAGATGAATTCCCTTAAAAAGTAGTGGTATGTAAACAATATAAAAATGTTATTGAACAAAATAGAGTGTCATTAGAAACTGGATTATTTCCAATTAATAAAGAGTCATTATTTAGGTATAATAAAAATTAATGTGTTATATTTTTGTACTGGAAGGAGTTATACAATGACTAAATTTTTGGGTGAATTGAGTTCCTAAAATTTTCCCTATTTTCAGTAAACCCTCTTGGAAAAATAAATGAATCTCTCATAAACTATTTATTAGAAATGAAGTATAATAATAAAAAATATTAGAAATAGATGAATGTAAAATATTTATAGTGGGTTTGGTAACTAGGATCTCATTGTCCACTCCAAAAACACCCTACTCCTCGAGCATTGTGATTTTGATAAAGTAGGCTTTTTTTCCAAGGACCACAAAAATTCAGTGAACAAAACAGAAACTTGTTACAAAAGGTTCCAGGAGATTTCAATGGGTACATGACTTTTTACAATACCTCTCCATGACCATTACACACTCATAATAATGAGTGTAAAATTTATATAAATAGATGAGTAATAGGATTTTAAGGTTTATAGAACAATTTCATTAAGAAACTGATTGTTAATGAAGAACTATTCCAAAGAATGAATGAACATGTTGGAGAAGTATAGAAAGATATTTTTTTGGTATAGATATAATTATAATTAAAATAATAATAATGGATTTTTTATTATACTCAAAACAACAATATGTTGAAGAGAAGTGTATATGTGTTCTTGCTATTTCTTTACCATTAACCTAAAAAATTTAATTTCATGAAAAGAAAAAATTATATTTTAAATTAAAAAATTTACATCTAATTAAAATGGTCAGTATGAAATTATGTAATAATCGTAAATTGATACAATTTTCCTTTTTTTTCATGCGACTTACTCTAGAAATAGAAAAAAAGAGTATCGTGCTATAGTATCATGTGAATACCATGACACATTATTCTTCATGGAAATATATTCTTTAATAAATTTGGATTTTCCTTATTAAGAAATATCTTTTTATATAAAAATATAGTAGTATGAATCTTTTATTTATACACTAAAGTGATAGTAAATCACCTGAAAATAATATTAAATATCATAATCTTAATTAATGTTATAGAATTTCAGTGTTTAAAATCATAATTTTAACACACCGAAATTTTATGAGAAAAATTAATATTTTTTAATTTCATTGATGTCTTGTGTTTTACACTACACCAAGATTAGATTTTACTATACGCAACACTGTATTAGCTCGAAGTAAACACCACTCTATTCTTGGCTTGCATTACACGCAATCACGACATTCCTCGACAACGTGTGTAGTACGCAATACCGAGTTTCACTAAACAACGATATATGGTTATAATATTATTATGAACTAACCATTATGAATAGTATTAACTAAATTTTAGATTTTACAACATTATTATTCATCTTACACATTTTTTAGAACATGGTATGAGAACAAAATCGTTTGTTGGGTAAAATAAGTATTTTTAAAAAAATTCCATTTTGCAACCTTTTGATGGCACACCCAAATTAAATCTAGTTTATGACATGTTTATAAGTTTAATTTGAAAAAATAAAGTTCTTCTTTGGAATCAAGATATAAATATTTACTTTGGATAAAATTTTCATATTATTCTGATAACATTCAAATTTTAATGAATAGTAAAAACACCTATATTTTAATTAAAAACAACTTTTTTCATCATAATAATTTATATGGTTAAATTATAATATTGAATGGTTTTAAAGTAAAAATAGAATATATTTTTACCATTTAATATAACTTTTTTCATTATCATTGATTTTACATTGAATTCATAGGTATAATCATTTCAATCTTTTGCAATGTTTTAGCATTTAAAACTCATTTTCTTAACAACGGGATTAATTTTAAATTAATTTCTGCAACTTCTGTGATTTGAATTAGGAAAAATGGATTCCATATTTGGAATTAGTAGGTCCAAATTCTGTTAATAAGTTAATTATTATTTTTGGTCACTATGAATAGTAACTATGGTAAATTTTATTTACCATAGTTAAAGGTAAATCAGATAATTGAGGGTAAATATAATACTATAAAATTACCATAACACTTGTCTTAATATAATTGGATTATTATATTTCGTCCTATGACATATTTTGGTTTAAATGAAATCCATTGGAACCCATTTGGATGTGATTAAGATGTTTATTTTATTTTATTTAAAAGAAAGTGAAATATGTCTCACTCAAACTTTAATAATTAAACTATTTTTAATATAAGGTTATACATAATATAAATTCGGTTATAAATACTCATTTTAAATATAAAATGTTTATATTTATCATGGTGATTTATTAGTAATTTTTAAGAATTATTTATTTACCTTATTAGCTTATACATTAATGATGCTGAAATTATTTATTTAGTGAAAAATCAATAATATAGTTTTTATTGAAATAATAATACACATCAAAAGGCCAAAAAACTTACCAAGACTTATTGGTAGTTTATACATAATCCCTAATAATCCAATGGCAGAATTGGGGACCATTTTGATCCTTATAAAGAATATTCTGACACTTCTATTATTTTATTTTAAACGATTCCAAAGTTGTCACCTTCATAATTTAATAAAAATAAAAATTTACATGTTGTGATTTTAAGATGATAAATTAGAGTAAAAGTATTATTATAAATAATATGAGATTTATCTTCATCTTAGGATTTTATTTTTAACTCTTATGCAATAGATAAGTATATTAAATAATTATACAAAAATTTTGTACTAATTAATTTATTAAGAGATATACCAAATAAATGGATTTAAAAATTTTAAAATAAATATTATATGATCTATTTAATGTGCTCCATGAATTTTATAGACAAATTTGAAATTTTAGGAATCTATTAAATATTTTGGTTAGAATATATCCTCTATGTGGATTTTATTTAAATTAAAATAAATGAATAGTGTCAAAATTGACAGTATTGTTATAAAAATAACATATTATAAATTTTTTTAAAAATCACAATAATATTTGAAAATTATAAATTGAAATTTATATGGTCGAAAATGTCAAAAATTATCCAATTATTGACAATTCACAACACATAAGTAATTATTTATAACAATTTAAAAATTAAAATCTCTTTACCACAAATAAAATAAAATAGATTCAATAAGGATAAATCAAGTCGATAATGTTTAGAATAAATTCCCAAAATGTCTAAATTTTATTTATTGATGATATTATAACCCTATCTCATCTAATATTTGGATTTGATTCATTTTTGGAGGTTTTTAAGGGAGGATGAATTTATTATAAATTAATATTTCCTGTGTTACCAAAGGTGCCACTCTCCTCAATTATAAAAAGAGAACCCCATACCTCTCCTCTTCACATAATTTGGAGCCTTGGAGCTCATACAACCCCTAATAATTCCTATTCTCAACCTCTCTACATATATCATAGAGGTTCTGGTCTTCTCAAAAGACCAACTCTAGTGCCCTTTGAAGAAGTTTAAAGGAGGTGCTCCGAGGAAGAGGTAATCTCTTCTACCGACTCTTTCAAGTTTCATTCTTCTTCTACTTCCCCTTATTTAGTTGTTTCATTATAAAGTAATAACATAAGTATTAATTATATACTAATATGTTATTAAAAATTGTAAACAACCCTATTTCACCTTCTATCCATCCTACAAAAAACGAAATCACCGCACGTGCGTCTGTACGGAATACCGTATCCACGTTGTGGTGTAATTTGTTTTCCACCACCACCTTACATGGATGGAAATAATGGTGTAAATAATAACTATATATTATTATTATAACATCATACTGATTTTATGATATTATATCATCCACTCCAATTCCATTCAATAAATATGGGAACGATATCATCCCTCGTGCGTACGTACGGATTACCATCTCCACGACGCGATGAGATTCATTTTCCATGTTAAAAATTAAATAATGATTATAAAGTATATATAATATGTGTTAATAAAATATATGACATATTAATGACACTGGAATTATTTATATGTTATTTACTTACATCTATTAAATTTAATAAGGAAACGAATACAGCGTTCATGCGTACGTACGACCTACTGTCTCCATGAACGGTGTATTTCATTCCATTTATCGATCTATTATATATATGTATATTCTAAATATATATTATAAAAAAATCATGTTTTATATTCTTGAATTAAGTAATCATGATCTAAGTAATCATATGAATAATTACAAGTCAAAACATGAACGATAAATGAAATGATTTTACCCAAAACGCTGCTTTAACATGGAATTGACCAATGAACGGATAATATAAAGTCGTAAGTGAATCATATATGAAATCATAAATATTATTATGGTTCTGTTAAAAGTTAATAATATGTTTAAACCCACTATACTGGAGTCTCAGACACATACATAAGAAATTCGACAAAAGGTAAGGGATAATTATTTCAATCTCGTTCTTATCTGAGATTGTTTATTCGTAAGTATTTACTGGGGTTATATTTATCATCCATGTACATGATTTATAAAAATGTTTTCATGTATGTTTAAATTCCTTTTTACCCATTTTTGACTTCTACCATATGGTATGGAAGAAATCTTTCTTTTGTGTACCATACGAGGAACTTTTTGACTTTTCCGACAAAAGTACGAGGAGAATGTTTTTTTTAACTTATACAGCATGAACAAATTTTTATGGTTTTATAACACCTTTTCTTAATGAAACCTACTATACAATATTTCATGACTATTTTCAACAAAATTCTTTTATTTTAAAATTGAATGGCATTTTGTGAAAAGAAAATTATTTTGAAGAAGAAAGGATATTTTCCTCAAGAATTCATTTCAAGTGTTTTATCAAAACTATTTTCCATCTAAGACGACAATATTCAGAATGTTCATGTTTCAAGTATAATGACTCCATTATTTACATTGATTTATTTTTATTATGATTAAATGATATCAATTTGTTTTATATGGATTATGATATGATGGGATGATGTTTATGAAACCCATTTTATTCTTTGGGTTATGATGAATGATTTATGTGTATGTTGTGGCACAAGTAAGAATGATTTCATTATAGGCTGGGTGGGACCTATATCTACCTCTAATGCATTTTTTAAAGATTTATATCTCATGAGATAGATATGGCTGGAATGGTATGTTAATCCGATTCAGTGTTACAGGACTTGAACGAGGAGTGAACTCGATTCAGACAGGGAATTTGTCCACTAAGATGGTGTTGGAAGCAATGTCTTGGCTAATATGGAAATCATATCATGTGCTTAATGGTTTTACACAATTACATGATTTATTCCCATGCTATTTTATGATGATTGATGTTCCATTATGATCTATTCCTTACGTACTTCCATGTTTTATGTCATTGCTCATGATTTTTATGTTTAAACATTATGTTCATGTTTTTAAGGTCAAATGTATATGGTTTGTTTTATTTTCTCCATTATTACCCTTAATGAGCATTTGAGCTCACCCTTTATATGTTTTATTTTCCCTAGGATATAAAGAAAGGTTTTAAGTAAGAAAACAAAAGGGGAAGTTCTTTATGAGATATGTTAATGATCTTTCACCATGATTATAAGATTATGTTCCGAGTTTCCAAAGACACTAAACTATTATGGTCCTTGAGTGGTTGTTTTTTTAGGTATTAAGTATTCCAAAAACGTAATGTGATGTACATGTATGTCATGTTTGGGGTCTCTACAGTTTTTATCAGTTGAAAGGTTTAGTTAACTTTTGGAAACTAGGACGTGAAGACTTTAGTGATATCCCTAGATATATTTTAAGGTATGTCTAAGGATGTCCCTAATGTTTAGTATAACAATAGTATATAGTCCTAGAATTATCTTGATGATCATGAATAACCTAGGGTGAACATAAGGTGTCCTGGATTAAAGAATGTGTGATAAGTTAGACATCCCAAAAGTGACTTTTTATGATTATGTGGTTCCGCATTGTTTTAACTATTTATTAAACCATGGATTTTGGTTTTTTTCAATGGAGGGAACCATAAAGAATTGGGACAACATTGAATCCAATGGAAAAATTGGTGACTATGAGCAATGAAATTGTGTAATGCCTAGAAAGAAAGATTTTGTGATTATGCCGAATCAGCCATCATGATATATGATTAACAAGGTGAACTTTAGTGGCATTCCAAATTCATCAAATAAGAGGAAGATGTCATTTTATGCATGTTCACATGTTGAACAACATAGAGAAAGGAAGATTGAGATTTATAAGGAAGGGAATAAGAACCTTGATGAATACATCAAATGGAGGGGAATATTTTATCTTTGTGGAGAGAAGGGTCATAGAGTGACAGACTGTTATGGAGTTAAATGTGTTATCTGTGGAGAACATGGGCATTACCCAACTCAATGCCCTAACCTAAGAGGTTACTTCTAAATGAAGGAAGGATATATTCCATGTAAATAATTGAAGAGGATGTATTAAAGTGTTTATGTATTGGTATTCAAGAATAATGTTGTTGAGGTAATTTTATGGTATATTGGAATATCTATGTATTGGTCCATTGTGGTTTCCATAATAATATGGCATCGGTAACCATGAAAAGTGATTGAAATATTTTTGGAAAGCAGATGATATACGCATAATGAAGGGATAATGAGAAAATAATATGTTTGATAGTATTCATGATCTCATGACTAATATAAAGACAAAGTGATATCATGGTTTGAGTATAAAGAATTTTTTGGATTTTGGTATGTGGAAGGAGATAACTTTTGACAGCATTCATATTTTTACTAAGGTTCTATGGTAATTTATGTTTTAAGATAATACATGATTAAGGTATCACATGTTTGAAATGCGATCAACAAGATATATCTTGGATAAATGATGGTATTTACATGCTTGTTATGTGACCTTTCAGGTAATAGTTTTCTTTATACTATGAGATTGGACAGAAGTATTTTGGATAAGCCTAAAGATTGGAATGGATTACGTTGGACATCATATAGTATTGTTTAAGGCTATAAATTTTTTCGATATTATTTATGGGATGTTATAATTCTGTAGTTTTAGAAAAAGGACAACCTGCAAGATGGGTGACAACCCGTCACGTCGGACAAGGCTATGGGAATCGAACCCACAAACGAAGTGCGACATGCCTTTATCACCTACCACTGGCCTACAGGAAGTCCCTGGTTATTAGAAACTAGTTTTGTTTTATTAAGAGGTATGATAGATGAAGTATAAGTCCATTTTTGGAATCATATATGATTAATCTCACTATATATGGACTTATGTATATTTGATAACTTTTTCTAACCTTTTGTTTGAGATAGATGGAATGACCCATAATTGTATCACATGATCTACTAACAATTCAATAATGAAAAATTCAACTTCATTTATTTAAGAGATAAAGTTTAAATTGTTCAGGGCACGAACAACTGTGAGATTGTACAGAAATAATGTATGTATTTCTTCTAATTCAAATTCATCAACATTAGAGAAATGATCTTGAAAACCAAAAAATTTGTCCAAGTGTCTTCATATCCGATGAATCAGATGGTACCTTAGATCATCAGAAATCCATGGATTTGTGATTGTTGGCTTTTTCATAGCCATGTTCTCTAACACTCTCCATCAGAACTTGATGGTTAGGTTTTTCTTCCATATCCATATTTTCACCTATGTTCTCCTATGTGGAAACCCAATGATGAGTTAATTTGGGTAACCATTATGTTTCTTACTTTACTTTTTAAAATTATGTTTTAGTATTCCTTTTTATGTTGTGGGTTTCTATGAAAGAAAATTTCAAGTAGAAAACCATTTATAACCCCGACAAAATTCGAGGGCGAAATTCATTTTAAGGGGGTAGAATGTAACTCCCCGAGATTTTATGAGAAAAATTATTATTTTTTAATTTCATTGATGTCTTGTGTTGTAAGCTACACCAACATTAGCTTGTACTATACACAACACTATATTAGCTTGAAGTATACACAACACTCTTCTTGGCTCGCATTACACGCAATCGCGACCTTCCTCGATAACGTGTGTAGTACGCAATACCAGGTTTCACTAAACTATGATATATGGTTATAATATTATTATGAACTATCCATTATGAATATTATTAACTATATTTTTAATTTTATAACATTATTATTCATCTTACACATTTTATTGAACATGGTATGAGAACAAAATAATTTTTTTGGGTAAAATAAATATTTTTCAAAAAATGTAGTTTTACCACCTTTTGATGGCACACCCACTTTAAATATAGTTTAGACATGTTTATAAGTTCAATTGAAAAAAAAAATTCTTATTTAGAATCAGGATATAAAAATTTACTTTGGATAATTTTTCATATTATTCTGATAACTTTCATATTTTAATGAATAGTAAAAACACGCTATATTTTATTTATAAACAACTTTCTTCAAAATAATAATTTATAGGGTTAAATTATAATATTTAACATTTTTAAAGTATAAATAGAATATATTTTTATTATTTAATACAAATTATGTCTTTAGGATTGAATTTACATTGAATTCATAGGCAAAATCATTTCAATCTTTTGCAATGTTTTAACTTTTAAAAATTCTTTTCTTAACATCGGGATTAATTTTAAATTAATTTCTGCAACTTCTCTTATTGGAATTAGGAAAAATTTATTCCATATTTAGAATCATTAGGTTCAAATTATGATAATAAGCTACATTTTATTTATAGGCACTATGAATATTAACTACGGTAAATTTTATTTACCATAGTTAAAGGTAAATCAGGTAATTGAGGGTAAATATAATATTATAAAATAACTATAAAACCTGTCTTAATATAATTGGATTATTATATTGCGTCCTATAGAATTTTTTGGTCGAAATGGATTCCATTGGAACCCACTTGGATGTGATTAAGACCTTTAATTTATTTTATTTAAAAGAAAGTGAAATATGTCTCACTCAAACTTTATTAATTAAACTATTTTTAATATAAGGTTATACAAAATATATATTCAGTTATAAATGATCATTTGAAAGATAAAATGTTCTTCTTTATCAGGGTAATTTATTTGTAATTTTTAAGAATTATTTATTTACCTTATTAGCTATACATTAATGATGCCGAAATTATTTATTTAGTAAAAAATGAATAATATAGTTTTTATTGAAATAATAATACACATCAAAAGGCCCAAAAACCTGACCAAGACTTATTAGTAGTGTATATATAAATTCTAATCTTAAGATGGACGAATTGGTGACCATTTGGATCCTTATAAAGATGATTATGACATTTAAGTTATTTCTTTTTAAATGATTCGAATGTTGTCACCTTCATAATTTAATAAATATAACAATTTACATGTTGGTATTTTAAGATGATAAATTCGAGTAAAAGTATTATGATAAAATCTATGAGATTTATATTCATCATAGGATTTTATTTTTAAATTTTTTGCAACAAATAAGTATATTAAATAATTATACAAAAATGTTGTACTAATTATTTTATTAAGAGATATACCAAATAAATGGTTTTAAAAATATTAAAATAAATATTATATGAACTATTTAATGTGATCAACGAATTTTATAGACAAATTTTACATGTTAGGAATCTATTATATATTTCTGTTAGAATATATCCTCAGTGTGGATTTTATTTAAATTAAAATAAATGAATAGTGTCAAAAGTGACACTATTGTTATAAAAATAACATATTATAAAATTGTTTACAAATCACAGAAATATTTAAAAATTATAAATTGAAATTTATGTGTTCAAAAATGTCATAAATTATCCAATTATTGAAACTTCACAACACATAAGTAATTATTTATAACAATTTAAAAATTAGAATCTTATTACCACAAATAAAATTAAATAGATTAAATAAGGATAAATCAAGTTGATAATGCTTAAAAGAAATCCCCAACATTTCTAAATTTTATTGGATGATGATATTACAACCCTATATCATCTAGTATTTGTATTTGATTCATTTTTGGTGGTTTTTAAGTGAGTTTGAATTTATTATAAAAAAATTTCTTATGTTACCAAAGGTGCCGCTCTTTTCCCTTATAAAAAGGGCACCCCTTACCTCTTCTCTTCACACCCTTTTGAGCCTTTAAGGTCGGACAAAACCTAAATATTACTCTTATAAACCTCTATTGTTATATCATAGAGGTTCTAGTCTTTTCAAAAGGCCAACTCTAGTGCCCTAATAATAAGTTTAAAGGAGGTGCGTCGAGGAAGAGGTAATCTCTTCTACTAACTCATTCAAGTTTCTTTCTTCTTCTACTTCCTCTGATTTAGTTGTTTCATTATAAAGCAACGACATAACAATTAATTATATACTAATATGTTATTATAAATTTTAAACAACCCTATTTCACCTTCTATCCATCATACGGAAATTGAAATCACCGCGCGTGCGTATGTACGGAATACCGTCTCCACGCTGTGGTGTAATCTGTTTTCCACCACCACCTTACATGGATGGGTATAATGGTGTAAATAATAACTAAATATGATTATTATAACATAATACTGATTCTAAGATATTATATCATCCACTCCAATTCCATTCAATAAATATGGGAACGATATCATCACTCGTGTGTACGTACAGATTACCGTCTCCACGATGCGATGAGATTCATTTTCCATGTTAACAATTCAAGAATGATTATAAAGTATATATAATAATTAATCATGAAATATATGACATATTAATGATACTAGATTTATGTATATGTTATTTACTTACACCTATTAAATTTAATAAGGAAACGAAAATAGCGTTCATGCGTACGTACGACCTACCGTCTCCATGAACAGTGTATTTCTTTCCATTTATCAGTCTATTATATATATGTATTTTCTGAATATATATTATATATAAATAATGTTTTATATTATGGAATTAATTAATCATGATCTATGTAATAATTTTAATAATTACAAGTCAAAACATGGATGATAAATGAAACTATTTTACCCAAAATGCTGCTTTAACATGTAATTTTCAAATGAACGGATAATATAAAGTCATAAGTGAATCATATATGATATAATAAATATTATTATCGTTATCTAACAAGTTAATAATATGTTTGAACCCACTATAAAGGAGTCTTGGACACATACGAAAGAAATTGTACAAAAGGTAAGGGATAATTATTCCAATATCGTTCTTATCCGAGATTGTTTATTCATAAGTATTTACTGGGGTTATATTTATCATCCATGTCAATGTTTTATAATTTTTTTTTCAGGTATGTTTAAAGTCATTATAACCATTTTTTACTTTTACCATATGGTATGGAAGTAATCTTTATTTTATGTACCACACGAGGAACTTTTTGACTTTTCTGACAAAAGTACGAGGAGATTTTTTTTAACTTATACGGCATGAATAGATTTTTACGGTTTCATAACTCCTTTTCTTAATGAAGCTTACTCAACAAGATTTCATGAATATTTTCAACAAAATAATTTTCTTCTAAAATTTCTTGGCATTTTGTGAAAAGAAAATTATTTTGAATAAGAAACGATATTTTCCTCAAGAATTCATTTCAAGTGTTTTATCAAAACTATTTTCCATATAAGATGAAATTATTCATTATGTTCATTTTTCAAGTATAATGTCTCTATTATATACATTATTTTATTTTTATTATGATGAAATGTTATCCATTTGGTATATATGGATTATGTTATGATGGGATGGTGTTTATGAAACCCATTTTATTCTTTGGGTTATGACGAATAATTTATGTTTATATTGTTGCACAAGTAAGAATAATTTCATTATGAGATGGGTGGGAACTATATATCCCTCCAATACATGGCGTACAGATTTATATCTCATGATATAGACATGGCTGGAATGGTATGTTAATCTAGTTCAGCGTTACAGCAGTGGAATGTGGAGTGAACTCGATTCAGATAGAGACTTTGTCCACTAAGATGGTCTTGGCAGCAATGCCTTGGCTACTAGGGAAATCAGATCATGTGATTAATGGTTTTCCACAATTACATGATTTATTCCCATGCTATTTTATGATGATTGATGTTACATTATGGTTTATGCCTTACGTACTTCCATGTTTTATGTCATTGCTCAAGATTTTTATGTTTAAACATTATGTTCATGTTTTTAAGTTCAAATGCATATGGTTTGTTCTATTTTCTCCATGCTTACCCTTACTGAGCATTTGAGATCACCCTTTATATGTTTTCTTTTCCCCAGGATATAAAGAATGGTTTTAGGTAATAAAAGAAAAGGGGAAGATCTTTATGGGAGATGTTGACGATCTTTCACAATGATTAGAAGATTAAGTTTTAAGTTTCCAAAGATACTAAACTATTACGGTCTTTGAGTGTTGGTTTTTGTTATGTATTAAGTATTCCGCAAAAGTAATGTAATGTCCATGTATGTCAAGTTTGGGGTCTCTACAATAATGCTTCTAATTGTAAGTCTTCACATGGTCATATGGATTTACTAGAAATTATAATCCATTATAAAAAATCATAACACTCTCAAAAAATAATACTTTCCTCTAATCATAAGACTATAGAGTCAGATCATAAGTATTTGAATTCTACCTTTCTAATTTTAAATCATAATTAATCATAAGGGTTTTTTAGACTATAATAATGCATTGGGAATATAAGAAATTGTCCTGATCATATAACTTTAGAGTAGAGCTTCCACATAAGATTCATTTCTAACCATACATCTTTTACTAATCATATGACCTAAATGTAATTCTTTTTCTAATCAGAAGTCTTCCAAACTTAGAAAATTTTTATAAAAATTAAATTTCAATTAACCATTAAACAATTATAAATTAGGATCATAATGCTTAATTTATATATATATTTTATGCTCATATAAGTTCAATAATTCATTAAAACAACAAATCGAATGTTAAAAGATTATAAGAAGCATATTTATAACATTATGGATTGATCGTTATTCTTAAAAAAATCATTAGAGAAAATATAGGAGGTTTTATAATAATCATAACGTAGAATAAAATGGGATGTGTTAAAAATAACAATAGTTTTTCAAATATTTTATCCTTATTTGATAATCCTAATACCAATAATACTTAAACATTAAAATTTAACTATTTGTAGAATGATAATATTTCTAAACTTATTATTTCAGAAAATACTAATAAAAATGGTCAAAATATTATTTTAATGTAAAATTTTGTGTTGATTATATTATTTACTCTACCTTTTGCGAGTTTAGGGGGAATACTAAAATATTAGATCTAACACATTCAATATGTAATTCTAAATTTTATATCTATAATAATAGATGACTAAAATGAATTTTAATTTTTCATTGAGTTGTAAAATTGATTAACATACAACAGCAAAAATAATATATATTATTAGTAAACATCAAATGATGAAATAAAAAGAGTAATACAATAGAATATATTAAACAAATAAGATGATTATAATGATATAAAATAAAATATAACAACATACTAAAGACACATTAGTCCTTTGGATTATGATGGGTTTGGGATAAAGGTTCAATATTGGTGGATGGTGTCTGATAGGTCTCTGGATCCCAAGATCCATTCTTGATTACACTAGGAATATGAGTGAAAAGGTTCCATTCAGTTCATATAACTCTATTACCAATTTTAACACTAAAAAATGCATCTGAAGAAAAATATAATCCAAAACACATTTGATATTTACATTATCCACCACAAAAACATTAGAGTTCACAAGCATAGTATGAGGAGGTGATGATCCATAGATTTTATCTAGTTGGATCTATATATAATTATTAGCATGTGATTTAGGTACAGGGTAGAAATCAAGAGGAACAAAACACTAATCCATACTTCATCTAATAAATTTATATATAATGGGTGGAGGGGTATCAAATACAGATAAGGAAATTTTCTTCTCAAATAATGATATTATAACAATATAAAACTTTATTATGAGATCATCATCATAGTAATGATGTATCATAATATACACCTTCTCCTGACTATCGGTATAACTTTTCTATATTACTAGAAAATTTTGATTAATGGTTTAAAGAGAATATTTCTACAAGAGTTTACCCTTTCACTAATTTGAACAAGTATATCAATAAATATCTTAATGAAATGAATATAATTTATAGAAATAAACCATTGACAAATATGATATTTAAGTTATTTTTGGGAAGGAGAGTTAGGCTCTACAAGAAAAGGAACATCCTCTAAAGAAGTCCCCAGGGTATATTTAACCCCTCTACAGGTAAAATATTTCTACAAAATCTCTGTAGACACTAATTATTTCTATTTTATTGATGGTTCAGGAGGTCTACTATCCATTATCACATATATTAATTTTCCAAAGTACTTAATCATCTAAATGAATTCAAAGTGAATGTAATTATGGTTAATAAGAAAAATTTTCCAAATTGATACTTGAGATACCAAATTAAGCTGTTATAAACACATAGATAAATGATTATAAAAGGATTCTATGTGAGAATTTAAAATAAATATGTCATGAATCAACCCACCATGGCCATGTTGGCTAGTGTTATGCCAAGTCATGACAATTCCATGCCTGCCTACAATGGGATTGGGACTAGAAACAAGATCCATGAAGGCATAACATAAAATGGTATGCCTTAGACTAAAGTACCTATAAGAACACACACAACCATTCCCTTGAAATGAATTACCAACATGACTACAACTAAAAAATGGAAATAGCTGAGAGAGCTCGATTCCTTATCTTTATGTCTGACAACCAAACACGGCCAATGAGTCCAAGTATCCCTAAGTTTCACTAATGTATATGTTTTTATTTATACCATCTTTACAATATACGAAATTTGAGGGAAGAGCCTATGTAGGAGTGAGTATATTCATTCCTAGTTTGATTCCTTGAAATCCAAAAAGGTAGAAATATAAAGTCAAAAAATTAATTAGATCAACCCTTGGAATGTGGGAAACAAAAACTAAATGCATATATATGATCATAAAAAACTTATTTTAAAGAGAAAGGGGGTATCCATCTCATAAGAAAGAAAAACTATATGAGACTTCTTACGTAATTAGTATTCCATCATTGATGCCTATAATCATATATAACTGCAATAGATCTGTGCGGATAGGATTTCCCCTCATCATTGCCCTCCACAACCAAGGTAAACAGAACTCTTGTAGAGGATCCAATTATCACTAGAGCTCGATGAAGGGGGAGTAACACTTAATATATAGAACACTAATGTTTAGCTTAGGTGAGTACTATTTCTACTTATGAAAAGTGTATTTTGGACCCATTATCAGGTGAAATAGAGGAGTATCGACCCCAACATAACTATGAGTATCCAATATTGATAATTTTCATTATCAAGCATCTATTAAAGAATTGTCACACTCATAACATCTCACGTCATATCATGTACTGAAAAAATATTTCTACCATTGTGTTTTAAAAAACAAAAACTCAGTCTAGGATACTTATATTCCAAAAAATGATTCCTAAAGAATGAGATATTAGAGAAAAACGTTTATGAAGGGAATAATTGGCTTGTATGGTGGTATAAAAGGAATAATTTTCCACCTAATCACCCAGTCATGTTCTCTAATTCAGGTAGATGGGGAATCCTTTTCATACCACATAGTGTATACATATTATGTACAATGTTTATGTATACACAAGGACCAAGGCATGTACTCTAGATAGACAGTTCAGCTAGCCATGTACAACCACATTGTGTGTTCCCATGGTACATAATGGGAATGACCACCCAGGGTCATGGATTTGTACAACTGGTACACAAATAGCTACCAAGGTAGGGTCACATTGTATGTGGTCTTGACCACATATAGTGTATCCATAAATCAGATGAAAACCCTAGACTCAATGAAAAATTCAATACACGTATTGTGTTCTTACATAGTTTATGGTGTTATTAGCATTTTTTGACTTATCTTAACATTTATCATAGATATAGCACTAATTCCACCTCCCATTTCTGTTTACCACTATAAATTGGTGGGGGTCATCTCTAGACATCTATTTTGGCCCTTCAATGGCTGCGAATCAGAATCCAGATATTCACCTGAATCCCATAGTGCATCCTTTCTACACCTATCACCATTTTGAATCCTAGATCTAAAAATTCATCATCTTAATTACAAAATAAATCTCAATATATATTTAAATCATCTTTCCATCCATCATTCACCAAATCAAAAAAATACAAGGGTTCAATCACTCTCAAACCCTCCCCTTCAATGTCGAATCATGACCCACATGCCAACACTGTGGAAAACAAAGAGTGGTGGGGGAAAAGTATAAATTTAAAAGGAGAATCCCTCATTGAACAAGTGTTATTGATTATGTATTATATAAATTGAATATCATTGGTGATATCTTGTGAAGAAATGAGTTTAGTTATATTAATAAAAGTAAAAAATTTGTAGGGCTCATGTGAAGGTTGGAAAACACCCAAAATCAAAGGTAATACATTAATCCATCATATTTTTAAATAAAAGGTAATAAATACAAATAATAAAATTACCTACCATAGTTTGGGATTGGACTTAGCTAAATAATGTGTTACCTATGATGATGATGTCTCAGTTCCTTTACCACCTCTCTACCCACCATGATCTGATCACACATCATTATCCATTCTAATTTTCCAATAATGAATGTATAAACATCCTCTATAATCTAACCATTTTTTTGAGGATAACCTTAGATATTTTATATAATGGGATACTTATAGAATAAATTAGGTAAGTAAACTTAAAATAATATAAATTAATAAATTACATATTTTAATCATACACACTTTCCAGTGGTCCCCTCCCTTATGACATCTGATGTATACCTTTCTTAGGCCACTCCATGGTTAAAAAATACATTTCAAAATCAACTATGGTCTCAGATTTCTCGTAATAGGTCTTTAATAATCGAAAAACCAAAAACACTAAAATAACCTTTTTTCCTTGTATTAAAAAATTAATATTTTTAATATATTAATTCTGGGGTCCCCAGAAAACCAAAAATCATGCTGACTTTAAGGATAAATTCAAATATATACATAGAAATATTCAAAGGGAAAACCGATCAATATTTGAGTTGATACAATCTCACCTCCTTAAAATATTTTCACCTTAGAAGGGATCGCTAAAAATAGTTGGGGTACTGATCCCATATATGGATTTCATATTTATAGTAATTTTAGGCATGTTCTCATCCTACCAAAACACAAGAACCAATTAAAAGATCTTACATGTTGGATCTTATCTTGCGATCATAGATCTCTAATTGGTACTCTAGAGATGTGGATCTATCCTCAACGTCCTTATCTCACCAGTTAATAACATGCATTATATCATTCACATATCTTCTCAGCTACAACACATGGAATATGTCCAACACCGAATCCAACTATGGTGTCAAGGTTAGGTAGTAGCCAACCTAGCCAACAATCTTTAGGATCTTGTATAACCTCATGAAACTTGGTTTCCACTTTTTTCTCAATACAGTATATTTAATCCATTTAATGGTGAGAATCATAGGAAAACATGGTCTACATACTCAAAATACAAGTTCTAACGATGTTGATCTATATAATATTTATATTTACTCTGGTCTTTCCTCACACTTTTATAGATCATTTAAACCTTCTCTTTCATTGATTGCACCATATCAGGAACAACATGATATGTCTTCCAATATTAGTCCAACATAATAGTTACCTGTAGGGAATCCCATTATGACCCTTAAAAGGTTCCATGATGATGGAAGAGTTATAAATGTTATTATATACAAACTTTACCAATGAGAAGTGATCCACCCAGCCTCGACCGAAGTCCAACATGCAAGATATCAGTATATCATATAACAACTGAATAATATTCTTCATATAGACATCAGTAAGGGGGTAAAATTATGTACTCATTCAAAAATGGATCACAAAATCTTTTTTAGGCCTCTCTATACAACCATGAAATAAACCAAGAATCATGGTTGGAGACCACCGTCGAGGGTACCCCATGAATCTAGATGATCTCTAACACATACAATCACTCCCGGATCTCATACGAACTCTTCTCTCCAATTAAAATATGTGAGTTGACTTTGTAAGATGGTAAAAATGACCATGATAGTATCATGAACTCTTACTAACTATAGTAGCTGAAAGGTACTATTATGGTCCCTCTCAAATGATGTGTGGTTTTAGGTACTTAGGTAAAGAAGTGTAGCTAGACAAGGTCATATCTTAAAGGAGGTTGTACTTAAATAAACATATTAAAGGTATTTTAAAAACCAAATAAAATAAAGGGGTGGTTATAACATTTAAAAAGTAGAAGAAATATGTTTGATAAATATTTTATTTTTTCCTTATTTGAAATTTAATTAATAAAGTTCAAAGAGAATATGTTTTTCATAGAAATAAGACTTAATAGATATAACTATATTTATTTACTTATTTAATAATCATTATAATTAAAATAAATATAACTTAATCATGATCCCATAATTTTATGACCCTAAACCATATGATAATTTACATCAACCACAAATATGAAACGAATGAAACACTAGGCCAGCATTGGAACATGAAATCATTAAACCCTAATTAGATTTCCATTTCAATGATTGATTATGGTCAGTGGTGACTTAAAGATCATATCCATACTATAATTATAAATAAATTGAGATTAGAAAATATATTTTTACTCTAATAATTGATCCTATGTTGTTAGGTTTTACCGATTCAGATCATAGTCTCAAAATTCACACATTACATGACCTCAGGTTTTTTTATTAATTTTACAGTTAATCTATTAGTTTATTTTATGTAGAAAAATAAATTCAATGATCAGATTAATTAAATTTATATTACTCATTTATTCAAAAAATAAATAAATTAATAAGGTGATAATTAGATCGATTACTGTAGAAAACTACCCTTATAGTGGTAGTATAGTCATTATTGAAAAATTCTGAATGTGCAATGTTTTAGAAAGCGAATAACCCAATCAAAGTTCTACAATTGATTTCCAGAGAATATTTGTGAATGGAATAAGGATAAAATTGAACAAAATATAAGAAATGGAATAGAATTTGAGAGTTTATTACGGTAACACTAACATTACAATGCGTAGAAGATGAAGAATGATTTGATGAAGGGATCATTGCTTCATGAGATCTCCCTCTTGAAATGGTTGGATAAAGGGAGTGAAACCAGTTCCCCTCTACCCTCAATATACTAATTCAGGTTAAACGACAACCAAATAAGAAACACAGGTTTATATAGTGGAGGGGAGGCTAGGGTTTCAGGTTCTTATAAGTGTGAATGTGAAAATTCACTAATGTATTTTAGTACAACATTCAATGACTTGAAGACCTCAAAATGCATGAATCACATATCAATATAGAAGGATTATTTTTGAGTAATTATTTGTTATATATATATTATTTATATTTTAGACCAATCCAATCCCATATGTAGAAGACATGTCCCAAATTTTTTGTTGGTGTCCAATCTATCAAGTCTAGTCCAGATTTGAATTCATGGTCCTTTTACTCCTATCAAATGCAATATGGAAATCAGATGCTACAATAGAATGTTTTATTCCATTGAGTGAGTTGTTATGCTACAAAATATCAATTTCAAATATGTCACGGAATAATAGTTCTGTCCAAAATAGTAAAGTGAACATTAATATTTCTAAACTATAATTTTCAAATTTTTTTGAAATGAATGATCTAATCCCAAATATTTACCAAATTAACATATTTAACAAAATGTGAGGAAATTTTGCAATTTGTTATTAATAAATTATTTAATAAAAATGTGTTTTATAAACTCCCCGACACTTACCCTTTTTCACATTAGGGAAAAATAATATCATGTAATTTGGAAAATAATGTAATTTGAAATTTATGAATCCATGATATAAATATGAGCATAAAATGAATAAAAAAGTAATTCAATATAAAAAAACCATGGAGAATATTTATCATTAATTCTATCAAATCAAAATCTGGTGAGATAAATGAGACTAATCAAGTGGAAACAACTTATTAGGCAACAATGCCCAAAATTCTCCATGTTAGTGTGTGGAAATCATTTCAAGATTGTATCTCTACCCTTAAACTAATATATTCAGGTTATATAAAACCTTCATTCTTACCCGATTCAATTCCACCAAACATATTAGACATACAATGCAATTAAATTCTATAAAATACTAACTTAATCATTCTTAAATATCAAAACTTAATATCCTGACCTAGATATCCCTACATGTTTTAAATTTCATCACTACCATCTTTATTAAGATAATAACAAAAGTTATATGTTTTGGATATTTGTTTTTGATTTTTTGGGGGGTATACAACCTTATGATATTAGGTACATAAGAATAGGTAAATTAAAAAGTGTAATGGAAGTGATCAAAATAGAAAAAAACTTAATAAATATTGTGTTATAAGTGGAAAAATATTTCTGAACTTGGAAATCCTTTAATTGGGTATGAGAAACTCACAAGTCACCATTGTGTGTGATGTATGTGGAGGCATAAAATTAAACAATTTTCCTACAAGATGTCCCACATATAATGATTCCGAAATTTCAAAGGATTCATAAATAAACAATCAATAATATCATCAAACCACTTCCATTTTGACTAAAATTGACCACAAATGATGGAAACTTACTATTGAGTAACATGATTCCTGTGATGTTTCAAAAAACAAAACATAAATTCTCAATATGTTCCATTGAATAAATGAGAATGTGACATGATTTTTGTTGAATTTTTTCCTTTATTTTTTTCATTTTTCATTATTTTTGAAAGATATAAGAATTGAATTAAGAAACCCATAAAGGAATTTTTTTAAATGAATCAATATAAAATTTTATCCCCTACCCTACACTTAAAAAGCTCTATTATCCTCAATGTTACTATATGAAAAGAATGTCATACATGAAATACAGAACTAAAATTATACAATATAATATAAATGTAAGTCGGTAAGGGAAAACATGATGGTTTCATGTGATTTAGGGCTTATGTAGTGTAATGAAATCAACTACATGTGTGGTTACTCCATGAAAGTATAACTTTAACTGATAGCCATTGAATGTAATTTTTTTTCTATATCCTCTTATTTTACCACTACTATGTCAAAAAGAATAATATAAGAAAAAATAAGGTCTCAACCATCTATAATTCATCTTACCATGCATCATCTATAATAATGAACTATAGGTAAGGACTTTGTCTCGTACATGAAACTCCATTTTTGGAAAATTATATCATGATCCTCTTTTGATCATTATATGTAGAGACTGGACCTCTCATATGATGAAAATCTAATTTCCTCAGGATATTTAATTTTTATCTTCCTTTGAATTTTTTCTTGGTTGAATTAAATGTATCATTTATTTATAGCCTAAAATGTAAAATGCTCAACATCCATTGGGAGATGATAGGATTTCAAACCAATCACTATGGGAACATATTAATGAAGGAATTTTATGCCTTCAGATAAGCCCAAATTTCATAATACAATTATATTATCTCATCTATTCTATTCAACTAAAAAAATTTATCCAACAAAAACTTCAACTCCTAGTTTGAAACATCATCCAGTGGATTTGTTTGAGGGTGGAATAATGTAGATTATTTTTACAAAACCCCATATTTCCAAAAGAGGTAAGAAAAATTGTTAATTAAAAAGAGTGAAATTTTATAAATAATAATATCCTTTAGTATTCCAATCCTTAAAAATATAATCCCTGCAAAATCCACTATAACTTGAGAATAATGCTTCTTGGTTGAAATTTCATCGACCCATTTTTCAACATAATAAATATAAAACATAATATAAAAAATAAACCAAATGAACATGAAAAAGGATCCATAAAATAAGTTCCCCATATATCAAATATATCAATGAATAATATAAGCTATTGATGCATCTCTTGTCTCCTAAAAATACTACTTGTGTGCGGGGAACATGAGCTTGCCTAAAAAAATAGACAGGAACCATTGAAAAAACAAGGAAAATATAGAATAGAGTCTTGGAATTTCCTATATATCCAATGGGATAAAAATGTCAACTATTAGAAAGTGTATGACAAAAATTTAAAATAGAATAAAACTCATGACCAGACACACATATCCAAAAGGCATGATCACTACAAATGCACCAGTTGTATGAGTCATTCCACACATAATAACTACACCCAATTTTAAGTTTTTTGGACCTATTTTTTTATATTGTCAAGTATTTCACATGTGAGAAGATAGTTAAATAATCATCATAACAAGGATATGTATCATAGAGTGCATAAAAAAAGCTCATTGGGAAACAAATACAGAATTCGTACTTGGTATGTGGTGTCTTTCTCTAGTGTGTGAGTGATCCTACGCATGTGGTCTTCCACAATGTTCTCTGAACAATTAATTTACATTATCTCAATATCAAACTCTTAAAGAGGGATCATCCAATAGATATGTCTAGGCTACAAAACTATACTTTTTAATAGTTTTCTCAGAGCCCCATGATTATAAAAACAACTACATTATATTCCAATAAATAAGATATATTTTTATCTAAAGAAAATACTATAGAAATAAACCTGTTTTCCATAGTTTTATAGTTTTCTTTTCCTGAATCCTATTTCCTTGATGTGTAGGAAATCAGATGTGAAAATACGTCTACCCTCGGTTATAAGATTTATCCAACTACAAAGATATACGAATCACACATTATCTAGAATTGAAGCACCCACCATGTGGGATTTATGATTGGTGTATATATTAGATTCTTAATTAAATATCAAATGTTACCTCACATAAATCATTAAAAATATAATGTGAATATTTTTTTTGAAAAAATAAAGATAAGGGAAGAAAAATATTACTAAAATATATAATAAATAATTTATAAAGGCTATTATTTCTATGGAATGATCAAAAATCATGCACACATGTTTGATATGGAAAGGATGAAATGATGTCTTCCTTAGATCGAGTAACCTTAATTTCATGTTGTGACACTATTTGACCTAGGAAAATTAACTTATTTAACATTACATGTTGTTTTTAATGTTGAAAACCATATATTCTCCACAAAATGATGAAACAAATTAACCATACACAAGAGACACTCAACAAATGAGAAACTATACACACTAAAATAATCTATAAATACCTCCATATATGTCTCACGTAAATCAGAAAATATACTCACAATGCATCTCCAGAAGGTACATGAGACCATAAAAAGACCAAATGGAATCGTACAGTATTTAAATATACCATCCAGTCTGGTGAATACCACCTTCTCATGGTCATATCCTATAATTGGGAACGTAAAAATTGAAATATAAACCAACCAAGAATCAACATTGTGTGTTAACTACAAATATCCCATTCTATGGTCAATGAATTGAAGTATTAAATGGTTGTTATGAGTTAATTGATTCATTTTACTAAAATCTATGCACACTTTTCAACTATTTTGTACCTTCATAGTAACTAACTCATCATTTTAATTCATTATAAAATAAAAACCCAATTTGGGTTGGTACAACCTAGACAAATTTGAACGCATAAGAGTGAAAATGGGATAAATGATAAATGAATGAAGAAAATTTACACCCTTTTCTTTTAAACTTATAAATATATAGGGTTAAGTATCTTTTTTGGCTCTCTTACCAGTTTATCTCCACCCTCTAAAAAGAATACAATTCATGAATATAGAGGGGATAATACTTGGTATGAGTATTAAAGTCCACCATAATACCATAATATTCTACTTTAAAACAATTAAAATATTCATTTTTTATTTGGAATATTCTTTTCAATTATTATATTTCATTTTTCCTGATTCAATAGGTATAAATATTTTATATTTGGTGGAAATGGTTTCAGTTCTAGCTTTGGTAGATTTTGTCTTGATACAAATGATTTTGGAACTGATATATGTGCACAATAAATATTGGATTCTAAATATACATCATTAACATCAGTGAATAATACATTGAATACTTCTTCAAAATAAATAGCGATGTCATAATGAAAAATTAAATGATTAAAATTAGAAAAATAATATATAAAAAATCAGAAATGAGTGTGGGTTTATCTTGGGAAATAGGGGTGAAGTATCGTAAAGCATCAATATAGAACCGGTCCTCAAGAAATCCTGAAGCATGGAATGATCCCCAACTGTAAAAAATTGAAAATAAATATTTGGAGATTCATTACAAGAGTTGTCAAAATTGGAGATGAAGACAGTATAATGGTCCTAAATGGGGTACTTTATGGATTCTAAAATAATTAACCACATAAACTCATCTCTAAACTTCATATAATGTGTCCCCCATGGAAATTAATGATTTTATTGGATGTTTTGATGATGGGACTACCATGATTAATTGGAGCATGGGAAGTTACCCGATTATCATCCTCTTCATCACATAGAAATATGTTACAAATTTCATATATTTTACTCGATCAAGGATATCCTTGAGCACTCCCATTGAGTAAGTTATGACCCCATTTTCCAATTTCTCCACCTCCCTCATCATCTTTAGCTCATTAATATTCATGGAAGTGAAAACAGAGTGAGGCATGCCATTAATATAAGAAACCAAATCACATAGATCATGAGTGAAATTAAACTCCTATATGGTGCATATATTAGTGAATTTACTTGGGTTGTTTCACATTATAACATCTCCTAGGATGGTGTGATTACCACTGAGACATTCCTCATAATGTTTAACTTCTATTTTCCCATTAGAAATATTCTATTAGTACAACGTTCTTTCCAAAATAGGGAATACCATTGAATTTAATTAATTACATAATTTATAGGGATATAGTTGTCAACTCAATTGAATGTATCCAAATCCTATTTTTTATATCACATAATCGTCCATATTCTTGTATTGTAGAGTTATATTTGGAAAGGGATGTGGTTTAGGAGGTACATCATCAATCTTTTTCTTACCATTTTATTCCTTTGAATACTCATCAATTGGGTTTGAATGTGGATTCTTTAGAGTGGGTGTAAATCCTCAAGGATAGACAAGAGAATATTTCTCAACTTTTTTATTCCCACATCTCAATTATTCCCAATTCTCCATTATTTCCCATTGGATTTTGAGTAGTTTGGGAAGGAATATTTCTGGTGTTATGGTTTTTCAATTCATTAAGGGAAGTGTAAATTTGGCTCTCATATCAATCCCTTTATTTTGTATTTTTTAAAAAGCCATTTTTTTTGTAAAAGTGGAAACCAACAAGAGTGACCGTATGGAGCCACATAAACCATCCCAAAGAACCTAAAATGGAAATTTTCAAAATTTAAAAATACAGGTTAAAAATCACCAATCGTCACCTCTCGAGCCTCATGCCGTGTTCCATCTTGGAGCCATGAACCATGAGTCATGCACCATGACACTAGACAAACCCATTACTAGTGAGTGCCATGCCAGGAAGATCCTCTAGCCATCGAACCATTAAAACATCAAAAAAACCCTCACAAAGTGATCACACCACATCATAGTGCAAAAAACCACTACAACATCTTGAACAACTCCGGTGACCACCCTCTTCCGAAAATGCAAACACCGAGGAACACCATCGTCAACACAGTCATCCTAAAACTTTCGGATCTGATGAACTGATCTCCAGTAAAGGAACCACCACACCAAAAAAAAGGATCAGCCCAGGGGAATAGATGAAGATAAAGAGTGGTGGAATCTTGGAGTATGGGAAAAGTATAGAGCGAACAATGCCCTTGACAGGGGGATCATCACCATGGTCTCCCAACGCCGACAGAGCCGACTCCGGTTGCATTGAGAAATACATTGGCCACTTTACCATAACCCAAAAATTCTTTGTTGTAGATAATCCAGATCTGACCTAGAGAGTATCATCTGAACAAGGGGTCAGAGGAGGCATGAGTATCCTAGGATTTTGATAGTACAATTGTCATTGAATCTTGGGATTCAAATCTCATTTGGGGTATTTGAAAACCTTTTTCGTAAGGTGGAGGATGTTGGATGTTTTGTTGAAACTGGGGAGTCTATTGTTTTCTATAGGCATACCTAATTTTTGAATGAACATTCCACCAATTGTTATGTTGGTGAAATGGAATCATACTTATTATAAGGAAGCGGTTTTTGTTATGGTATTTGTATCTTATGGAATACAACTGCAAAATCCATTGTCTCTTTTATTTGGATAAACAATTGTTATGGTGATCTAGTTTAGTGAAAAGGCCATATAGAATCAAAGGAATGAGTTGGGATATCATTTGATCCAATGAAATATATCTCACCATTTGGAAATTCAACTAACTTAGCATGAATTAAATTATTTTCAAGAGAAGAATGAATTACATAATGTACTCCTTTAATGGGTTGTGTACCTTGATCACAATAGTATTTTTCATCTTGTTATTCAATGAATATGTATCTGCTAGTGTTTTTTTGAACAATTATCGTCCATCCAAAACATCCACAATGCTCTTATCCATTGGATTAAGGACTTTGTATAAGTATTGGATTATTTTTTCCTTACGGATTTAGTGAGGCATTAACTTTTCAAAAAACATGTTGAATCTCTCCTAGTACTCATACATTGAATACCATTATTGTTTCTTAATATCAGATCTATCCTTCCAAATATATGTTGTCATCAATATTGAAAAAATCTATGTTAGAATAGAACTTTCAAATAATTCGAACATGTTACGTATCTAGGTTTCAAACAGCACATCAAATTCTATAGAGATTTATCAGCCGATAATGGGAATTATATTTGTTTTATTTTATCTTCATATAAATTTATTTTTTTCATTATTGATCACACCAAATTTATTTATTTAATGGGTTTGTTTATATACTCACATAATATGGCATATTTGTTTTGAGAAGGTAAATTAACCCAGAAATTTGTTGATGTCTGATTCTAGAGATGGATAGGAAATTCATGTGGGATGATAATTAATATCAGGTGTATCCAACTCTCTAATGGTTCCATAAGGTTTTTTATTTTTTATTTGAAACTATTTTATCAATTTTTTTGTTTGTTTTTGAGGTGTTTCATATTTCAAAATTCTCACAATGGTGTAATTCACTAGACGGGTGAATGTTGAAACTTTCCACAGAATGAGACTATTTGATTTGATCCATAAGGTTGTGTTCGAACTTCAGATGAGGAAAAAATAGATCCCTTGGACAAATTCATGTCATAAATCAATTAAAATGTAAATGAATATAAATAGACCAAAATAAAAATATAAGAAGTTGGAATTGAAGTTCCAAAACAAGATGAAAAAATGGATAATTGGGATTGAATTAAAAAATATGAAAAGAAAAGAATGATATTAAAATTAAAAAATTCCACTAATTGGTTGAGTAATGTACTTTCCTCCCCATAAATGGTTTCAATTTTAATGGTGATGTCATGGTAACTCTCAAATAATGTGTGGCTTGAGGGTACTTAGGTGTAGTTGAGTGACTGACTGGGGTTGAATCTAAATGGAGGAAGTACATAAAACAACATATGAAAGGTATTTTGAAAATTAAATACGAAGAATTTTTTTTAAAAGGATGGTGTTTTGAATAATTATTATAAAAATTTAATATATATGTTGGTTGAAGATTATATATTTTTTTATTTTCAAAATTTAATTATCAAAGTTAAACTGGGTTATATTTTTTAAATAAAATGTTAAAAGAATAGGGAACTAATCTTACTCTACCTATTCACTTAATTATTAATAATTACTATTTAAATTAAAATCCAATTATTCATGATCCCCTAATATATAAACCCCCGAAACCTTTTGAAATTTTACCTCAACAATAAAGATAAAATGAAATAATTCCAAGGATAGCTTCAAAACATGCAATCGTAGCACTCTACATTGATTCCATTCAAAGTAAACATTATTTTCAGCGGTAAATTTAGGATAATATCCATAATAAAATGATGCATTAATTTATTTTATAGATTATATTTGATCTATAAAAATTAAAACAATGTTATTTTATTGTACCGATTATGACCGTGTGCCCACAATTCACACATTACTCAACCTCATGTATTTTGGGTTAATTATTATATTCATTTCATAGTAACTTTGAATTTAAAAACACAATTTATAGATAATATTATTTGAATTAAATTAACTCATTTAATCAAAAAATATTATTGAATAATGTGATAATAATATTGATTATTATGAAAAACTACTCATCCATGGGTAATGAAGTCATCATACAAATGTTTTTCATGTGAAAATGTTGGTATAAACCAATCATGTTTATAATATTAATTTCTATCCCCAAAAATTAAATGTATGAAGGGGATAATTAAACAAAATAGATGAAATGGAAAATAAATTGTGACTTTCTAATGGAAAAAAATATTACAATGCGAAGAAGTAGAAGAAAGATTTGATGAAGTGATGCAAGCTTCAAAAGATCCCCCATTGAAATTCTTGTAGTAATGGAGTGAAACCACTTACTCTAAACCTTTAATATCCTAATGAATGGAAAACCCATATATATGATAAAAATACATATTAATAGAGTGTATGAGTGGATAGAGTTTCAATAAGTTACAATTGTAAATGAGAAAATTAAGTGAAATATTATAATCCAAATTTCTATAACTTTTTATCATAAAAAAGGCATGAACCAACTATAATTATGAAATAATATTTGTACAAAATTGGGTTTTATATCTACTCTAAAAACTGTTGATCAATAAAAGACCATATGTATAATATCATACTGAAATTATTAATTAGTGTCCAATATGATGAGTCCAGTTCATCTTTGACTTCATTGTCTATTTACTGAAAATAAATGTATTATTTACATCATATGGTATAAATGAATGTTGTATCACATTGAGTGATGAGTTATGTTAGAAAATTTAAAGTTCCAATACATCACAAAATAATGTTTGTGTAAAAAATACTATAGTTAACTTTAATGGATCAATACACCAATTTGCATAAATTGTTTAAATTAATTGTCTAATAACAAATACTACTTAAAAAAATATATTTAACCCATTGTGAGGAAATTATGTCATTTATTATCAATAATTTTTTAATAATTTATTTTACCCCTTTCACAACCTATGTGGATATTCCATCCCATTTCAACATAGGAATATCAGGGGTATTTGTTAAACTAGCGCGAACCTGGAGCCCAACAATCACTTGCTGACATGTGAGACACTAAGAGACAAACATGGAAACACTCCACCCAATGATGACCCAAAAAAAACTTTTTATGTTCTTTATATATATTTTCCCAACTGATATGGAAAACCAAGGGGGGATTGTGGAACTCCATCATCAGCTCCTCTCACCACATGATTGGAACTACTATCTATCCCTAAAACATGAATTTGGGAATCCATCCTTTAAAAAATACATATAGGGATACTTTTAAGGACATGTTATCACATATGTACTTATAGTAAATTTGTCCCAACTAAGACACTTTTACTCACTAAATAAATAGAGGTTTCACCATCATCGACTAAAGAAAAAGAACACCCTCTCCACCATCATGGTCAAATGAAATGAAGAAAACTCTTAAGACACCTCCTACACCATATCAAAATATGACTTCTTTATAAGGTCATCTAACCCAATGATTAAATTTATAGGTGTTTATACTATTTTGAAGTTATAGTTATTCATGAACTCTAACCAATTCCTTTATCTTGGGGTAATATCTCTCTATGAAAATATGTAAATGTAACTCTAGTAGTCTGTGTAATTAATAAATCTCTCATCTAGAAGATAGTTACTCAACATCTTCAGAAAAAATACTAACACTTCAAACTCCATGTCATGAATATTATTATTCTTATTTTGGTTTCTAAACTACCTAGACCCATATGAAATGGATTCCTACCTCTGCATCAACACACAACAAATCCCAACTTCAATGGTATCAAAAAACACTACATACAGAATGTCGTATTATGGTCATTATAAAATAGGAAAACTATTTAAACTCACCCCTAGATCTTTAATGGTTCCATGAAACTTCCTTGTTTTGGTAAACAATAGCTCTTTCCACATCCAGGTGTTAAAAGGGGATGAAATCTTGGAAATTTTTCCAAAAATCTTCGTTTATACTCTACCAAACCAAGAAAATTCCACACCTAAAAAATGATCTTGGGGGGGGGGGAGAACCAAAAAATAACTAAATAATTTTTTTTAGGTTTATATAAAATTCATTCATAGATATTCCATTCACAAGAAAGTGACCCCCATAGATCCCAAAATGGCACTTCAAAAGATTACCATAAAGATGGTTCTCCTGAAAAAATTCCAATACCATTCTCAAAGGCACTTCATGATCCTCCATTGACAGGTAGTAAATTATTATTTAATTAATAAATATAACCACCAATAAGACCATGTATGGATGAATGATCTAATACAAAATATCTATAGAAATAGTGGGGACATTGATCACAACGAATGGAATCAATAGGAACTCATAGGGTTCATAATGGAATTGGAATTTTGTCATCAGAAAATCATCCATTTGAAACGTCAACTAGAGGTAGCCGTACAAGAGATTGATCTTGTGGAACCAACATGCACCTCTCAACTGGACCAACTAGTCATTAATCCTAAAAAATTTGTACTTTTTCAATATCATTAGCTAATTTAAGAGATGATTATATATGAAAAAACTCAATCTTGCTTTGAAAATTTTTATGAACAATATTAGAGCTTCTGAGGGGGAAATAAATGGTAAAATGAGACCCTACCTTTAAAGAGAATACAACTAATCCCTTAGGTCTCGGATCTCGGAAGTGGCCATTTTATTGTCACAGATGATAATAGTACAGTCCCAAGGTGCTAGTTAATGCAGAAGTACATCTCTGTCCTTAGAGGTTGTCCTGAAATGTCCTTAGGGAGGACCACCAGAATGTCATCCATTATCTAAGGAACCTATTTTCTTGAATACACTACTTTTCTATTGTCAAAACTCACCAATATATGGATAATGGGTTGAAAATTATTACTCACAAGAACGAGTTTCTAAACCATGAGATCTCTCTCACCCACAAAAATAGAATCTCATACCATCTATCTAATTAAATCCAACTCATGTGCGATGACATTAAATTTTGGAATGAACAATAGAACAATTTTATATACCCAAGAAGACGATATAAGGATTCAATGTGATGACCAGTATTCCCTATTAAAATCTCTCTCCATCGAGCACCATCTCACATTGCTAATATAAATGCAATATCAAATAATCACTCCATATAGGATCCCATAGTGATCGCTGTTATCCAAATATATCAATTGGAAGCTCCATTTCTTGAACAAGGGATAATGGAATAATGTAATGAATTACACTTATGTATAGTATTACAAGTGGACGAGTAATTAAGAAACAAATCTTACCTCGAATCATCTCATGTAGAGATTGGTCATTTCCCTCTATAACATGAACATAATTACAACCCCATCCCGATCAACATTGATCCCAAAGAGGGACAACGAGTGGTAGTGGTGGAAGTATATCATAGTGTAACCCTCCACCAACAGCTCCTCCCTCTAAACCTCCACATTATCCTCTGCCAGCACCACCTCCCCGGGGGCTCCCCTAACCATTATTGGGAGATTTTTAGCCATCGATATTCCTATTACATGGTGATAGATCCACCATATTCTTAATATTTCTTATCACAAAGAGTCAAGAAATAATATTCCATGTGACTCCTACCATCATATGTATACCACCTACCATCAACTGGCTAACTAGATCCACTATGTGATCTCATTGATATAGATCCATGCGTTTGTGTCTGGGTATGTGTATACCTATTTTACCGAGACATAGAAATTTGATGGATGATAGATATTTTAGATGAATCACCTACATGATTTCCAATTCTTGATCTAATCTTCCATCTTCCCTCTACTCAAAATCTCTTAGTCATAAGTGTCTGCTCCAACAACCCATTGTAGGTCGGTAGGCACAATGAGACTATGCTAGAATGAATGTCTCTATGGATACCCTACTCAAAATTACATTACTAAATGAAACTATATTATACCATATCAAGGGAGTATCTCATAATTTATTTAACCTCATAGAAAAATATGTGATTTTCAAGTCATCATTTTGTATCTAAAGAATCTACTGAATCTATATGAAGCATAAACATTATGTGAAGTACACATTATGAAACCGCTCCGGGATTTCTAATGTCAAGAGGGTAATATAAACATGGGTTTGTATCAATAAACTCCAACAAATCTATACTAATATATTAATAAAAATTTCCATGAGAATAATCAGCAGATTAGTTGGGGTCATACTATGTATGAAGACATATATCACATACACGTTTCAATCCTCTGTCGGTTATGGGTCTGTCCCACCAAAGAACCTTAATGGTCTTTGATGCTGAAATGAAAATGGTGCAATAATACTGTAGGCATAATCAACCTAACCTTCTATAAAAATATGCTTCATGATAGATAAGGGTGCTTCTCCCTACCAATCATAATGAAACACCTCATGAGATAGCCCCTCAACCAAGGCCTTATCACTAAAATTATCATATTTATGATCCTATATTAGTTTATTGACTTTATATCTTCATGGAGGCATCCATAATGCAATCAAGACATACCTTGATATGATTAAAAATATATATGGGTATATGACTCAGTAAGTACAGTCAAATGACTCAATCATATATGATTCATGAACCATTTTCCCTTCAACCATCAATACACTCGGTAAATAAATAGGTAGTCAGAGTCCTACAGATTGGAAATGTTGGAAACCACACTAACACTAGATTACCTGACCTAAAATCCACATAATAGATACATTGACCCCATTTAACTAACTCCCAATCAATCATCACAAGGGGAAAACACCAAGAAATCATATTATGAAATGAATACCTCTGAAATATCTATGTTATGAACTACTAGGTTCCACCTGGATGGTGGTAAGATCAGCAATGACAGCCCCAATTCAACCTCCAATTGGATATGGGTTGGAGACAAGCATCGAGAAGGCATAAAAAAAATTTGAGGCCTTTGCCTAATTTACATGTATACATGTACACAACCATCTACAAGAAAAAGTGCATAGGAATAAAAAAAAATAACCTCTAGATGAAAACCATGTATTCAGAAATCCCTAGTGTATAAATTAGAGTACAACAGTAAAAATCTAATGCAAATAATAAATTAAAAAATACACACCCAAATAGTCAATATCACCCAACATAACTATAACTATGAAAATAGAAAACATAAAGAGCCTGAATCCTAATATTTATGTCTATCCACCATATGCAGTCAATGTACCAAATAATGTCTAAGAACCACTAATGTTTCTATCGATCTATCTATCATCTTCAAAATAAAAAACTAGTGTGGAAAAAACCCATGCATGGGTGGATATATACATACCTAGTAGGATGATCAAAAAAATAAAGAGATAAATAGAAAGATACAAAACAAGTTATCTCAACCCATGGAAAGAAGGAAATTAAAATCCAATACATATATATATGATTATAAAGAAAAATAGTAGAGATAGAAATGGATTCTTCATCTCACAAACTATCCATAGTTGATCATTTTTTTGTAATGCTCCAATAGTTTATCTCTAATTCCTTACATCATACACAACCTCACTAGAATAAATATGGAGGGTCCACCCCTTGTCACAGTTCTCCACAAATGATGGAGCCAGAACTCCCATATAGGATCTTCTTTACTATAAAACTCAACTATAGGGTAGTACCACTCTGTAGATCAAGGGACCATGCTCAATATAGGGTAGTACCATCTCTACCAATGTAAAGAGTATGGGGGACCCACACCCTTGTACGACAGGAGAGAACCATCATAGAAATCTTTCTGAGGATACAATCTTGATCAAAGACATCCTCAAGAATCACCTAGAGAATATTAATTAAATGAATATCTCATATCATATATTATACACCAGAATAAAGGTTACCATCATGTTCTATGTGGAAAAAACAATCAGGATAAGTTACTCGTGAGGCAAAAGTAGAGTCCATATTATTGATATATGAAATGAAGAAATATCTGTAGGCAAAAACACGATTAATATCAGTGTTCACATGGTGTCTGAAATGACGTCATTACATACTCATGTTCTCTCCTAGAAATTTAATGTAAATCCATGTCATTCCACATGATTTGCATATGTGATACATGATGTGTATGCCCACCTAAAGACCTGGGTGTATACTCTAGGAACACGGTTCAACTAGATATGTATATCCACACAACATCTCCTCAAGGTACATGACATGTATGAACACCCATGGTTCTTGGTGTGTAAAATTGAAATATAGATAACTATTCAGATAGGTTCGCATGGTGTTTGGGATTATTCATGTGGTGTCTGATCAATAACTTGGGTGAAAACCTTATCCAACATAGAAAATTAAGTACACACCATGTGTTATTCATCACTACATGGTGTGTTGTAGGATATTTCCCTATTATTCACATGGATTTAAGATCTACGATTTTATCCACCATCCACACATGTTGAAAATTATGATTCGGTGGGGGTTATCTTCGACCATCAATTCATGGCCTCTGGTGGCTAGAAATTGCTATCTGTCTATCCACACAAACCCTGTGGAGCATACAATTTCCTCCTATCACTACATAGGATCTTAGATATTTATATTTAGAACCCACATCATAAAAATAATCTTGATCCATTTTTAAATCATCATATATTTCATTTTTTCACAATCTCCATGAATCAGGGGATATAATCGCACTCAAAATTTCCCTAACAATGTAGAATTTTGACCTAGGGGTTCGATGGTGAGGAATGTGAATAACAGTATGAAAAAACATAATAATAAAGTTGAATCCATCATTTTACAAGAATTATCATCCAACGATCATATTAAAATGTTACCTAAGGTGATAACATTTGAATGAAAGGAGTTAAATTGGAGATATAAAATTTCTAACGTGGAATGGATCATGTGAAGGTTAGAAAATTCCATATATAAAATAATATAAATTAATTAATGCTTTATTTAAATCAAAAAGTTGTAAATACAACAAATAAATCTCACTACCTTGATATAGGATCAATCATTAGTAAATAAAATATTCACTAGTGAAGAAGAAGATCTATTACATTCATTACCACCTGATCCACCTTGATACGATCACACATCGTTCTACAATATGATCCTCCAATGAAGACAAACTAAACCTTATCGTAAATAAAATAGGGTTATACATCTAAACAGGGAGATATTATATAATGGGATACTTATAGAAGAAATATTATAAGGTCATTTAAAATAAATAAATAAATAAAATATTTATTTTAATTGAATAAACTATCCAATAATCGACTCCCTCAAGAAATAAAATGTTAACCAAACATAGGTTTTTCATAGGGAAAACTCTGAATTCTAGAATCAATCATGATATCATATTTCCCATCTGATGTCTCAAACAGTGGGAAAATCAAAAATAATGAAATGATCATGAACATGAAATAAAATATATTAGTATTTTTATATATTAATTTTTGGGACTCCATATAATTAAAATACTTTCTGAACCCTTGAAGAAATTCAAATATATACATCAAAATTTTTAGAAGAAAAATCAATCAAAATTGGAGTCACTTCAAGAACTATTAAAGAGGTGGAGGGGTTTTACATAAGAACTACAAAATCATTTAAATTAAGAGAATTTGTTTACTAATAATAGCTCTTAGTAAGGGTAATATTAAATATATGTACACATATAGTAATCAATAGAATGTTATGAACCTCCATGATCTACTTTATATTTGAACACAAAAAATATTAAATTTTCATTTAAAGTTGATTCCCATCCGTTGAACAACTCAAATAGAATTTTGTTCTTAACAACATCTTATTTTATCTTTAGAATAATATATATTTAATATATTAGATAGAATCTATAGGTATATATTAATCTTAGAGATATTTAACACTTTAATTCACTATAATAATTTCAAATGAAATCATCTTCAACTTAGTTGTTAAATTTATAATTTCTTATAAGATTACTTTAGAAAAACCTAATGGAAGAGGTGGAACTCATATAGATAAAATAGTCTAAGCTTCGAAAAATTATTTTAAATTATCAAAATTATATTTTGAGACTGGATTTAGTGGTGAAGAATAAAAACTATTTAGAAATTATAATTGAAAAATCCCAGGGCCCTTCAATGATTGAAAATCTATTTTGGAAACTAAAATCTCTTGTATAGAACTCGATTCTTCTATCATTTAATTAAAATATGTATTAGGAATATAATTTTATAAAATATATATGAATTGGTCCTTTAAATATCTAATTTCTTCTAAATCAATACATGATTAATCTATCCTAGCTGGTTAGAAATCATCTATCAAACAAAATTGGGCATTTAAAATTTTCGTAAGATCTTCCAATTCAAACATTGAATTTAATATATATATCAATTCAATTAATTGAGTCTTAATTAATTTGAATTCTTCCATTTCTAGAAAAGAATAACTTGTGTGAATAGTTTGTAGGTTCCTTAGTAAATCAGATTGGGAAGACTACTAATCCATCAATCTAGAGAAATCTGTTTTGGAAAATAGGTTTAACATTATACCCATGTAACTCATCCTTTTAATCTATTAACTCATCCCCAAGCTCAGTTATTTAAGATTTAGAACTTTTAAAATCATTAAAAAATTACACAAAAAATGTTTTCATAGGGTATTAAAAATTATAATCATCTTCATTCATATCTACTGATTTTTGTTACTTCCTCTTTCTAAGAACTAACAGATAGAAAATTCTCAATGTTACTTGTTAAAATTTTCTTATCATCTAATCCTATATTTAATGGAGAAATAATATTATAAAAATTACCATGATTAAATATTATGATATGTGATATTTTATAAATTTATCTCAATTAATCCTCTAAATTTTCCTTATTTGTTACAAAAACATTATCTTCATGTTTGAGATCATCAACAGATCCAAATATAGTTGTCTGGTTCTATGTAACAATAACTGGATTCTCCGTAATAAAATCATAATATATTAACCTATAGACACCATAATATTTTTCCTAGGATTTTACCTCTACCACCACATTTTGTCTAATGAATTTAGTAACTACAACTTCAAGACCTGTAGTAGGTTCTTTTTATATTTCTTTAAAAATCGCATTCTCAATGAGAGTTTCATCATGAAGATTTGTTGAATTTAATTTCTTACTCTATGTAATATAATGTTTATATTCTTTATCATCACATGAATCTTTATTATAAAATTTCTTCTAAATGAACAAATATTTTTTATTATCATACTATAAAAATTTCTTGTTTTTAATATCCCCAAAAATCAGGTCTAATTCCTTTAAACCTTTGTCACTTCAAAGTTTACTATTTCAACACATTTACATTTTTAATATCAATGTTATAATTCATATAAAAGGGTATATTGTGATATTATACAAGGGGTTGAAATAGTGATTCATATTTTGGTTGGAATAAACCTGAAGAAAAAGTATGACAGGTGAATTGAGTCATTTAGACACACTTGAAAAATGTTTAAATCACTGACTTTGTGATTGGGAATGCAATACAATACATATTTTATTCAAAATTAATAAGCAGGAGAATAATAAAGAAAAGAAAACTATATTTTTTAGTTGTTTGGGGAATTAAATCCTCTAGTCCATTCCTCTAATACCCCCTCCACAATATTTGTGATTTTCAAAAAAAAAAAGATCCTTTTATTGGGGACCTATAATACATAGCGAGGGTTGTTCACACCTTGTAACAGATTAGGTTCTTCAATAGGGAAAATCAATAACAAAATCATGGTAAATGAAGGAAACACTCCACCAGGAATTTTACCATGAAATTGAAACATCAAGAATGTATTAGAGATATATGTTGTAGATTAGTAGGTACTACTCATATTTTCCTCTAAAACTTAAAAAAGAAGATTTATTACGAGGAATATAAGAAATAATACACAACATAGTCCTTCGGGAGAAACTATGGATTGATGTAAACAATAAATTTAATGTACAACATGAAACATGAAAAACTTCTAAATATTTGAATTGATAAATTGAAACATAATTCAACCTGTATGAATCCAAAGTTTAGTCTTTATAATGAACTTCAATGAGGTATAGAAAATTATAACCAGATTGTATAGTAGCGTCAAAAATTAATTTCATAATGTCTCATAGAAATGATAAATATATTTAGATCATATACTTTTATATAAATAGATAGTTATTAAAAACTATTCAAAAATATTATAATCTCCACATTCACATACTATATACAAAAACATCGAAGAAAGAATCCAATGAGATTAAATATCAAATTTGATTTGATTAAGGTTAATAAGACCCGAAAATATCACCATCGAATCATGATTTGAAAAACTTTAGTGTGTTAGAAATTTATAGTTAAATGACCACTAAATATCATAACATATATAATATGTAACACCCTAATATTACAAAAATGATTTTATTTTTGATATAATATACCACACACTACATTGTGTTTATGCGAACCATAGAATATTATTATTTAAAAATGGTTTTTATAACATAGTCATTGAATTGGATGGTATCAATATGATTAACCACATTATGTAATATATATATATATATATATATATAATTTTCCTAATTAATATAATATTTTTTATTGATACTTAAGTGATGATCACTAAATTTTAAGTGAAGTCATTTTATGCCTCAAAAATACAATTTTTTGAAAAAAATTATTCTTTTTTGAGAGTGGAAAATATAATGAATTTTTTCAACTTTTTAAAATATTATCTTATAAAAATTATATGATTTTTAAATAATCACATTAAAATTATCTTTTGGATATATTTTAATTTTTTTATGAAGAGTTTTATTTTTTAATTAATAGTAAAACATATAGATTATTTTGAAACCAATATTTTCTTAAAGTATTTACAAATTCATTTTCAATTTTAGATTATTTTTACAATTTGATTAGTTACAATTTATTAAAAAGAATCCAATTATATTTTTTCAATGAATTTTAAAATTTAAGTTTTTTATAAGAATATTATTATAATTAAACGTGATTTTTATAAAAAACTATTTTTCTTATATTTTTTCTGTTGAAATTTAAATAAAATTCTTCCAATTCTATGGTATGAATCATTAAAGATTGATTCGATATTTAGAATCAAGAGGTCTATATATGGTCAATAGGTCATGTTTTTTTCTAGTTATTATGAATAGTAACCAATGAAAATATTTTTTCTCACATTTAAGGTAAAATGGGTTAATTAATGGTAATTTTTTATATGGACTAAAGTATAACCTGAACCCTTGAATTAATTTTATTGGATGAATAAATTTCGTCTATAATCCTACAAGAATTTAATATATGACCTTTTTATCATATTTTCATGATTTTAAACAACATTATACCTTTTTATTATCATGAAAAATTTATTTATAACTTTTTATGATGAAATAATTTCATAAAATGATTAATTAATGATGACACAATAATATATTAATAAGAAGAAAAATAAAATAAATAATTTTTTAAATATTAATTCAATATAATTTTAATAAAGTATTGTGTTCCAATTTTTTGGATAAATATAATATGTTACGAATGTGTGAATGGTATAAATTCTAATTCCATTTTTGTCATATTTTTATAGACAATTTAAATAAATAGTGTCAAAAATCACGTTAATTATATTTTATAACAAATTATATTTTATTAGATGATTTTTATATTTAAAAAATTTAATAGTTAATGGTTGATAATATATTCTATGGTTCATTTATGGGACATATTTTTGATTTATTGTAACTTTATTGACACTTAAAGAGTAAAAACCTTAATACCACGGTAATTGTCAAATAGAGTTAACATAGATTAAAAAATATATGTATTAAAAAATCAAATAAACACTCCCAATTTTAATTGGATTATAGTATTTAGAATGATACTTATATAAATTTATATTATTTTCAATTTGGAGCCACTTTATTATAAAAATTAATTTATATTAATTGAATACTTTTAAAATTTTCAAGAGTTTCTCTCCCCACTCCTATAAAAGGGAATCTATTTTTCTATATTATTGACAGTTAAGGAACCATTTGAATCAATAAATAGATATAAAAATACCTTCAAGACATCTATACCTTTTTCCTATAGTCCTTGTATTGATCATAAAACAAACCAAGGAATGATTTAGGTATAAACCATAAGTGGTTTTCTGAAGAAGAGACATTGTTCTTAATCAGCATATTCATTTTATTTATTCTTATATAAACTTAAAAAATTATTCAAACTATATAAAATAACAAAAAAAGTATCATCCATATAATATTTTTTTATCTTAATGACATAACCTATATCCATTTCCTCTCCCATAAAATTAGATATTATCCCATCGTTAGTGTGTATAGCAGACTACCGCCTCATGATGCGATGTTATTCATTTTCCTTTACTACCTCACACATATGGTTGTAATGATTGATTCCATATTTATATATTATATTCAGTACATATTTATCAATATATAAAAGCTATATGTCATCTATTTTATTATCTTTTCAATCACTACAAAATGATATCATTGTTCATGAATACGTGTGGACTACCACTTACATGATGCGATGTGAATCAGTTGTCATCACCATATCAATTTGATGATATATATAAGATAATTTAAATATATAATATTTCATTTATTATGTAATAATAATTTTTAATGATATAATAATCATTACCTTCATTCCATAATGATATTTGAAAAATGGAAACGTTACTCATGCATACGTACGACCTACCTTCTCCATGATTGCAAAATACATCATATTTCAATAACATATTTATTTATTGGTTTAAAAAGTATAATTGATGTAAAAAAAGATAATTATTTAATTATTATTATTAGAATGATGATGTAATAATGTCTTCTTTGATAATAATCAACCTAGAAAAATCATTTTGGACATATAAGACAAATAACATCAAAATGTCTATTATGAAATTTATTGATTAATGAATTGAATATGACTAGGAAATACATAAAATAAAAAAGGAATAATAAACAACTTAATTTTATTATTCATTAAATAAATAATGTATGTGATGATTTTGACTCACAGTAAGGGACTTTTAAAAAAAATATTCTTTTCATATTTACCATCCAACTCTTTTTCTTCTATTTCCATATATATGAAATTAATATATTATTATTTTAATAATATGGACATAAACGAATCATAATGTAAAATATATCCCTTTTTAATTCCTTTTTAATTTTATCAAAATAATTCATTTTAGGGAATGTTTGGACTTCACAGTGACAATAACATTTCACACCACTATATAAAATAATTTTTTTCTATTAAATTATCATATTTAGAATTTTATTCAAATAAAACACTCATACAATTTTTTTGGTAATGTTATATTTAAAAATTTTGTTTTAATGGTAATGGATATATCAATATCTGGAAATGTGTTCTTAAGGGTTAAACAAATATATTTTGAAAATAACAAGATTCTTTATGTTATGATTATATTATGGTTCTTGGGAATTATTTATGATAATGGGTTATCCCATTATAAACCAAGGATATATGGTGTTGTGATATGCCTCTAATTAATTTGGTAGGATTTTTCCAGGATGTTGAATGTGATAGTTTTTTCACATGTAATCATGAAGGTACTTTATAATAATGAAAGTTATTATATTTGTATTTAGGAAGGTTGTTCCATTTAAACTAATTAATTATACTACATACGAAAGAGTTTTATGAAAATGATGTCCCATATTACATAAATTATTTATCAATTCTTTCTATGAGTCTTTATGGAATGATTATGATTTCATAAGGAAGGGTAATGATCTCTTGTTCAGAGGAAATTATATTCTAATTCTTATGGGTAGAAAATATAACATTGTAAAAAAATTATTTTATTTTTAATGACTTAAAATAAAACTATTTGTGATATGTTTTTTTAAACATTTTATTATAAAATTTTATATGAAATTATTTGGGTAGGAAATTTGATTTATAGTGTAAGAAAACGTTTATTTTTAGCTATCAGATTATTTTTTAAATGGGAAATTCTTATAAGTATTTATGATATAATGGGTTTATTTCTTTGTTATTTTAGGTCTTTTATAAATATTTTTTTATCATCCCAAATTATAATTTTTTCATATGTTTTATGGAAGGGTAATAAAAAAATAGTAATTTTATTTGAAATAACTAATTATTTTTAACGAAATGAAAACATAGGTTTTTAAAACATTTATATTGTGGAAAAACAGACAATGATCAAAAGTTTCCACTATGTAAAACATAGATTTATTATTTATGAGCTATGACCTAATTATCTAGAACTATAAACAATTTATTTTCTAGGTTTTATATGAATATAAATTCTTTACTAAATATAAAATATTATATAATGTTTAAAGTAAGGTACTTATAGTTCGTATCAGAGAAAGGTTTAGGTAAATTTAGATATTGTGATATTATTAAGTGATATTTTTTCCAGAGTTATAGATACTGTATTTGGTTAATATTTCTGAAGTTGATAATACATTCAATTTCATATACACTTTTATAATGTATTAAATGGTGGGATTTTAAATTCATTAATGATATTTTTAGAGAAGTTTTATTTAGTTGAGTTATATGTAACCCTTATGATTAACATAATTGATTATTTCAGAATAATACTCATACATTTTTGGGGATGTAAGTGGAAAGGTATTGGGTAACCAATGAGGTTATATCATTATTTAATTTTATGTTATTAAGGTTTTTTAGGATTTTATGGTTATAATATTGTATAATTTCCCTGGGTATTCTCTTCACAAGGACCATTTCTATTTTAACGTGAAATAATTCATTTCATTTTTCAGTGATCTTATTTTCTTCATATTAAAGACAATTTATAATGATGAATGAAAAAACTACCTCACACAACATTCTTATCCCTTAAAAATTATTTAATCATCACTATCATGGATCATTTTTGCTTAAATGAATTCAAAAGCTTCTTGAACATCCAAATAAAATGCAAGAAAATATTTATTCTATCTGACACATTATCATCTATCAAAAATTTTAAGGATCATGGTATTTATTTTATTTAATTTCAAAATACCAACTCATCTATATAATTTGGAAAGGGTAATACCACCATAGAATAAACAATTTATTTTCTGGAGTTATGGAATTCATCTAGGAAGATAAAGGTAAAATCAACAACATAAAAGAAGACCCTAATGTTTGGATTACTGGTATTGATACTTTTTTGAAGCTAGATGTGTGAAATAGGATTGAGTTGATATTAATGAATCATATGAAAATAATAAATATATTTTATTTTTTGGAATAAAGTATTAAGTAATTAAAAAACTAGGCATGGTAATGATGGAAGATGAATATATGAAGTGTATCTCAATGATATTATGATATATTCTAAATAGTATGAGAATAATGACACACCATTGGACTGTTTTATAGTAGTTTTTATTTACAAAATTTTGATACTTATGTTAGATAGAATTTAAGCCTTTGAAAAGTTGGGTAGAAAAAAGGTTAGAATTTTTATAGGCATTATTATGAGATATTACTTTAAATGGATAGATAAACCCTTGGGTTAATAAATTATTTATTTTAATGAATTGGTAGTTAATTGAATATTTGATTCATTGGAATAATGGGTTATAAAAAACTCCATTTGTTTTATGAAGTATTTTGATGATTAATGATATTTTTCAGGATGTTCATTCTATTATTGGGGAAATTATGGGAATTATATTAATATTGTTGTTGTAAAAAGGACTGCCTATCGCATCCGTAAAAACCATAGAAATTGAACTCCCAAATGAAGGGAGTGGAGGGAGAAATCCATACCACTTTTCTATGTGATGTATTAGTTAGTATGAAACTATTTAAACCACAAGATAGATAAATAATATATTGAATTTTGGAACAAACAATATATCATATTGATAACCGAGAGGATGAAAAGTGATTAAGTGATTTAGTGATTAATTTTATTTTCTACGGATATACCTATATTTTTGGGAACATTATATCGATAATGTAAATAGAATAATATGTTATTTTATTTCAGGATTAATGGTTGAATTATAGGTTTTTATGAATTTAATGTAGCTTTATGGTGACTCATGTCATTTATGGAAATTATTAGCATATAATTGAGATTATATAACTATGGAACATACAATTTTGGTGTGAGACATTTAGAGTGATTGATGTTATTTGGATATTACTATTAAATTTATCTTGGGAGAATATATAATCAAACAATTATAATATCTATTTATAAATCTCAATCGGTAATTTTTTGAAGAATTTTATGGTTTTATATTTATATATAAATGATATTTACTTTTTTAGAATAATGTATTACTTATTTATATTATGGTTTATTCATTTTGTGACTTTTCTTAACATATACTAACGAATTTGGTTTTTTTTAATGTTTAAGGATAAGAGGAATATATTTTTACCCCTTATGGAATTTTTTATATTTTTTAATTTTATTTTAGTGCTTCATCCATAAAAAATACATCATGAATGTGCAACATTTGGATCATAAGGTGATATTGTTGTGGAATATTATTAATGTATAATATTATAATTTTCATATAAGAAATTTTTTAAATGTTAATATAATGTATGTTAAAGTAATTCCACAAATCTAGAAAAATATAATAAAATATAAATTTTAGCAAACTAATTTCTCTTCTTATGAATATATTGTCGTTTTCACACCTCTCTAGTATATGGTTTTTTTGGTAATTGACTTTATCATGATCATTAACACCCTTATAATCAATGATCTTTGTCACTCTCTATAATTATTTGTACATTATTATTTTTTTACAGGTTAATGTTTTTACTTCCCTCTAATGTTCTCTTATTTATAACCCTAGTATGTGTTACTCACAATTCCAATTTCCTCTTATTAAAATTTAGTTTTATTAAAGTTTTCTGAGATGTACAATTTCAATGAAGGTATTTTTAGATATCAACCCATTTATTATCAATATCAATTTCGAATTTCTTGGATGAATTTTTTGATAGGGGTGAGAATGTAACACCCAAATATTTTTATAGAGAGATATAATGCTTGATAGCATTGATGACATGAAACACTGAGCTTAAATGAACCATGAAATGTAATTATTTAAATGTTACCACTATATCCTATCTATTGAATTAGTGGGTATGAATATTATTAAATGAATTATGATATATATATATATATATATATTTCCTTATTAATAAAAATGTGTTGATTAATTTTTAAGGAATAATCAACTAGTTTTTGTAAATTCATTTTATGCTTTAAAAATACATTTTCATCAAATTTATATTTTTTGGTTTTTATGAGTGGAAAACATAATGAACTTATACCTCTTATAAAAAGGCATTTTATAGAAATGTTTTTTTTTTAAAAATCAGGTAAAAATTATCTTATGGGAAATTTTTTTTATTTATCATAAAAGATTGAATTTTTAAAGAATAGTGAAAAATATTGATTTTTATTGAAAAAAATATTTTTATTTAATGTATTTAAAATTATATATTAAATTTTTTATTAGATTTAAATCTTTAAAATGACTAGGGTTTGAATCCAAGAAATATCCTTGGGGATTTAGGATGTAGGTAGTGACACATGCATGACTGGGGCCTAGTGAACTAGTCTAGATGATGCAGACATGACACTGCACTCAGCCTTCGGCCCATGTTCATGAGGCACTAGGCCTTGGTCATATAAAATTTTTAATTGGTATCTCTATTTATTAATAGAAATCGGTATTTGATTTTATAATTAAAATATTCATTGTCCCCAACATAAAAACAAATTGGAATAAATATATTTTTATACTTAAAAGTAATTTTTTTAAAAACTTATTTACGCAAGTATTGATGGATTAATTTAATATTAAATTATACTAATTATATTTTTTTATCAATTAAAAAAGGTTATAATATTATTAATCATGAGGTCCAAGATTTGTATGAATGAACTTTTTTGTCATTATGAATAATAACCATAGTAAATATTTGTTATCATGATACATGTTTAATAACTTAATTAAGAGTTTAAATAATTTAACAAGAAAAAAAAAGCAGTATTAACACATGAATTAATTTTAATCAATGATTTAATTTAATCCACAATTATCCAAGATTCTAATATATGACCCTTTCATTTCATATGAGCATAATTTCAACCTTTAAAATACATTATATAAGGAAAATCAAGAAAATTAATTAACATTATTTTATTATATTTAATTTGATTACTTATTGATAAAAATAAGGTATGTTCAGTTTTAAATATTATTTTTATGAATGAATAATGTCTATCTATAATGGTGAATATTTTATAATTTTTAGAGATGTAATAATTACCATAAATGATAATCCAACAGGGAAACAACAATTAATTAAATAAAAGGAAAAATTTATAAATGATTTAAAAAATATTAAATTAATATCAATTGAATAAATTATTATGTTTAAATATATTTTAATATACATAAAATTTTATGTAATTAATAATGGTATATATTTAAATTAAATCTTTTTATTGATATCTTTTATGTCCAATTAAATTAATAGTTTAAAAAATGAAATTAATGATGTTTTATAAAATGTAATGTTTTATTAAATTATATAAAATATCAAAAAAAATTATATATTTAACTATTATTTGTAAATAGAAGTAAATATTAACTATTCTCCATTTGTTGACTTTTTTTATTTTTAGAGCATCCTTTTTATCCCATAAATAATAAATACATCAATACTCCATTAATTAAAAAAAAGGTTAACATATGTTAAAAAATGAAATAGATAAAAAATTCACCCAAAATTTTCCAATTTTATTTTTATGATATTGTATACACTTATAGTTATCTTATTTATTAATTTTATCAATTTGAATCCATTTAAAATTGAAAATTAATTTATATTAATTATATTCTATAAGAAATATCAATAGAGAACCTCCCCTATCTTATAAAAGGGATCATATAATTCTATTTTATTCATATTTCATGAACCATTTTTTAATCCCAATAGCTACCCCAAAAAATTTCAATAATAACACCCATTTTACTATATGCCTTTGTTTGATAGAAAAATCAAACAAGGAAATATTTTGGCATAAACTTTAAGAGGGTTTTCAAAGAAGAGGTTTTGTTCTTAATCAAATGATTTCAGTTTATTTATTATTATAGCCCATTAAATCATTCTTAAAAAATTATTGAATAATAATAACATTATATTTCATATATTTAGATGTTATTATTTTATTTTATTTTCATAAATCCATCTCCTATACCATTAAATGGGAAACAAAACCATCATTTATGTGCATGGAAGACTATCACCTCATGAACCAATGTAATTCATTTTCCATCACCGCGTATCAAAAAATGTTTTAAAGATGAATTTTATTTGTATATATATGATATTAATGACATATTTATAAATTTTTTGAATTAATTTATCAACTATTTTTTAAAATTTTCATTCACAATAAAATGAAAACATTATTCATGTGTTTTTGTGGACTACCACTTCAATGAAGCGATGCGATTCATTTTTCATCACCACATCACATGGATGATATACATTATTATATTTAAAGAAATATTATTTTATATATGATATAATTATCAATTATTGAAGATATAATAATACTTACCCATTTTTCCACAAGTATAATTGATTTATAAAATTTATAAATATTTTATGACTAATATTGTGGATTTGATAGAATAAAGACCAATTTTACTGTCACACCCCGACCCCGTACGCTTATTTTTATTTTATTTTATTCTTTTATCAGTCCTACACTGGTTGGATGAATTTTAGTTTGAGTTCCAGTTTGATTTTTTTAAGCTTAATTTTATTCTGTTGGGTTCTGGTCCGGTGCGCGGCCACCGCACCATTAGCGGTGACCGTGCATTTGACCCAGGTTACCATGTCTTTTACTGACACATAATATATATATATTTGTGTGTGTGTGTGTGTGTTTTGATAATATTATAATTTTTGGAATTATTTTGTTATGATAATAATAATTAATACTTTTGTTTTCATTTTTTTATCTTATAATATTTTTTATTTTATTTTTCTATTTCTTCATTTTCTTTTTATTTATTTATTTATTTTTCTCTGTACCCCTCTTTTCCTAACCATAGCCGCATCCCCCATATTTTCCCCCTCTTCTCTCCCATACGCCCTGCCCCCACCTTCTGCCTCCCCTCCGCCCAGCCGCGCCGGCTTTCGCTTCCCACTGTAGCTTGCCGCCCCGCGCACCCCCTGTCGGCCTCCCGTCGCCGCCCCGCGCACCCCCTGCCGTTATCCCGTCGCCACCCAACGCACCCCCTTCCGGCCTCCCGTCACCACCCCGCACATCCCCCTTCCGGCCTACCGCCGCCCGTGCCAGCCAACTCCGACAGCGCACCCGGCCACCGCGTCCTGCCTCCTTCCGCTCGCCAGCCACGCCGGCATCCCCGCCTGACCTCGCACCTCCGCATGCCCCGCCTGACCCTGGGCTTCTGCGTGCCATGCCTACTGCAGCGCCTCTGCACGCCCCGGCCTCGCCCTCGCCAGATCCGGCCACCCCCCCTTCAGGCTCACCTTCCTCCCTCTGGCACCCTCCGCCAGCATCGACTCCCTCCTCCAGCCTCCTTCCCGACTCATCCAGTAGCCCCTCATAGGACCTCGGCCTCACATGGATTCAGCCTAACCCTCTCCCAGTTGTGCAACATTCACACTTCTCGCCTGAAAGTTTTTTTTCCGGTAGTTCTTTCATTTTGTTGTTTTCGAAAATTAACTAATCTTTGACACCTTGATTTGTATTTCATGTTTTTTTATCATTGAGTAGAGTGTGCGGTTAATCTGCGGGGTTTCATTTCCTTGTGTTTTGCCTTTGCAAGTTAATTGGTCAATATGACTTGATGATATCAAGTTTTTTTAAATCTACACTTGTGTTCATTGTTTTTATCTTGCGTTGCGTTAGACGTTTTGAAGTTGGTTGGGTTACTCTTTATAAAAATCGTTTTATTAATTTTAAAGTGTTTTTGGAAATAATGTAAATGGTGTGTTTCTCATTTTGGTTGTGTTTTGGTTATTTTATAGAAGTGTTAATCAATTTTTCTTATTTGGTGTGAACTATATTTATTTTAAGGTGGGGAACTTGTTTAAGTGTTGGGAACCTTTTTTTAAATGTAAAGCGGTGATGTTTTGTGTGTGAAAACGGGTGCGTTATTTTATAAAATTGTTTTATGGGTCGGTTGTTAGGTGAGAGTCATGTTTTGGTGTGACGATGTTGTGTGTTTTATTTTAAAATGTTTTATTATGTGAAATTGAGTATGTTTATATGTGAACCTTGGTTTCACCTTTTACGGATGTTTGATAAATTATTTAAATGGTTTATTACTTTAATCATGTGGTACGTATGATGTTTGTAAAGTGGTTGGTGTGTCTAAAGGTCATGGTTTGATTTAAATATAGAGTTTGGTTGTGTTTTGATATGTGTTTTGGATGTGGTATTTTTTTTCAAAATGTGTTGAACTAGTTATTTTGCGTTGTTTGTTCGTATGGATTGTTTTATGTCAGTGTTTATGTATTTTATTTTTTCGGTTGCAGAGTGTTGGTAGGGTATCCTCGTGTTACCGCGATCATCAGTTTGTTCGAGCTTGTGTGCCTGGACGAGGCATGTCGCACCCTTTTGTTTGGACAACGAGCCGAGGTTGGTGCCCCATTTCACTCACCTTTAAATTTAGAATTTATTAATTTCTTGATGTTTTGTTAATTTTAATGAATGATAAATAATATTAGATAATAAAATTTTAAATTATTATTTAGTGTGAAAAGAGCCGTTTATTTTATACTGAACACTTGGAACATTTTCTTGACGGGCGGACACCCAGTTTTGAAAGAATGGCTGTTTGGACTTTAAACATAATTCACAGAATTTCAAACGTACTTCTAGTTTTAAAGATAAATGATTTCTTCTGAAGATGTGTTTTGAGCTTTTTGAGAAATGAGGTTTTACTTTAAAATTGCTGAAGGCTCGTTTGGAACTTTAATAAAATAGATTATTTTGGAAAACCCACTCGGGGGGTTATCTTTGGTGTGCGTTGATTGTGTGAGCTTTATGTGATGTTTGTGCATCATGACTGATTGATTTACATTGTGGACACACCCCCTTTTTATTTCTTGTGTTGACATGGGAACCTGGCATATTGAGTGAATTTTCTGAGAATGATTACTGCACTAGTTTAGTACACGCCCTGGCTAGTGGCATCATAGCAGGGGAATACTGAGTTATTGCTGCTATGGGGATTGGGCCCCTCGGTTGGGACATGCAGGGCTATACCGGGTAGTAGTATGGGCATTATGACAATATCGAGTTAGGGCATGCCTTTAGGATGAGTCAAATGTATAGTATGTTCTGGATTGTTCATGATATCATAGGTTCGACCCATGTTCCTTTTAGTGTTTGTGTGTGGAAGACGATTGAGAGGTCGAGTTCGGTTGCTGACCCATGTGTGCCACTTTTACCATTTCACTTAGTATGTGTTGTGTGTGATTTTCCTTTTGACTAACAACTAAAGTTTGGATTTCTAAATTGTTCGTAAAATGTTTTAAAAATGCAATGCACCTGCTTTTTTCAACATTAACCTTGTTCTAAATTAAAAAGGGCAATAAACTGATACTTGTTTTAGAAAATGGAAGTGTGTGTAAAAACCCATATTTTAAATAATTTAGTTCAAACCTGGAATTGGTAAATTCTTTATTTAAAGGTAGTTCTTTGGGAATATATTTACTGGGCTAGCCTACTGAGTTTTAATACTCACGCCTATAGTGTTTTCTTGTTTTTAGTTTTTCTGTAGTTTCCAGCTTCAGTTTTTACATTGAGAAACGTTGGTCATGGTATTGGGGAGTGACCCACAGGGTCACATGGAGTTTTGGTAGTGGTCAGGATAGTAGCATTGTTGTTTGCTCTTTGTTTTTTTCTCTTTTGTTCTATTTATTTTCCGCTGCTTAGTTTTTTTTCCTTTGGGCCAAATCATTCCCACCTGCTTAATTTTGATGCCCGACACTAGTTGCCAGCCCGTGGGGATCTGAAATGCCCCTCGGGACATGCCGTGGATCGGCTCAAGTGACCGGTTCAGGGTAGACCCGGGCTGGTTCGTGACAAAATGGTATCAGAGGAGGCCCTTTTTATTTGGGGTGTCTGGTAGATGGAGATTCGGATTGTCGGGATTTGAGAGGTAGGTACGAGAACGACGTCATGACCCCTCACCCGTTCCGCACCTCGAGTCGCCAGCGATAGTTCGAGGATTGAGTCTTTGTTTCTTTCTTGTTTGTTTTGGATTGAGGGATGACAACGGAGGTAAACCGATATTACATCGTGATCTCACATGGAGTAGTGACCCATGTGGAGTCCGGGTACACTGTTGGAATTTCTCTAAGTTGTTGAAGCTTACTCGGGGCATGGCCCACTACCATGTTTCCGGGTTAAGTGTGACCGCTAGTCCCTCCATCTGGTGGTTTGATGTAAGTTGAGTGTTGTTTTCGTTCTGGTTGGTGTTAGTGCGTTTTTTTGGAAATGAAAAAGGGTTTTTGAAAATGGGACTAATTTCTTTTAAATTACTTTAAATATATGAAATGAGTTTTAAAACTGAAATCTTTTGGTTTGGAAATCCATTGTTTGCTTGGAATTAGTTGAGAATGGTTTGGGGTGAAATCTCAGGTCCTCTTTATAAATGTTTGCATATGTGTGACAATGCATAGAAAGTGTGTGTTGGTGCGTGTATGAAGGGAATGTGGATAATGACATGTGAAACGGGTCATGAGATTACTTGGGTGTTTTTTTGAAATTAAAGGCTTGGTCTTGTTTTCTAAATTTGTCTTTAAATAGGGAAAATGGTTTTGGAATGTGATTTTGGTTTGAAAGTGGATTGGTATTTGGAAAGTGGTCTAGATAAAGGAGGTTTTAAAAATTCAAAATGAAAAGGTGATTTTAAAAAGGGGATTTTATTTTGGATTGTGTTTGTATATGTTTGGTCTTTGTGCAGACGGTTTTTGATGAAGGAGCTTTTATTGATGTTGCTTCGGTTTGATGTTGGTTTCGGCTTGGTGTTATTTATGTTGTTCAGAAATACCTCCCAGAAAGGTCCCCAGAGTTTTGACGAGTAATGCCCAGTTTTTTGTCTTTCTCAGACGTTGTCTATCCTTCATGGTGGTTGGAGTCTGTTAGAGATAGTAGAGTGGCTTGAAGAGGTCGAGCACATCTTCAGGGTATTGGGAACTCCCGAGGCTGTTAGAGTGAATGTTGTCCTGGGTCTGTTCGATGGTCCAGCTCTAGACGAGTAAGAGTTGTTCGGCCCGCCATTACTACAAGTTGGGATGATGTGGTATGTATTCAAAGTCTTCTTCGTTCAATGGTTTATACTTGTGTAGGTGAGGAAAAAGGAAATAGAAGAGATCATGCGTGTTAAACATGGCCAACAGACGATGAAAACGTATGTTGACCATTTCTAAGATCTTGTGTCCCCTTTTCCGGGGGTAGTGTCACATAACTGGATGAAGACTTCTCCCTTCTTCAGGGGTCTTCATCCAAAGATCAAGAAGCGAGTCCTAAATTTTTGAGAGCACCACTTTTTGAGAAGTTGGTTCATGAGGTGTTCTCAGTTGAGTTAGTCTCCGGAGCGCAAACGGTTGGAAATCCACTGTATCCAGTTGCTCGTGAAGGTCCCCCATCTGACGAGCAGAGTGTGTCAGGTAAATTTGTTTCTAAAGAGTTCTCTGTAGTGGTCCTAACTTCTAGTTCGTCAGATCGTCCAATGGTGTAACATCAGTATGGACGTTTAGGGCATGCAAAGCCATCATGTCACACCCCTTCGAGGACGTTCCATCATTGCAGGTGCCTAGGTCATCTAGATAAATTTTGCAGGAAGCGCCGTCTGAAGAAGACACTCTGACCAGAAGGTTACAGTGCCTGACTGTGAGGCAGGAGATGCTTCATCCATCAGAGCCCCAACCATAGGTCTTGGGGTGAAGCTCGCGCACAGTCAAGAGTTCCCGGGGGTGTGAAGCCTCAACCCAGGTTGTGCGTTCCATGTTGGGATTGAAATATTTTAAAATCTTATTATCCTTGTTCCTCGACCGCTAAATTTGTGTCATCATTATAAGATCACTGTTTCAATGGAAGAATGCGATGGACTTGTTCCACTGAATTCTAAATGGTCTTATTTGTCTGAATAGGGTCTTCTGAATCATGCTTTTCTTTTAAAGTGTGTTTGACCCTTGTATGTGTTGATATTGGTTTAGTTGTGCTCGTTTGGAGATGTTTATGTCTTGTGGAGCTCAGGAGTAGTGTTTCCGACTTTCGGTTGGGGTTAAGTCCTCCTTGTGATTTTTCTTTAGTGTTGGAAATTTTTGGCTTGAGTCGAGAGTTCCAAGTTTCAATGGAGGTGTTCCTTTGCTCGTGCTATGGAAATTAGTTAGGATCAGTTGGGAGTTCCCAGGTTGCCCCCCCTCACTGGGGTGGTGTATTTGAGTATAAATTATCATACTATTTAGGTCCTTGTGCTGGGGAGAACCCTCTTATGTTCTCTCATTCTCTTGTGTTGGGGTTTCTCTTGAGTTGGTCGGGTGTGACATGTGGAGTGAATAGTCAACCTGAGGTTTTTTTGTCTCTCGGTTTTGTTTGGGCATGGACTCATGTTTGTATAGTTCTTTGGCTTGGTGACTTTCTGGGGGCAGAAAGTGTCTCTGGTGGGGAGAATTGTCACACCCCGACCCGTACGCTTCTTTTTATTTTATTTTATTCTTTTCTCAGTCTGGCATCGGTTGGTCAAATTTTAGTTTGAGTTCCAGTTTGATATTTTTTTGAAGCTTAATTTTATTCTGTTGGGTTCTGGTCCGGTGCGCGGGCACCGCACCGTTAGCGGTGACTGTGCATTTGACCCAGGTTACCATTTCTTTTCCTGACGCTTAATATATATATATATATATATATCTCTCTCTGTGTGTGTGTGTGTGTTTTTTGATAATATTATAATTGTTGGCATTATTTTGTTATGATAATAATAATTAATACTTTTATTTTCATTTTTTATCTTATAATATTATTGATTTTATTTTTCTATTTCTTCGTTTTCTTTTTATTTATTTATTTATTTTTTTTCTCTGTACCCCTCTTTTTCTAACTCTAGCCGCCGATCCCATATTTCCCCTCTCTTCTCTCCCGTATGCCCCGCCTCACCTTCTGCCTCCCCTCCTCCCAGCTGCGCCGTCCTCTGCTTCCCACTGCAACTCGCCGCCCCGCGCACCCCCTGGCGGCCTCCCGTCGCCACCCCACGCACCCCCTGCCGTCTCCCGTCGCCGCCCCACGCACCCCCTGCCGGCCTCCTGTCTCCACCCCGCACACCCCCCTTCTGGCCTCCCGCCGCCCGTGCCAGCCACCTCCGACAGCGCACCCGACCTCTGTGTCCTGCCTCCTTCCGCTCTCTAGCCACGCCGGCGTCCCCGCCTGACCTCGCACCTCCGCGTGCCCCGCCTGACCCTGCGCCTCTGCGCGTGACGCCTACCGCTGCGCCTCTGAACGCCCCGACCTCACCCTCGCCGGATGCGGCCGCCCCCCTTCGGACTCACCTTCCTCCCTCTGGCGCCCTCCGCCAACGCGACTCCCTCCTCCGGCCTCCTTCCCGACACAGCCAGCAGCCCCTCGCAGGACCTTGGCTTCGCATGGCTTCAGCCTAACCCTCTCCCAGTTGTGCACCATCCACACATCTAGCCTGCAAGTTTTTTTCCGGTAGTTTTTTCATTGTGTTATTTTCTCAAATTAACTAATATTTGACACCTTGTTTTGTATTTCACGTTTTTTTATCATTGAGTAGAGTGTGCGGTTAATCTGCTAGGTTTCATTTTCTTGAGTTGTGCCATTGCAAGTTAGTTGGTCAATATGCCTTGATGATATCAAGTTTGTTTAAATATACAATTGTGTTCTTTGTTTTTATCTTGTGGTGCGTTAGGCGTTTTGAAGTTGGTTGGGTTACTCTTTGGAAAAATCGTTTTATAAATTTTAAAGTGTTTTCGGAAATAATGTAAATGGTGTGTTTTTCATTTTTTTTTTGTGTTTTGGTTATTTTATAGAAGTGTTAATAATTTTTTTTATTGGGTGTGAACTATATTTTTTTAAGGTGGGGAACATGTTTAAGTGTTGGGAACATTTTTTTAATGTAAAGCGGTGATGTTTTGTGTGTGAAAATGGGTACGTTATTTTATAATTTTGTTTTATGGGTAGGTTGTTAGGTGCGAGTCATGTTTTGCTGTGACGATGTTGTGTGTTTTATTTTAAAAAATTTTCTTATGTAAAACTGAGTATGTTTATGTGTGAACCTTGGTTTCACCTTTTGCGGATGTTTTATAAATTATTTAAATGGTTTATTAGTTTAACCATGTGGTGCGTATGATGTTTGTAAAGTGGATGGTGTGTCTAAAGGTCATGGTTAGATTCAAATATAGAGTTTGGTTGAGTTTTGATATTTGTTTTGGATGTGGTATTTTTTTTCAAAATGTGTTGAAATAGTTATTTTGCGTTGTTTGTTCGTATGGATTGTTTTATGTCCGTGTTTATGTATTTTATTTTTGCGGTTGCAGCATGTTGGCGGGGTATCCTCACTTTACCGCGATCATCGGTATGTTCGAGCTTGTGCGCCTGCGTGAGGCATGTCGCACCCTTGTGTTTGGACAACGAGCTGAGGTAGGTCACCCGTTGCACTCACCTTTAAATTTAGAATTTATTAATTGCTTGATGTTTTTGTTAATTTTAATGAATGATAAATAATATTAGATAATAAAATTTCAAATGATAATTTTGTGTGAAAAGAGCCGTTTATTTTATACTGAACACTTGGAACATTTTCTTGATGGGCGGACACCCAGTTTTGAAAGAATGCATGTATGTCTTTTAAACATAATTCACGGAATTTGAAACGTACTTCTAGTTTTAAAGATAAATGATTTCTTCTGAACAAGTGTTTTGAGCATTTTGAGAAATGAGGTTTTACTTTAAAATTGGTGAAGGCCCGTTTGGCACTTTAATAAAATAGATTATTTGGAAAACCCACTCGGGGGGTGATCTTTGGTGTGCGTTGATTGCGTAAGCTATATGTGATGTTTGTGCATCGTGACTGAATGATTTACATTATGGACACACCCCGTTTTTATGGCTTGTGTTGACATGGGAACCTGGAATATTGAGTGAATTTTCTGAGAATGATTACTGCACTAGTTTAGACCACGCACTGGATAGTGGCCCCATAGTAGGGGAATACGGAGTTATTGATGCTATGGGGATTGGGCCCCTTGGTTAGGTCATGCAGGGCTATAACGGGTAGTAGTATGGGCGTTATGGCGTCATCGAGTTAGTGCATGCCTTCAGGATGAGTCAGATGTATAGTATGCTCTGTATTGTTCACGATCTCCTAGGTTCAACCCATGTTTCTTTTTTGTGTTTGTGTGTGGCGGACGATTGAGAGGTCGAGTTTGGTTGCTGACCCATGTGTGAAACTTTTACCATTTCCCTTAGTATGTGTTGTGTGTGATTTTCCTTTTGACTAACAACTAATGTTTGGATTTCTAAATTGTTCGTAAAATGTTTTAAAAATGCAATGCACCTGCTTCTTTCAACATTAAACTTGTTCTAAATTAAAAAGGGCAATGAACTAATACTTGTTTTAGAAAATGTAAGTTTTTGTAAAAACCCATATTTTATATAATTTAGTTCAAACTTGGAATTGGTAAATTCTTTATTTAAAGGTAGTGCTTTGGGAATAGATTTACCGGGCTAGCCTGCTGAGTTTTAATACTCATGCCTATAGTGTTTTCGTGTTTTTAGTTCTGCTGCAGGTTCTAGCTTCAGTTGTTACCTTCAAGGACGTTGGTCGTGGTTTTGGAGAGTGACCCACATGGTCACATGGAGTTTTGGTCGTGGTCAGGTTAATAGCGTTGTTGGTTGTTCTTTGTTTTTTTCGCTTTTGTTCTATTTATTTTCCGCTACTTAGTTTTTTTTCCTTCGGGCCAACTCATTCCCAACATCTTAATTTTGATGCTTGGCACTAGTTTCTAGCCCATTGGTATCGGAAACGCCCCTTGGGACTTGCCGCGAATCGGCTCGAGTGACTGGTTCAGGGTCGACTTGGGCTGGTTCGTGACATTTACCATAGTCATCCTACTAAATTCATTTTGGAGATATGACCCAATTATCATCATAATGTATATCGTTAACTTAATTAATTAAGTAATTAGATATAACATGGTGATAAAAAAAGGAATAGTAGAATTGAAAAGGGTTCTTAAGAAATTATATAATTAACATATATTTATTATTTAAGAATATAAAGATTGTACTTACAAGTCGAACTGAATATAGTAATATTTCTTCTAATTTTTTTAATGTTTCACATCAAAATATTTTTATTTAATGTCCATATTTTAAGATAAATATATTTTTAATTTAAAAATATGGAGATAAAATAATTATACTCAAAATTTTAGGAAACTTTTTAATTTCTTTCAATTGTTTTCAAATGAAATATTTTTACGGAATGTTTGAATTTATTTTATAAATGAAAAAAGGTAATGTTATATTTTTAAATATATGATGATAATGAATTTTACCACTACTGTATCCATTATTTTATTTTTGGATTCATATATAAGATTCGTTGTTTTGTTCAAAAAAAATCCTCCTACCCTTTGTTTTGAGAAATTTATATTTGAAAATTGGGTTTTAATAGAAAGGGATATATAAATAACTATAAATGTATTCTAATCGGTGAAAATTGTATTTTATAGTCAATAAGATTTAATCTCTTCTGATTTTTTTATAGTTGTTGGGATTTTAATATGATGAATAGTGGTTTCATTATAAACTAAGGATGTGTGGGTTCATGATTAACCTTCATTGAAATGGGTAAGATTAATGTTGTAAGTTGATTGTGAGTGTTATTCCACTTGTAACCATGATAGTTATTTGTAAACATGGTGGTTAATTTCTTTATGACCATGATGTATATTCCATTTATAACTATAATGGTTATTCCATATATAAGAGTGATATGAAAATGATGGCCCATTACATACATGAATAATATAATATTTAACAATGTTTTTACAAAAATATTATGATTTATCAAGGTAATATAATGATATTTTGTTTAAAGGAAATTATATTATTAATATTAAAGGTGGAAAATATAACTTTGTAAAACAGGTTTGATGTTTTTTTGATGACATTAATGAATCCATTATGAGTTTTATTTCTTATTAATGATTTATTATGAAATGTTCTAAGAAAATATTTTGGTTGGAATGTTGATTTCATGAGCTAGAAAATGTATATTTTGAGACCAATTTTTTTTTTCAAAAATGAAAATTTTTATTTTTATTATTGAACTAATAAGTTTTTTTATTCCTAATTTTATAGCCCATATTGAGTTCTTTGTTCTCATTCCACAATTTAATTTTTTTCCCTAGGTATTTACGGTGATTAATAATGATGAGGATGTCAATTTAAAATCCCTGAATATTTTTCATGAAATGAAAAAATGTTTTTTTAGGTTTTATATTATGGTAAATATGGTTACTGATTTGTAAAACCCTATTTGTAAAACATTGTTTTGTTATATACGATTTATGACCTTATTATATAATACTACAAATCATAAATATACCTGGGTATTAAAACAATAAATTCTTGAATAAAACTAAATATTATGTAATTCTTGTGGTCGAGTCCCTATATTAAAAATAAGAATGATTTAATCTGTTGTTTAATATACATTCTAATGGTCTTAAGAAACATTTTAATGATATATTTACTATAGAAAAGTCATTCAAAAATATCTAAAACTCAAACCCATAGATTACTGACTCATTGTAGGGTTTCATTTCATATGGATAAATTAAAAAGTATGGTATAGAATGTACGATTGATTATAAATGTTTAGTTAAAAATCCATAGGATAGATTAAAAAATATATGGTTACTCATAAAAGTAAGGTTCACATTCCTAACATTCAGTCTAAACATAATGTTCCAAAAGTAAAATTCCTTACCAGAAGATAGATTTTCAAATTTAACATTCATAAAAAACTATGGGTTCTAACCATTGATTTCAGATTACATCAAAACATCCAGAATAAATAGAGGATAAAAATTAAATTAAATATAAAAAAAGGTATTTTGGAATTCCATATAAAATAAAATAAATATCCTAGTTGATATAGACATCAAATTAGAATAATGTTATTTTGTTAGTAAAACAAAAGAGTGTGTTTGTTAGCATCAAAATAAATGAGAAATGAATGAAATTGTTGTATCTCCATTATAATTCCCAACAATATCCTCTTTTTTGTCACAAATCCCATAGAAAAAAAATAAAAATTTTATATTTTAAATAATAATAAAATAAATTGAGTTATTTTAAATCAGATAATATAATATTATTTTATCCAAAATTCCCCCTTTTTATGAATAAAATAGAATGTATATAAGATGATTAAGAAAACACAAAGTTATAAAAAATTGTTATTAAATGATAGATTTGAAAAAAATATATACATCTATAAATTTATAGGCATAGAAAAAAAGAGTAGTATATTCAAAATTATAAAATTAACACAAAAGCTTAATTTTATAAATTTTCTTGTTTACAAAGAAGTTTTTGGCTCATGGCTTTAACAGGTTATGGAGAATATGAGAAGATGATGTAGGTTAATTCTAAATAGAGAAATATTCTATGGTTATATAATCATGAAAAATATGATTCACAATGATTAATTCCTCCATTAATATGTTAGAATTGTCATTCTTTGTTCTTGCCCATTACTTCTTCAAAAACCATGAATCCTGGAATATCTTTAGCACATACACTAGATTTACATTCAAAAAATTATTAATAGTCTCAGAAGATTCTATATATGTTCTTTTCATGTCATCAAGATGATTTACTCGAAACCAATCTCTTCTCTTATTAGATTTGAAAATTAAAAGTAGTTCTTTCTGAGTTTCCATCAATTTGTTCTGAGGAACACTATCAATATATAATATCTAAATTATTTTATCCATGAATTTAATATCATCCAAAAAAACCTAATTATTCTCAACATAGTTATTTATTCTGGTCTAAATGATATTGAATCTCTTTATTGACCAGAAAAAATATTAAAAATATCAAAGTGACTAGGATAAAACTTTTTTAACACACCAAAATATGATTTAAAAAAATAGACTTCTTATATTGCCAAAATTATCATCTATATCTCTCTTGAAAGAATCAAAATATTTCCATGATAATGATATTGAATTTAAAATTTTCATCCAAAAGTAGAGAGATTACAATTCTATACTAGAAACATAAGTACTTTTGAACTCAATATAAGATTTATGATAATTTCCATTCTTTTCTTAATCCTTTACATCATCATATTGTAATTGATTGAAATTTGATACCATACCCAATGAAATGGAATGATTACAATCCTCAAAATTCAAAAAATCATTTTTGTCTGATGATGTTTTCATAAGACTTACTAAACTATCTACACTATTAATAATCTAAAGCAGATGAACTTTTAAATATTCACAAGATTTATAACATAACTCACTAATATCTTATTTTAATTCACTAACATCTTCATCTATTCATTCCATGGACCATTCAAAATAAGAAACCGACTAATCCCCAGTTCTTTTAGTTGTTAAAACTATGTGAAAACTACCAATCTCATAAAAATTATTATCCTCTATAATGTGTTCCTCAAATCGAGTGTCGTGATTATTTCTTTATTCAATAAAAACTACAACATAGGCCTCTTCAACCCTTTATTTAGTATAAAAAGGTTGATCTACTTCTATAACCACATAAACTACAACCTGCTCAATATGCTATTATCTTCTTCTAGACCTCTAAACAAGTACATACCCTATATATATCTCAATAAAATGATCTTTAAAATTTATTGAAATTTAATAAATCCCATATCCTAAGAAACATATCATCGCCAATAACTTTCCTTCTCCTTATAAATACCAAAAAATTTGACTCACTAGTAGAAGAGTCTCCCCAACATCTATCTACATGAGGTATTCAAGTTCCTTAAAATAATTATTCCAATTCTTATTCTAAATCCTTCATAGAATAACTAATTGAATTAAATCTCATGTGACCCCCTCAAGATGTTCTCCTAATTTCTCTTCATCTTCAGCACCGAAGGGTATTATCTTACCCTTGGTTATGCCCTAGAAAATGATAAAATTCCTAAGAATTCTAAGATATTGAATGTTATTAGGATGACATATCAATCCAATTAGGATATCCCCAACCATTCTACAATTATATAAAATATGATTAACCCTCCTACCATATGGGTATAAGGACATTATCTTATCCTTATAATAGAAATGATGAATATACCTCAACAAATACCTAAAAAAAATTTATTTTGATGCCTCTCAACATTAGAAAAATATTTACATGTCTAGGAAAAGGATTTTCTATAACTCGATTATCCTTGGCACTAAAAAATCCTAAATATACTTGAATAAGAATTTTTGTTCATCCTATAAATCCATTACAAAGTTATACTTGATTTGAGAGGTTCTGAACATAAAATTCGTAACAACCTCAAACTTATGAACACTATCCCTAATCAATCAAAGAATAAAAAAAATATTTCATAGTGGTATTTAAATACCTGATTTGTATCTAATATTGAAATATAAAATTATTTATCATTCACTTTTGGTGATACAATGTCTTCATTTCCTCCAAAACTAAGTCTCACATTTTTGTAAAAATCATATACCTTTTCCTCAAAGACATACACAATGTTTCAACCATTGAATATTTAATAAATTTCATAAAAATACATATCTTACTATAATAATAAACTCATATAAATAATCCATTCAAAATCAATAACCTTTCCTTATAAAATTTTACTTTCTAAACTAGGGGGGATATTTCACTTAATTCAACTTAGAATGACTTTTTTTTCTCTTCATATTTTTCATTATGATAATAAAAAATTTCAAGGTTCAAAAACTACGGATCAAGATACATTGATATAATGATAGATAAAAATGGCATAAGATCAAATAAAGGAGGGAAAGATAAGGGTTTTAATCTAATAGTTTCATGTGAGGTTTTTATTTCATGAACACAATATTCTGTGTAATATTTTGGGGGTTTAATGTTGAAATGAAAATTAAAAAGAATAAAATATGCACATAAAATATAATCCAATAATTTTATTAGTCGAATAATAAAAATAAATAAATAAGAATTAAAAAAAACATAAAAAAACAAATTAATAGTTTCTTTTGAATAAAATGAAATTCTTACTTGAAATTAAATATACCTAACTACTGCTTAATAAAATAAAAAACATGGTGTTTGAAATGGTTTATTAAAAATATCATCAATTTGATACTAGGTATTTGAAAATTCAAAACATATAATCCCTTTTTAGACATTATAAGTTAGAAAAATGATTCTTTATATCAATATTTCCATTAAAAGAGTGTCTTACATGATTTTTTGAAATATTAATTGCATTAATATTATGACATAAGATTGGAATATGAATTAGTTTATGTTCAAAATCTAGAAGTGTGTATTTCATCAATAACATTAGTTCATAATAACTCCCAGCGTACATGTATTCTACCCTAGTTATCAACAATGAAACTTAATGTTTGTTTTTACTATACAATGAAACTGAGGAGTATTTTAAAAAGTGAAAAGTACTTGATGTGCTTTTTGAATCTGACATAAACCCACCAAAATAATGATCAGAATATGATATTAATCCAAAACCATATTTTTAAGATAAATATATATATATATAATAGTGCAATTTAAATTTTGAAAAATCTTTTTTACAATAGTATTATGGATATATTTTGGGTTTGATTTAAATGTTTCAAAGAGGGGAATATAAAATATATTTTACTTTCTACTAGAAGTAATATATAGAAATTTAATAATCATATCTTTATTTAACTTATTTTCAGTCTGTTTTATAGCTACATGAAAATAAATTTTTTTACCTTAGTTCACATGTGATTTTCATAAGACTTACTATATTCATTTATAGACTATTTTAGATAGTAAAAAATATAATTAATTTGGTTCAAAAAACATCCAAAATATTTCTGATGAATTTTTAATCAAATAAAAAAATACAGTTCTCCTATCATACAGATTTTAAATTAGTTTTTTATGTTTTAAAAAATCATTACATGGAATTTCATTAGCTTATCCAAAAATAAAGTCATCTATATTGAATATAAATAACATATAAACAGAAGAATATTTTTTTCTTAAAAATTTTAGGGTCAAATAATCCCACAAAAAATCACTTTTCAATTAAATAGAACTTGGTGTTGGATATAAGGGCCTTGGATCTTGTTAATGACAATGAATATATTTAATAATATTAAAATAGAGTTTGGTTGATGAGGGTTTTCAAAACCTTCATGTTTGTCAATATAAAATTCATCAACTAAATAAGAATTTAAAAAATAAAATTTATATCCATTTGGTATAATTAAATGTTCATATGAGAGGTATTGGACAAAAGGATCCAAATAGACTAAGTCTTAGTAATAGGAGAAAATTATTCCTCATAGTCAGTTCATTTATCTTAGTTTGTTATGTAACAACTATGATGGACTTATTCGATGTAATTATACCTAGATCATATTTTTTACTCATAAATACCCCTTTGGTTTAAATCAATTGATTGTTATAAGGCCCACAAAATAATTTATAAACTTTACCGATCAAAAAATGGTTTAGTTTTTCCATAATAGCTTTCATCAAACAATAATATTATTACGATTATTCTGTTGTATTAGGATCAGACTTGGATAGGTATGAAGTGAACTAATTTAGGCTTTCTGTATATCTATGAGCCTTAAAACCTTCATCTAGGTCTCCTATAATAGTCTCTAAAGGGTTGATCTTGACAATTATAGTGTAACTAGGTAAGAAACATCCGGGTACTATAATTATATGTTCTTCATAACTGGATTGATACTGATAATATAAAAATGTAAGTAATTTTTTTTGATGATCTAAACCTCATGTTATGAATAAAAATTAATGAATTCAACTTTGTGAATTATATTTTGATCAAAATGACCACTTTTCTGAAACTTCATGAAAACATCTTATTCAATTATCCTTTGTTTTTTATCACTATGTGGGATTTTTAAGTAGTATAAAATACATGAAATATTACTTCATAATCCTTTGGATCAAACTTACTATAGTTTTACTTAGTATTAAAGAAATATAAATTACATTCAAAAACATTAAAGTATCCATATTTTGGTTTTATGTTATTTTATAACACATAAGGTTTTTTTAAAATTTTTTTTTTATCAAAACTATATTCATGATATTGAATGACTTGTTAGTTTCTTCTTCCCAAAAATATGTAGGAATACCATATTCATGCAACATAGATCATTCAATTTTTAATAGTAATTTTTAATCCTTTTATAAGCCAATTTCATTGAGGTGTTCTTTGAGAATAAAAAGTATATTTAATAATCATGTTTGAGAAAAATTAATTATACTTTTGATTCTATAACTATCTTCCATTTTCTATTCTCAATGAAATAATTTTTTAAAAATTTTCTTTTTGAATAATTTTATGAAAACTTATTAAAATATAAAAATCTTTACATTTAAACTTGGATAAATAATCCATGTTAAATTTGGAAAAAATCAACTAAAAAAACAAAAACAATGAATCCTTTAATGAAGATTTATACTATTTATTGTCCAAAAAAATCCATGTGGATGAATTTTATGGTTTTATATGTTTTATCATTGTTAATTGATTTCAAATTTGACTTTTTCTAGTTGCTTATTTGGTACACATCATAAAATCTATTCTAATCATAATTGTGTCTAGGAAGATATAAAACTCAATTCTTCATAGATAACTTTGATATAAAAAATATATTACAATTTTAAAGTCTGAGATTCCATATCCAAGAATCTGTTTTTAGTAGTTAAATATTCATTTTTCTAGTCAAACAAAGAACTGGGTTCCAATGTACAATTTATTTTGGTTCTATTAGTTCTATGCATAAACAATTAATCTCCAAATATCGTACATTCATTTCAAGAAAAGTAAATATAAAGGACATAATCCTAAAGCTGAGAAATGTCAATAAAATTTTTCATCAACCCTTGAATATAGAGAAATTTTTTTATTAGTATTTTTTTCGATATTGAACTTATCCAACTATAACGGTCATACCTTGGGAATTTTCACCATAGGTTACAATGACTCCACATACTCTTGATAGTGTATAGTAATTTAAAAATTTCACACTCATATTCCCCGACTAAAAACGATCTATATACCATATTCCAATACATTATCCATAAATTTTTACCTACAAAAATATCATGTAATACTTATTTTGGAACCGAAATTATTCCAAGTTTTATATTGTCCCTAAGTAGCAATTCAAGCAACATGATCTATTTAACCTTATGAGAATCAACATTAGAAAAATCTCTGTTTGAATAATCCCATTTAATACTAATAATTTGAGGAGTTTTCATCCAATAATTTTTATCATAATTAACTCTAATACCAAGATAAAAATTTGAAACTCTTGACATGTTGCATTTCTTTGAACTAGGTAAAAAATAGTTGATATACAGGTAATATTTCTCACCATAACTACCAATACAATATATTTTATTTTTGTGAACATCCTTTCTAAGAATAATTTTTAAATATTTTTATCCCAAATTAATTATTTTAGAACCATTTTAAATGATTATGATTAAAACCCTTATTATTAATTTAATATTCATTCACAATGAAACCTGAAGCATATTTTCTATGTTTTATAAATCAACATTTTATTTCAAAATGAAATATTTTTCACTTAAGATAGTATTATGAATACTCTTCAAAAAAAATTATTTTTTAGTATGGATTAATTTTTTACTCAATAGTAGAATAGTAATCACCAAATTTACCATTTGAGTAGCTTTTAGAATCAGAATAAGTGGAATAATTTTATTGTACCTATTCTTCCTTAGCCATAAAGCGCATGTTTTCTTTCTAATTTGATTTTTCATTTACAGAATTATTACCTGAAAGAGAAAATGGAGTCTTCAGGAAACAGTCTAAAAATCCATTTTAGCCATCATTCCTTTGCATTCATACAAATATTTCATTTGGTGATTCTTCACATTCTTAACTATTTTTAAATTCACCCCCTTTAGATGTGATAAATCAGGATTGATATGAACCATCTGTTTGCATTTTTAACACCTTACCTATTTCTATCTATGACTATTTTCATAGAATCATTGAAATACACATTATATATGTTAATAATTTAATAAAATACACTAAATAATCTATCTTGGTGACCCACTTTCCTTGGTCACCAACACTATTTAATATTTCGATCAACCATATACTAATTTGAGTAATAATTTTAACTTTATAAATGAAGATGGTAACAGATTTTTATTTATCATTATTTTACCTAAATTGTATGGAATAATTAGTTACTTATTAGTAAAATAAAATTTTTTACCATGTCTCAAATGTAGTTGGGATGTAAGATACATGATTGAATTCATCATGATAATGAATATAAATGATTTCATACATGGATCATGAATTTACATCATATTTAGATTCTTTAGTGGAATCCCACTTTTTTTATTATTCTTTAGGGATTCTATAGGGTTTAATAACCTGTATATAAAAATTGAAGTTGAGATTCTTAAATATATAACCTTACAAGATTTCTAGAATATTTAGTTTTCAATATTAAAGTATTGAACTCTGATCTTTGAAATTATTTCTTTCTCTTCTTCCATAGAAATATTTACTTTTCTAGATCATTGCCTCAAGATTTCATGATCATGATAGGATTATTTGAAGATTACTCATTTGATACTAATTTGTTTTGAATAAACAGGAAGACACAAGGGGTGAATTGTGTCCATTTAAAAACACTTGGACATTTTTAAATTGTCCCCTTTACAATTTGGAAAGAAATAATATTCTTGTTTTCAATAAATCGATCATTAATTAAAATAATAATAAATGGAATACAATGATTTTTATAGTGTCATGAGGAAAAAATATCCCATAGTTCACTCAACCAATTCTCTCTCAATGAGATTTCTGATTTTTAAAAAACTTGTCCATTTTATGGGGATCTCTACAATTGAGTGTATGTAGTTGATAACTTTAACAAAGATAGGTTATTTTATTGGGAGAATAAAGATGCATATCTTTTTTTTGGGAATATAACCCTCCACCATGATTGATTGCAAACAGCTGGATCTTTTTACAATCAAAAGAGATGTATAATGTTGAAAAATAGTTCCATTTCACAGATGCCTCCTTAACTGAAAAATGAAGGGTAGTATTATGATGAATAGTTTCAACTAACATTCCTTATAAAGAAACCATTGGTTATTATATAACATAATTAGAAATCACAATAACAATAATACAATCTTCTTAATAGCTGGATGGAATAAAAAAGTATAATATAACATTTATGTCTCCAAATTTTAGTTTTAAGAATGAAAATTAGTGAACTAAAAAATATTATAAAAAATGTATTGTAGTATAATTAGTTAATTTCAGAAAGTCCCAATGAAATTATATAGTGATTTATCTTTCATAATTTTTGTGAAACAAAGAGTTATTGAAAAATATATGACATTATTTACACCTCTATACAATCAAATTATACGTAAAAATCAAGAAGATAAAATCCATTAATATTAAATAATAAATCTAGTTTTATTGCGGTCAAGATGAATTAGAAATATAGTGAGATAAATTTTGATTTCAAAACATTCAGTGTGTTTTAAATATAAATTTAATTAATGAATAAATTTATTTAGAAATATGAATGATTTAATCAATTATTTAAAATTATTTAGAACTGTCTTTGAATAGATTATAATGAGGTATCTACATTGGTGAGATCATTTCATAAATATGTTAAAATATACCAAATTTAAACCTCACATATGATTACTTCCACATAGGGTTAATCTGCATAACGAGAATTCAGAAGTATGGTAAACTATGTACTATTGATTCTAAACATTTAATTCAAAATCCATAAGTTAGATACTCAAACGTAGAATTATTAATAAAAAATATTTTCCTAATCATGATTTTTAATTGAAATGTAAGGATCTAGATGTAGAGTTCCTTATGAAAAGTTATGTTTCCAAACTTAAGAGTAAAAAAATATAGGGTTCTAAAAAATTATCTCATACGACGCTAAAATATATAGATTAATTAAAAAAACACCATTGGAAATATAAATAATGTTTTTATAAATATATATAGAAAATATAATAAATATTCTAAATATATCCCTAAAATTCACTTAAATAAGCTTCACAAGTTGAAAAAGTGAGGCAATTTGTAAGCATCAATATCAATGAGAAAGGAATGAAAATTTTGGATCAAAATTCCTATTCTCAACATAATAAAGTGAATCATAAGACTCAAAAGGTTTATATTAACATAATTGAGTAAAAATAAAACAAATTGATGTCTTCATAAATTAATTTCTTGAAATCCCCAAATCCTTGAGTTATGGTGGTCTGATGGAACGTTGAGAGAACCCTGAGGTATGGATCTTTTTATTGTGAGACTTACTCTCTATTACAAGACATAAAAATAAGGATTATATTATAGATGAAGGTACGATTTCATTATCATAGATTAAAAAATGTCTACAATATTACCTACCGTAACAAGGTCAATATTAACCTTTTGAAATGCCCTCAGACAAAATAGAGAGTTATTTTCCTTTAAATATTGACTCTAAAATATCTCCATTCAAAGTTAAGTGGAATTGAGTATTCTCATAATTTTTTTAAACACTTTTTTTAAACAAGGTTATAGTCTTATTATCATTATGAATAGATTTCTACTTTATAAAAATGAATAATATTTGTAGCATGTTATTTTTTTGATGCATCCCGGAAAGATCTACAACTCTTCCCAATGACACTCTTTACTCATTTCCACTATTATTATCATCTATATTTGATATTCCCAAAATGACATCATCGGTCATGTTTTAGTTCACAAATCTTAATGAGTGTTTAGGATGTTGAGATGGAAGAGGTTTAGGGTTCAAAATTGATTGAAAGAGAGATATAAAGAGCTATGAGGTTTGAGAGGGAAGTTTATTAATCCAAGATACTATTTTAATTATAATTTATTATTTGAAAAGAATAATAAAAACACATTTTTTCACATTTTGGGACATGGTACTTGATTTATTAAAATATAAATAATAAAATCCATACTCTACAGGATTAAAAAAAATAAAACCGAAATATTAGAAACAACTATAATACACCTAAATTGAATTACATAATCAAATAAGAATATATTCCCTTAAAACTAAATATTCATAATTAAATTTTAATAGAATAAAATTTATGATTTGTTAAGGGATTTGTAATTATATCTGAAATTGATTTTTAGTATTAATAAATTCAAAACATATATCACCTTTTTGTGAGTGATTTCATAAGAAATGAATCTATAAATTAATATATTTGGTTCTTAAATAACATTATGTTTTTTTGGAATGTTGGTAATAGATGTGTTATCAAATTTTATTGGAAAAAGATCAAAATTAAATCCAAATTCATCACAGTGTGTTTCATCTACAAAACATATACACAAAAACTACCAACTACAATATACACAACTTTAATATTTTATAATAAAATAGAGTAATTGTTTTCTAAATAGACCACAAAACTAAATTTTCTTCTTTAATTTGGTAGGTTCTAGATTCACTCGGCCTATATAAACAATACTATCCAAATTCTGTACCAAAATATGATACCAAAAAAGTCAATTTTTTGAAGATTTAAATATAAAAAGAGTATCCATTAAGTATTTTAATTTTATTTGTTGAGTTCAAATGCAACTATTTTGGGTTTTGTTGAAATATTGCACAAATACATACTAAAAAATGTATGGTATTCTTGCAGTGAGATAATGCATGCTCTCAATTATTCATTTATATAGCTTGTTGTCAACTGGTTTCCATGATTTATCCAAATCAAACAAAATATTAGAACTTATAGTAATTCAAAAAGTGTTATTTTATTCATGTCTAAATATTTTCAGGAATTTCATATATTATTTCTTTAATTTAAAAATTCTAAAAAACATTTTGAAAAATCTGAAAACCATGAATGAAATTTGACTTACCCATCATGCTCATTTCAAAATATTTTTCATGATTTTCAAAAAATCCATAAATAATTTTTTGATTTCTGAACCAAAATTAATATCATCAACATAAATTTATACTAAAATAGTATCCATTGATGAGGGTTTCATCAAAATAGTGGATTTTACAAAACCCAATAAAAATATACATCATAAAAAAAGAATATTATTATTTCATAGCAATCCCTTAGATCGTATTTAAAAACATAAAAGTATTTGGTATATTTGAAAGAAAAATACTATAGGTTGTTATTATTTCGAAAAAGAGGGTCTTCAAATCCTATAGGTTGTCCAAAATTAAATTTCACCATTAAAAATAAATTAACAAAATAGATTTTATATCAATATGGAATAATTTAGAAACCATATATAATGCATATTCGAAGAGGATTTTAATGGATCATAACCTTGTAATCTTGGAAGTGGTTTCATCATAATATATTCATTACTCTTGGTTATAATAATTTTCAACTTGTCTATCCTTATTTTTAGTCATTACACCTTGATCATCTAGCTTATTTATATATACCGAGATAGTTCCCATAACTTGATAATCAAAGGATTTATTCAATAAATAATATATGATTATTCCCTTTAACTAGTTTAATTACAATTACATAGGAACCTACCAACTCTTATCACTTAATTATACTTCTATAGACTTATAATTGACATGGGATATGAAAACTAAAAGTTTAAACAAGTTTCTTAAACTTGTTTTAGTGCTAAGTCCCTCACTAATACTCCTACAATTTTTAGTGGATTTTTTAAGGGTTATAGGCTTTATAAGAAGAACACTATAGGTTCTTTTGATTCATACCCCTCACAAATCATGTATTCATCATAATATAACACATCATCATAATTTTTAATCTATTAAATTTTAAGGTAACATATTATCTAATGAATTACTTAAGTCATCATCATGATTTTAGTTTTGGTCAATGGGATCCATTTCATAAAATTTCACATGAGTAGACTCATCAAAAGTCCAAAAAATTTATTGAAAACTCAATAGTATTTAGAAGTGGTAGAGTAGCCTAGGAATATTCATTCATTTTCCATTGGATCAAACATACCAATATTTTTCTTAGTTATCAATATGTTCACATTGCATCCAAAATCATTATAATATCAAACCATTGGTTTTTTATTATCCCATTTCCCATAGGGCGTCTCATTGAAGATACTACTTGATTGAAATCTATTTTATGGAATTGAATTTTGTTTTTAAAACTTTAACATAAAAGTAAGTAGGCATTATATATTCAGTCAACATAGTTTTTTTTTCAATGTGATATTCCTTATTTAAACAACAACATTATATTGTAGTTTTCTTGGAGGTAGAGAAGGTATGTTTAATTCTATTTTTTTAGTAAAATTAATTTAATACATAATTCTAAAACTCTACCCCACTTTCACTTCAAAAAGAAAAAAATTTAGCATCATTTTCATTACACAGATACTTAAAAACGTTTATAAAAATAGAACATGATTCATTATTAATTCTTAAGAAATAATTAAATATGAATCATGAAAAATCAACAACTAAAACATAAATAAAATAATTACACGGATACTAGATAATCTATACCACCCAATCAGATATATGTTAATAAGTTATAGGAGACTAGAAATAGAATCCTTCTTAATTGGGTTAAAATATGAATTGAGTTACTTTCCCATTTGACATGCATCATATAACTTCTTTATGCCCAATAAAAGCAAAGGAAAATAGTAAATTAATTTTTTCAAAGAAAATACTCTTAAATAACAGAAATTTTAATGTACATATATTCTATACCAATACAAAGATTCATTTATTTCAGTATTCAAACAGTTCACATTTTGTTCACACCGATAATGAGGATCCAGAGAGAAAATTTTTTATTTCAAATTACTATAAAATTAAAAAAATTATCCTTAAAAACTATATAGGAATTATTTGAAAAATAAAATAAAAATCCATTAAAAAAAGCAGAGATATACTTTTTATTTTTTCTTTAAACCTTATACTTAATGTACTATGATAATGTGTACTAATTTTGGATCTCTATTAGTTAAAAATATAATAATTTTTCATCTACAATTATCACCAAATATGACATATCCAATATAAATTTTAGATAGTGAGTAAAAGTTAGAGAAATTCCCTCTCATTTGTATTGAAAAACTAAAATATATAATCTATTTTTTATTTCAAATTTTATATAATTTTCCCTAGAAAGATACTTTAAAAAAAGATTTCTTGGTACCCAAATTTTATTGGATATAGTAGTGTTAGTAATCAAGGACATGGGATACTAGACCAATTGACATCTAATAGAAATTTTATATTTGAAATCTTATTATATTATAGGAATGTGATATTTTAATATTCCATTGATTTTAGGTTTTTGTAATACATAAAAATAATTCTAATAAATTCTAGAAATTATATCTTGAAAGAATTTAATATTGAAAAATTTCAATTTCTTTTTATAGGAATAAAATAATTCTTATACAGTTTTTCTTTCCCCCATAATTCCTGGGTTCATGTTTTCTTTCTGTTTATTGTTCTTAATATAGATTTGTTTCATGTAATTCTATCCCTCAGTAAAAATAGTGACCAAATATTCTAAATATTTTACTTTAGCCATAAATTATTATTTTTTCTGTTATGGAAAACACAAAAAGATACCAAATTTCTAAAATTAGATTCCAATTATAAAATGTATTGGGTTTGTTAAGCTTTTTCTTTAGACACAACATCATAATACTTTCCATGATATTTTTTTAATAATTCATATTTATATTCCAATATAGAATGATATTCATTAAAATCATCAAAATAACAGTTTTCAAGTTGAGATTTGGAAGAATAATAGTAATTAAGAAGTCACCTTGTCAGTTTTTTCTATGAACTACAAATCTACCTTATAATTAGATACATAAAATTATGAATTTGAACTAGATTATTCCCTAGAGTCATATTAGGCCCTCCCTCTAGCCTCCATTTATTTATTATCCTTTGTATATTATGATATCTTTTTATACATAATTGTATACTTTTTTTCACCTTAAACTAAGAGAAATCAAACTTGATATGCCAAATTTTCTTACACTCATTAAGTCTGACCTCATTGGTATTTTCATTTAACATATTTTACTTGTTAATTTATTTCTTGAATCCTATTACTACATTATGTATATCTACCCTACTTTTCATACATTACTATTACATGATTTTATAGATAAACAACCTAATAGTGCAACAAATCTTTGATCTAAATTTTTGGTTTCTTATGAAAATTAGGACCATATATAACTATTACATAATAAAAAATAAACACTTCTTTAATTCATTATTCTCTAGTTTCTTAGTGTCCCTAGTGTTCTACTTTGTAAAAATAATCACATCAGGACATACATCAAAGAAAGGGGTGAGAAAAAATCTCTGTAAGAGGATAGATAAGATAATGAATCAATATAACATGGGGTGAGCATAATCATCATTAACACATCATCATAATAAACATGATAGAAAGAATTAGATAAAGGAAATGAATGTTTAAATGAAAAAAATGAAACACCGAGACTTATTTCTCAACTACCACACATAATTTTTAAGATGTATAGAATCATGATCGTGCATATTTAAATTCACCTCATGAGATACGTAACATTACCAAATTCATTAGAGATCTATATAATTTTGGGAACTCCAATCACATCATAACATCTAAAAAATTGTGCATTCCACATAGAACTTATATCAATCATGGATATAAAATAACCCTTGGAAAGGAATCCATTTCATTTCATAAAGAATAAATTCTTGAATAAATATTGGGGTTTCCAAAAGAATGAAAAAATAGCATACATGGTGTAAGAATAATTAATCTTGAGTAAAGAAGAAATAATCTCAAGAGAAGTAAAGGGTGTTTTTCTTAGAAAGAAAAGTTATTTTAGAAAAAATGTGATCGTAATAAACAAAATAAAATAAATTTATATCCCAAAAATGGAATGGGTAGAAAAAATAAAAGAAATTTATAGAATTTTAAAAGAATATAAATAGTAAAATTTGTGTGATATAAGGAAAACCCAAAAAAAAAGCGTTGGGTTCAAGAATACCCTAATCTTATGTTCGAATGATTTCTTCACTTTAAGATCCTAGATAATAAAATTAAATTCATTAATTAACAAATAAAAAAACCTTTTATAAATGTTTTTTTATTCATTATAGTTTTATTAGGTTCATTTATGGGATTTTTGATGAGTTATATGGTTTATTTGTATCGTTCTCAGGGTTTTCAATTTCTTTTTTTCATGATTTATTTGAATATTTATATGTAAGGATGTTTTGGTAAAATTATAATGCTTTTCTTAAATAGAAATTATATGTTATTAATGATAAAAAAAATTTAAGTTGTATCATATATCATTTTTTTATTTGGTGTGAGGATGATTTATTAGAGAGGCTTCCCCTTCTTCATAAAATTTGACAAGGGTGCTGCTACCCTGGAGAGGTGAGGTACAGATATCCCGTAGTACCCAACCAATCCCAGAAAACTCCACACCTCGGTCACACTCCTAGGTGGATCCAAAGAAAGCACTGCCCCTATCTTCTCCAGATCCACCACAACTGTTGTCTCCAAGATAACAACATCCCGTATCCAGAACATACACTTCGAGAGCATTCCACAAAGTTGGGTCTCTCTGAGTGTATCTCGAACTATCTATAGGTGCATGGTGTGCTCCTCATCTAATGCCGATTATATCAATATGTCGTTAATGAAGACCACAATGAAGCGATCGAGGTATGGATGAAAGATCCTATTTATGATCCCCATGAACACTTCTAGAGTGTTGGTTACACCAAATGGCATCACTAGGAATTCATAATGACCATACCAAAATCTGAATATTGTATTCAGTATGTCCTCATCCATTACCTTGAGCTGGTGTTAAAATGATCCGAGGTCTATCATTGAATACAATCGATCTCCCTTCAGCTTGTTTAAGAGGTCATCAATCCTTTGGAGTGGATACTAGTTTTTCACGGTCACTTGGTTTAGGCACCGATAGTCCACACAAAGCCTTAGAATCCCATATTCCTTATTAGGGAACAAAATTGGGGATTCCCATAAAGAAAAAGTGGGGCTTTTAAACCCCTTTCCCTACAAGTCCTCTAATTGTACCCTCAAGTCACAAAGATCCACGGGAGCTATCCAATATGATGGTGTAGATATCAATGATGTCCCATTGTATTTGTCAATGTAAAACTCTACCTCTCGGTGAAGTGGTAGTCCTGGAAAATCATATGGAAAGACATCATCATACTGGTCCACTACAATCAGATATCTTGGTCTCCTCTTGTCAATTTCTCTGACGGTAGGGCAAGAAAAAAATGAGTGATCGGCTACACCCTCCTTTGAGAAATTTCATCTATTGCTGGAAATGTTTCCTTCTCACCGGTAAAGGAAAAACTGATCCCATCTTCACAGACACACCACACGTTGTACATAAAAAGGTAATCTGATCATGGAACATGGATAGAAAGTCCATACCCAAGATGACATAGTATAGCCTTGACACTGCTACTAGGAGATCCCTGAAAAACTCTCTCCTCCTTGAGAAAGATCACACTGCTTACACTTGTGTGTAATCATATAATCAACTCTCGTAGGAGTATCCCATTATAAGGATCAAGCCAATAGGTCCATCAGAATCTCCAAACTCCAAAAAAGTACCATGGAAATGAAAGATTTACTAGAACCTATGTCAATAAGTACTCTAGCTAGGGTGGAATAGATAGAAATCATACCACTACTAATCTCTAGAGCACTGTGGTCATAGGACTTTGCCGCTTGAAGTTGATTTTTCCCCAATCCACATGCTCCCTCTGGTCGGGGTGAACCACCAAGGGGTGGTGGTGGTAGAACCTTAAACCTTCTTCTATCACCTTCTGCCGACTTACTCCTCTACCACATCCTCAGCCGTATAGAACCCTTCACTTGAAACTCCACCACTGCCTCGGTGGTCCCATGATCATCTGTTTATTATCGGTATCGTAGGTCAGGCAGTCATGATCCATGTTTCCCTACCCACTGCACATGAAGCATTGTATTCTTCCAAGATGACCCCCTCTACCTCGTGAGCTATGCACCACCGACCCTGCTTCATGGGGTTGTCCACCATAGGGTGTGGCCTGCTTGGACCTTTGCATCATCTTCCGACTGCCTGCTGCAGATGACTCAACCACCTGTCATCTGGTGGTGGATCTCATCATTAGTGCCTACCCGACTAAAAATCATTCCACCTATAATATTTTCTCGATAACTACAGCAGGCTTCAGGATATTCTGTGATATCATCGATGCTCTGACATCCCACCGGAGACCCTACTCAAAGGTCTGGTCCCTATTGAATGGATTTCGTACCATGTCAAGGGAGTGGTGTGAGAGTTCAGTGAATCTCGCTGAGTACTGGGAATCTAATAGGATGCCCTACTGTAAGTGAAACAGCTCCTAGATATGCAATGAGCATAATGTTTCTAGTATGAACTCGACCTTGAAGAGGGTCTCGAAGTCCTACAATGAATGATTCACCTCCCCATGCATTTGGAGCATCAGACTCTACCATATCCCTATTGTGCCCTGGAAAATGCTAGCATGTAGGATCACCGTCTAATCTTCTCATGTCCAAACTAGGCAAAAAACTCTTCCATATCCTCCAGCCTGTCCTTTGAAACCATGGGATTTGTCTCTCCTCGATACCTTAGAGGTCTCTATTATTAGAACTCATGCACCACGCTCAGTCGGCATGCTCCATCCACTAGAGGGGCTGGTGGGAATAGTTACCCAACAGGTAGTGGTGAAACTAGTGAAACACCTGAAAGAGTTATAATAGTAAGAGGGCCCTTCACCATAGCATCATCGCTCGATGGGCCATCATCTTGAACTCCATGTGGAATCCTGGTTGGCTGGCTACGTGGAGGTATCATGAAATCAAAAAGGTGCACCACATTCAATATGTTATATTTGGTGAGCTGACTCAAAAGAGATCAAAAGTAAAAAATTTCCAAAACACAGGCAATCAGTGTTTTCATGCACCGAGTCGGAAATCAAAATTTAGGGTCCTGGTGTATGGATACACCGACTTCCGCACCAACACTAGACTCCCCAAACTGAAAACGACACTCAAAACACATAACACTATTACTCCATTGGAAATATAATATTTCTAGTTCTTTAGTAGTTTTTACTCCTCTGACACCACTTTGTCATGACCCATCCCCCGGGGCCCATGTCGTGACTGCATCATGCCCGCCTTCCATAGGCCTGTGGATGGAGACCAGCACCAGAAAGGCATATCTCTAAAACAAAAAGGCATTGCCTTTAAACCTATACAAACAAAAAACGCATGAACACAACAAGATGCAACCATGAAGTAAAAATGTAGTAGTAAAAGTGTGTGATGAATGAAAAGGTATCAAGAATAAAAGTCCAACTAAAAAGATACAAATACAACAGAAAATAGGAAACAAATCCAAAGATCATCCACCAAGGTTCCTACCAGAAGGGTAGGTACAACACATCTCCATATCTATCCTCTTAAACCAGTCACCTCTATGTACCGCCTGATCCTAACTCCAATAGACTCATCCAAGTTTCTCATCATCTGTACAAGACACAACAAGGTTCCGTAAAATTCCATATAGGGTGAGTTTAATAATACACAGTAGGGACCATGTGACCCCATAAGGCCTTTATAATTCCAATAAAAAATCCATAAAGCATGATCTCAATCACAAATAAAAAAAAGGCAAAGCTCAAACTAGGTATACAACTCAGATTTCAAGAATAAAGATGATGATTATTATGCTATATCATTTTATTCTATTAGGAAGTCTCCACAACTAAACCACAATGGAGTTCATCCAAAGTTGAACCACACAGGGTTATATGTCACTGATCGACGATGAGCTGATCTAAGGCTGGTCCTCGTCGGGTCATGTACTGCTGATCCACACAAGGTCCCTAGAATACTTATCAACATTGGGTCAATATGGGGATAATCCACACAGGGTCGCTAGATGGTGATCCACACTAGATTCTATTGATGTTGATCCACACAGGGTCGCAATGATGCTGATCCAAACATGGTCGGTAAATTCTAATCCACATAGGGTCGCTATGATACTGATTCACATAGGGCCACTATGATCTTGATCCAAACATAGTCACTATATGTTGATCTACACATGGTCTCTATGATTCGGATCCACAAAGGTTGTCTAATCAGATAAAAACCAGCCACATGATTCTCTGCACCCTGTGCTCTAGAGTTCTGTAGTATTTTCTCCTCTAGATGTCGGTCTTGCCTCAACTAATAATAAGTTCAAAAAAGGACTACCCTCGAGAACTTCCATGTCATAATGGTTCCTACGCAATAGATGACGTGTCAATCAGATGCCCGGTCTCTGAGTTATAGGAATTTTAGTGCTGAGGACCTTGTTGGATTTAGTTACAATCCAACCCTAACGTACACCATCTTTTTCCAAAACCCAAGTGGAGTTTCTCAAAAGTACCGTCTCATCCCAAGGATTCCAACACTGTAGATGGATATTAAAATGGAGGACTGTTTTTATGATATGATCTTTAAGCGTATCACATCCCGAATGGGATACATGTATGTTCTGACCTAGCCTGGGCTGACCCGACCAGGTTTGGGTCTGACTCGGCCCAGCCCGAACAAACTGTGACCATGGTGGGCTCGGCCAACCATGAAACATACTGACCTGGCCTGCCCTGACTACACTGGGATGTAGCGGCTTGGCCTGCGGGCTGGCATGAGATTCACAGGGTCCGCATCTCGAATGTCTCAATGAGCTGTTTGGCTCTTAATTGGAGGTGCCTGGTGGCGTCGCTTGGCTTTCCGTAGGTCCAGCAGAGAGCAGGTCCTCTCTCTTCGACATGGCTTTGATGCAACAACCTATCTCACCATGGCGCATGACAGCTTTCTACAAACCACCTCCATGGCCAACCAAGATCCAGCCAACTGTTCATCTTCTGTGGCGCCATACGACGCCACCCACCCTTCCTCGGCCAGCGAGCGTTGGCCGCCACCTTTACTGCTAGCGCCAGTCGCCAGTGCCATCCTAGAGAATTGTCTACGAGCCACTGGGTGAGCTCCGGTGGTCCATTTCTCTTCCGCTCATGCCTATGGGAATCCAAAGATGCCACCATCATGGCGTGGTTCCCAGATTCAAGGTTCTATCAATTTGTAAATTTGTCCCCTAAAGAATGCAACAAGAAGGAAGCAATGGATGGTCTAGGCCTTGTTCGTTTATCTCGCTCCCTCCACGTTAGCATCTTAACAAACGGTAGAAATTTAATTCATCAAACATAAACTTAAATAATAAACCCCCTACCTCGAGAAATGTTGGAGGTGTCATGGTTGTGGCAGGAGAAGAGTCCTCATTGAATGGTGTCGCTGGCGTTCGTCGATCCTGGATCTTTTCTGCTCAAAATTCTGTCCTATATTGGTGGAATTTTTTGTAGTACTTCACCAGATATTTCTCTCTTGACGAATTTGTGTCAAAAACCCCAACCTGTGCTCCTTTTAAATAGGTGGAGGATGAGATTTTAACACAATGTAGCTTTAATAAGTATTATTAATGAGTTAATTAATTCACATATCATCTCTCAATGGAGTGGTTATGGAAAAAGGGTCAAGGCATTAAATGTCTTGACAACTCAGTTGTCCCGACACCACCACTCAACCATTGGAGAAAAATAAAATAATTTTTTTATGTTATTGTATTATTCATTAAAAATACTGAAAAACTATCTTTTTCATCTGACCTACTATGATCGGGGTGAAGTATCCACTAAGAGTGTCTTGACACTACGAATTTAGTGGTTCCCGCAGAGTTCTAATCCGATCACAAGTTTAAAATATAGAAAATACTACTCGCTCGTTTACAGAACATACCCTAAATAATGCTAAAAATTCTGTTCCGAGCACATGGGACCCCAAAATCAAGCATAGTCAATTTTTACAGTCTCTTAATAATCCCAAATAATTTAAAATAAATTACTTGTAATTTTTGGGTCTTTGTAGTTTTTCACATTAATTTTCATCTTCCTTGAGGCGTACGTTATCAATTTGTCATTTTTCACATTTTACAACTTAATCCCTTATTTAATGAATTGTGGTATGGCACAAAGAGTTCCCCACCTATCAGATGTGTTAGTACTGACACAATGATAAGCCACTTTTTTGAACTCAAAGAATAAGTCATCACATTCATCAGTCCAGAAAATATTTCCTCCCATTAGATTTAGATTAGTTTCTAGTTTTCACAAACAAGATATGTTCTTCAAAAATATTTGGTAATAACCAGCATTACCAAGGAAACTATAGATCTCCGTTATATATGTTTTCTTAGGTCACTCTATGATTGCGTTTATCTTGAAGGGTCCACATATACTATTTTTATAGTGAAAACATTCCACAAGAATTATGATTCCTCAATCTAGAAATCACTTTTATGGTATGTTGCATAAATTTTATCTATCTATAATGTATTCATCATAGTAATCAAATTATCCTCATGTTTCTCCAAGCTATTAGAGTATATTAAAATATTATCAATAAAGACTTCCACAAATTTGACATGGTAATCTCAAAACAATCTATTCAATATATCAATAAATATTTCTGTAGAATTAGTGAGTCCGAATGGCATCACACTAAAATCATACTATCCATACCTCTTCTAAAGGCAGTCTTTGCAATATCTTCATTCCTCCCCTTTAATTGGTGATATCTCAACTGAAGGAAAACATTTTAGATATAATTGGCCCTAAAAATATGATAAAACAATTCTTTTATATTTTTCAGGGGATACATTTTCATTTTCACGATTTTTTTGATATCATGATAATCAATTCCGAGGTGAATTGATCCATTATTTTTCCTGGAGAATAAGACTATTGAACCCCATGATGAAGTACTCGATAGTATAAAAACCTTCTCTAGATTATATTGTAACTATATGTTCAGTTCATCTAAATCATTGATGGAAATTCTATAAGATTTATTTGATAATGGTAGAGAACCAAAAATATGTTCATTTGAGAACTCCACCCCTCAGTTAGGAGGATGGACAAAAAATTATTTAGGGAACACATCAGTGTAATCCGTCATAATGGGCATGTTTTCAAGCATGATTCTCTACTTTATATCAATAACTTGATCTAGATCAGTTTTCTCATAAGGAAATAATTTCCTCATGTGAGATGATGAACCTAAGAATATTAATCATCATCCTTACACTTTTTAATAATTGGAGGATTCTTCATGATGCGTATAGTGATCTCCCTTTCCAAATAATTGATGTTTTCTTTGTATAAAGATAGATAATCCATGCCAAAAATAGCATGATGTTATACCAAAGGATGTAGGAACAAATTTTCTAGGAGGTTTAGTAAACAATAATTTACTAGGGAGGATTTATATACTCAAAATGTAATAATTTCTACATTTTTTTCTCATAGATAACCCAACCTCCATATTTTTAGGTTGTGTTTGAATCATTTTTTAAATTGTGAATGATATGAATGAATGTTTAGAACAAGAATCAAATAGTAATTTCTCTATTCTTGAATAAATTACGACCATACTTGTTACCACATCTTTGTCACACTCCACGAAAGGTGTAGTGATTATATAAGAATTCTTTTTCTCTCTTGGCTTCGGTGACAACTAATGTTAATTTCCATCAATAAGTTGAGGTTTAGTGAACTGGCTTTCATAGTGACCTTTCACCATATAGTTCAAACATTGGACCATGGGTGGTGGTCTCAATTATTTCACCACATTGTCCACCTTCCTTATGTCACTTTGAAAATCAGGATTATGATGTACTTCTCTCAAACAATTATATTTTTTTTCTTACCTCCATATCCATCAGACCATTTTCCAAACTCCATATCCACTTTAAGAGACCATCGAACAACTTTATCCTAACTCTCAATGAATTTAATTTCTAGATCCTTTCTAAGGTGCGGTTTTAAGAAACTAAATAATATATCAATTTTTCTATAATTATTGATAAAAACACCCTATATGTGCCTTGAATGACTTGTTAAATTTTTTTTATAGAACATGAAGGATTAAAATTATTTTCTCTTCAGCTATATGAATTATCTCTCCAAAATTATATTATGATTCTGAGGGAAATTCATCTTATGAATCATTATCATAAAGTCTTCCCACTCAACCTCTTCAATTCAGTTGATATTTTTAAACAATTCCCACAATTGATCGACCAATCCATCTAAATTATAAATGAATAGAACTTCCTTATCCATCTAAAAAAAGTGGAGCATAGAAAATATAATCTCCATTTTGTTGATCCACAATTCCATGACTAGTGGATTAGAATATCCACTAAATTTTGGTGGTTGGTACTGTAGAAAATACCTGATTGCCTGTTTCTCCCTCTCAGGTGAAAGAGGACCTTCCACTTTATTCACATTATGGTTCATAGTCTGAGGAAGCTAAGAAATAATCAACATGAAATATTGAACTCGACATCCAAGAAATTTGGGTTGTCTTTTAGGCAATTTATGTTTTTTCCGTTGCATGGGTTATTGACCTGGTTTCTCCCGGATTCTACCATTTTCTAAAATATAAAAATTTTAAAGAAAAAATAAGTCTACGAGTCATGAATAAATAATTTATCCATTTGAAAAATTAACTATAATGGAAAATCATGATGTATCCATATGTTTATCTTTTTTCTAAAATAATATTCTTAGGTTCATTCATAAACTTAGTCTCTTTTACTAAGGGTTTTAACTAAGGATCTGTAATCATAATTCTTAAATATACTATATCATGCCCTAATACCAACTATAGAGACCCTAAAATTCTTACATGAATATTAAATAATTTTAAATATAAGAAAGATAATAGAGCTACAAATCCAGGATTTGAAGGTTTAGTTTGTTGGGAAAATTTGGATTATACATAACGTTTACATAATAAAACATAATTTTTTTAATTCCTTATTCTATATCTTCTTAGTGAACTCATGTTTTCCTTGAAAATATAAAACCATGAGGATACACATAAAAGAAATGGGAGAGATAAAATATTTTTAAGTGGATAGGTAATAATATGAATGAATATAACCTGGTTTGAGAATAGTCATCATTATAATATCATTATCATAAACATGAGAGGAAGTATTAGATAAAGGCAAGGAATGTGAAAAAGATCAAAAATAAAACATCATGACTTATTAGAGAACTACAAGACATAGTTGTGAACAAATTTATTATCTTTTTTCATGTATATTAAAATTTATCTCCTGAGATAAATCACATTACCCAATTCAATGTAGTGCTATATAATTTTTAGTGCACACATCACATAATAACATCAACATAATCATGCATGACACATAGAATTTATATCAGTCTTGGATATAAAATTACCCACGGAAAATAATAGGTTTAACTTCATAAATAATGCCTTTATGAATATATTTGGTGGTTCCCAAAATAAGGATGAAATAACATACATGGTATAAGAATCGTCAATCTTGGGTGAAGAAGAGTCGATCTCAAGGGAAGTAAAAGGTTGGTTCTTAGAGAGAAGATTTCTTTTGGAAAATGTTTTGTTGGTTTAAAACTCAGGTAAAAGGCATTTCTGTCCCATAAAAGGAAAGGGTAGAATAAATAAATTACATTTATGGATCATTAAATGATTATACATAATGAAATTGGAATGAAAGAGGGGAGACCCAAAGAAATGGAGTTGGGTTTGAGAATCCCCTAACCTTAGTCTGAATGCTATCTTCAATTTAATATTATAGATAAAACATTAAATACATTAATTAAAAAATACAGAACCTTTTAAAAATTAGTTTGATTCATTACGGTTTTTTTATGTTCATTTATGGTTTTTTGATGAGTTATAGAGTTTAATTATGTCATTCTGGGAGTTTTTATTTTCATGGTTATTAGGATCAATTATCTTGTTTATAAGTATAGATGTTCTTATACAATGAAAATAATTCTATATAATATAAATTATATGTTATTAATGATCAAAAATAAGTTTAATTTCTATCATATATCATTTTTAGGTGTTAATGGGATGATTTATTAGATAGAATGTTAATGAAAATGATTAAATTTATTTTTGTGGTTTTTACGATCATTATGAAAATATATCAAAACGTCTATATATATATATGTTCTAGAACATTATATAAATTATAATATGTATAATAAAATATTATTTAAATAGAATGATGGTTTTATTAATATCCTTGAAGTCGGTAGTGAAAAATGAAAACACATCATGCAATAGGGCTTTATATCGACAAACCATAGGCAATATTTTCATTTTTATAATAACAACAAAAGGGAAGAGATTCGAAGATTTTTTATTACATTAGTATAATAAAATTTCAGAAAATAAAAGATACTACAGTTATCATTCCTCATTCATGTGTTTAGTTTAGGATAGGATAAAAAATGAAAATGAAAATGAAAAGAAAAAAAAACAAAAAAAAGAGGATTTTACCTCTGGAATTTCTCTTCCTTGAGAACCTCTTTGGGGAAAGGGGTCTGATATTTTAAAAATAACAAGGGATCATGGAATTGGGGAGGGTATTGGTAAGAGTATTAGGTTGAACTTAAAAAATCATCAAGGATTGGAAGGTGTAAGGTGAATTGGTGGTGAGTTGTGGTATTTATAAGGGAGGGGGGTTCTAATTATATTATTCACTATTTTATTATTTGGATCAAGAATATGAATAGTTTTAAACCAATCACTAAAAATATCAATATAATTATGGATAAAAATATATTTTGGGCTAAAATCATCCTTAAAAAAACTGTGATTCATTAAATTATTTATTTAGTTTTTATCGTAAATTATAGTATTTTACTATTCACAACAAATCTAGTATTTTAGAAAAATATAAAAACATTTCCATACCAATTTTTTGATGTGAATAATTTAAAAATGAACTTTATTTTAGGAAAATGATTTTATAAATATGATAAATTTTATTTTTAATTAAAATCATTATTTACATGGAAAATACCGATTTTAAAAGTATAACTAATTTTATAACACTTTGAAAAATTAATTAAGGCCTTATAAAATTATTTTATAATCATAAAATAGGGAAATTATTTTATGAATCTATTTTACCAAAATAATGTTTTTATAAATAATTATATAAATTATAAATTTATAAAAAAATATTTATGTTTTATAAAAAAACCATAACATAATTAATAATTTTTCAATCATTTATTTACTTCTACTATGATATAATTAAATAAAATTTTTCTTTATGAGATGACTAAATATTATTTGCACATTCAAAAGTTAGGCTACTATTCTATTGGATGATTTACTTTTCCAGATTTTTACATTTCTATTACCAAATCTCGTGTTACAATTTAAAAAGTTATTGGTTTTTTAACTTCTACAAATACCTATTATTTTATTCATCTTTAATTTACAATGTTAGTATTTGTTATCCTAAAAGTTATTTCATGTGGTTTATAATATATGACGTTATTATTAGAAGGGAATTTTCATTGATAAAATTAATGGTTGTTAAATTAGAGATATTTTGTAGCCTTTTCGTAAATTGAGCAATCTCATTATTGGACTCTATGTTTCTTGTAGTTTCATAATTAGATGATTAAAAAAATGATGTGGATTTAGTTTTCTTTCCATCAATTTAGTTTTATTTTTAAATTAGTATTATATTTTCTTCTCATTTTAGGATCACCTAACGTAGATTCTATTTCAACCTCTTAAATCATAAATTTTACAATGAGGTATTTTGTTATAAAATAATTTCATGTAGTATACTACATAATAGTTGATGATATTATACTCAATTATAATGGAATAACTCAGATTAATTTGAGAGAAAAATCAGGTTTATGAATAAGATCACCTAAGGAATCTACATTGTTGATAATTTTAGTCATCTATTAATTCATTTGAGTGATGATATCACCATTAATCATTGTGACTACATTGAACAATAATTTTGTAGTGTTTTATCTATGTTTCTTTACATTATAAGTAAATTTATAAGAAATATATATTGTTTTCTATATTTCATGTGTTTTATCATGTTTTGGGACTTGATTAAACTCATCAAGACTTAATTCTCATATAATAGAATTTACAGCCTTGGACTTCAATTCCAATTATTCTTTCCTCAACAGCTTCCCATTTCTCTAGGACTCATTCCATAATTTTATACAATTTTGTAACTTTTATATAAAACATTATAAAAATTAATTTCCAATAAATAATCATTTTATCATTCCATCACTGATAGTTCTCTCCATCGAAATAAAGTTATATGACCATAGACATTAATACTCTATTATAAGAACTCACATCCCCTTTGATAAGAATATTTATGGATTCAACCTATTAATGTTTATAACTAAAGAGTCCTAATATCTACTACCAATTAATATATGAAATAGAGTTAAAAAAATATTTAATATGTGGTTGGGTGTGAATTGAGTTGTAAAAAATTTATCAAATTTAAAACCACCATTTTAAAAAAACTAATGAATCTATCCTATCAACATTAATAAAAATGTTACAGGAAATGAAGAAAGAGAATAATTAGTAAAGAAAGAAATAATTATTTTATATTATTTAAAAAATATATCATAGTCCAATCCACCTAAACTCTTATCCTCAAGCATAGTGATTTTATCTATGTTGATCTTTTTCACAAGATCCTTGATTGTTCAATTAAAGAAGCTGTAAATTATTAAAAAAGGTACAATTATCATTCAATTGAGATATCACTTTTTATAATACCTCACCTTGTCCTTACACACTCAGAACAACAATCATTTTTTTGAAATACATAAGTAGAATGATATGTGCATTTGATAGAGAAGTTCAAGAAGAAACAAAAAATTGATGATGAAATATTAGAGATATCGAATTAATGAATTTGAGTAGATGTAAAATATATACTTTTGTATATGAAAATATAAATCAGTGAATGTTATAAGAGGTTTTTGTTATTAGCTTCACAACCCAATATCATGAAAAAAAGTGTACATGTTCTTTCTCTATCTCATATTTTCCCAACAAAAAGTTACATTCATGGATATAAAGTATTAATTTTTTAATTTAACATCGCAATCTATTCAAAATAGTAATGAGTGAATAATTTAATAAAAAAATTAATTAACTTTCCCTTTTTCATGAGGCATCATTTTTAAACTGAAAAAAATGTATCGAATTGATGCAAATTGCATGTTCCTTGGAAATTTACTCGTTTTTAGAAATAATTTTTTTAATTATTTATCAATTTCCTTCTTCATATATCACTTATTTTGTTAAAATAAGTGTTGTAGTATAGATTCCATGATATACTGTAATTGTAAAAAATCACCTTGAAAAATTAATAAAATAACATAAACTTACTTAAACATATCTCATATCATGAGTCTTTAGAATCATAAAACTTATAATAATAAAAAATCACTAGATATTATGACCATATTGGTCATAATAATGATTTTTAAAAAACAAATAGCTTTATATAATCAGGATTCACACATATAATGGTGAGTCATTATATTATTATTTTATGTCTTTAATATATGCCTTTCTAATTGTAAATCATTTCTTTATCGTAAAGATTTGTTGAGATCTTAATGCTTCACTGTGAACGTAAGAAAATATTGAAATTGTAAAAATTGAGGGTAAATATATGACACAAGACTTTTATATATTTATAAATCATTTAATAAAAATTGGACTTATACATAAATCATGGTAAGATCTTAAGACGTAAAGGATTAGAAATATTTTTTGTGAAAAAAATTATCTTAGACATCAAACGATCATAATACTTTGGAGTAAAGGATCTGATATTCATATACCATGAAAAAAAGAAATAAATAATTCAAAAACTAATCAAATAAATGTTTAAATATGATAAAAAAATTCATTAATTTAAGGATTTATCCTCATACTTTATGAAAAAACATTAGATTCAAAATTGAGGGTTGTTGAGATCAACAAAAATCATGATAAAATGTGATTTGTTAGTAAAAAAATAGTTTTTGGAAAAAATATGTCATGAATAATATATTGTTGGTGAAATATTAAAAATGATATAAAATCATAAGAATTTATGAAATAAATTTTAAAAAATTATAACAATGAAAAGTGGAAAAAATAAAGAGGGAGAAATAGGAACTCTTTCCTTAAATATGCTTGGCATCTTAGAAGAAAAACTTGGAGCCTCTAATATTAATCAAACTTTAAAGAGAGATATATAATAGAGAATTTCTGAGAGATATATTAGGATATAATTTCATATTTATGTGAGAATAAATTATATGAAGGTCATGTATTTATAAATGTATAAACTAATATATTTAGTGTAAAAATTTTAATTTCTTATTTAATCATTATCTTGTGTGCTTCACTATAACCCCTAATGCCCAAATACACTCATTATTTCTCCAATAAAATTATTAATGCTATAAATAGTCTAATATAAATATATTTATTAGATAATGTTAATTCATTTTTATTTATGATATCATATTTACCTTAATATATAATATATTACCATTCATTACCATACTTTACATTTTTATCAAAAAAAAATTCATCCCCTTACTTAATTTTGATATTCTGAATCAAAGTAAGTATTATATTTCATCAAAATAATATTATAATTATTAATAATTTATCTTTTAACAATGATTTATACATTTTACCAAAATTGAATTATTAGAAGAAATGAAATTTTATCACCACAATGAATTACACATTCATTCCACCTTAACTCCCAAACAAAAAAAACCCTAATTATAATAACTATATACTTAAGGTTAAGGTATGTAATAGTGGTGCATTTAAATTCTGGTTCTAGAAATATTGATCTCATTTTTATTTCCACTCACTTAAATTTCTCAATTAGATAACTCTAATAAAACCACAATTATTGAAGTTTCATTCGGAAATTATCAAAAAAAAAACATATTTCTTCTACATATTTCCCAATATCAAATGAATATAATTCATAAAATATATTCATATAATTAAAATTAATGGTTTTTACCATCTTCAAAAATTAAATTAGATTACTTTCTTCAATAATATAAACCTACAATAATATTCACCTAATAATTATTATATAATTAATAACCAAAATTTCTTATGATATTAATCACCATCAATCATATAATAACCATAAATCTACTTTATTTCCTTTATATCCATTCCATAAAATCTATGAAATAAAAGCTATCATGTTTATGTTTTGGTCTCCCATTGTTACGACATGACCAAAGACATGTATACATTTCATTATTAGAAAATAATTCACATTCATTCATTTTGGGGATTTTTTCATTATATAATTTTATATAATTTGGTTAAAATTATTTCATAACAAACTCATTTATTACTAAGTTGAAAAATCAAGTCATTATCCATTTTCCACAATATAAAATTTCCATAATGAAAAAATATTATTTTACAAAAAAATAATCTTTATATTATAATTAACTTCTTATTTCCTTCTTAATCATTATTAAAATACTATTAAAAAATCATTAAACAATTGATGAGAAAAATAATAGCAAGGGAAATATTAATTGAATGAAATAAAATCAATATTCTATGAATACCTGTAAAAATATTCCTTTCCTGAAATAAAAATTCATCTCAAAATAAAAATTTTCTTACCGATGTAATCAAATCTTGTACACAAATATTTTCATTAAGAATTTTATAATAAATATAAATGGAAAAAATTCATAAAAGTTTCTCTAAAATCGTGATAATATCATTAATTGTTTTCCCAAATTAATAAATTTATGATATAGAATAAACATCCCTTCAAACATAATCTTATTATCTTACCTTAAAAATCATAATATTTCCATAAAAACTCATTGATGGAATAGATACATAATTTATGAAACATTGGATAAAATTTTAATTTTATTCTTACAATAGCTCATAGAGAAAGAATAACCAACCTATTAAATTCAAATAATCTCAAAGGAGAAACCTTATCTGTTAACAAAATCCCTTTACACACTGAATTAGAGGGCTATATAGGGATCACCCATCATCATGAGATATATCATTCTCAACCATCATCATAAAAAATTCACAATAACTATAACATTATCATAAAACAATAAATATTTTATTTTTTATCATTATACTCAAAATTATATTCCTTTGTCTCACAAGAAAACATTAATATATATTAAAATATATATTCCATTTAAATCATTTTTTAAAATACCAAGAACAAAGACATAGAGGGTTATTATTTAAATAAAACATCAATTCTTGTTAAGAATATAAAACCATCAAATAATAATAATTTTGGCAGGAAAATATTTTGGGGTTGTATACATTAAAATGGAACATTCCATTTTTTTGTCAAAAAATGTTAAATAAAATATATAAAAAGTTTCCTTTTAAAATACTTCAGAAAAATTAAAAAACAAATATAATGTTCTCTTTATTATTAAATTATTTCCATATAAATACATTTATAAAATAATTCTAATAATATTTTATTCGAACACAAATATTATAAAAATAAATATTTTAAAAAATAAAAAAGTGGTTTTGAAGGTAATGTATCCATTACCCCACGTCTACCTCATCATGAATGTCTTTTATCTTCTATAATATAAACTAATATATATTAATTAAATTATTTAAAACCATTTTAATTTTTTTATTCATTTTATTTTATTTATACCATGTTATATTAAATTACTTAATAAATTAAGTTAATGTCGTACATTTTGATAATATTTACCTGAAATATCCAAAATGACTTTTGTATGTTGACTATGGAAAAATATAATATTCATAAATAATCTCTAAAAATATTCATGAAATAATTATAATTTTTACACATTCATTAAACTTTTCAAACCCCCATTAAATTCGTTTTTTAAAATGAACTATGTCACAATCATGGAGATAGTATGTTGTACATACATATGAATAAAATTTTACTTTTTAAATGAATATGATGTAAATAATAAAAGTATTAAGTTAGGTTAATATAATTTTTATTATATCATACATATCATATTATTTCATTAAATACACTTATATATTGAATTCAAGTGATGTGGTAATGAAAAAAATCTCGTAGCTTCATGCTTGTGATAATCCACATGTACACATGAACTACATGATCATTTTTTAGTAGAGGGAAAGAAATGAAAATATATGATGTAATATATTTAAAAAAGGAAATATTTTTCATCAATGTAAGATATATACATTAAATATAACATTATAACCAATCGTTTGAAGTGTTGATTGAAAATGAATAACATCGGTTCATGAGGCAGTAGTTTGCCAAACACATGAGCGATGGTTTATTTTCTCATTTTATGGAATAAAATATTATTATAGGTTATTAAATTAACATAATAACAAATTTATTTGTGTAATATAATTATAATATTATTTTATAAGGGTCTAAGAAGATTTAAAGGAGGTAAAAGATGAAATAAAATTACAATGATCAGATTAAAACTGTACGTCCTTTTCTTAAAACTTCTCAAGGATTAAACACAATGCCCTCACAGGTCAATTTTATGATAAATAAAGGGTATAAAAGATATCGTTTGAGATTTTATGAATTTATTTTCAAAATTATATAGTAAAATAGAGTTCTCAAAAGGTCTGTGGAAGATAGGATAGGGGTGCACTTTTTATAAGCGAGGGGAAAGTCACACTTGGACATCCATAAACTGATAAATAATATATATTATAATCATTTCATGCCAAAAAAATGAAACAAATATATATATATATAATGTGTTATAGGGTCTAAATAAACTAAAAAAACACATTTATACACATTTTGGAAACATTTAAATCATTTTCTTCTAGTAAAACATCCTAAAACTCATTTAACCTTAACCATGATAACAAAAATTTTAACCATGATTACATAACTATATAACCAAAATAAAATAGTCATTATAAAATAAATTTTAAATTATGACTCTAAAATTTATATCCTTTTTATAGGGCTCAATTTCTATAGTTTTTGGAAATTTTATTTAATATAATAACACAAATGACATTAAAACTGGTTTTTATGAAAATAACTATTTTAAGTGTAAAAATCATTTTACCTTGACATAAAGTAATAAATTGATTTCCATGATTTTATTGGTTATTTTTTTTTGCATTTTATACTATTGGAGAAATCCAAATACAATTTTAGTCTTCCATCCATTCATTTAAATTTGTACAAAAAAATTGTTTTTAATTTTAATAATATATAATATATATTCTCAAAATCCATGACTAAGTAATCAAATTAAAATTAATATTTTAAAATTTATCCTTTCACACCTTAAATATATTTTTTTAACCACACTCATCCAATGAGATAAAAGTAAATTTTAATGTAATTTTTACCCTTATTGTTTTTAGTCTAACCCATGGTAAACTTGTTTTATACATAAACATTGTATCCAATTTTTATTATTTTTACTATTCATTATGGTAAGAATTAATTTTCCTTATTAAATTATTTTAATTATGATAATTCAAAATATTTAATAAATTTAATCGAATTCCATTCATAGATGGGGTAAAGTTTAATTTAAAACAAAACCCATTGAATGAGATGAATAACTATTTTTAACTAAAATGCCTTTTTTAGGACAACTTTTATTAATAACAAATTCATGTATAATTATAAATGAAATAAAATTTATTAGATTACATTAAATATAAATTAAATAATTTAATTCTAAAAATAATCTAAAAAATAATATGGCTTTTTAAATACCTGAAAAGATGGAAGATTCAAAAGAAATCAATATTTTCCACTATTCATTATAATAATCAAACATTTCAGAAAATTATTAAAAATGAATCTTAATAAAAATTTTCCATTATGATTTCAGAATTATATCATTTTTATCAAATACAATTTGAAAAGGTTATCGTAATTAACTATCATATTCTATAAAAAATTAATAAAAATCATTTTCGAAGAAAATATTGTTTTGATGCATAAAATAGATTTAATAAAAATTAAGTGCTTATTTACCAAGAATTAATCAATAAATATGTATTGATTAGGAATTTTATAAATATGGAATAATGTTTATTCCTATTTATATATTGAAATTAAAAGGATTTGTTATTGTAGTTATATTTAATAATTAATACATCATGATTCTTTTAATCTTATTGATTCATATTTTATAATATATCAAAAATAACATTCATTAAAAAAATTAGAGTGTTAAATTATCCTCCACCCATTAATATCTTACATCCTAAAAATTTGAACATTATTTTGGTAATTATGAATTTTACATTTCAAAATACATTTTTTAAAAACCCTCATGTTAAAAAGGGTTAATAAAACATCCTTTAGAATGAGGAAAAGATAAATATTAAATTCATATGTAGTAACGTAGAACTATGTTTTCAAATTATAGAATATTCATGGGATATGAAAATATATACATTATAGAATAATTAATGTCTCTACAATGAGGGTTAGTGATATATAAAATTTATCACAAGAAAGTGAATAATCATGATAAAGTAAATGACCATAAAACCATAATCCAAAGCATGGAGAGAAAGACCATCAATTCAATATAAAGAAATGTAATTGGATTAATATTTTATTTCAATATCCTTTTCATATTACTCAACATTTACTTTACCATATAGTCTATGAACATAGTGAAATAAACTTAAATCAGAGGTATACTATTATCCTTTAATAAATTTCCACCACAATATAATATTATTATTCAATCAATGAGTATTAAAGAATAATTTTTCATTCATGAAGAACTAAAAAAACATATAATATATCATATATTGAAAAAATATATAAATTTAGTCCTCTTGTCTTTAAGTATAAAATAAATACAAAATCATTTTCATAATGTAATATAGTATCCAAAATATATAAATTCTATATTAATATTAAAAACTCAATAATAACACCAAAAGTAAAACTATATACCTTCCATAAATAACTATAAAAAATAATCCATTTTCAGAATCCAAAAATAAGAGGTACTTGATCACATACTCTTCCATGATCAATTTAACATTTCTCTCCAAATGACATTAGTCTCCCATAATGTCATAAACCCAAATATATATATACTCACTAATCATATAGTCTCCAAAATATGCTAATCATTACGATAAAAAACTAAATCACTATAAATACACATTAAAATCATATATGATTCAAAAATAAAAATTAACATTTTTTGTAAAATAAAATTCCATTGAATATAATAGTAATATGATTTACTTAATAATATAATGTTCACAAAAAATATACCAATCTTCTTTGAAAATAACATTAATCACTCAATCACTAAATAAAATTTCAATCCAATTATTATATATACAATAATTTTTTTTTTGAAATTATAATAACCCATAATTACCTCAGTGTGATATATAATATAAACGGAAAAGGTTATCAATATATTTAACATTATCTTGAATAAATTTAAAGTCAATATTCCTTAAATAGAATTTTAAAATGTTAAACTTAAGAGTAACATATATTTAAAAAATCAATCAAAACTCAATAAATGTCTCCTAAAGTATTCATATTACATATAACATCAAAATTTTATCTATTCCATTAACCCTATGATCAAACATAGACTTATAAAAAAATGTAACAAAATAGTTATACCTTATTAATATATATTTTTATAAGATTCTACATTATAAATCCTATCGTTTTTTTCACAATGGTTTATAAAGAAAGTTTGAATTAACAAAAATATTATCCCCTAGGGGTATTAGGATAGGCGTGTAGTATTATGCCAAATCAACGTATACGGCTGAAGATCAAGTTAATATTTAATTTATCACATTCAGAATTGTTACCCTTATGTGAATCTATTCCATATATGTATATAATTACTAGTTTCCATATGCAAGTATCATTACTAGGAATTCACACAATATAAAATTTATCAATAGTTATGGATTTTATTCTAATCCTAGACTTATTCCCATAATTGTTGAATAAAATATCTAATCCTAATCTCAAAATTTATCTAAAACTTTACTCTAATTACAACTTTATGGGAAAGTTCATAAACCGTATTTAAATTTAATATTTATTGAATAATTAAATTTGTTCCATTTTTTGGGATCTTTTTGGTTTATTGTTTTAGAGATTTCGGTCATCACAATTACCTAAACAATAATTTATTAAAAACTGGACAACATTACCCTGTATAAATTTTCTCTATAATATAAACCCTTAATATTGAAACTCTATTTATTTTCATAAAAAATTATCATGAATTTCAACTTGTCTTCTTCTTTATTCTTTATAATCTTAAAAAACTAGTGTAAAAAATATTGAAACATGGGAGGATAACAAAAGGCTCATAAAGGCCATATAAATAGAAATAAATAAACTTTTTATCCTCATAAGACTCATAAAATATTTCCATTTTCAAATTAAACATTGAGCTTAGAATTGATATTTACTTATGAAAGAGGAAACTTCTATACCCAAATTTTTATAAAAAATTTCAAAAGAAATCATAAAGGAAAATTATAAAAACTATAAATTTTTATTTTCAATCATTAAAAACTCAATCCAAATAGTCATTTCAACATTGGGTAGTGGAATAAACATTCCTTTAAACATAAGGTCATTAGAATATATGTTAAAATTATAGCATTTACATGAAAACACAAAGAAATCATAGATAAATCATATAGGATACTTGGGATATTATTTCTATATTTATCATAAACTCACTCTTAAAAATTGATTAACCTACCTTGTAAATTTCATTATCTATTTGGATAAATATAACTAATTGACACCTTACCTATACCCAATTCATTAAAGAGATATTTCTGGTTTAACCCTTATCATGAGCTATATTGATTTCACCCATCACCATGAGATATATTGGGATTACCCTTTATCATAAAAATTTTGCATGAAATAAAAATTAATCATAAAACATGAAATATTTCATTTACTTTACTACACCCATAAAAATGTTCTTTTCTCCACTAAGAAAACATATTCAGATATTAAAATATCCAATCTATTTAAAAATTGTTTTGAACATAAATATAATAAAGGGAATTGTGTTTTTTATTTTAATAAAACATGATATATTCAGATGGAATACAAACATAAAAAATTATTGTAGTGGTGGGAAATATAGTTGACTATATATATGTTAATATTGAATCTTCCAATTTATTTTTTTAAATATTGTGTATAAAATATATTAAAAGATTCCATTTGAAGGCCTTTTACATAAATTCAAAGGAGATACAAAATTTTCTTTATAATTTAATTATATTCATATAAATATATTTATAAAATAATTTTAATAATATAGACAATGATGAAAAATATTCATAAAATAAATCTTTAAAAAATTAAAATGATTTTTTAGTTAATGTGTCCTTTAAAATGATTTTAAATAATTATGTTCATTCATTATATTCATAAATAACAAACTTATATTGATTATTTATTTAGTTATGAAACCTTTCTAGTTTATTCTTACCTTTATTTTATTTATTACCATGTTATATACAACTACATAGTCAATTAAGTTCACATCAGTCGTTTTGATGATATTTTACTCATATCTCCCAGAAGACATTGGTTTGGTGAATATGGTCAATGAGGTAATTATTAAATAATATCCAGAAAAATAATCATTTCCAAATTATAATTTTTAAAAATTAATTATAAAATTGAAACAAACCATTATAGGTGGTTGGAAAAAATGAACTACGTTACTATGATGGAGACAGTTGGTTATACACATGCATGAGTAACATTTCTATTTTTTAATGAACATGATAAAAAGAACTTATATATTATTTTATCTTCAAATAATTTTTATTATATCAGAAATATTATATTATTTCATTATATACACACATATATATAGCATCAATTTTATTTGGTAATGAAAAATGAATCACATCGCTTCATGGATTTGGAAATCCACACAAAAACATGATTGAAGTTATCATGTTTTAATAGATTGAATGGTAAGAAAATAGATGATATATTTTGGTTAAATAAGGATAAATATATCATGAATATCATAAATAAATATATTTATAATAAATATACCATTATACACATCATTGATAGGTCTTGATTGAAAATGAATTATATTTGTCAGGAAGCCGTAGTCATCCAAAAATATGAACAATGATTTGACGCCCATGGAATTTATTAAAATATTAAATAATAATAATAATAATAATTTTTATATATAATCCGTTAAATTGGGACCAAGGAAACAAAAATTAAATGGTAAGTTTTTATAGTTTCTAAATAATCTCAAAATATTATATAATGATTTTTTTAGATACAATTTAAGCCTCATATCAAAGTTAAACCAATTCTAACTCATATAAACCATAATTGTGGTATCTTAACATTTTTCCCGAAAAAAAAATTATACGATTAAAAATAAAAGAGGAATTATAATATTTTTTGGAAATGATGAATTAAAATTTTAAATAAAATTATTCAAATTATTTTTCTAAGGGGGATTAAATTACTTTTAATAATATAACACAAAATGCTTTTAATTTTTTTTGGTATAAACCTGATTTATGCGTAAAAATAACTTTACCCTGAAATAATGTAATGTATTGTTTTCCAAATTATTTTGGGTTAAATAATATACAAAGTAATATATTTAGGCTTTTTTATCAAGACAAAAAAAATTAATCTTCTAACCATTCAACTAGAAGCAAAGACCCAAAAAACATTATTTTTATTTAATTTTAACTAATCTTATCAAAAGTAAATCATGTGCTTTAAAAGTAAAAAAACATGTTTTATAATAAATAATTTAACCCATAAAATATATTTTTTATTATAAAAAATCACAAAATAAAATAAAATCATTTTTTAAGTAATTATATTCTTTATATCTTTAGTTTAACCCTTCAGTAATCATGTTTTAACCTTAAATCTTTCAACATAAATATAATATTTTTACTATTTATTATAAACAAAAATTATAGTAAACTAATAAAATTACATTTATTATTTTTAATGAAAACATTTTATCCTTTAAATAAAACAAAATTAAAATAATATGAAAATTATAATTTAAAATTAAACATATAAAACATGAAATAACCCATTTTTTATAAAATTAAATTTTAAGTATAACAATGTTTTTATACCAAATTCATGTATAATGTTTTTTAATATAAAATAATTTGGATTATTTGTAATCAAAATGAAAAAATTAATTTAAAATGTAAATAAAAATAGAAAATGATTTTTTAAATATTTGATGGGAAAAGACAGTTATCAATAAAAATCTTTATTTTTCACTATTAATTCAAATAATCCAACTTTTCATAAATTTATAAAAATTTTATCCACAATAAGTTAGAAATTATGATTTAAAAATAGACACTCTTTTTATCAAATAAAATTTCAAAAATTTATATTAAATTATTATAATATCGACTAACAAAAAGAAACAAATACCATTTCTGAAGAAAATATATTTTTTAATCAAAAATTGACTTTATTTAATCCAAGTGATTATTTTGTGAGAATTAATCAATAAATTTGTATTAAGTAAAAATGGCATAAACATTTCATAATACAGTTTTTCCTATTAATAATTCAAATTCAGTGGATAGGTTATATGAGTCATATTTAAATAATAATATTTCAGGGGTCATTTAATCACAATATTTCATATAGTGTACACTATCAAACATATATTTATATAAAAATATCTAGGTGATACACACATAATATTCACTATATTACATAAGTTATTTAAATTTTATATTATTCTTGATATATTCATTATATCTATTGGATGATTTGAGTTAAGAATGTATCAATTTTTGATCATGTAATTCGTTATTGTTTACTACCTAATATTACTAATAAAACCTTTAGTGAATCAGTATTTTTGATTATGTATTACATCGATTTACAGTAATGAATTATTAATGATTTATGACAATAAATTCTTAATTATTTTATTATATGTATAAAAATGTTTCAATAACACTTTCAAATTTTTTTTCTCATAGCCTATGACATCAATATTTTTTTCACATTGAAAAAAATAGAATAATGTTAACAAATAATATGAATTATTTTTTTTCTAGAATTTTTATCCTTTCTCATTTACTCTATCTTTCCAAATATGACAAAAGTGTTCTACACATTTTAAAAATAATTTATGATTTCCAATGATTGTGGAAGAAAACCATATATTTGAAATTCATTGGATTCTTTTTAAAATTATCTATATGGGTTATCCAATTGTAAAAAACATTGATGATATATTTTTATTGTCTTACTCTCATGAATTAGTTAATGATATGAAATCCTATATTTTGAAATTGTATGTGAATTATGTCTCACAAAACTATTTCCAGATAAATTTATATATGAAGGGAAGTCGTTTAATATAAAAATTATTAGTCTTCAACTCAATTATTCCACATATAGATAAAAATCATCACTCCGTCCCTCCATAATAATTTCAAATCAAGAATAAATGATAAACATTAAATGTAAATCTAATTTTCAGACAAAATTGTCTAAAAAACATAACACATATCAGAACATGTTCCCAATTAGTATATGTTTATGGGTAAAAGTTATTAACTACTAACATAGCCAAAAATTTATCGTGTTGGCTATTGAGACCCCAATGTAAATTATTTCCATTTATAAATAGTTATAATATAATATTTTTAATGTCACATCATATTTACAAAAAAATAAATGAAAAATTATATTTTATTTTGAGGTATCAAGTGAATAATGTGGTTTCCATCAAATATTTAGTCATATTCATGTCATATAAAGCATTTTGATTTTTATGATTTGAAAATAAAAATTTCAAATAATATATTTATCGCACCCTAGACTCGTACACCCAAATCCGTTGATAAAAACATACTTCTGACACACTATATTTTATAAAAATTAATGTGATCCATATTTTACCATCCATAATTATATCATCAATAAATAACATTAGGTTAATTACATAAAAAACTATTGGGCTTTGGAGTTTTAGATAATTTTGAAATTCCACTATCTTAAAAACACCAAATATTTCTCTATAAAAGGATTATTTTCCCACTATATAAAAAATTTCTGATTTCATATTTAGCCACCAACATCTCCCAAAAAATTCCACACATGATATTTTTATAGAATTATCATATATAATAAAATTGGTCATAATAAGTTGAAAATCTTGAAAATATAATAAATTTATTCTAGAAAATAGAAATAATTATGAATAATTAATAAAAATGAGATAAATTAAAAATAATTATTAAAAAATTCTAAAAGTTGTAAAATAATAATAATAATTAGTAAACAAGTAAAAAATAAATATTAATTAGAATGAAATAGTAAAAAATATTATTATTTAATTATAATTGTAAATAATTGGTAAAAAATGTATATAACTAGAAATAATAATAATAATTATAATAACTATAATAATTAATAATAATTATATATAGTTAGTAATAATTATTAATAATTTTTAAAAATTTGTAGTAATCAGTAAAAAAATTGTTAAATATAATTAAAAATATTTTATCATAAATTTGTAAAAAAGGATATATTTAACTATATTTATTACCAATTAGCAGTAATTATTACAAATTGTTAATAGTTTGTAAAAAATTATAATAATTTGCAATAATTATTAATAATTTTAATGAATTAATTATAATTAGTAAAAATAGGAAAAAAATATTAATAACTACAAATAATTACTAATAAATAATTAATAAAAAATAGTTAAAACAATTACTAATAATTACTAAATTCTTTCAATACATAATAATAATTAGTAATATTTACAAATAGTCATCTGTGATTATCAATACTGTGTAAAAATTAGTAAAAAATTATTAACAAAAAGGTAATAATTAGTAATAATAAATAAATAATTGGAAATAATTGGGTATAATTAGTAATAAATAGGATCATCTAGAAAATATTATGAATAACAAAGAATAATTTTGAATGATTAGAAATAATTTTAAATAATTATATATAATTAGCAATAATTAAAGACCATTAGTAATTTTGAGAGTAATATTTTAAAATAAGCAATAGTTGACAACAATTTTAAATATTTAGTGAGAATTATAATTTTTTTAATAATTTTGAATGATTTCGAATAATAATTAATAATTAGAAATAATAAAAAATTATTATAATTAATATTTAGTAAAAATTAACAATAACTGGTTATATTTTCTAATAATTAGAGATAATTAGCAATAGTTAGTAATAATTATAATTAATTAAAATAATGTGTAATAATTTTGAAGCAAAAATTGATATGAATTATTCATAATTTTTTAATAGTTAGAAACTGTTATTCTATTCTGTCTAAATATTTATAATCCATATTTCTAATGAATTGTTTATATTTTAGTAATAATTAGAAATAATTATTTCATTATATCTAATTAATTATTACCAATATTTATTATGGATTATTAAAAATTTATTTTTATTTATAAATAAGTATTACCTTTTATCAGATTAATCATTACCCATATTTCATATGAATCGCTAATATTTTATTGACAATTACTAATAATTATTTCATTCTATATGTTTAATCATAACCCATATTTCATTTGAATTGTTCATATTTTAGTAATATGTAGAAAAAATTATTCCCTTCTATTAGATTAATCATTACACATTTATCTTGTGTATTTTTCAAATTTCCTAACAATTAGTAAGAATCATTTCCTTCTATCAAATTAATCGAAAACCATATTTATTATGAATTTATTATAATTTAACAAAATCTATAATAAAATTAATCCCTGCATTTAATTTATTTATATAAAAATTTATTATTGATCAGGTTTTTATATATAATTGTAGATATAAAAATTAGGTTATAGGTCTTATTATGGGATCTTGATTAGATAAGTTGTTATAAATATCCACACAGTTCTTGTATAAATTCTTTCATATTTGAGTTTTTTGATACATTTATATCATTTTCATAATCAAATTATAATTTTATTTATAAACGATAATTATGTTTCTCTATAAGAAATGTAAAGTAAAAATATTTTAAATGTTCGATAATATTATGATTTATCGATTGTGTTTTGGTTATTGGAAATATTATGAATTTTAATGTATAAGGTGAACATGATTCTGAAAAAGATAAATTTAATTGGTTCTTGACCAATCACAGCTTCAAAATTTAGTTCACAAGGTTATTGGTATTTCTGTTTTGTGGAAAAAACACAAAATAATAATTTGAATCCTGAACTGGAACCATCTCAATTTTATGATTTGTGGAAATTTAGTGGGAAGACCTTACATCACATGTGTCAGATATCTGAATTTGATGGTGTTACCAAATATATGGCTATTAAATTAGATTTTGGAATGTAAAATATTTTTTTTGGTAAAATATTTTCTTTTGTTAAAACATTGTTTCCTTACAAAAACGAATTACCTTCAAATTTTATTAAAATTAAGACGATGATTCATTATTTGGGTGTTAGATATCAAAATATCCATTTTGGTTCAGATTATTTCATCATATATTATGGTGAATATGAGAAATTAATTTACTGTCCAACATGTGTAAAATTAAGGTTTAATGTTGTAAAAAATAAAAGTCCAATTTTTTTGATTAAATAGATTAGTTATTTTTTCATTACACCAGGATAATAGTGTCTACTAATTTCCTACAACACTAGCACATTGATAAAATAAAATATATCTAATAAATTGGTCTCTAGTATCAAATATCATCTTTATTATGGTGATCTATAGAAATATATTTATCATGTAAATCTATATTTTTATTCATTACCATGTAACATATGGTTATGTATTTTTATTGGTGATTTCAATCCATTTGGTGCTAATGGCGTTCAGTATTCTTTGTTCCCTTTTTTTCCTAACTCTCATACAACTTAGAACCTTTGATATTGATAAAGGAAAAAAATATCGGGTTTTTTTAACTAATTTCAAAACGTCCAAATAAGAATAATGATATCAATTTAAATCATCTAATTGATGGGTTATTTTTATTTTGTAGTGATGATATAACTAAGTAAGACATTATTATAGAATAAAATATTACATTCAAAGACACATTAATGTAAATAGTCGGCAACATTCTATTGAACTGAATATTATCTAATAGGAGTACACATGGTCTAAAATATTTTTTGTTTTTCAATGTGTGACAAAAACCTGTTTATTTTTTTCAATGAAGGAAAAAAGAATTTTGGCTACTGTTATAGATTTCTCCCAATAGAGAAACATTTTTATAGAATTTTTTTAAAAATATTGAATTAGTAGAGATGAAACTTCACTAGTTTTATTGGGCAATTAGGTAAAATATCTAATGTAATGATTTACTAGTATTACCATTAGAAACACTATTGGTCAATAAAAAATAGATGGTTTTGGAGAGGTCAAAATTAGATAAAAAATTCTATTTTTTAGGACCATATATATTGATCTAATTTGTTGGTATGTAACATGTTATATGGATTGAAAATTGAGAAGACCTATTTTGATAATTTATTTCATAAAATTTTGTAAACACCAAGAATGAAAATTTAAATATAATGAAATGACTATATCTTTTTCAATTTTAGGAGTCATGAAATTATGTGATTTTAATACAATATATCACAAATTTTAATGAATCCAAAAGTGTATTACATCATTTCTAAAGAATGTATTCAATTATTCTACCGAAGGATTCCACCATTGAGATTAAATTAGGGATATGAATCTAATACTATCATTGTGTTGTAAATAATCATACTACTAGATTAATGATTAATTTTTTATGTATAATATAAATTTCACAAACTATTGGACTATAAGGGTTGATTAATTCATCAATTTTGGGCGTTCTGATCAAAATATCAAATAATTTCGAGACATTGATATGTAAATAATAGAATATCACATGTTTTACTAAATTATGAAGAAATGTCATGATTTATTTAGTAGATACTACATTTACCTCTATTTTATTCAAAAAACAATTAAATTAAAAAATTTATAGATTATATAATGGTAATATGAAAATATAATTCACATAAACTACCATAATTACTATTAAAGAATTATAAAAATGTAATATCTCTTACCAGTTTCAAATAATGGTAAATTAAATTGTTTATGTCTGAACATTTGAAATGATTTTGTTAATTTTTTTAAATTTTTTAATTTTTAAAGGTATTTATATATGGGAAAAACATTTACATTAGATTTTGTACACCAAGTAACCAACCATTAAAATGGTTCAAATTTTATAATACATATATCGTTAATGAATTTTGGTTTCATACACATAGATACAATGAATTAAAAAATAAATGAATAGTGTTTCAAACTTAAATAGACCCCACCATAAGGAAAGTGAATGTTTCACCCTAGGATTTTAAATTTTATATTAAATTAAAACCAAATGGGATTGATATCTTACTTCACACACTACACTAAACCTCAAAAAAATGAAGAAAATTATATAACCATTAAAATGTAACAGTATAATTAGCATGTAAAATTGGATGAAACAGAATTTTGTAATATATATAAATAAAACTAAAATAATTATTTAAACTATGGAATAGATTAAAGTTTAACTATCATAGCCATGAAACTAATAAGGCCGATTTATGAATTAAAATAAAACACTTCCAAAAAATGAGATTTTATACAGATTTTTTTATGATACTAAATATATTAGGGATAAATATATTGTGAATATAAATTGTATATTAATACCAAGATGAGAATTTGTTGAAAACAATATAAAAGTAATAATTTTTAGTATTTTAAAAACGTTATATTCTTATGAAAATAATCTAAATTATATTTTCATATTTTTATTTGAAAGTTAAATTCTCAAATTTTAAAATTTTAATTTTAAAAAATAAACATCATTTTTAGATTTATAATTTTATAATTATATAATGAAAGATTTCTTTAATTATATTTTGAGATATTCAGTTTTTAGATGAACAATTAAAATAACATTTTATGAAAACAATAAATATTTAATAATATTAGAAAGAATAGAATGTATATAAATACATTTAAAAGATATAAATTTATTTAAGGATTAATACTGTACAGTTTTAAATGCCATTATGAATTTATAAAACCTATGTTGAGAATATTTTGAGTATAAGTATTATTTTGTGATTAAATAATTTTTTAGAAGTGTCTTTTAATTAAATTATATATAGATAAAATTATGTTTTAGATTTATTTTAATTCAACATAAATTTTATTTTATTCTATAATAAACTAAATTATATCATTTATATAAAATATACTGAGAATTTTATCATATAAAAAAATTTAACCCGAAAAATACATTTTTTCTAAAAATAGATTTTCATGCATTACATGCACTAATATAAAATTTTTATTTATTTCACATAGAAATTTTATCTTATAAAATGTATTTCAAATTTATAAATTTTAAATTAAAATTATATAATAATATCTATTTTATTTTAGGAATTAAAATAATATCATCCAGCTAAAGACTAGTCACCACGATAACACAAAAAAATGATAAATATGAAAATAATAAGATTAATGGACTCAAATACACATTCCGAACATGTTTTTATTTAATATTTATGTTATTATAATCTTTTTCTAATCCCCAAATCAATTATTGTTTATTTTTAGAGCCAATTGACTAGTGAACCATGTTACCTCTTTATATTAAGTTAACAATTTAACAAAAGGTTAATCTCATCACTTATAAAGGGGCCTCTCACCACCCCTTCAATACCACTCCAAAATTAAATTTACTCATTAGAATATGACCTTATTATTATTTTAATTTTTCTGTCACGTGATATTATCTTAATCCTTCACCTTCCAAGGATTTTTATAAGGTAAATCTCAAGTCTTCAACTTGAGTACTAATTTTCCAAAATGTATTTTCTTTTCTATATTAATTTTAAAAATATAATTTTATAAATACCATATAAATAAATCCATATTGTTATTATAATTAATTTTATTATTATATGGTATTAAATATTAACTACCATGACCCTTTTCCATTAAGTAAAACTAAAATTACTTTTGTGAATGTGTGAAGACTACCCCTTAAACAAAGGGTGATGTTTTTTTCCTTAATCACCTTACATGAATGTTCCTGATATTAAATTCAATATATAAGTATGATATTTATAAATTATTTAATATTATAAAACTATAAAAAATATTATAAATTTCTCTAGTTTTATAGAGAATAATATTATCAACCATGCATACATGCCGACCAACAGCACCATGGAATGAACATTTGTTATTTTTTATTTTAAAACTACCTTTTATGGTTAGTCATGAATTTTTTTTAATGTATAAATATTATTTTATAAAATTATTATTTGTTTTAATGAAAAGTTTTAATACCTATTAAACACATGATCAATAAAAAAACATGGTAAATTCAACAATCCAAAAAGAACATTCGAAGAGAATTTTTTTTATTCATACTATTTACTAATAAAATAAAGGTTATATTATTATTTTAGTCATGAAAATTTATTTTATATCACACTAATAAACACAAATTTTTTATTTTGTTCTTTATAATTATATGAAACAAAATCACTCCAATATCATCTATTAATTATAGTTTTTTCTTGTTTGGGTTGGATTAACCAGCAATGTGAGCAATACTATAAATTTATATCACAGATGAATATGGTGATTTAATTTCAAGTAATATTTGATATAAATTTTAAAATAATTATTTAATTTTTGTAATTTAATGAAAAAATTAATATTAACATCATTATTTAATATACCAACATCCATTTTTTCTAAATCATTGAAACATTATTATCTACAAATTCGTCTTCAAGAACCGTAACAAAAATACCCTAGAATAAAATTTTGAAATTATAATGAATTGTTAAATATTAGTTATAGTACCTTTTATGATCTATTTATTGTGAAATTTTATTTAATAATTAATAATAACTTTGATATTGAAAAACTAGTAGAATATCATCAGGATTACTCAAACCCGATATTGAAATTAAATTTTCACTTACCAATACACATAGAGATAATAATTATAAATAAATATAATAAAAGGTTATAAAATATTAAAAAGTTTCTAAAATATATTAATAATATTGTTTTTTATACTACAGAATAGGGTTCATTAGTTGATGTTGAGAATTAAGGTAAGGGTTTTCCATAACTCAATTCTTACATTGAGTTAAAAACTTTCTTAAATAATGTATATTGTTACAATATTAATTTTTTATACCTAATGAAAGATTATATTTTATTTATTATTCATTTAATGGTATTATATAATTTTTACTTATATAATCTTTTTCAAATGATTCTTAACTTAATGGTTATATAATATTTTCTTATTATTTATCTTGAATTTCAATTCCATAATACATAATTTAGTTACCCACCTTGTTTTATATTGTATGGTGTAATTAGTAACCCCTTAGTATTTTTATTCATTATCGTATCATTATTCATGGTATTATTTTCAAATTATATCCTTCCGGGTGTTTTAATTTGAAGGATTCTAATTTCATAAGGGTTATTTGTCTTTATTTTAAATTCCAAGAGCAATGTTTGATATTATGCACCATTATTTACATTAAATGGTGTATTGAATATATTATTAACTTATGGTAGAATAAATATGTTATATTTTATTATATTTTAAATTCATGGTGTCCCAAATTTTTTCTTTTGACAGTTACATTACATTTATAATAATTTTATTTTCATCCCAATTTTTCTTTATTGACATATAATTCATATTAACCCCTAGTTTCATTTTTTGGATTATATATTGATCATAGATTAACTTTTAAATCCTATTATAATATTTTTATTAAGGTGTTATCCTCATTTAAATCCATAATTTCTTCCATATTTCTAAATCCTATTATACGATAAGAATAATTTTTCTTCCAATTCCTTTCCACTATAAACACTATGCATTTTTTCTACCTTTGATTAAATGTTATTTATGCAGATTCCTTATGTCAATTGATTTTCAGAATTATTAACATAACCATATACCATTACCATATATAGTGCTATATTGGGGGATAATTACAACAGAATCAATTCCAATTATTCATTGGGGAAACATTTAAAATCTATATAGTCATTTTTCTAATATAGATTTTTATTGATTACTAATGAATTTTGGTTATGTATTGTATATATTAGTCATTATTTTATATGATAAATGATTTGGAAAAAAGTATAAATGGGGTTTTACTATTATATATATTCCCTTGATACATTTATAGGTCTCATGAGACAAAATAGCAAGGGTATTTTGGTGTATGCATTCCCAATACTAAATATGTACAAAAGACATCGACTAGACTACAAGATCATGTGTCTAGGATCACGATGGCTTGAATTATGCCATGGAATTATCTGAATTTATTCATTTAATATATATGGATCAAGTTGAAATTATTCATGTGATAGTTTATATTGTTACTTCATTTCTGGAAGCATCTGAAGATCTTGTGTCTAGTTATAAAAAAATATTTTACTCTAATTTGTTAATTAAAAAACATTAATTCCATGATATATTTTTTTGTAAATTTTCCCATATAAAGTATTATATCCCACCCTTATTATATTTCCATTTCTCCAAGTTATGATGAAATGTATTATAAAAGATAAATCTAGAAGAAAATAACATCTTTGGAGATTCCATGGGAGATGTTGAAGAATTATTTTGGACTTATTTGTTACATATATAGTTTTAAAAAAAATTATATGATGATAATGTCATATGATTTTTAAGTTAAATGTTTTTTCAAACTCTAAAAAAACTAAAATTAAAATTTCCTTTGAATTTATGTGACTTAATATTTGTTGGTGGTATTGTAATTGTTAGTGGATACAATTGTGTCTCTTCAGTTCATTTCAAATAAAACTTGTAAAGAATGTTTTTATAAGTATAGGATCTAGCTGTTCTGGTTTGGGGAATAAATATTTCTATTAAATATGTTTTTAGTTATCATTTCATGTAAAAAATGTTAGTTTAGGATAATTTATGGGTTGATTACTTCAGATTTATCATTATTTAAATGGTATTGAAAAAAATTCAGGATAGTAAATGTAATATTTGACATCCTTCTCATCAGGATAATATAAACTTAGTGAAAAACACAGGGATAAGTCTAAAGAAAAATAATATTTATAGGGTAAAATAATAACATTTTCAAATAGTAGAGACTGTGCAGTATTCTTGTAAATAAAATTCATGTCTAGATACTATAAGTGGAAATAGGATTTGTTACAGATGTTCATAGTGGAAAAAAACTGAAAATTTCATGTTGGGAAGTAATGAAAGTGTTAGTTGGTGCCTAAAATATATGCCTGATTATACACCACGTTTGAAACTACTAGAGGATATACATTGTTTAACCACATTTTCATTATGAACTATTATAAATATTTATTTACTGATAAATATAAGGGAATAAGTTATTATGTATGAGTGAACAACACATAATGTAACCTATGTTAAACCAAGAGTGTAATAAGATGAATCATGTATAAAAAAGTATAAGTGGATGGAATTTAATGTTTCATTGGAAAATTCATGTTGGTTATGCATTGATATTAAAATATTAGGATTTTTTTGGATACTATCATTATTGTTTTGATTTTAAAATATTTATAGAACATGATTGTCAAATTGAAGTGAATAATGGTATGTATCTAGAATCCAATGTATCTTATAATCAAATAAGGTATTATATTTAAATTTTAATAAATTAAAGTGTATTAATTTTATAATGGAAATGTGATTTTACTAGTAGTACCTAAGGTAGTGAGGATGATATCTTAATAGAACTTTAATTCTGATACTCTTTGATATTTTTATTAATGAGTTATATTTATCAATTTTATCTTTGTATATTATAAAATTTATTAGGTTTATATGAAAAATTTATGTATTATTATTAATTATTACTAATTTAATGGATTTTAAACATATATTAAATGGAATCAATTACATTGAATGTGTTTTTATTACAAAGTTATATTTTTTCAGATAACTATTGGATAATAAATGATTCAATTGTAGATAAATATTTTATTTTATATATGACTAAGGTTAAGATAATTAATGTTTTTTAATTGTATAAAAGTATGACAGATAGTATTGATAGCCTTGGAATATTTTTATTGACTTAAAAAAATGCAATCCCGGATATTTTTGATGAACTTTATCTCATTGTTGGGATTATAGTATATATTGACTAGTTTGTGGATTTATGAACTAGTGATTAATAAATTTGAGGGATAAAGATATAGTTATTTTTTAGAAAATATATAATATCATTTTGGTTTAATAACATAGAGATTCATACACTAAAATTCATTACCAAGGAGTCTTCCAAGGGAAATCCCATGGCCTCAACGTGAGTACTAATATGTCTTATTTTCATTTATTTTCAATATTAATTTTTAAAATATAATTTTCTAATTCATATATAATGAAATAGTCATTGTTTGTTTGCATAATTTTATTATGATAAGGAACAAAATTATGAACATTTTCCATTTTCACTTTAGGAAAAATAAAATTGAATTTCAACGTGTTTGTGGACTATTACCTATACAAAGAATCATGATTCTTTATCCTTATCCACAAAAATGTATGGTATTTATAATAATTTTATTTAAAAAGTGTAAAATTTATCTAATTTTATATATTATTAAATGGTAAAACAAATTATATATTTCTATCATTCTATGGAAATTGAAATCATTAGTTATGCATATGTGCAGACTACCACCTCCATGGAAATGATTGATTTTAGTTTTTCATCATTGAATTTAATATAATGTAATTATAATGAGTTTATTAGTTATATTATGTTTAAAAAATTAATAATTTTAATTAAAGATAAATTGGGTAACTTGTTAACAATATGAGCAATAAACAACTGTGATAAAGTCAAACAACTAAAAGAGAATTTTAAGAGAAACAAATTATTTATTTGTATTATGTACTAATATATTATATCTTATATTATTATCCTATTTATTTTAAATAATGATATATAAAACTAATAAAAACTCAATAATGTCATTATTATTCTTAAATAATTATTTTATAACTAAATTTCTACATAATCATATATTAATTAAGATTTATTAATGTTTGGGTAAATCTAAACACAAATTTGAAAAATACTATAAATTTATTTCTTTGATGTACATGGTGATTAAATTTATGGTGATATATGATAAAATTAGTTAAATAATTATTTTAACTTGGTCTTTTAATGGTAACATTTATATTAAAATCATTAGATAAAATACCAATATTCATTCATGCAAAATCAATGAAACATGCTTAATGCCAAATTTATCTACAAGAACCATAATAAAAATACATAAAATGAAATTATAATATGATAAAAAAAATTATGGATAATAATATTTTGTACTTAATATGATATATTAATGATAAAAATTTGAGGAATAATTAATAAAAACACCATTATTACAAAACCAGTTCAAAATGATCAAGATTCGTCACACCCAAAATTGAAAATATATAATAACGAACTAATATAAATTTTGAGAAAAATTACAAATGAAATTTATAAAAATATATTTATATGAAAAATTATCATAAATATATTATTACGATATATTTATTTAACATTTATATAGTATTTATTAACCATAGTGGATGTCAAGAATTTTGATAAGGGTTTTTTCTACCCTAATTTTCTTCCGTTGAGTTACAAATTATTTTATTGAAAATCTTTTTTTCCAAGATTGATTTTTTATACATAATTAATAATTAGTATTTGATATAATTTGTTTATTCTTATTTTAATGAAATCTTATTTATATCTTCATTATCAAATTATTCATACCTCAATGATTATGTTACTTATAAGGTTTTTTTTTCAAATTTCAATTACTTGGGACATGGTTATGTTATAATACATGTTTTATAATATAAGTAATTATTAACCCTTTAGTTTATTTTATAATAATACCCCCATTATTTAATGACTTTAATGTTTTATTTTAAATTTTATATTTCATGGTATTTTAATTCCGCTGTTTCCAATTGGTTAAGTGCTATTTTTCTCTATTTACAATTCAAAGTGACATGATTTATATTTTTCTTTACCATTTCATTAATATGATGTATTCACTACCCTATTACTATAATGTATAATGAAAATATTTAGTTTCATTATATTTTTATTTCATGGAATCTTTCTCATGTTCTCTTGAATCTTACATTACTATATTGTTTTTTTGTATCTCAATTTTGCTTCATTGAGAAATGATTCATATTCACCACTTGTTTCAAATTTATGGTATATATAATGATCATGTATTACCTTATATATCCTATCATATATATTTTTTTATTACACTCATGGAAATTAATAATTTTATAGTTCATTAAAAATTATCCTCTTTTATGCCCACAATATTATTTCTAACACATTTCCCCTTTGAAACCAATAAATTTCGTTTCATTTATTACAATGTGTTTGTGTATATTTCACATTTTAATTGATTCGAAAAATTATTTACTTAAACCTATTAAATTATCCTATACATTGTTAAATTGAAATATGCTTACATAGAAATTTATTCTTATTATATATTGGGGGAAATATTGAAAAAATTACACACATTATTCAAAGATAGATGTTTTTCGATTAATAATTAATATTTTTTATATACTATATATATTATTTATTCTTTCATTTAATGAATGTATTCGACTAAATTATTAATGATTGGGTCCCAATATAGATATACCGTTGATGCATCAATGAGTCTTATGAGGCAAACTAGATTTTCTCTTTTTGTGTATGAGATATGACATTATTTGAATGCATGATTATAAAAAATGATTGAATATATTAAATTATATTTATGAATAAATGAGATTTTAAAGGTAAATTATTAAATTTGTATCATTTCATGTCAAAAATATAAATCTTTGAATAATTTTAGGAAAATTGATGTTTTTGGAAATTAATCATCAAAAATTTCTTGATTTGATTTCTATTAGCTTCAAAAACAAATATTTTAAATTCTTTTTATGATATTAAACTATTTTTACTGGGTTTATGATCTCTATGTTGGTTTTATTAAATTTATAAATATTACATAATTTTATTTTTGATATTAATTTTTTGAATAAAGCCATATTATCTTAGAAATTTTTATTAAAATGTATATTTTCATAGAATTGTTTTGTGTGTTTTATTTTAAATTTTTATAGTTCTATGTGCATATAATTTATTATTATAGAGAACATTTTAATTGTATATTTAAGTATAAAAATTCATTTTTTAAAATTTTAGCATTTTAATTTGATATTTTTATAAATTTTAGTGTTATACCTTTTTGAAGATGATCTTTAAGAATTTTATTCAATTGTCCATATGTCATATTTGTGTGGGACCTATGTTGTTAAAAAGTGAGTATATCATTTATAGTTAATAGTTTAATTAGTTTTCTAAAGTGGTGTTGGTAATTATCCAATTATTTTCCTGAATTAATTTCATGGTGTAGGATTCCATTCATATTATACTACAAATGAATGTTTATAAGACAATTAAGGTGATACCCATACATATGGAAATGAATTCACAAGGCTATATATTAAAGAAAACTAATGTATATTTTTAGTAAAATGTTACAATGTAATATGATTATTGGGTTCTTTTTCTTCTAATAAACCAATGAATAATGTTAATGGAAGTAGGGACAATATCTATATCTTGTTGGAAATGTTTTTTGAGTTGTTTGATAAGTGATTATGTTGATTTTTGAAAACCTATAATGGATTTTATATAGCATAGAGTTGATATGGATAAATTTTGAATGAATTGGGAAAAATATGGAAAATGAAAAAATCATTCACATAACATTGAATCATTCAAGTAAATTCAGTTATTCACAAAAGATAACTAGACTATATGATAAGAGTTAATTTTTGAGAAAAATATGGAAAATGTAGTTGTCCTTAGTAGAGAGGACCATAATATAATTATCATACTGAGACCATCTCATACGATTATTTAGGTTAATAATATAATTTAGAGATCATAAGATAAATATCATACTTGGACTAACTTGTAAGATTATTGATGTTGATAAGATAAATTTATCTTTAAAGAGAAATATTATATTAAAAATTAACATCTGGAGTATAATACTATAGAGATGAAGAAAGTGGTATGATGAGTTCCACACTACAGGATGAGATTTCACATAGAGAAGACATGTAAAGTCATGAATGTTGGATTTTGAACGAGTTTAAAGAAGTGGGATTCTTGGAGGATTTTTATGAAGGTGGTACACTATTCATTTAAATATTAAACAGGAAAGTTTGACCAACAATTCAAACAAGATCTTGAGGAAGATCACACTTTTACTGAATATCATGGAATTTCCAAATATGAATAGAAACTAGTAATGATAAATACTTATGTGTGTAAATATTCATGTAAATAAAGGAGATTTGATGTGTTTGAGGAGTAAGAGAATGTGGATATACTCTGCAAGAGAGTTATAATAACTAGATAAACATCTATGTCATGGAGATTAAGAAGGTGATCCTAGGATAGGCTTCCAATAGGGCAACATACCATAGTATTTTAAGAAGATGATTAGAATCCAAATCACTCTTGATCCAGAAGGAGTCACAAGATTAGAAATACTGATGAATTTTTTGAGAGAGTACATGAGAATGTTTTGTCTTTTTAGTTCATATATAAATAACACCATAAAGAAAGAAGAGGAATTTTTGTTACAGGATCAAAATAAAAAGTGAAGGATCTTGTAATTAAAGTGGGGTGGGGGTGTACCCGATTGCTAAAGAGTCTCAAGCTGAAATAATATAATAGTTGAGAAAGATAATTTTTTTTATGGATTATAACCAATCATTAGCCAATTGAATCAATAGACTAATGTTATTTATAATAATAATATAATATAGAATCCATTTTGGGGTGAATAACTAACATGGAAAGGAGTAGTATTAGCAGCTAAACCTTGTAAATATTATGTACTACTCACTTTCTTTATTATTGAACATGAAGGGGAGGATATGATAAATCATTTATTCAAATGATAACAATAATATTTTCAATATGTTCGGATAAAAAAGTAAATTACTACAAAAAGAAAAATATAATGTTGATTCATCCCCTACCCCTTTTAGTGATCCAATAGATCCATGACTTACAATTGGTATCATTGGTTAGCTTCCCTCTAAATATCCAATGAACTATTTAAAGGGACATAGAATATTAATATTTCGATAAACAAGGTGTTAATTTGTTAAATGGGAATAATTATCATAGTTAGTGGAATAATATGCTACCCTACATCCCATCCCATAAGCTAGAAGTGAGATATATTGTAATATTAGGGGTTGAACCCACTACTGACCATTTAGCATTGAATCAAACTGAAATGTGGAATATAGAGTTGGGTTTAATGGTTAATAATGTTTTAATTATGTCTCTATCTATGTAGTAATATGGAAATGTTATTGGTCTTTATATTAACATAGAAATATGGGACAAATTTAGAAGCAACTATGATGGAACTGGAAAGGTCACTAAATCCAAATATAAAGTTCAGAAGATGTAATTTAAAGAAATTATAATGGATAATTAGAAAGATATTTATACCTATTTCACCCTGATAAAGGAGTCTGATGAAAATATTATATGATTTAGTGAGAATAAAGAAGAATCCACGATTGTTAAAAGAACTAATGAATTGTTTTTAATCGGTTTAACTCAAACAATTGATCCATGGAAGAAGGACAATAATTTAAAATTGTTGAGCTACACAACATAAACATATCTTATGATATGTGAATGTGAACTTGTTTAAAAAATAATTCAAAGGATGAAATAAAAATTTTAATCCATGAGAAAATGAAAATAAAAAGAAGAAGAGGCTTGAAAATCTAAAGAATAAGATGTTGAGTATGAAAAATATATAGATTTTTTTTCTCTTCTACCAAAGAGATTCATGATATATAAATTGCATGGAAAAGGTCAGAATCTAACTATAATTAAAAATTATAATAATATTGGTCATATTTCAATTGTTTTCCAAAATAAGTAGTTTGAAGAACCATAATCAAATTATAATCTTGACAAGATATAAAAAATGAATAAAAACTAGTTTAAATGAAAAAATAACTTTTATGTTTAATAAAGGAGAAATTATAACTCAAATATGCAATTAGATAATTAAATAACTCCCTTTGATAATTTTTAGAAAGGAATTTAATCTTCATGTAGTGTTGATGATGGAGAATAATCTAAAGAACACGAGTAGGAGTTTAATGATAAATTTGATTTCTACATGGGTTTGATAAAATGCCTCTAGAAATAAAAGAATACGATTGATAAATAAAATAACATATGTCTACATAGAAGGAAGAGTATTTAAAAATTAATTGACATACATTAAAGAGATTGAGAAGAACATCCTAAGATAAGCTGGACATGGAAGTATTAAAAAACAACTCATGAGGAATTGGCTTTAATGGAAGATAAAATAGTTAGTGAAACATACTTATGTCTCAAGAATATAACGATTAGAAAATTCTAAAAATGTATTTACTTGGGTTTTCAAGGTAAATGTATAATCAAATCATACCAATGTGAATAAATGTCCAAATTAAAAAGGTAAAATTTCAATTAATCAATTTTAAAATGTTTTATTTTATATAAATGTGAACATGTAAAAAACCACATATGAGGAAATTTAGGTAATGTAATACAAGTGGTGATATTCCGAATAAAATTAAGTAAAGTATACGATGTAGGGGATATATCCCCCTAATAAAATTGATACTCAAATTTTAAAATAATCTATTATATAAAAAACATATTTGACAATTTAGAATATTATAATAATGTTTTCACATGAAAAGTAAATTATGGATAGTATGGAAAGCATTAATTGTATCTCAAATTTTTTATACATTGTGTTCGAAAACATAAACATATATTAGAATAATCAATGACTCTTTGCTATGAAAATTATGTGGTGTCACCCATTTATTTGATTTTAAAAAGGGAGACGAGAATTGGAGTGGCTCAATATGCATAAGAAACTTATTTAGATCTTTTTTATTTTATTTTCAATAAAAGGGTACTAAATAATTCATCTAAATACACATATTAACATTGGGGAATTATGGTATGGAAGACAAATCCAAATTGGGTGGTTGTTGTTTTGAATTGTGTATTTCATACTTTTCAATAAGTTTTTATGTGTTTAGTATAGTGATGAATGTTATTAGGGGATTAATATGTATTCAAGTGAAACCATTATATATTTTTTCTTATTAAATCATCCATGCAAGTTTATATTATCATTAAGGTGTTTCCATTCTATATGGAATCAAATTCATGAGCCTATAGTTTTAAGAACATGAGTAGACAAAGGTAAGATAATTTTTATGTTAATGTGATTATTTATAAATTTTTATTCAATGAAATCAATGAAAAGTGTTGGTTGATGTTGGTAAATTGTTTATGATAAGATGAAATATTCGTTTGATTTGATTGATAAGGGTTTGAGTTGATTTTTAAAAATCATTTATTGATTTCACAACATTGAAGTTGATATAGAGAATTTATAGAAGTATTATCCCAAAGGTGAAAAATTTAAAAAGAATTTATCTTAATTTATCAATGCTGGTAAATATAGATGTAAGAATAAGATAATTCATCTATATAATAAGATTTATAAATTGATCCATATTCAACAAAAGAATTTATCATATGGGGAACATTCCATAAGACTATTGAGGGATTATAATATAATTATCTTATGTGGACTTGTTTTCTAATAGGACGTGGGTATGAAAGTTAATAGAGTTATCATAGGATAATTATCTTAAAAATACTATATTATAATACGATTGAGTTCTATAATATATATTTATATTATGTGATAAATATCGTATGGATAATTATCCTATATAGATGAAGAAAATGTTGAGATGAGTTTCACACTGTTGTATGGGATGATACATGGATATACCATGTAATTATACACACATGGGATTTAAAATGAGTTTAAAGATGTAGATTTTTAAGATTATTTCAAGGAAGGAAATACCTGAAGAATTTGGATATTCAAAAGTAATATTTGACAGGGATTTTTAATGAGCTCTTGAGGAAGATTGTACATGCTACCGAAGATCAAGGTGTTTCCAAATACAAATAGAAACATGTAAATAAAAATATTTTTACGTATAAATATATAGTTAAGAGAAATAGATTGGATATGTGTCATGAGTGATAGAACATGAAAACACTGTGAAATGGAGTTCTGAGAACCTGATTCACATCTGATCACATAGAGAAAAAGGTGATCTAAAGACAAGATTCACTAAATTAGACATACTCAAGTATTCAATGAAGGTGAATAGAATCAACATAATAATCGAATTGGTGGGAGTCTCAATAGAATCACCATTGATGAAGTTCATGGTAGAAGTATGTAAGCATGTTTGTTTCATCAGGATCATAGAGAAAGAAAATAATGAAGAAGAATGATTACATTCTACCACTGGGTCAACACAAAGAGAAAATGATATTATAACTAGGGTTTATAAATTATTGTGTAAGAGTCCCTTGATTAGAGAGTATAATCAATTATGGATGAGAAGGTGATTGGGGGGGGGTATAACCAATCATTCTCCCATCAACTCAAAATTTCATTATATTTGATATTCAGTTTATAGTAGAGAATCTATGTTTGGGAGAATATCCGTCATGGTATGGAGTAGGAATTTCTGCCAAACCTTGTAAATATTGTGTGATACTCTATTTATTTATTACTATATATAAAGGTGAGGATATGAAAAAATAATGGAGTGGATAAAAAACATTAATCTTTTGAAGAGTTTGGGGAAATTTTTTGAATAAATTATAAAATAAAAAGAGATAATATATTCACTCCTCCCCCTTTAATTGATCAAATGTATATGAGACTAAGATAATTGTGTAGGACAAGTTAATAAGAATTCTGGAATTATTTTAAGATAGATCATTTAGTAATTTCTCTATCATAATTTTTTTGATGATATGACATTTAATTTTCTAAATTTAATTAATTTATCATGGTAGAAATCATATGGGTGTCTGGAATGGTGGAATTCCAGTTCTTATAAGATAATTGTACATACAAACTAGGCTTATTTCCTTTTATTTTTGAGAAACACAAATGCATTTCAAAAAATAAGGCGATCTTGTCTCTAATGAATATTTTGGATGCTATAAAGATGCTTCTAAAAACCATTGGTTGATGTTAAAATTTCATTGATGTTTATAATGAATTACAAGAAGAAGAAGACCATCTATTGCAACTTGTGACATGTTGAGATTAGGGATTCATTATTATATCACAATTGTGATATATAGAGTTTCAGTCAGAATGTGATTTCATAAAAAATGGGAAAACCATAAATTCAGATTATGAATCCATAAATGATCTTCAAGAGAGAAGATTGATTCTCCTATTTGGATACAAATAATATGAACAAAATAAAAGGATTGTGTATAATTAGAGAAAGGATCTAGAAAATCATGATATAAAATACTCTTTTTATACTATTCCTCGTTGAATATTTTTTAATATGAACTCACTATTTTTTCTTCAGACTGGAAACATGGTACTCAACTAAAACATTATTGGGGAAAAATTTTATTTTCTTGATTATTTTTTTTTTCAAGTCAGGTACACTATTATTTAAATGTATTATATATAAAATAATTTATTAAAATTCTATAAAAATTACCAATTGATATTTAATATATTATATCTAAATATTAATAATTATTTTCATAAAATCTAATATCAAGAGGTTTTGAACTAAATAATATCACACAAATATCAAAGGAAAATTGATCTTAGTGGGACCAACTTCACCATTTTTCACTATTTATATTTGTTGGTAGAAATTCCACTAAATTAATTGTTTGAGATCCAAACGTATAATCAGTTGGGTTTCCATCTTTATATATGTTTTTCCTAGATGATATATTAATTTCAAATGAATTAATATCAATTTCAAAGGATGGTAGTTTAAATTTACCATAACTCACTCAATTTTGGATAATATTGTTTTTTTACATTCTTTCATCTATAATTTCTCTACTATTTCACTATTTCCCATCACTAATTGAATAAATTTCTACTACCATTCACAAATTTTTTTATGGAATTTCCATGTGTTATTTTGTTGAGTTTTTCTTGATGTCTGGTTTTCTCACTACATTCCATTTTGGTTCGTCCCCTTATTAATATTGAACTATATTTAAGTAGTCTAAAATCAATAAACAATTATACTGGTCTCACTGAAGACTAGTCAAATTTTAGAATCATTTTTAGTGAAGGCACGTGTGACCAAGTAAATCTCAAAAATTAAAAAAAAATGACACAGGTGGGGTTTTACTTTATCATTTATGAAATTTATTTTTCAAAAAGAATTGTTCAAATAATAAGAACTTATATCACATATTTCTTGAAATAAACAAACATCTATGTTTCGTAAAGAAGAAAAATAATCATGAAATGGATAAGATGATATAAAGAGCCACTATAAGTAATTTAATGAATCTACATCATGAAATCATTCAATAAAATATTGGATGGTCAAGGAGGAATGATTATATACTACCTAAATATTCATGAAACCCTTCATGAATTTGGATATACCAAATTTACAGAAATTATAAACTCAAAAACTCATACTACTCACTACTAGCCACATTAACAGGACTGCTTGAGGAGGAATCCCTTTCCTTCATTAAAGATTTATTTAACCTAGTGTAGTTTCTACTTCTTCAGGGGTTAAGTAAAGACATATTCCAAATGGTCGTTTTTTAGTTTTTTTAAAGGGAATACTAGTAACTAGTTTCTTTCTCTTGATGATAATATCATTGAATCATTAGAATAACTCTATGAACCAGTTATTAAAATATTATACCCTAGAAGATATAAATAGTAGTCTATAAAAAAATCTCTATTTGGTAAAAAGCGTTAAGTGGAATTCCATGCGACCAAGGATAAATTTAGGGAATTTCTAAAGTAATTTCTATATCATTATCTTTATTCCCAAATTTTTGTGGATTCCTTAAATGATACATAATAACCATTTGGTCAAAACATGGTAGAATAGTATATTATAAGAAATTACACAGAAAAAACCATATGGAGAACATAGATAGAGTTACTAAACACATGAACATAACACACAACATAATGATTCGAAAAGGACGAGAGTCATTAGGGAAGAGTGAACTAAAAGATTAAAGTTTGGAATAAATGCTCAATTTTAACAAATAAAAGAGAAACCCTAGAATTTGGTGAATCACGAATCTAGAGAAAGTGTTAATAAAAATGGGAAAAAGTAAATAATAATAATTTGATAAAAATTACAACAATTTAGTGTGGTTGGTCACTATATATACAATTTCATTAATTTTGACATGCCTCCCTAACCATTATAAGATTCAAATTTTCTATTTATGGCCCTATGAAATAGGATAGAAAGGACTCATTATCTAAATACTAAAATATAGTGTATAAAACTAACCATAATATTTCATCCATAAGGAAGAGAATTACAAAACAACATCATCTTGGATTCTCATAGTAGTTGAGAAAACAATCCTAAAATAAACCTACAGATGAAACCTATTATCCATATAATAATATAGAAGGGATCATACTTCTTAATTAGAAATGTATGTATACTCAATAGGCCAAAAACAATTCTATTATAAATTTGAAAAATATAAATTAGATGTTAGTGTAACGCCCCGACCCCAGTTACCCAGAGTTATTGCTTTATAACATAACATTGGAATTATAAAAGGAATGATGTCCCTAAAGACTGACCAGTTTAGTGTTATTGGAAACAAGATAAATACATAAGTTCAACATTACAACTTGAAATGAAATACAACACTAATTTATTCCATTAGAAACATCCAAGTCTCTTTGATTATGCCAGCAAGTCACTCATAACTAACTTCATCAGATCCATGGAAAATGAAACATAAGAAAGGGGTGAGAAGAAACACTCAGTAAGGGTATTAAATATAGTGGAAGATAACATAAACATTATGCATGATGAATAATTCAAAACACATGCCTTTATAAATAATAAACATGAACACTTTATGGAAGGAATATGAGCTGAGTAAATAATTTTATAATAAAACATAGTCATGGGTATTCTACTTTTCAAATAACCACATGAGCCATTATTATTATTTTCATAGTGAGGGAATGTATAATTCCGTACATTCTGAAAAATCTTGTCAAGGCCTCAGCCAAGATGTCTAAAAATGATTTAGGCCTCGGCCAAAACCATATATCATATCGGGAAAGGCCTCGGACAATTCCATGTCTAATTGTCTCATGAGACCTACTGATGCGTCAAGGACCTATAACAGGCTCCAACATTCACAAACTAAGTCCAATAGATTCATTATATGTAAAGGTTGAAACATAACATAAACATTCATATTAAAACATGCATACAAAATGTCAATACTTTAACAAGAAACCATGAATGATATAAAAATAACTCATCTACAGTCAAACATTTCACAGAACCTTATATAAAATATGGAATATTTGTATCATAATAAATCAACTTTAAACAAGTGTAAATTTATCAAAGGATGTTGACATAGATTAAATAGAAACTATTTGAATGAAATAACTCTTTCTATTTTGAAACCATTTAAAAGTAACATAATTATAAAACAAAACATTTATTTGGAAAATATTCTTATAAGATTTCAAGGGAATCTTATATGATGTTAGAATGGTGGAAAATAGCCGCACCCTCTGTATAACTTAAAAAAACATTCTTACTTTAATTTTATTAAAAATCTCATAAAGTAAATTGTTTGGAAAATGATGGAAATATTCATTTCAAAACATATAATGTCAAATAAGGGTATAAATGAATTGAACCCATAGTCTAGTAATTTGTAATATTTTTTTGAAATACATTTTTATGAAAACATGGATGTGGATGATAAAGAGGTCACAGTAGATACTTACGTAAAAAAACCTCGGATAATAAATATATTGTGAAATTAACCCTTATATTGTAGTTTTCCTAGGTCAATAGTATTATAACCTCCTGTATAATAGTTAAAACACTATTATTAAATTATACAAGAATAGAATACATAAATATGATATCATATATGATCCTATAATATTTCTTTGTTAATAATTTTTTAGTAGTATCATCATTTTGGGTTTTAACTGATTCATTTTCATTTATATGGTTGGTCACATAAGACATGTTTTTTATGGATAGGATGTATTTGATTCTTATACTGAATGATATAATGTTTTTAAAAATTATTTGTAATCATAAAATGACAATTATTCATGAATGATTACAATGGGGAATGAATCTCATAACATTCGTGGAGACGGTAATCCGTACGTATGCACGAGCGACAAAATCATAAAATTGATGGTGAAATCATATTTAATAGGATAGTATATCATATATACAGAATCATTAACATGTTATATTTATTATTTACATCAGTTGTAATCATTATTATACCCATCCAAATAAAGAAGTGTTTGAATAACCTACTACACCACGATGTGGAGACGGTAAGTTATACCTACACACATAGAGTGACTTTGTCATTCATATGATGGATAGAATAATGAATATGGTTGTACAATTTTTATAATAACATCATATTATATTGAAGATACTTGATTTATTATTTTATAAAAGAAACCACAAATAAAGAGGAAGTGGAATAAGAAAAGAACTTGAAAGATGCACTACTGGAATTTAGTCTTTTCCCAACGGCAGTATACCAACGGTTTGCTTAAACCATTGGTATAGTGAGCCTTTGCCAACAGTTTAAGAAAACCGTTGGCAAAGAGAATTTTGGTGGACCCTTTTCCAACAGTTCACTGGAACCGTTGGGAAAGGGTGCTAAAATCACACATTTCCCAACGGTTCAGTGGAACCGTTGGGAAAAAATCACACCTTTCCCAACGGTTCACTGGAACCGTTGGGAAAGGGGTGATAAACTCACACATTTCCCAATGGTTCCAGTGAACCGTTGGGAAATGTGTGCCTTTGCGAACGGTTTATAAAAACCGTTGGCAAAGGTTTCCCCCAAATTGCAGATCGTGATCTCCTCTCCCCATTCGGACGGAGCCCTAATCTATTCGCTCCGGTGCTCTCGCGAACCCCATCCGACTCCAATGCTCTCGCGAATCCGAACACCAGCACCCCCCATCCCAATAGGTACACCCCCATATGAATAGGTAAAATTTGATCTCAACCATATTGTTGTAGTTGTTTTAATGAATAGATTTTTTCCAGGTGTTGGTGGTTTAATTGATTATTGAAATTTATATCTAAATAGGATATTGTTTGTGTTTGTGAAGACTTCTTTAATGTTTTTGTATTCTATGTTTGGAAGGAGAGTGTTCAGAACATGTAAATCAGAGTTGGGACGTTTACATGTTTTGGATAATGGATTGTGGGAATTATGGATTGTGTTCAAACCAATTTGATATGTTTTGGATAATGGATTGTGGGGTTAGGGGGTGTCCACGGGGGTGGGTGGGTTGTCCACGGGGGTGGGCGGGGGTGTCCACAGGGGTGGGAAAGGCTGTCCACGGGGTGGGAGGTGCTGTCTAGGGGGTGTGGGCTGTCCTGGGGGTCTGGGTGGGGTGTCCTGGTGGGGGAGGGGTGTGTGGGGTGTCCAGGGGGGGTGGTATGTCTAGGTGGTGGTGGTGGGGTTGCAGGGGAGGGGGTGTGGGCTGTTTGGGTGAGTGGGTGGGGCTATCCAGGGGGGTACGGGGTGTCCAGGGGGGTACGGGGGTGGGCGGGTTGTCCACAAGGGTGGACGGGCTGTCCACGGGGGTGGTCGGGCTGTCAAGGAGGGGTGGGCGGGGTGTCCAGGGGGGGTGGGTGGGCTGGCCACGGGGGGTAGGGGTGTCTAGGGGGGTGGGCGGGCTATCCAAGGGGGTGGGGGCTGTCCATAGGGAGAAGGGGTGTCGAGGGGCGTGGGTGGGATGTCCATGGGGGTGGTTGGGCTGTCTAGGGGGTAGGGGGTGTCCACGGGGGTGGGCGGGGCTGTCCAGGGGGTGTGGGCTGTCCTGGGGGTCTGGGTGGGGTGTCCTGGTGGGGGAGGGGTGTGTGGGGTGTCTAGGTGGGGTGGTATGTCTAGGTGGTGGTGGTGGGGTTGCAGTGAAGGGGGGTGTGGGCTGTTTGGGAGGGTGGGCAGGGCTATCTAGGGGGGGTACATGGGTGGGCGGGCTGTCCACAAGGGTGGACAGGCTGTCCACGGGGGTGGCTGGGCTGTCAAGGAGGCATGGGCAGGCTGTCCAGGGGGGGTGGATGGGCTTTCCACAGGGGGTAGGGGTGTCCAGGGGGTGGGCGGGCTATCCAAGGGGGTGGGGGGCTGTCCATAGGGAGAAGGGGTGTCGAGGGGGGTGGGTGGGTTGTCCACGGGGGTGGTTGGGCTGTCTAGGGGGTAGGGGGCATCCACGGGGGTGGGTGGGTTGTCCACGGGGGTGGGCGGGGCTATCCACGGGGGTGGGAAAGGCTGTCCACGGGGGTGGGCGAGGCTATCCAGGGGGTGTGGGTTGTCTTGGGGGTCTGGGTGGGGTGTCCTGGCGGGGGAGGGGTGTGTGCGGTGTCCAGGGGGTTGGTATGTCTAGGTGGTGGTGGTGGGGTTGTAGGGGAGGGGGGTGTGGGCTGTTTGGGAGGGTGGGCGGGGCTATCCTGGGGGGGTACGGGGTGTCCAGGGGGGTATGGGGGTGGGTGGGCTGTCCACAAGGGTGGACGGGCTATCCACGGGGGTGGCCGGGCTGTCAAGGAGGGGTGGGCGGGCTGTCTAGGGGGGGTGGGTGGGCTGGCCACAGGGGTTAGGGGTGTCCAGGGGGGTGGGCGGGCTATCCAAGGGGGTGGGGGGCTGTCCATAGGGAGAAGGGGTGTCGAGGGGGGTGGGTGGGCTGTCCACGGGGGTGGTTCAGCTGTCTAGGGGGTAGGGGGTGTCCACGGGGGTGGGTTGTCCATGGGGGTGGGCGGGGCTGTCCACAGGGTGGGAAAGGCTGTCCACGGGGGTGGGCGGGGATGTCCAGGGGGTGTGGGCTGTCCTGGGGGTCTCGGTGGGGTGTCCTGGTGGGGGAGGGGTGTGTGGGGTGTCCAGGGGCGTTGGTATGTCTAGGTGGTGGTGGTGGGGATGCAGGGGAGGGGGTGTGGGCTGTTTGGGAGGGTGGGAGGGGCTATCCCAGGGGGGGGGGTACGGGGTGTCCAGGGGAGTACGGGGGTGGGCGGGCTGTCCACGGGGTTGGTCGGGCTGTCAAGGAGGGGTGGGCAGGCTGTCCAGGGGGGGTGGGTGGGCTGGCCACAGGGGGTGGCCGTGCTCTCGCGAACCCCCCATCCGAACATCATCGACCCCCGTGGACAACCCACCTTTTAACCCCAATTCCATAGATTTATACATTATTTTATTATATTATGTCTCAAATTATCTAAAATATGTGTTTGATGTTCTTCACGTGACCTATCATAATTCCTTCTCATAATCTATAGTGATCATGGGAAGATCCCATGCATGATTCATGATCACTCAAATTATTCTGCAGATCATACATAATGGAAGCCTTACAGGATGTGAGATGATTATATCTATGAAATCTACTCAGGTACCTGGTGAGGAAGTGCATATTAATTCAAAAAGGTAAATCACATATGAGGATACCCTACTAATATGGTTATGGGATGAGGCATGTTCTGATGAGATAACACATTAAGTTCTTGTTGGTTTTACATTTTTTCAATAACACATTAGTATGTTTTTTTTCACATGTGTAGTTGATACCATGATTATTTTCTTCCTTTATCATTTACTTAAATGTATTTTCTATTAAAGTTCAATCCTATTGAATTGTTTATGAAAAAATGACTTATATGAAATCTTTTTACAGAATGGACAGAAGTTGGATGTATGAAACCGATCGTATCTCAAGCGATTTTCAAAACAATTTGGAGAGCTTTATAGATTTTGTATTTCACAATGCTTCAGATAGTGGTCGCATACACTGCCCATGTTCCAATTGTGTTGGTAGACCTTGGTTGAGTCGTGAAGAAGTCAGCTACCACATAACCAAAAATGGTTTTCAAGCAAACTACTTTGTGTGGTTTCACAATGGGGAGAAAATGAAATATCAAATTGGTGATGATCGAAATGAAAGGACTGGAATGGAGAATTTGTTAGATGATCGGTTTCCATTTATTCGTCATCATGAACAAGAAAGGATTTCGACTCAAGAAGACGTCAATATGAGGACAACTGATGCATCTAGTGAAAGTGATGATATTGATAGGGTGAAAAAATTGAATGATGCTGCCACGACTCCAGTATATCGACAATGCGATAAAATGAAAAAGCTGGAATTTTTAATCCGATTGTTTCATGGAAAAACAATGTATGGGATTTCTAATACAGCAATCGATTACATTCTTAGCCTCTTGAAAGATTTTCTTCCAAATGATGCAGATATTCCCTCAAACCACTATATGCCATGGAAGTTAGTTGAAGAACTTGGATTTTCTAGAAACAAAATTCATGCTTGCCCGAAAGATTTCAGTTTCTTCTGGGATGAAACCTCTGAACGAAATGAATGTATAAAATGTGGCACATCCCGCTGGAAGTCAAAATATGATGGCACACCATCCTGTGTTCCACAGAAAGTAATGTGGCACTTTCCATTGATCCCCAGACTCCAGAATCTTTTTATGTCTGATGACATATCAATAAAAATGAGATGGCATGATACCGAGAGAAAGAAGACTAATGATGAGTTGGTTCATCCTGCAGATGGATTTTCATGGTAGAGATTTGATGCTTGAAATCCTGATTTTTCATCTGACGTGCGTAATGTGAGGCTGGGTCTTTCATGCGACGGTTTTAATCCGTTTGGGCAGATTCATACTTCGCACAACACATGGCCAGTTTTTATACACATTTATAATCTTCCCCCATGGTTGTGTATGAAAAAATCTTTCACTTTCATGAGTATACTCATATCTGGTCCTTCTGATCCCGGCATTGATATTGATGTATACATGCAACATTTAATAAAAGAGTTGAAACTTCTTTGGGATGTGGGTGTGCGCACATACGATGCATGTTCGAAAGACATATTTCAGATGCGTGCTGCGCTTATATGGACGATCAATGATTTTCCAGCTTATGCAATGATGTCTGGATGGAGCACGAAGGGAAAACTATCATGTCCAGTTTGTATGAAGAATACACGATCCAGAAGACTGAAACATTGTTGTAGTTTCAGTTTTATGGGACATCGACGATTTTTGCCAAAGGATCATCCATATAGAATGAATCGTCGAAGATTTGATAATACTATAGAGACCGATGATCCACCTCAGCGTATGTCTGGAACTGATGTGCTTAATGAATTGAAATATTTCAGTTTTTCGTTCGGGAAGGGTCAAATGAAATCTGGAAAGAGAAAGAATGTTTACACAGAAACCTGTTACAATTGGAGGAAGAGGAGTATCTTTTTTGATTTGACTTATTGGTCAACCAATTTGCTACGTCATTGCTTAGAAGTAATGCATACTGAAAATAATATATGTGAAATTTTGCTTTCAGTTCTTCTAAATGTCAAGGGGAAGACAAAATATGATTTACGATCTCGACGTGACTTGGAGGAATGGGGCATCAGACCAGAATTGCATCCTGTGCGTATCAGTGAAAATAAATGGAAACTTCCATGTGCTTCTTATGTGATGAAACCTACTGAAAAAAAACAATATTTGGAAGTATTAGAGACTATTAGAGTTCCTGATGGATATTCAAGCAACATATCTAAACGGGTCAACAGAAGAGAGTTGAAGCTAAAATCTTTGAAGACTCATGATTATCACGTTCTACTGCATGAGTTGCTTCCAATAGCAATCCGTCATCTTTTGTCCAATAATGTAAGGGTGGGTGTTATTTGGTTGTGGAATTTGTTTATAGATCTTTGTGCTAAGAAGTTTTCCAAGTCTTTCTTGCAAAAAATGTTGACAGATGCCCCATTAATTTTGTGTGAGTTGGAGAAAATATTTCCCCCATCATTTTTCACATGCATGCTGCATCTGAATGTCCATATTCCAACTGAAATACTTCTCGGAGGACCTATTTCTTTTCGTTGGATGTATCCAACTAAAAGAAATATGTTCACATTAAAGTCTTATGTTCGAAACAAGAATCATCCCGAAGGTTCTATCATGAACGGTTACTTAGCTCAAGAATGTATGGATTTCTGTTCAATGTATTTGTCTGATCTTACTACAAGAATGAACAGACCAATGAGAAATGAAGAATAACAATATGAGAACATTGAACCCAGTTTTCCATCACTTCCTCAAACATGAAGAATTCCTGGATCATATACATTGAAGACATTAAGCCATGAAGAGCGGGAGATGGCACATCACACAGTTTTGTTCAACTGTGATTTGTTCGATGACTATATCAGGTAACAAAATTGAATATGTATATCTTACATATATATCTGTTAAACTATTCATATTTTTTTATCTACAGGGAACATAAAACAATGATAAATAGGAAGCATCGTTCTTTATCATTGAGAAGGAGAGAGACTTTGCATAGCAAAGAGTTTTCTACTTGGTTAAAATTGAAGGTAAAAATATTACTGTTTAAATTAATTATTTCAATATTTACTTAAGTTTAACTTTCATTTATATTGCAGGTATTTCGTTTGTCTGCTGACTCTGTCTCTGAGGAAATAAGATCTTTGGCTTTTGGTCCTAATACCGTGGTTCGTGACTGTAAATCAATTGTTATCAATGGGTACAGATTTATTGTCACTAAACGAGCCAAAAACATGAGAACACAACATGATGGTATTATGGTTACTGCCACAACAGATTGTTATACCAGTGCATCAGATAGTAGACTGCGACTTGAAAATGTGGGTTATTATGGAGTCGTTGAGAAAATAATAATATTGGATTATTACTCTCATGGACGAGTCACAATGATGAAATGCCATTGGTTTGATTTTATGACGAGTCATGGCACATTTATTGATGATTGTGGATTTCGAGTAATTAATATGACCCGCACTCTTGCTACCGAAGAACCATATGTGTTGGCATCAATGGCTAAACAAGTTTTTTATGTCAAAGATCAACTTCAACCTGAATTTGGTGTCATAATTGAAGTAATTCCAAGACATATTTTTGATGATGCTGATGATGGAATTGACACTATCCTTATTTCCATTGGAACCAATCCATTTATTTCTTTTGATGACTCCAATAGCTCAATTTTCAGAGTTGATTGTAAACCTGAAGTTGTGGTTGGAAATATATAGAATCATTCATCCATGTTCTAAATTATTTTGGTTTACCTCAATTTGGGTTTTTAAGGTTGGAAATATTCATATTTATTTAGTATTGATCACAAATATGTTTTAGCTGACTTGACCGTTATGTGAATTTTCAATGTTTATTGGTTACTGTTTTATTTGAATTTCATTTTCTAATTTGGAATTGAACTGTATTCAAACCAAATAAAACAATATTTCTAACTTGGTGAACATTACAACTTGTATGTTTTATTAAATTCATTCAAGCTCTTCTAAAACAATTGATAGCTAAATTACCAATGAATCCCCTCATTCCCTCATATATTTAGTTTTTTGGTTTACACATTAATTTTATTTTTCTAATTAATTACATATTTGTTTTCAAATGCAGGAAATGCAGCCCATTGAAGAGAGACGAAGAAGAAAAATGGTGGAGAACAATCGACGGATGGAGGAGATGGGCATTCCACCATTAGTGCCTACAGTGAGTACTTTATTTCAAATATATATATATATATATATATATTTACAGAATATATAATGTCATGTGATTAATTTTTTTTGTAAACTTTTTTGTAGGATCCACCATTACGTTGACAGTTATTATACGAGGAGCCTAGTACTGGTCCTAGTACTCAGGCCGGTGGTACGAGGAGGGTTCGTACCAGAGGTGGACGTAGAGCTGCGCGTGCCCGAATAGACCCTGCCCCTCCCACTGACATTTCAGCCTTCCCACATTCTGATCCCGGTGTGTCGTTAGGGACACATGGGGTATTTAGGCCTCCCATGTTTTCGCTACCTTCTGCATCTTCTACCCCATCATTTTCACATCTCATGATGATTCACACTCCCCAGTCAGCATCAGGTCATACAGTTGATCCATCTTCTTTTCCTTCTACTTCTGTCTCTCCGAGATTTTATATTCCGTCGTCTTCGACTCCTATTCCACCAGAGGGTGTTCCATCAGGTTCTGTGGATCCGGCGCCACTCATTGATCAGACTATCGCTGGTATATTTATAAAACCCTAAAAAAAATTTATAGCAATATTTATTTTCATTATAACATGTTATGATAAAATATTTGTTTTTCTTTCATGACAGATACATCTACTGACAGGAGGTGGGGGCGGGGCCGTACACGCATGCGTTCGGTGTGGAACCGTCGCACACAGGTTATGGTGGAATATAATGAAGACAATCATATGGTTGAGAAAACAGGGAAGCAATGTCGGAGTTTTCTGGCGACGCTTGCCAAATACTCCGACATCATTCCCGTCAGCCCGCTGTCGTGGAGACATTTGCCACATACGGTCAAAGATAGAGCTTGGGCAGAGATATGGGTAAAAAAATCTATTGTATTTAATGCAATGAATTATTTTTGTATTTATATGAATTAATATTTTGATTTAAGCTTCGATTTAATTTTCCTGATGGTGAGGGTGAACGACTGGAACGTCTAAAGGATTTAGGTGAGCTTTGAAGAGCCTACAAGCATGAGCTGTATATTGGCTGGCGTGCTAGAGTTGGCACTGAGTTAGAGGCAGTACCATTCGTGGATGATTGTCCTATAGAGCAGTATCATCAGATGATTACTCATTGGACGAGTACCCGGTTTAAGGTATGAATTACATTTGAGGTATTTAAATAATAACTTTCAAGTTTTTCATTAATATTATCCTTTGCATTATCGAATTTTATTTAGGAATAATCTGGAAAAAATAAAATAAACATTGATGCAAAAAAATACCTCCATACAATAGGACGCACGATGATGTCGGATCATGAGAGGCAGCAGGTATGACAATTGTTTATAAGTTTTCTTTACGACATACAATTTCTTTTGTTTCCTCAATTATTTAATCATTTGCTAAAGTTTTTATATAACTTTTGTTTTCAATGTCATTGTAGAGGCAAGTACAAAATATTGAAGGACGTGTGCCTCGAGCAAAACAGTTTTGCTCGAGTAGACGAAAAAAGGATAGAAGTGCTGTCAACGAAGCGACTCAGCAGCAGATTGTAAGTTTTAATCTGTTGATTTTATATTTTAATATCTATTTCGTAACTTAATAATATATTTATATTTGTAACAGGATTCTTTAGAGGCCCTCGATACCCAAGAAGCAGACAATTTTGGGCCATCTGATCACTTACATCAGGTGTTGGGAGAGGATCATTCTGGCAGAGTACGCTGCCGACCTAGGATAGCCCCGATGAGGTATTAGCCTGCCTCAGGTATGAGTTCTAGTGACAACGAGCTGCAGCAAGTTAGGGCACAGGCAGAACATGATGAGAAAATGGCCACAGAGATGGTAGAACAGTCTGCTAGGGCAAACAATGCATTTATGAAATTTATTGAAGTTCTACGTCCAACACTTCCCAGAAGTGGCCAGCCCAGCGATTGATGAATACATGTCGTCGATACATTCTATATATGGTGCACTAGGTGGCAGTTCCAGTGGTGGTCAGGCCGATGTCCAGCTTGAAGATGATGATGGCGAGGAGTCTGATGCGGAAGAGGAGGGAGATGAGGAGGGCGAGGAGGAGGGCGGAGGCGAGGAGGAAGGCGCTATGGAGGGTGAGGATGATGAGAAGAACGATGACGAGGGTGATGATGATGATGATGATGGTGATGGTGATGCTGATGTGGGACATATTGATCTGTTACATTTTTGACTTATATTACTGAGATTTGATGTTTAATCTATTCTAGTTGTTGGTTTTATCTAGACTTGTAGTATAGTATTGGAGTTGAGTTATTTTTTTATATTGTCTGTTTTGATGGATGTTGTTGTCTTTTAGTGGTTGTGTGTTTGAGAACTCCCTGGAAAACCCCCCCTCATTATTGGACCCTGGACAACCCCCCTCCCCCTTGGACCTCGAACACCCCCCAAACACCCCCCGGACAGCCCCGCGGACAGCCCCCTGGACAGCCCCCCGTACAGCCCCCAACCCTCCACCCTGGACCCTGGATAGCCCCCCAGACAGCCCCCCCAGACAACCCCCTCACCCTCCCCCTTGGACCCCGGACAACCCCCCACAAACACCCCCTGGACAGCCCCCTGAACAACCCCGGACAACCCCCTGAACAACCCCTGAACAACCCCTGAACAACCCCTCAACACCCCCCTGAACAACCCCCGGACAGCCCCCTGAACAACCCCGGACAACCCCCTGAACAACCCCTAAACACCCCCCGGATAGACCCCGCACAACCCCCCCACCCTCCTCCTTGGTCCCCAGACAGCCCCTCAGACACCCACCAGACAGCCCCCCCGGACAGCCCCCGCTGACAGCCCCCTGGACAGCCCCCAACCCTCCACCCTGGACCCCGGATAGCCCCCCAGACAGCCCCCCGGACAACCCCCCCACCCTCCCCCTTGGACCCCGGACAACCCCCCAAACCCCTCCCGGACAGACCCCTGAAAAACCCCGGACAACCCCCTGAACAACCCCTGAACAACCCCTAAACAACCCCTGGACAACCCCCTGAACAACCCCCAGACAGCCCCCTGAACAACCCTAGACAACCCCCTGAACAACCCCGGACAACCCCCTGAACAACCCCCAAACACCCCCCCCCCGGACAGACCCCGCACAGCCCCCCCACCCTGTTCCTTGGTCCCCAGACAGCCACCCGGACACCCACCGGACAGCCCCCCCGGACAGCCCCCCGGACAGCCCCTCCACCTTCCTTAATTTAATTAGCTCTGAAATGTTTCATATCACAATCAACTAAAATCTAATCCATATCATATGTGACGTGTACGAATCAACCCCGCCTCAATCCGAGGCGCGGTGTGGTCGGAACAACTCAAAGTGTATGTCTTTTGTTTCAAAAGGACATCATTTTAAGTGAAAAACATCAACTGGCATACGGAAAACCGGCCAAACGCATTCGGATTGTGTTGATTCTTTAAGACAACGATCCATGGGTCATTTGAGACGTGTAGAAGTCAACCCCGCCTAAATCTGAGATGCAGTGTGGTCAGGACCACTCTAAGTGACTTTTTTTTGTTTAAAATGGACAATATTTTAAGTACATAAGGAAAACCGACCAAACGCATTCGGTTTCTGTTGAAACTTTACGATAACAATCCATGGGTCATATGTGACATGTACGAGTCAACGAAACCTCAATCCGAGGCGCGGTGTGGCCGACACAACTCAAAGTGTCTCTATTTTGTTTAAAATGGACTTCATTTATAGTGAAAACAAAAAATGACATACAGAAAACCGACCAAACGCATTCGGTTTCTGTTGAAACATTAGGAGAATGATCCATGGGTCATATGTGAAGTGTACGAGTCAACGCCACATCAATCTGAGGCGCGGTGTGGCCGACACCACTCAAAGTGTCTCTATTTTGTTTAAAATGGACTTAATTTTTAGTGAAAACAAAAAATGACATACGGAAAACCGACCAAACGCATTCGGTTTCTTTTGAAACTTTAGGAGAACGATCCATGGGTCATATGTGACGTGTACGAGTCAAAGACACCTCAATCCGAGGTGTGGTGTGGCCGACACCACTAATAAATCACTCTCCCGTATTTGTCGTCTGATTTCAGGCCATTCCGACTTCGTTCGGCCCGTTTGGACCCCCCTCACGCGCGTTTACGAAGCGCGCACATCATTTAAAACACAAATATTGAGCCATACCGCGCAAACCGAACGTCCGATTGACATTCCGTCTGCGCGTACACGTCAAGAATAATAATTAGAATGTTTCACAGTGGTTTTAGCTCAATCTGAGGTCGTCCGCTATGAATTTGACCATTGGACGCCCGTTTTGGCCGTTTATGACACCAGAACTGCATTGTCAGTCCCCGCGGGCACACGGCATGTCCAATTGACGTGCCGTCTGCTTGAACAATTCAGAAATCACTCACCCGTATTTTTCGTCTGATTTCAGGTCATTCCGACTTCGTTCGGCTCGTTTGGACCCCCCTGACGCGCGTTTACGAAGCGCGTGCATCACTTAAAATACGAATATTGAGCCGTACCGCGCAAACCGCACGTCTGATTGACGTGCCGTCTGCGGGTAAACGTCACGAATAATAATTAGAATGTTGCACGGTGGTTTCAGCTCAATCTAAGGTCGTCCTCTATGAATTTGACCATTGGATGCCCATTTTGGCCGTTTATGACACCAGAACTGCGTTGTCGGTCACCGCGGGCACACGGCACGTCCGATTGACGTTCCGTCTGCTCGACCACTTCATAAATCACTCTCCCGTATTTTTCGTCTGATTTCAGGCCATTCCGACTTCGTTTGGCTTGTTTGGACCCCCCTCACGTGCGTTTATGACGCGCACGCATCACTTAAAACATGAATATTGAGCCGTACCGCGCAAACCGCACGTCCGATTGACGTGCCGTCTGCGTGTACATGTCAGGAATAATAATTAGAATGTTGCACGATGGTTTCAGGTCAATCCGAGTTTGTCCGCTATGAATTTGACCGTTAGACGCCCGTTTTGCCCGTTTATGACACCAGAACTGCGTTGTCGGTCACCGCGGGCACACGGCACGTCCGATTGACGTGCCGTTTGCTCGACCACTTCATAAATGACTCTCCCGTATTTTTCGTCTGATTTAAGGCCATTCCGACTTCGTTCGGCCCATTTGGACAACCCTCACGCGCGTTTACGAAACACGCACATCACTTAAAACACGAATATTGAGCCGTACAACGCAAACCACACGTCCGATTGACGTTCCGTCTGCGCGTACATGTCACGAATAACAATTAGAATGCTTCGCGGTGGTTTCAGGTCAATCCGAGGTCGTCCGCTATGAATTTGACCGTTGGACGCCCGCTTTGGCCGTTTATGACACCAGAACTGCGCTGTCGGTCACCGAGGGCACACGGCAGGTCCGATTGATGTGCCGTCTGCTCGACCACTTCATAAATCACTCACCCGTATTTGTCGTCTGATTTCAGGCCATTCCGAAATTGTTCGGCCCGTTTGGACCACCCTCACGCGCGTTTACGAAGCGCGCGCATCACTTAAAACACGAATATTGAGCCGTACCTCGCAAACTGCACGTTCGATTGAAGTTCCGTCTGTGCGTACACGTCACGAATAATAATTATAATGTTCACGGTGGTTTCAGCTCATTCCGAGGTCGTCCGCTATTAATTTGACCGTTTGACGCCCGTTTTGGCCGTTTATGACACCAGAACTGCGTTGTCGGTCACCGCGGGCACACTGAATGTCCGATTGACGTGCCGTCTGCTCGAACACTTCATAAATCACTCTGCCGTATTTTTCATCTGATTTCAGGCCATTCCGACTTCGTTCGGCCCGTTCGGACCCCCCTCACGCGCGTTTACGAAGCGCGCGCATCACTTAAAACATGAATATCGAGCCGTACCGCGCAAACCGCACGTCCGATTGACGTTCCGTCTACGCATACATGTCACAAATAATAATTAGAATTTTTCACGGTGGTTTCAAGTCAATCTGAGGTCGTCCGCTATGAATTTGACCGTTGGACGCCCGTTTTGGCCGTTTATGACACCAGAACTGCTTTGTCGGTCACCGCGGGAACACGGCACGTCCGATTGACGTGCCGTCTGCTCGACCACTTCATAAATCACTATCCTGTATTTGTCGTCTGATTTCAGGCCATTCCGACTTCGTTCGGCCCGTTTGGACCCCCCTCACGCGCGTTTACGAAGCGCGCGCATCACTTAAAACACGAATATTGAGCCGTACCGCGCAAACCGCACGTCCGATTGACGTGCCGTCTGCACGTACAAGTCACGAATAATAATTAGAATGTTTCACGGTGGTTTTAGTTGAATCCGAGGTCGTCTGCTATGAATTTGACCGTTGGACGCCCGTTTTGGCCGTTTATGACACCCGAACTGCGTTGTCGGTCACCGCGGGCACACGAGACGTCCGATTGACGTGCCGTCTAGTCGACCACTTCATAAATCACTCACCCGTATTTGTCGTCTGATTTCAGGCCATTCCGAAATCGTTCGTCCCATTTGGACCACCCTCATGCGCGTTTACGAAGCGCGCACATCACTTAAAACACGAATATTGAGCCGTACCGCGCAAACCGCACGTCCGATTGACGTGCCGTCTACACATACACGTCACGAATAATAAATAGAATGTTTCACGGTGGTTTCAGCTCAATCCGAGGTCGTCCGATATGTATTTGACCGTTTGACGCCCGTTTTGGCCGTTTATGACACCAGAACTGCGTTGTCGGTCACCGCGGGCACACGGGACGTCCGATTGATGTGCCGTCTGCTCGAACACTTCAGAAATCTCCCACCCGTATTTGTCGTCTGATTTCAGGACATTCCTACTTCGTTCGGCCCGTTTGGACCCCCCTCACGCGCGTTTACGAAGCGCGTGCATCACTTAAAAGACGAATATTGAGGCGTACCGCACAAACCGCATGTCCGATTGACGTGCCATCTGCGCGTACACATCACAAATAATAATTAGAATGTTTCACGGTGGGTTTAGCTCAATCTTAGGTTGTCCGCTATGAATTTGACCATTGGACGCCCGTTTTGGCCATTTATGACACCAGAACTGTGTTGTCAGTCACCGCGGGCACACGGCACGTCCGATTGACGTTCCGTCTGCTCGACCACTTGATAAATCACTCTCCCGTATTTTTCGTCTGATTTCAGGCCATTCGGACTTCGTTCGGCCCGTTTGGACCCCCCTCACGCGCGTTTACGAAGCGCGCACATCACTTAAAACACGAATATTGAGTCGTACCGTGCAAACCGCACGTCCGATTGACGTTCCGTCTACGCGTACACATCACAAATAATAAATATAATGTTGCAAGGTGGTTTCAGCTCAATCCAGAGATGTTGTGTGGCCAGCACCACTCAAAGTGTCTGTCTTTTGTTTCAAAATGACGTCATTTTAAGTGAAAAGCATCAACTGACATACGTAAAACTGACCAAACGCATTCCGAATATGTTGATAACTTATCCCAACAATCCATGGGTCATATTTGACATGTACGAGCCAACTCGGGATAAATCTGAGTTGTGGTGTGGCCATGATAAGTCAAAGTGACTCTCTTTTGTTTAAAATGGACACCATTTTAAGTACATACGAAAAATGACCAAACGGATTCGGTTTTCTTTGAAACATTAGGAGAACGATCCATGGGTCATATGTGACGTGTACGAATCATCCCCGCCTCAATCCGATATGTGGTGTGGCTGAAACCACTCAAAGTGTCCGTCTTTTGTTTCAAAAGGACGTCATTTTAAGTGAAAGGCATCAACTGACATACGAAAGAACGACCAAACACATTCTGATTGTGTTTATATTTTAGCACAACAATCCATGGGTCATTTGTGATGTGTACGAGTTAACCCCGCCTCAATACGAGGCGCGGTGTGGCCGACACCATTCAAAGTGTCTCTCTTTTATTTAAAAAACACTTCATTTTAAGTGAAAACAACAACTGACATACGGAAAACTGACCAAACGATTTTGGAATATGTTGATACTTTAGGACAATGATCAATGAGTCATTTGGGACATGTACGAGTCCACCTCGCCTCAATACGAGGTACGGTGTGACCGGTATCCATCCAGATGTATGTATTTTTATTAAAATGGATATCATTTCGATTAAAAATATATGGTATATGAAAAACCAATCAAATTATGAATTGAATTCCGGATTCCACATATGATTGTCATCTAAATTTTAAAATGAATTCTAAATTAATTATGTATGTTTATAATTATGTTATGAATTCTACTTTAATTATGGATGTGTATATTTTCAGGATGCATTATATGTGTTGGTTGGTTGGTTTGCATTATTTGTATGTGTTGGTTTGTTCTCTATATGTATGCATTATATGTGTTACAGGTACAAAAATTCGATTGAAAAATGAATTGAAAATGAGGGCATAATTGGATTGAAAATTGAATTGAAACCGAGACCTGCTGTGCAAATTGCAGGCTGCTGTGCAATTTGCACAGCAAAGCCTATGCCAACGGTTTGAAAACCATTGGCATAGGCTCTATGTAGCTGTTTTTACCAACGGTTCAAGGAACCGTTGGGATATCCTATTGAATGGTTATTTTTACCAACGGTTTTTAAACCGTTGGGAAAGAATTTCTCTATTCATTTCCCAACGGGCCAAACCGTTGGGAAAGGCCTTTCCCAACGGTTTGGCAGAACCGTTGGGATAGGTTGATTTTTTCTAACCTATCCCAACGGTTCTCTGTAAACCGTTGGGAAAAGCCTTTCCCAACGGCTTACTTCCCCACGGTTTGCAGAACCGTTGGTATAACATATACCAATGGTTTTGCAGCCTTTCCAAACGGTTCTATACCGTTGGGAAATTCTGGATTTCCAGTAGTGATGTGATGAAATATTTACCTATTCTTCGGGTTATTCCTTTAGATTTGATCAAAATAGAACCATAGATTGGCTTTATGACCAAATGAAGGCCTCTAGAATGAAGGTGGAAATTTTGTGAGGATATTTGGGCAGAGGTCGGCCGATCCAAATGGCTTTGGTGGTGTGATTCTGAAGGAAGGGGACAGACCCTTTTATAAGAGAGGTGAGGGTCACTTTAGCAAAAGCCTGAAATATTAATTTATAAAAAAATAATTTTCGGTTTATAATGGCTCCAAAATTATTTATTTCTAGGTTAAGGAGAGTATGGATCGAAAAAATCTCAACCGAAAAGTTTTAGATAGGTTTAGGTTACCATATTAACCATATCCTTCCAATTTAACTCTTAGTTAAATAGTTTGACATTTACCATGTCTCTTTGTATTAATTTATTATGTGGATATTAAACATACTATAACAATCCAATAGAAACCTAAGTGGTTCATTATTAATATATGTAATCTTATCTATGTACATTTTCCAATCATTATATTTTTTGGAGTATTATATCAATTAATAATATAGTATTTGTTTTCAAATCTCAATTATGTAAATTTTGACACTATTTAGTATTTAGTTTTTTTGAAAGTCAACAAAACATGATTACTTTGAAAAAAATAAATTGAATGAACCCTATAATGTCAAATTCACTTATAAAATTATTGGATGTCATAAAAACATTGAAATTATATTTATTATAATATTTATAATACCATTTATTTGATGTTTTTATTAATAAGGTAATTACTGTATCACCATTGTGTCATAAATGAATTTATTTATTTAAGGTATAAAAATTATATATAAAATACCATTATGTAGGAAATATTTTTATATTTCTAATTAGTATTTATAGTCAAAATTATAACTTATATAACCTCATTTAAAAATTGTTTTACTAAAAGATATATGTTTATGTCATTTTTCTCTTCACATTAAATAAATTAATATAAAGTGTCATTATCACTCTCAAGTGGCTCCATGGGTCCCAAAATTGACCCAAGGATTACCATGGTCAGAAATGTATAAAAAAATAGGAATGGGACAAATTTTAGGGAAATTTAATATTGTTATATTATTATTTTTTACCCTTATTTACAGGATTTACCATTTAACCATGGTAAATAAAATATTTACCGAAGTAATTATTCATGATTTCTAAAAATAAAAGTTACCTATTTTCACTATTTAGATCAACTAATTACAAATATGGAACCCATTATTCGGAATTAAAAACATAGAAGTGGCAGAAATTAATTTAAAATTAATTCCCGTTGTCAAAACATAAAGCTTGTTTTTAAGAAATAATAACTTTCAAAAGATTGACACTTGTATTTGTATAGTTAAAATGTGAAATTACATAAATTGACCAATATTAAATTAAATGATAAAAATATAATCTAATGATACTTTAAAACCACTGAAATTTATAATTTAACAGTATAAATTATTTTGATTAAAAAAGGTTGTTTTTAATTAAAATTTAGTATTTTCCTTATTCAAAAAAAATTTATAGTTTTCAGAAAAGTAATATAAATTCACCCGAAGATAATTTTGATATTCTGAATTCATTAATTAAGTCCATTTTTAAATATAAAATTTATAAAATTTCTAAAATTGGCTATTACTATTCATAACAGATAGTTTGATTGGTCGCGGTGTGTTAGAGTCTCGAAGTTCCGTACAATGAAAGATATTGCATTATTCAAAAGGAAATGTGCAGTGAATGCTTGGGATGTTACATTATCCCCTCCTTAAATTAATTTCATCATCCAAATTTCTAGACTATTACTGCATAAAAATATTCTGGTGGTTCTTCATCATAAGTTCCTCGGGATCCCACATTGCCTCTTTCATCTTATGGTTTCTCCATAGAACATTTACCAAATGAGATGTCCAATTTCTCAACACTTGTTCTCTGGTATCATGAATCTTTACAAGCTCTCCAAAATAAGATAGATCAGGTTCCAGTTCAATTTCATCAAAGGTGAGTACATGTGTTGGGTCATGCTTGTATTTTCTCAATAATGATACATGGAACATATCGTGAACTTTGAAGAGACTTGGTGGAATTGCCAAATGGTAAGCAATAACACCAATTCATTCTAGAATGTCGAAAGGTCTGATGTACCTAGGACATAATTTACCCTTCTTACTGAATCGTATAACTCCCTTCCATGGACATACCTTCATTAAAACATGATCTCCTACCTGACATACGAAATCCTTCCTTTGGTTATCAACATAGCTCTTCTGCTTACTTTGGGCTACTTTGATATGGGTTTGGATAACCATAACATTTTCACTCATTTTATCAACATGTTCTGGACATATGAGTTTTCTTTCACCAACATCATCCCAATAAATTGGTGTGAGACAACTCTTTCCATATAACGCTTCATATGGTGCCATCTGAACACTTGAATGTAAGCTATTGTTATAGGAAAATTCTACAAGAGGTAAATATTTATCCAACATACTTTGAAAATCATGTGAGCAGGAAATCAACATGTCTTCTAGGGTTTGAATAGTCAGTTCTAATTTTCCATCACTTTGAGGGTGGTAGGCAGTGCTCAAACGAAGTTCAGTACCCCTGGATTTCTAAATAATTTTCTAAAATCTTGATGTAAATTGGGTATCATGATCAAAATCAATCAATAGGGGTACTACATGAAGTCTTACAACTTCATTAATATATGGTCTTTCTAAACTTTCAAGTGGTAAATCATTTCTTATAGAAAAAAATGTTCATACTTGGTTAGATGATCAATAATGACCCATATTTCATAATTTATTCCTACTGTCTTTGGTAGTCCCATGACAATGATCATCGTAATATCATCTCATTTTCAATCTGGTATGGGAAGAGGTTGAATGAATTCTCTATTTTGTTGTCATATAGCTTTCACTTGTTGGAAAAATATACTTATTGACACAAAATAAAAATTTTTTCTTTTCATGTTGTCCCTAAAAAATGTTCTTTCAAATATCTATACATCTTGGTGCTCTCAGTGTGTATAGGGAAATTGAAGCTATGAGAATCATCCACAAATTACGTTTTTAGATCAGGTATATATGGAACACAATTTTTCATCCCAAATTTCATAATTCCATCTTAATATATGAAGTCAGTCAATCTCCAACCATTTACAGCTTTAATATTCTTTCAAAACTCCCTCTCATCAGTCTAAGAATTTTTTATCCTTTCTAGTAAATATGGTTTGGCAACCATTTTAAAACGTATTGACGTTTCACCTTCCATGGTTATTCTCGTGACCATTTTTAATGGATCCATGTATATATGATTCTTTTCAACTCTCATATTGTTCAAAACTCCATGATCCTTTCTACTCAAAGCATTTTCCACCTTATTTTCCTTCCCCATGTGGTAGTGTATTGTGTAATAATAATCCATGAGTAGTTAAAACCATCTAATTTTACTCTTGTTTAGTTCTTCTGGTGAAAAAATATACATCAAACTATTTTGATCAGTATAAATCTCACATTTTTTCACCATAGAGATAGTGTCTCCATATCTTCAGAGTAAAGATTACAGCTGCTAACTCAAGATCATGAGTGGGATTTTTTTTCTCATGAATTTTTAGTTCTATTGATGCATAGGAAATAAATCTATCATTTATCATAAGGACAAATCCAATTCCTTTATTTGAAACAAAACTATAAATAATAAACCCATCATTCCCTGATGGTAGAGTCAAGATAGGAGCATTCTCTTCAGTTCTTCAAAACATTCTTCACACTCTTTTCTTCAAAAAAATTTAACCCCTTTATGAGTGAGCTTCGTTAATGGGTTATCCAGCCAGGAAATATTTTCTATGAAATGTCTATAATAACCTGCTAAAACAATAAAATGGCGTACCTAAGTTATATTAGTCATGCTGGCGATTCTTGGATTTTGTTTCTTGAAGGATCAATAGAGATTAAATCATTAGAGACAATATGGCCAAGAAAAGAAATCTCTTGAAGCCAGAATTCACATTTGATAAACTTCCAATATAATTCATTTCATCTGAGGGTTTTCAGAATAGTGTGCATGTGATTTTCAGGATCTTTGTAGCTTTTTTTGTATACCAAGATATCATCACCAAATACCACTACAAATTCTTCAAGATATTCCTTTAAAACTCTATTCTTTAAATCTATGAAGACAGAGGGTGTATTAGTCAATCCAAATGGCATTACTGTAAAATTATACTGCTCATACCTAGTTTGAAATATTGTTCTCGAAATGACTCCCTTCTTAAAAAAAATGATGATATCCAGATCGAAGGTCAATCTTTGAAAAATATTGAGCTCCATGTAGTTGGTCGAATAAATCATCAATGCGATGAAGGGGATACTTGTTCTTTATTGTTATATCATTGATCTCCCTGTAGTCAATGTACAACCTCATTGATCTGTCTTTCTTCTTAACAAAAAGGACATGGGCTCACCATAGAGAAACCCTAGGTCGAATAAATCCCTTATTACTCAATTCATCTAGTTGTTTCTTTAGTTCCACTAATTTCATAGTGTCTATTCTATAAGGAGTCATTGATATGGTCCGTGATCTGGGAATTAAATCAATGGAAGACTTAATTTCTTGTTCTAGAGGATGTCCAGGTAAATCCTCTGGAAACACCTCAACATATTCTTTCACAATAGGTACATCCTCTATTCAAACATTCTTTTCCTAACCCATAATTATTTCATTCTCATCCCCCCAATTATTGAATTTAGTTGAGAAATTGTAGGTGGATATAGATAAGAATATAATGGTGATGTTTCTTCTCTAAAGATAAAGTACTCCTTATCATCATCGAGAATTTCAACCTCGTTCTTCTCACAATAAATTTTCGCATCATGGTCTGAAATCCAATACATACAGAGGATTATATCAAATTCAATCTTGGGTATGATGATTATATCCATAGATAAATGTAGTTTATATGCCTTAATATGGACTAATTCAGAAAACCTTGTTACAATGATACCTTCCTTAAGATTCTTGACTAACAACTCCCTTGTTAAATTAAATTGGAAATATCCTATTTTATTAGGAAACTGGGAAGATATGAAATAATAAGATGATCTAGAATCAAATGAAGCATTCGATAATCTTGATGAAACCTTTAATTTACCTACCACCAAAACTTTTTGAGATTAAACCTTAGCAGTAGTGATCACAAAAGATTGACCTTGATCTATTGTTTTTTTCTGAGGTATTTTTCCCTGATTCTTAGGAAATTCATTTGCATAATGTCCCATCTTCCTACAATTGTAGCATTAAACATTGGTAGCTTCTTTCTTACCCTTACAATCCCTTTTAAGATGGCCTTTCTATCCACAATATTAGCACACTTCTTCTCCTTTTAGACAGGAACCAGGGTGCTTCCTTCCACAATTATCACAGGGTGGAAACTCAACTCTTCCCTTCTTCCATTTTTCCTTATTTCATTTCCTAGAGTGTTCGACAGATCTTTTATTCTCTTGCTTTGCTTTAAAGTCATAAGATTTAGAGAATTTATTTTCTGTCTTGATAGCACATGAGACAATATCTTCATATTATGAAAAGGATTTCAAGACTAATTATTTACGGTGAAATGGTTTTAACACATCAATGAAATGATCAATAATACTTTATGGGTTACGTATATAATCTGGTTCACGCTTTGCTAACCTTGTGAAGATAGATTCATAATTTGTGAAATTCTCATCCTTTTTTTGTCTCAGACTCAGAAATTCTCTTTCCATATCCAATCGATGGTCACATGGAAATTATTTTTTTAAAAAAAGATCTTTAAACACCCACCATTCCATACTTGATACATCGTCATCCTCATTTTTGTTGTGAATTAATGACCACCATTGATTTGCATCTCCGGTGAGGCGATAAAATTCAATGACAACTTTTTCCCATTCGCTTCTCCCCAAAGCATGAAATATTTTTTCTAAGGAACTTATCCATTTTTCAGCTTCAAATGGATTTTTATACCAATTGCATGTTTGGTGGTTTTTTCCTCATGAAGTGATCAAACATTAGTCCTCTGCGTTGTGGATTAGGGTTCTCCCTACGGGTAAGGTTATTATTCACAACCTGACTGAGTTGTCCCAATATAGTGATAAGATGATCAACACCAATTGCATCACCATATCTACTATAATTATCTTGAGCAGGAGGGAAATACCTACATGGATTACGTTCATTGAAAATTTTTCCATTCCTTCCACTAGTTTCCATTTCTAAAAAATGGCAAACAGAAGATTATTTTATGAACCACAATACATAATTATGAACTTGTAAAACACTTAACAAAAATTGAATAGTTAATGGATATAATCCATAATAATAAAAATGTTTTCATTGAGGAGTTATATAATAACAAATACTTCATAATGGTTTGTAAAGAAAATGGAAATTATCGTAAGAATATCCCACGGGAGTGTCGTAACCAAGAGTGCAGCAAGGCCCATTTTCTTGAACCAGTTCCCGTTCGAGTCTTGCTCAAAGAGGTGTTTTAAGGTTTTACCCCTAGGTATATCTGTGCTGGAGCTTCCCTTACATGATCATATCCAGAAAGAGATGTTTTTCCTGGAAAAATCACAATATCTCTACAGTACCAAAATTCTAGGAAGTTCTTCTATAGTAATCCTCAAACTCTATCTTAGGGTAATGTGCTCTAATAATAGTTCTTCTAAATCTAGTTTCCAAGGGTCGTACTAAACTTCATCTCATAACAACTATAACACCCCGACCCTAGTTACCCAGAGTTGGTGCTTTATTACATAACATTGGCATGATAAAAGGAATCATCTCCCTAAAGACCAATCAGATTAGTATTATTTGAATCAATATAAGTACATACGTTCAACATTACAACTTGAAAAGAAATATAACACTAATTTATTCCTTTATAAACCTCCATGCCTCCTAGATTATTCCTAGAAGTCACTCATAACTAACTTCTTCATATCCTAGCAAAATAATACATAAGAGAGGGGTGACCCTAAAATCTCAGCAAGGGTAAGAATTACATCGGAAGATAACGTAAACATTATGCATGATGAATAATTTAAAACACATGGATTCACAAATAATAAACAAGAACACTTTATGGTAGGAATATGAGATGAGTAAATAAATCCATAATAAAACATATTCATGGGTATTCTACTAGTCAAATAACCACATGATCCATCATTATTATTTTCATAGTGAGGGAATGTATAATTCCATACATTCTGAAACATCTTGTCCAGGACTTGTCCAAGACATCTAAAAATGATTTAGGCCTCATCCAAAACCATATATTTAATTGGGAAAAGGCCTAATCCAATTACATGTCTAATTGTCTCATGAGACCTTCCGATGCAACCAGAAGCTATAGCGGGCTCCACCCGTAACATACTAAGTCCAATACATTCCTTATATAAAAAGGTTGAAACATAACATAAACATTCGTATTAAAACGTGCATAAGAAATGTCAATAATTTAACCATAAACCATGAATGGTATAAAAATAACTCATCCATAGTCAAAAATATCACAAAAACTTAAATACAATATGGAATATTTTTATCATAATAAATAAACTTTAAACAAGTGTAAAATTTATTAAAGGATGTTGACATTGATGAAATGAAACTATTTGAAAGAAATAACTCCTTCTATTTTGAAACCATTTAAAAGTCAAATAATTATAAAATAAAATATTTATTTTGAAAATTTTATTTATATGATTTTATGGGAAGATTCAATGATGTTATAATGGCAGAAAATAGCTGCAAACACCATATAAGTTAAAAAAACATTATTGCCGTAATTTTTCCGAAAAAGTCATAAAGTACCATGTTTAGAAAACTACGGAAAGATTTATTTCAAAAAATATAATGTCAAATAAGGGTATAAATGAAATTAAGCCATAGTCTAGTAAATATTAGTTTTTTTTTGTAAATACGTTTTTAAAAAAACATTGATGTGGATGATAAAGAGGTCCCAATATATAATTACATAAAAACAACCTCAGATAATAAAGTGATTATGAAATTAGCTCTTACCTTGTACATTTCTATAGTAGATGGTATATTAAACTCCTATATAATAGTTAAAAATTGTTATTAAATTATACAAGAACTATATACATAAATATGATATCATATATGATCCTCTAATATTTCATTGTTAATAATATTTCAGAAGTATCATTGTTTCAGGTGTTAACTGATTTATTTCCCTTTATATTGCTGGTTACGTAAGACACATTTATTATGGATAGGATGTATTTGATACATATAAATAATGATATTATGTTCTTAAATATTATTTTTAATTATAAAATCAAAATTATTCTTGAATGATTATGATGGGGAATGAATCTAATCGCGTTCGTGGAGACGGTAATCCGTATGTTCGCATGAGTGACAATATCATTATATTGATGGTGAAATAACATATAATCAGATAGTATATCACATATAAAGAATCATTAACAAGTTATATTTATTATTTACATCTGTTATATTCATTATTACACCTATCCAAATAATGAAGTATTTGAATAACACACTACACCACGACAAGGAGATGGCAAGCCGTACGTACACACGTATGGAGACTATGTCCTTCATATGATGGATTGAATAAGTAATATGGTTGTAAAATTTTTATAATAACATCATAGTATATATAAGATACTGGAGTTATTATTTTAAAATGGAAACCACAATGAAAGTGGAAGTGGAAGAAGAAAAGAACTTGGAAGAGGTGACGAAATATTTACCTCTTCCTCAGGTTTTTTCTTTAGATTTCATCCAAAGCGCTCCATAGTTTGGATTTCTGACCAAATTAATGCCTCTAGGATGAAGGGAGGAAATATGGAAGGATATTTTGGTAGAGTTTTTCCGATCCAAATAGCTATTGAGGTGTTATTTTGAGAGAAGCAGAAGTTCTCTTTTATAAGAGAGGTGATGATCACTTTAGGAGAAGCTCGAAATATTAATTTATAATAAAATAATTTCGGTTTCTAATGGCTCTAAAATGATTTATTTCTAAGATAACGTGGTTATGGGTTAAAAACCTCTCAATCAATAGGATTTAGATAGGTTTAGGTCACCATATTAACCTTAACCTTTATATTTAACTCTTAGTTAAATAGTTTGACATTTACCAAGTCACATTGTATTTTTATAATATATGGTTAATAAACATACTATAAAATACAAGAGAACACCAAGTGGTTTATTATTAATATATATAACCTTATCTAAGTCCCTTGGCTGAACCTTATATTTTTTGAAAAATTATATTAATTAATAATATTGTATTTGTTTCAAAAACTCAATTTTGTTAATTTTGACACTATTTTGTATTTGGTTTTTCTCAAAGTCTTAACAACTTGATTACTTTGATATGAAAACATTTAATCAACACTAACATGTAAAATTCACCTAGAATATTCATTTATTTCATTAAAATATTGAAATGATATTTATTTAAAAATTTATAATACCATTTATTTGATTCTTTCATTAATAAGGTAATTACTGCATCACCACTCTATCATAAATTAATTTAATTATTTAATTCCTAAAAATTATAAATAAAATAAATTATTTAGTAAATCAAATTATATTTTTAATGAGTATTTATAGTCTAAAATATAACTAATATATCCTCTTTTTAAAATTGTTTTAATAAAAGATATATGTTTATGTCATTTTTGTCTGTACTTTAAATTAATTAATATAATGTTTCATTATCACTGTTAAGTGGCTCCATGGGGTCCCAAAAGCGTCCCAAGGATTCCCATGGTCATTAATGTATCAAAGAATAGGAATAAGATACATGTTAGGGTAATTTAATATTATTATAATTTTGCTTTTACCCTTATTTACCAGATTTACCCTTTAACCATGGTAAATAAAATATTTACTGAAGTAATTATTCATAATATCTAAAAAAAAAAGATAACTATTTAAAAAATTTGTAATTCATACTTCAAAACATGGAATCCATTTTTCCAAACTCATAACACATAAGTAAAAGAAATTAATTTAAAATTAATTCCCTTTGTCAAAACAAAAAAGAATGTTTTAAAGAAATAATTACTATCAAAAGCTTGAGCCTTGCTTATGTCCAGTTTAAATGTGAAAAATACATAAAATGACCGAAGTTATAATAAGTGTTAAAAATATAATATAATTATGACTTAAAACAACTAAAATTTATAATTTAACACTATAAATTATTTTGAATAAAAATATTTTTTAAAATTAAAATTTAGTATTTTTGACTATTTATCAAAAATTATAAGTTTTTAGAAATGTATCGAAAATTAACCATTTACTAATTATGATATTCCAAATTCCAAAATGAATTCCATTTTGAAAAATAAAATTAATAAAATTTCAAAAATTTGGTATTACTATTCATAATGGCTAGTTTGATTGGTTGAGGTCTATTAGAGTCTCAATGTTTAGTACAATGAAAGCTATTGCATTATTCATGGGAATCATGTCGTGGATTCTTGGGGTGTTACATTAGGATTCACAATATTGAGCTATAAATGGAATAACTATTCATGGGAATGAATACAAGAGATAATTGGAAACATCCTAGCACCATAAAAATGAACCCTAGAGAAAATTTATTGGTTTTCACTACAAGAATCCATTTAAAAACCCATCATTGAATAACCTCCCCAAAAATATCAAATGAATTTTTTAGAGTGAACTAAAATATAAATACATCAATAGATGAGTTGTTCCAATTTTTTTTGCAATAAGTACCTCATATAGAGGAATATAATTATACCCTACATCTAATCACTAAGCCTGAATGTAAGATACATTGCAATATTTTGGTCTGAAACCATTTCTTATAGGGAATATTGTACTCAAAATGTAAAGAGAAATAAGGAATCTGATGTTAAGACTAAAAATTTCATCATGATGTCTATATCAAATAATTTCTATAGAATGGTTATAGGCCTCTATACTTCTAATGAGATACTGTAAAAGTTGAGAAAAAACTATAAGGGTAATGGAAAAGTCAATAAAGGGAAATATTAGGTTTAAAGGATGCAATTTAATGACATTAAAATGGATAATGATGAAGATATTTCCACATATTTTACCCCAATAAATGAGACTACATGAAATTTTTAAGGGTCTAATGAGAAGCTATAGGATTTAATCTTTGATAATAAACTAATGAGAATTTTTTCATATCATTATGATTAAAAAATATCATCATTGAAAGATAGAGAGTACTTGAAAATTTATGAGGTACAGAAAATAATAATAGTTTATGAGATGATAAAGGAACCATCTTTAAAAAATAAGAAAAATGATGAAATATTTATTTAATCCATTAGAGAAAGATAAGTTAGTTAATAAGATGCTATATAATATGAAGACTCATATATTAAGGATGAACAAGTGTTTAACCAAATTATTTCTCATCCAAAGAGATCCTATAATTCATAATGTAAATTAATATGTAGGAATTTTCCTAGAAGTTAAAATTTTTATAATATTGGACATATTTGAATGTATTTTCAAAATATGTAGTTTGATGAATAGAAATCAAATGAAGATTGAAAGAACAAAATAAATAAAAAATAATGGGAAGCAGTTCAATTGAAAAAGAATAATCTTTATGAGAAATAAATGAAAAATATGACTCAATAAGAGTCTTAGATAATGATTTCAATTTATTTTATCATACGGGAAAAGAAATTTTTTAATATAGTTGTGATGATGGTTGAGAAGAAAAGATAACACATTATTGGAAAAAAAAGATTTATAATTATACATTGGTCGGATACGATGCCTTAAGAAATAATTCAATAAATATGAGAATCAAAAAAAGGTGTTTAATGAGAAGGAAGAGTATTTAAAAAAATATATTAAATACATGGATGAGATCAAGAAGCACAAGATAAGATAAGTAAAACATGAAAAGATTACTATATAAAAAAGAAGTAACTTGCTACAAAAGAAGAAGAACTAGTTTTGATAAAATCCATATGTCTCATAACACAAAATGAGATGAAAAAGTCCAATGAATATTTCAATAAGGTGGTTGAGGTATATGGATAATCTAATTAGACCAACTAGAATAAATTTTCATATGAAAAAAGTAAATTTTCACATAATCAATTTCAAAATATTTTTATTTTACCTAAAATTACAGTTGTAAAAAATAATTATGAGGTTATTTTAGTACATAATTATAAGAGGTTATCTTCCTAATTAAATAAAGGGAAAATATTCCAAGGGGGGTAATTACTCCTATAGAAATTGTGGCTCTATTTAAAACAGTGTAGTAGAAAAAAAACAACTTGACTGATTTGGGACCAATCTTGAAGAATAATATTTCATGGTTTTTGTTGATGTTCTAGAAAACATGAACACAAATAAAATTATTTTTTTCCCAATATTTATTTTCCAGTAATGTGATATGATCCATTTTGGAGTTTTGGTGAGCATGTGAGGAAAAACTTTCAGATGATATAACCATTGACTAAGTCTACACCATAGTTGCCTGTCTCAAAAAATATTAAACACTAGAAAAAGTTTGTAGGAGGGGCATTTTTAAAGGTCCAAAGGAATAAGTATCCATTAAAATGATAGAAAAAAGGTTCTATATACTTTAAAAAGATATACATTTAAAGAAATGGTATGTCATGTGATGATTTGAACATGACTGATTTTTTCAAGAAAGAATGCATAGTTGTTTAGTAAAATCAGTTGAAATTGGATAAGAAATTATAGGAAGATAAAAAAATTCTTGCCATTGAAGTAAAACAAGTCGATTTAAAAGATTATTTGAAAATAAGGAGAACATACACAAAGTTATAAACATTATTATACTTAAGAATGGCGTGTTAATGTTTATTACACAAAAATAAAAAGTTAATCAAAATAATGATGATAAAAAAATACATGAGTCTCAAAATAGAAATAAGAGTCAAAAGAAATATTCCCATACTATGATTAGAATATAGTAATATTCAGTTTGAGAGGAATCACTTAGCCTAAATTAAATCTCTAACCCAAAGAGGCCTGCCCTTATTCCCTAAATTTAATGTATTTGGCATTAAACTTTATGGAATTAATGAAGATGATTGATATCAATACATTCTGTATAATAAGAATGGTGAAATTCTCATGGTGTACCACTAAAAAAATATAAATCCATGAGTAAGGAAAATTGTACATCCCTTTAGATGTGGAAAAGTGAAAAGGAAGATGTAAATCTATTTTTTATTGTAAACATGATTTTTTTTGTAAATCATTGAAAATGTAATAGAATAACATGTGAAATTTTTACTTATGATAAATTTATTAAGGGGTAGTGTTGTTTAGTAAAACATGAGAAAGGGGGAGGGGGTTACGTGACATTTACATGAATTGTTTTAATGGTTTATTTAGATGTGTGAATGCTATACGTTCTTTTAATAAAATATATTATACAGACCCCATACTTGAAAAATTATATGATTATAAGAATGATATCACATGAAATGTATTTTATGGATAGTATAGATAAATTTTATATCATCTCACATATTTTATACACTAGTATAGATCACGTCGACTTAGATTAGAATAATTAATGTCACATTGATAAGTCGACTATGTGGTATCATCTTTTTATAGGATTTCTAAAATCGTGAAGAGAATTACAGTGCCTCGATAGGCATAATAAGATATGACAAGACCCTTATTTTAATAGTTTCATTTGATTTTCAATTATGGGAAAATAAATAATTCATCCAATGAAAAATATTAACATTGAAGAATTATGGTATAACAGACAAATTAAAAGGGAGATATTGTTGGTCCCTAGTGAGTATTTCATTTTCTCAATACCTTAAATATGTATTTGTGGTGGTGATGATGATTCTAGGATTATTGTTATGATTTAAAGGAAATTAATTAAATTTTATTCTTGATAAATCATCCATGTATGTCTATAAGATGAATAAAGTAATTTTATCCTATAGGAAAAAAAATTCATGAGGCTATAGTAAAATGAAATGGAGTGGAGAAGTTTATGATAATGTGGCGATGTAATGTAATGATTGATGTGTTATTCTTGAATTAAAAAACATAAATTTTTAGTGGAAGTATATAAATTATCAACATAATACTGAATGTTTTTTTGAGTTGATTGAGAAGGGTTGGAGTTGATTTGTAAAAACCTAGTATTTATTTTAGAAAGATTTCAGTATATAAGGTAAAATTATGGACGTACTACACTGAATCTAACAAATGAAAAATGCATTTATCATATATTAAGCCATGTATGTAAACCGTTTTATGTGTATAAGATAATTAATATACACAATAATTGTTATAAATTGATATATATTCAATAAAGGAACATATCCTTGGTAGACCATCATGTAAGATAATTGAGAGCTCCCAAGATAGTTATCATATGCAAACTAGCTCGTAATATGATAGAGTTTTTGATGATAATTGAGATCTAAATGGATAATTATTTTCATCTTAGTAGATCAGAAGATGATTGATGTCTAGACAATAAAATTAATTAATGTGATAAATATCCTTATAAGAATTATCACATCGAGATGATGAAGGTGTTAATATGAGTTTCACACTATAGGATGGGATGCCACATTAAAGTAACATGTAATAACATGTACATGATATTTTTAATGAGTTTAAAGATGTTTATTTTAAAATGTATTTCAATAAATGAGATACCTAGTCCATATGAATATTAAAAAATATTATTTGTGTAGGATTTCAAATTAGTTCTCAAGGATGATCATACTTACTGTCAAAGATCAAGGAGTATCCTAATGTGAATAAAAACTAGTCAAGGTTAAAAATTATTCATACCAATACATAGATAATATATCTAGATAATATGGTTTTCATGAGTGATATAATTTGAATAGACTATGAAAGAGAGATCTAAGAACCAGATAAACATATGTATCATGGGAATGAAAAAGGAGATCTAGAGCCAGGATTCTATGAAGAAGATAGTCCAAAGATTTCAATGATGTTTATGAGAATCCAAATCATATTAGATATAGAAAGAATATCGGGGAAAAAATATTTATGAAGTTCATGAGGTATTATGTGAGCATGTTTGGTCTTATAAGATTACAAAGAAATATCACTCTGATGAAAGATGGATTTCTACTACTGGATCAACATAAAAATTGATAGATCTTGTAACTGGGGGAATAATATGTTACTGAAGAGGCTTGAGATTAGGGAGTATAATTATTGAAGGAAGATATAGTGATTAGGTGTGGTATATGAAGTCATGGTCCTTTGGACTCCAAATATCACTGAAATTGATAATAATTTTAAACTTGAGAATCAATTTTGGGGGAAATAACCAACATGGTATGGAGTAGACTTTTGGCTAAACCATGTAAATATTTTGTTCTACTATATTTATTACTAAAAATTAAGGTGAGGTTATGAGAAAATAATTTATTGGCTCAAAGACTTTAAATAGTTCATAATGCTTGGTGAAAAAATATAATAAGACATAAAATAAAAATAGTTCAAATATTTACCCATCCCCCTCTCAGTGATCCAATGGATATATGACTAACAAGACTGTGTATGAATATTTATTGGTGAATTATAAACATCATTTAAGATGGATCTCATGACAATTTATGAATTTTGGTATCATAAAACATTTCTCATGACATGAATTTTACTTTTCTAAAAGTAATTATTTACTCAAGGTAGAAGTTATATAAGTGTCCAACTCCATGGAATTTTTGGTGCTCGTAGGATAATATTACATATCCTTTATGGTTTATTCCTTTTTTGGAATGTAATGATTAATTTCTATAATTGAGGTGATCTTTTGGCTAAGGATGATTTTAGAAGATATCATGATTCCCCAAGAACCCATGAACAGATTTCAATATTTTATGTGGAGTTTAGCTTCAGTAAGCAGAAGAAGATGATCATCCACAGTAACCTGTGACTTGTTGAGACTGGTATTTCATTTAGATATACCTATGGTGAGATATATAGTTCTAGTCAACATTTTATTTTATTCAAAAACGTGAAACCCTAAATTCAGGTTATCAATCCATTTTTAACCATCAATAAGTAGTGTTTTATTTTATTAGAAAGATGTAAACAATTAGAACTAACTAAAAGGATTGTGTAACATTAGAGGAGGGAGCTATAACATCCTGATAGAGAATATTATTCTTCTAATCTTCCTCATTTACTATTTATTAATTTTAAATCATTACTATATATTTATATCACAAACAAGGTACTTAGCTAAAACCATATTGGTGGAAAATTGTTTGCCTAGATTATTTTAATTCTTTACTTTATTTTAAATATCTGGACACTAATCATTAAATGTATTCTAAAGAAAATAATTTATTAAAATTCAATAAACAATACCACTTTATGGTGAATGTAGCTTTCCTAATTATTATGAATTATTTTTTAAAATTCGTTTGATAAGAGGATTTAAAGAAAGAAATATCACACCAATATCAGAGACAAATTGATCTTAGTGGGGCCAACATCCCCATTTTTTCAATATGTACATTTGAGGTTTGACCAGAAATTGAAAATATTTTTTGAGATCCAACTTTTTCCTCAGTTGTGTTGACTTCCTCATAGAATTGATTCCCTAGTTATATTTTAATTTGAAATGAATGAATATCAATTTGAAAGGAAGGTAGTTGAAATGAAACCTAACTTACTAAAATTTGGTTACATATATTAATTTTTGTCTTCCTTTCATCTTTAATTTCATTTATATTTTACCAATTTTTCCCAGCACTTGAAAAAAATTCTAATACCATTCATACCATCATATATTTTTTTGTTAATAGTGTTCTTTCCTTGAGTTTTTTTTATTTTTAGTTTTTTCAAAACATTCACTATTGGTTTTACTACTTATCACTTTTGTACTAATTTTATATATGAAAAAATAAGTAAAAAATTGATGACACTAAATGATGATTGGTTAAATTTATAATTCATTTTTAATGAAGGAACATGTAACCCAACAAATCATGAAACCTAAATAAATTGATAATAGTGTGGTTTTTCATGATCATTTCCGAAATTTATTATTCAAATAATCTAGGTCAAATTTTAGGAACCTAAATACCATAATTATTGAGAAAAAACATCTATTTTAACTTATGAAGATAAAAAATGAAATCGATGAGATGAGATAGAGAGTCTATAGTGGTAATGAAATGAATCTACATCCGGAATTCATTAAAGAAAAAAATTGGATGGCCAAGGATAAAATATTACCAATTTACTTAAGTGTATGGAAATTCATCTTTTATTAGGTTATACAAAAGGTACCAGAATTATAAATTAAAACACTCATACATCCCACTAGAACCCAAATTATATTGAATTCCTAAAAAGGAATCACTTTCCATTATGAATGTTTTTTAAAACCTAGTGACGTAGTTACATCATCAAGAGTTATGTGAATGATAGTTCAAAATGACAGCTTTTTACTTTTTTTTAAGTAAATACTATGAATGTATTTCTATCATTATATGATAATTTCTTTGAAACATGGGAATAAATCCACGATCATATTTTCATAATACTATACCCTATATTTATTAACAGGTATTTTATAAAAAATCACAAGTTTTCACCAAAAAACATTTAGATTACTTCCATAAGTTATAAGATAAATTTATGTACTTTCTTTGGAAAATTATATAACACTATATTCCTAAATATATTTATAGGTATCCATTTTATGAAGGATTATCAAATTAACATAAAAATTGTAGATCATTAATTTGAAGGAAACTATACAAAAATAAAATATATAATGAATTTAGATAATGTTATAAAACTCATTCCATTAACTTACAACATAATTATTCTAGGAGGACGAGAGTTAATAGGGGAGATCCAACTAATTTATTAGGTCTGGGAATTCCATTTCAACATTATCAAATAAAGGACCAATTCAAATCATTAATGAATCAAAATTACACATAGAGTTTAAATCAAATTGTAAATTTAAGTCCAAACCAAAGACTTCAAGAAAAATTAAAAAAAAGATCTCTATGGGGACACCATAGAAACTATTTTCCCAATTTTAAAATTCAACTTAAACCCTTAGAAAATTAAAATTTTTCTAGGAATGGATTTACGATATAAGATATAGATGATTAATTCTCCAATAAATACCATCATGGGTATAAAAATCTCCATAATAATTAATTGAGGGATAGGGGAATTCTAAAACTACATCCCATGGGATTCTCATTGTATCCCAGAAAACAATTATAAAATCAACATAGGGATGAAACATATAATCTACATGGTAATATATAAGGGATCAAACCTCAATATTATAAAACTATTGATACTAATTAGGCAAAAATAAAATTCAATATGAATTCAAAAAACCCCAATAATATATTATTGTAGAGATCATAGTTTTCCCTTATACAACTTTGAAATATTTATATATATATTTCCAGTGATAGGCGCTGAAACAACGTGTGATTCTATAGATCAGTGTGACAAAAATTATTTTTATAAAAATATTAAACATATTTTATATCATGTGTACACAATCTATTAAAAACATTAGATTACTCTTAAATGGATGGTCAAATCAGAAATATTAGACCACAATTGAGTCCAAAATGCAGTTCTTACCCTAAACACAACCTAGAATAGGACAACACAGGTTGTTTGGAATCCAAAATTATTGGAAGTATGTCCACTCAATAAATTAATTTCTAAATTAATCAATTAATTCAATTTGATGTAGTGAAATGATCTATCAAATTACTTATATGGTGAATTATCCAGGGATAGACACATAATCCATTGGAGAATCACAGAGATATTCCTTTCTTCTCTATTGGAAAATCACAAAAACTGACGATGAAAATCCAAATTAGAGAATACTGGGATGAAGAAAAATAAATTAATCCTCTATGATTAAATTGATTTAGTAGATCCATCCTTGTTCACAGGTCAACCCCAATTTTGGATTGAACATCCACTTATATACCCAATTTGAAATGGATCTATTCAATGTTTTCTGTCCAGGTATCACCATTATTGATCGTTGTCCATGAACATGTATCCAACGATCATTTCAAACATTGTTGCAGTGCCTTTCTCCTCCATCCCCTTCAAATTCATCACCAGTTGGACACTACAGTCCCGGTTTGACATTTTCATGTAGTTCTATGCCCAATCAGACTCCTGGAACTATAATGGAATCTTGTGTGTTGCATATATTGATGAAGTATTGACATATTAGAGATGTTTATAGGTGGTTGATGTTCATTTGGATGATTTTTTATTGATTAATTGAAAATAGAAGGCATGAAAACATATGGGATGAACGAAAAAACTCGGTTGGATGAATAAAGGATGATTACAAGATAAATATGTGTATCACGTTTAGATCCCCTCATCCTAGATGGATTCAAGTTGAGATCTTGGAGAAATTGAACAAAATTTATAGATTTTGTATGTGGATCGTTGATCTACAATTTTGTAAGAAACTCGACTTCATATCATGTAGTGTGTTGAAAAATTGACGTGTATCCACCTCAACAGTGATAGTTAAGGTCTTTGGAAAAGATAAGGATGAAACGGTTTGTAACCTCTTACATGAATTGTACCCCTTCCCCAATTGAACAAACCATGTTGAGGATCACACATGAAGGATCCTATGTGAGGTAAATTTCATGCATACACTTCCTTGTACCCAAGTACACAAAAACATCGAGGTTACATGGGTGATACCCCATGTCAGACCACACATAGACTACAGAGTACATAGACACAAGATCATTACACTAACATGGGGTCCGGTATATTGACATGTCCAATAGGACATGGACTAGTCCCAGTTAGTCGGGTCACGTCATTTAGTCCTCCTGCACAATGAGTACTAATACATGGTATGGGAGTCATGTTCTAGATAGAGACACAAACATGTGGATTTTATTGGCCACCCACCATATGGGTCCCCTCACACAGCATGTACCATTGACATCCTTCAAGGGAAAAACAATAATTCATATCTTTGTTATTTGAACTCGGATTTTTTCTCACGAATAGGCTATCCTTATTTTTTACATTGTAGAATGTGATGGTTACCTCAGTTGTAGTTTTCGATATACGATGATGAATTTTCTGGGTATGATGTTCTTTGAGGAAATTCATGATGATGGAAGTGATTAGTAAGGATAACCAGAGGCTTCTTCCAGGTGGAATAGACTATTGAATTGGGTTTATATCCTCGATTATCAATGTTGATCCCCCATTTCACATTAGTGCTGGGAACCTCAACCACTAGAATGGAAACACCTATTTGTGTGGGCATGAGTCCTCTACCCCTATATTCTGAGTGAAACTCCCCTAATGAACTAGGGTGTGGGTCCTCTATGACAATATTGTTGTGGTACCAAGTCACGGGTTATCAACAACTGAGTAGAACCCCCTTTTCAGATACGAAGTGGGTCCTTGATGATAAGAGTGGAACCCCCTGTCACAGCTGGGCGTGGGTCCTCAACATATACTGTAGAACCCCGCAAAATTTTTGTCGTGCATCATATACCTACCGTGTGAAACCCCTATCAACATAGGGTGTAGTTCTTCATGACATTAGAGTTAAACCCCCCATCAATATGGGTGTCTATCCTCTAAGAATACTTATATAGTTGAACCCCCATCGAAATTGGTACAGGTCATCTATAGATACTTATAAATTGGAAGCCCCATTGATATGTGTGCATGTCCTCTTGTAATACTTATAGAGTGGAACCCTCCCTAAATAACTAGTGTGTGGGTCCTCTACAACTACTTATAGAGTGGAACCCTCCTTGAAAACTATTATAGTAGTATTATACACCGAGTTTGAGGCCCCTTGACTATTAACCACAATGGAAAGGTGTGGCTTGACTTGGACAATTGCTTATGGGAAGATGTGTGGCATACTGAGGTTCATTGATGGAAATTTAGAACTATTTTATACACTTCTTCATGGGATAATCTATGAGAAGGAGATCCCGTTACTCACTCATTTGAGATTATTTAGACTGACCATATATATATATATATATATTATGTATCCACACCTAGGATATGGTTACTCTTCTTACAGGATAGGGGCTGATACATAGGGTATGCCACATGCTTTCTTTGTTTATATTCTCATGGTTGTATGACTCTACTCTTCTAATATAGGTGGAGAATACTCGATGGGTAGTTCTTCTACTTACCATGTTGATCCCATTGTTCTTGTATGAGGTTACTTTCACTCTTAGTTTCGGTTGAGCTCCTCTATTTCACTATACTATGTTCTATCTATTTTTTTATTTCCTGTTGTGTTTATTAATAATCCCCATTTTTCTTATAGTCCATTCTACGAGGTATGTATTTACTCACCCCTTCATGGTCTTTTCCCGCACATTCCATGTCTTATGCAGACAACCGATAGGTAAACCATTTCTTTAGAGGATAATTGTGATACCTAATACATTGGACCATGTATGGTGGCCAAAACTCGGAATTCAAGGGCTCAAATTTCTCAGTAATTTAATTTTACAGTTTTTCATGTTGGGAATTATTTTATGTTGGGTGCATATTTTTCCCCTTTAATTATTAGTTTACACTATTTTACTCTTGTACACCATAGAGATTATAAATTTTTGGTGTATTTTCTAGATTTTTTTTCTTTTACTCTTTACCTATGAACTTGTATATTGTGATAGTTGTGTGTGTGTACACATTCCTAGGAAAAATGACAACATAATTTAGTTATTCCTTCAGTGTTGGTCACCACCACCTAGTATATATAGGTGGGATTGGGGTAGTTACAGCTCAAGCCCTATCCTGGGGCAGGTTGTGACAGTTTTGTATCAGAGCCAAGTTCATTCCGTGGGATGTTGTTGGGACATTCCCCCCTTTTTAATATTTTTTTGGGTTTATTGAATCTTTTTCATAGTGTCCCAAGTGCGGCTCTCTAGAAAGGGAGTCTAGTGATTATTCGGGTGCCCGACGCTTCCATTATCCATGAAATTGGCTTCTTTATGGCCAACTCAGCATACTGATACATTGGTTGAGGGGATCAATGGTACATGTGTTAGATAGGATTGAGGCTTTAACTATTATTATTGAGTTAACTCCCAATTTTTTACACACACACACACACAGAGAGATATATATATATATATATATATGCACATCTGACCGCGATATGTATTTTTAGATCTCTGGATTCCTCCATGATAATAGCTAAATAGGATTCCAGTTATGGATTGTGATGAAGATCCCTTAAGTGATGATACCTCATTTAAAGGTGCATCCCTTGAACCCCATCCTCTATATGGAAAGCCAGTGGTACCTCCTTCTGTCGAGCAGTAGATCATTCCATTAGAGTTGGCAGAGGATGCATGCAGATTTATCACACTCCACGAGTTATATCACAATGGTCCATTCAAGATCAATGGTGAGAAAGATCCACTATTAGTAGATTATTTGTTAGATTTATTATTCCCCGTCTTCATACTTGTCTGGACCCTGATGGATCAAGTGGTCTCAATAGAATCTATCTATTACCATGAAGTAGCTAGATGCTTGTGGAGCCTCGTTACACTTAATCATGACCAGTTGACACCCACATGGACTTAATTCAAGTAATTTTTACATGAAGAGTACCAACCCTACATGTTACACTCAGTTTTTATCCAAGAGATTATAGAGAAACAACAACGAGTGATGATTATGGCTATGTATGTAGTGTGGATCACATAACATATGCGGTACTCCCTTGACATGAACTGGGATGGATACATCCCATGACAGAAGTTTGAGAAAGTACTCAACAATCTAATTCATTCTATAATGGTGGAATTTTATATCCACACCTATGTCAGGGTGCTGTAGTGGGCACTAGTGACATAGAAATTTCATTCAGTGGGACACTAGAAAACTAGATCTAGTAGTGGGTACAGTAGAGATGGGTCTTCTGAGATAGATAGTAGATGCCATATGCCCCAATCTTGGTAGAGGATACCTCCCCATGATCAGACTTAGGAACATGGTAAACGGTATCACAATGGGATAAGGAAACAAATGGAGAGGAAATGGTTAAATTGTGACGAGAGAGGTCACATAGTGCAATACAATCTGACCAGGTTTGTATATAAGATACAACATTGTGATCTGGGCTCTCCTAGGAGAAGAGAAGGTGGTCCCTAGGGTGGATAAGATGGAAGAATAATAGGAGGAGCTATGGGTGGTTGATGATGCAACGAGATCCTTCCACCAAAACCCCTAGGTGGCCCTTGTGAGGCCCAGAGATAGGGCTACCAGGGCCGAGGACAGCCGTAGGATTTGGAGGGTTGTGACCATACAACACATGAGGTGATTAGAGGTCAAATTATTGTTTTTTATATGATTGATTCAGTATTAGTAGACACAAGGTCTAGAATTTATTTTATCTATAAACTTCTCTTGTGAGAGATGGAGATCCCAGTTGAGGTGCTAGCCTAATAGTTTCTTCTTGAGGTTCCTGTATGAAACACTCATCTATACCATTGTTATATCATTAGTGAGATCCATTTCTTGGTGGAGAGAGGTTCATGTGGGGACTTTTGATATTCATGATGGAAACCTATGAATTTATATTGGTTATATATTTGTTGATCATTGTCTGAGACCAAATTGATTTTTACCACAGAAAAGTAAGATACCTAGGTACTGATGGCATTTGAATCTCCTATTATAGAGAGAGTAACCTCATGGTAGGGAACATGGGTTATTCAAGAAGAATTCTCCAACCCATCACCCATCATCTTGCATCCATATCCCTTGGTCAAGATGGATTTTTAGGATTCTAGGTTCCTTCAGTCATGGAGGGTTAATTGGAAGTATTCTTGGAGGACATTCTTGGATGAGCTCCGATGCAGGAGATTGTTTTTTCATAGAATTTCATTCCATGACCACTCTGATATCTTCCGTGTCATATCATTTTATCCCTATCGAGCTCTGGGTGATACTTTTGAGGTGTGAGGACCTTCTATAGAAAGATTTCATAATACCTAGTATGTCCCTATGGGCAGATCCAGTGTTGTTTGTGAAAAAGGAATACATGACCTTGAATATCTACATAGATTATCATCACCTGAACTAGGATAAAATGATACAAAAGTACCTCTTTCTAAAGATTGATGACCACTTTGACCAGTTTTGAGGCACAATAAAATTTTTTAAGATCAATATCAAGTTCAGATACCACCAGTTGAGGTTTCATGAGGTAGATATTCCAAATATTTCATTTTAATATAACTACAGAAACTATGTGTTCCTAGTGATACCCTTCAGTGTGATGAATTCCCCAACCATATTAATGGAATTGATGAACCACGTTTTCCAACCATACATGGACCTGTTTGTTTTTGTCTTCATCAATGACATACTTGTCTACTATGTATCAAAGGAGAAACATGTATGAAATTAAGGAAGGTCCTAGATTTTCTTATGGTCATCAGCTTTTTGAAATCTATCAATAATCAATTTTTGAATTCATGAGGTTCACTTTTTAGGACATCTCATTTCTTATAATGGTCTATCATTGGACCCAGGAATGATTTATGCATTTCTTTCATGGGATCCACCAAAGATTGTGTCATAGATGTAGAGATTAATTTTTTTTGTGGGTACTACAGGAGGGTTGCGATAGAAATCTTATGAATCACAACCCCTTTGAATACATTGATGCAGAATGAGAATCAATTACATGGTTTGAGAAGTTCCAGAGGTCTATTATGGAGCTGAGGCTTAAGGTGACGATTGATTTAGTGTTGAAACAACAAGAGAAAGGTGTTGAGTTCATAGTACATTGTGATGAATTAGAATCTGTGCTTGGATTCATGTCAATATAGAGGCAGTCAGTTATCACATGTGGGTTGAGGTAGTTGAAAACCCACAAGAAAAACTATGTGTCTCACAACATAGAGCTGGTAGTGGAATTGTTCACCTTGAGAATGTATAGAAACAACCTTCTGTGAGATCTCATTGTGTTTTAATCATAACACTAGATTCTCATGTACGTCTTTATGTAGAAGGACTAGAACATTAGAATATGTCACTGGCTGGAATTCTTGTAGGACTAGAAAATGAAGATAGTATATAATATAGGGAAGGGATAGGATATGGCCTTTTCTCTTAACCAGAATTCCCAGGCTCATTTGGTGCAGGAGGCATCATAACAGTTATCCTCCATGTAGATAACCTTGGTGGAGTATGAATATACCACTTTTCATTAGTGGATGGGGCTGACTCCTTTGCTTCTTTAGCATGTGGGAGTTTCAAAGAAAGGAAAAATTGATCATGGGGTCTTAAATGATCAAATATCCATCGAAAACTCACTAGATGGATATTATGAATGAGATAATATTATCATCCTTCTTAAGGTAAAGATGATATTCCCAATCAAGATGTACGAGGATGTGATGTGGTATTTCCACACTTCACCCCAAGACGTACATCTTAGTATGGGGATGATGTATAAAGACTGTCATCATTAGTATTTTTGAACCGTAATGAGACAAATAATAAATGAGTTTGTCTCTTAGTGCCTCAAATTTTAGCTGGTTAGGGATGAGTACCACATTTTTGTAGGCTTTTTAAAGACCCTTGAGATCTTGAAGTGGGAATAGAATGACCTATCCTAGTAATTTAACCTAGTTATTTGATGCAAAGTGAATTGCCATGATTCCATATAGGTGATAGTTGAATGACTATCAATGTCGATATACTTCCTTGAAATTAGAGAGTAGTGTTTGGTGGAGATTTTGAGATAGTTGTATATATTGGATATCATTCTCTTTCATGGGGATCCCTTAATGAGTGTCTCTAATTGTAATGTCTGGTTTACCTCATGATTATGGTGTGACTGACATGATGCATTCATGACCCACATGATGATGTGTATAGCCATTCACCACCAGACCAATTGGACGACTGAGAACACAGTTTAGGTGTTGGAGGATATGTTGAGGGATTATGTGTTAGAATTTGGCTAGAGATGGGAGGATCACCTACCCTTGGTAGAGTTTTCTTACAACAGCTACCTCACTACTATCAGAATGATACCTTTGGAGGGCCTATACGAAAGACCCTATAGGTTAGTCTTGTGATTGTCAGAGACTAGTGATATATCTCTTGTGGGCCCAATGATGGTGTAGGTGATGATAAATATGGATCAGGTCATCCATGATCAGATGAGGATGACCCATAATCGACATAAATCTAACATAGATCGATGTTATAGGCCCTTGGTGTTCGGGCATGGAGACAAAATTCTCATGAGAGTCTCCCACGACGAGGAATGTGTAGGTTCAGCTAGAGATGGAAGCTATCCATGAGGTTAATTGGGTTGTTTATGATCATGAATAGGGTTGTAAATGTTTCTTACGAACTCACCTACCCCCATTGCTGGAGGAGGTTCACAATGTATTCCATGTTTCATTGTTGAGAAGATTTGTGCAAGACCCAACAGAAGCCATGAACTAGGGAAATCTAGAAATTGAGGATGGTGGCACCTTTGAAAAGGACTCATTGCGGACTGAGGATCAAGAAGAGAGGACCCTGCATGGATGGAATATCCCCTCAGTTCACATACTATGTCAATATGAAAACATGAAGGAGATTTCCTAGGAGTGGGAGAGCCAGGTGCATGCTCAATATCCGAAGTTGTTTTCTATGGTTTTTATTATAAAGGATGAAAATATAGATGGGGAATGATGTAGAGACCCAAGTTTTTCCTTTTATGATGTTGAAATTTGTCTATAAATATATTTCTAGAGTTATACACTAAGATGATGTATGATTCTGAGGCCCGATGTGCCCAAAAATAATTCTATAAAAATATTAAATATAATTCATATTGATTACAAGAAATTTTACAAAGAAATGGGATAAATCTTAAAATTAATCTAAAATCAGAAATACGAGTCTGTGTTTGTGTATAGAACACTACGTTTACACTAGGTGTGAAAAAAAATTGATCAGTGTGGAATGTTCAGACTTGTCAGTCATTAGAGGTATGTTCAGTTGTACAATTAATTATAAAATTCATTCATTCATTCATTTTTACATAGTTAAATAATGTAAAAGAATACTATCAGAGATAATGTTCTTGATTTATCCACATAAACCCCGAGAGAATCATAGAGCTCTTCCATTCATATATATAGGTGAATCATATAAGACAATGATGAAATTATGGATCGAAGCAGATCAAGATTCATAAAAAAATGAATCTTATCAATCATTTTTAGGTGATTTATTCGATGAATAATGATCCAATATCCATGTAGGAATTATCAACAAGTGATTTAATCCCCTTGATTAAATTTAATTAATAGGTCCATCCTTGTTCATGGGTCTACACCAATACTAATTGATCATGTACCTATGTACCGTATTTTTAAGTGATTTATTCAATGTTTTATAATTGGGTATCATAGTTCCTGATTTTTGGCCAATAAATTGTATCCAACAATCATTTAAACGTTTTTATGGTGCCTTCACAACTCATACTCTTGAAATTCATCACTGGTATGACCCTTCTATCCATGTTGAATGTTGTTGTGTGATACAATGCCTGATCAGACATTCAAAACTATGAAAGAATCATGTATGGGGAATTGATCAATAATGTATGGAATGAAAAAGGATTCTTATGGGTGTTTGATAATTGTCTGTATTATTTCTTATTGATTAATAGACAATAAAAGTCTTATAAATGTATTGCATTAATGATAAATCTAGGATGAATTAAAAGAGGCCAATTTTTGTCAAGTGACAAATGGAAACTGTGAATCACTGCTAGATCTAGTCATATCGGATATATTTGAGGTGGAAAATATTATGAAATGGATAGAAATGGATATATTTAGCATAATAATCATGGATATATAATTCTGGAGAAAACATGACTACACACCATGTAGTGAGATAAACACACGGAGTGTAGGCCTTTCAGCAGAAATAGCCAGGGTTTTGAAAATGAAAAGGATGGCACAATGTGTAGACCTTATAAATTCCATGGCCCCGTCCATGTTCGAACAACCCATGTGAATGTTCACATGGGTGAGATACTGTGTGTGATTAAATTTTCAGTTACATAATCATGTACTCAAGTACATGGACACAATTAGGTCACAAGGGTAGCACCCTATGTGATCCCACACATCATGTATGAAGTACACATACACGAGGACTATACATGAACATAGGGTCTATTATACATACATATATGGGAAGACAAGGCCCATTTTGAGTTTGTGTGGACACACCATGTAGTCCACCGACATGTTGTGCACTACTACATAGGATCTGAGCTATGTGATTGCCCGAGACACGACTAGGAAGTGGAGCAGGACTATATGATGTGTGGGTCCCCTCACACACCTTGTACCCTTGACCTCCATCAAGGAAACATCAATCATCAATGTTTATTTCTTTTATATTCTGATTTTGGCTTGGGAATAGACTATCCTGATTATTTTTTCACATGGAATGTGATTGTTCCTTTTTTGGTGTTAGAGATACAATGTGAAATTTTTTAGGCACGATACTTAGAAAGGAGTTTCCAGATGATTATAGTGATCATATAGGATCACCTAAGGGTTCTTCTATGAAGATCCCCCAATTGAATAGTGTGTAGGTCATCGATGATTTGAGTGGAACCCCCTATCACATTTGGGTGTGGGTACTCGACCACTAGAGTGGAACCCCCATCAACATGGGCAGAATTCCTCTACAACTAACTTCTTAGTGGACCCCCCTAATGCACTAGGGCATGGATCCTTGATGTCTATATGGAAACCACCTATGGTATGATGGAATGAATCATCCAAATCTGAGTGGAACCCCCATATTTGATATATCATAGGTCCCCAATGACCAGAGTGGAACCCCTCATGTCACACCATGGCATGAGTCCTCAACTTATATAGTGGAACCCACCACTAGTTTGGGTGCATGACCTCTACCTACATAGTGGAACCCTATATATATAAGAGACACATCCATATAACATCAGAGTTGAACCCACCATTATCATGGGAACATGTCATCTATGGATACTTATAGAGTCGAACCCCCAATCAAAATGGGAACAGGTCCTCTATAGATACTTATACAGTGGACCCCCTCTCTATCGAAATGGGTGAGAGTCCTCTATGGATACTTATATATTAGAACACATTTTACCCCTGATTTAATAGGGCATGAGGCCAATACATAGATAATTCAGAACCTTGACTGTGTGGCATAGTGGCGAGGCATGGGTTGACTTAGACAGTTACTTCAAGGAAGAGGTATTGGATTCTAGGCATCATTGATGGAATTTTAGAACTATTGTCTACTCTTCTCCCTAGTATAAGATGTGAGATAGATATTGCCTTACTCTATAATTTTTTATTTTTTAGACTGAATATATATATATATATATTTATTTATTCTTCTGTATCTACACCTCGTATTTGGTTACTCTCCATCTTAGAGAGGTGAAAATGTAGGAGGAATGAAACATGATTTATATGTTCAACTACTCATCGTCAAATGAATATACTATCCTTTTATAGGTGGAAAAGACTAGAATGGTAGATTGTCTACTCACTTTGTTTAGCCACTAGTTCTTAGATGATGTTAATTTCACTCTTGGTTAGGGTTGAGCTATTCTCATTCACTATACTATGTTTTATCAACTGTCATTCATTATTGTTGTATCTCCTACTTCTCCCCATTCGTCTTTTGGGTCATCCTACTCGGTATGTATATAATCACCCTTTTCATGGGATTTTCTCACATGTGTCATGTCTTATGTAGATTACGGGTAGTTTGATTATGACTTCAGATGATCTTTGGTATACATGGTAAATTAGACCGTGTATTGTAGTTGTATCATATGATTTGGGATATCAACTCTCTCAATAGTTTACTTTTCCAGTATTGTATAGTTCTAACATATTTCTTATTGAGAATGTAGTTTCCCCTATATTTTTCAGTTTACAATATCATACTCTTATAAACCATATAGGTTATGCAAGCTTTGTTCAGTTTCTAGATGTGTTTTATATTTTACTCTTTTCAAATTCACTAATATATCAAGATGTCTCTGTGTATTCATACACGTACTTAAGATAAGGCCTCCCCTTGTTAGTTATTCATTCGATGCTAGTCACAACCACCTGTCATATGGAAATATTCCTAGGGTAATTTTGGATCTATCCCCACCATCATTTGAGTTATGATAGTTATGATGAAAAATCTAGATCTATACAAAGGATAACATGTCGTCAGAATGAATACATGATATAAGAATAAAATAGTTAGTACACTAGAAATGATCCTAGAGAATGTGATATTGTTTTCACTACCAAAATCAATTAAAAATTATCCATGATGATAAAAATGACCAAAGTATGCCCCATGTAAAAAAAATTAATGCACCTATAAAATAAATTATGGAATTTCCATAATCATTCAATATGTACATACCTAAAATAATTGATTAAAATTTTATTATGAAAACTGGAAAAGAAGAGTTAAATTGATTTTAAATTTATATGAATAAAAGAAATACAAATAGTGATTTCGAAGCAATGTGGGTTCCTATAATTCAAAAAAATGGCCCCAAAAACTTCATTCCCATGAAAAACTAAATGGAATAAACAACAATTTTAACTACTCAAATTTCATGTTTATGACATACTATCACCTCACGAACTGATGTAATTAATATTCCATCACCACATTTCACTACTATTTAGAATGAAGGATTTATTATATATATATATTTTATATTCATGATATATTTATCATTTTATGAAGTATAATATCATTTATTTTTTAACATTTCATTCGTTGAAAAATGATAACATTGTTTATGTGCACATGTGGACTACCACCTCCATGAGAAGATGTGATTAAGTGTTCATTAAATTATCACATGGATGGCATATATATGTATATTTTAAGAAATAATATTTTATTTATAATATAATTATCATTATAGGAATATATAATAATAATTACCTTCCTTCCACATTGCTTGATGAAAAATAGAAAGGCTACTCATGCTTTTTTATGGCCTACCATCTCCATGATTGTAACAAAGTTGATTTTTATAATGATATGTCATGAAATGTTTTAAAAGAAAAATTTGTTTATAAAATTTTTAATTATGTCAGGATTAACATTATTGAGATGATTGAATGACAACCTATATGACAATAATCAACCTATTGAAGTCATTTTGGACATATAATTTGAGTATCCTCAAAACATCAGACATGAACATAACTAATTTAGTAATTTGAAATAAGAATACATTTACATATATTGTTATACATATTTCTATTTAAACCCTCATTCCCATTGTTCAAGTAATTTTATATTTTTAAATTGGGTTTTAATGGAAAGGGATATTACAATATATTGAAACATATTCTTAAATTGGAAAAGTGTATTTTTAAAAATGAAATATTTCATCTATTATAATTATGTTATAGTTCATTATAATAGTTTATGATGACTGGAGGTTTCATTTTAAACCTGGTATGGGTGCATTCATGAATACTCTTTAATTCATTAGGTAAGATTTAGGTGGGATGTTTACTGTGAGGGTTATTCCACTAATAAAAAAAATGGTTTTTTATCCTTGAAAGTTATGTTTCCACCAACTATGATGGTTATTACATTTAAAACAATAAATGATATTCCATATGAAAGACTGATAAGAAAATGATATCCTATGTTACCTTCATGAATTATCTATGATTTCTATATGTTTTTAAAGAAATATTATTTTTTAAGGTAATCTAATGATATTATTTTTAATGGAATGTATGTTATAATTATTAAGGGTGGAAACTATAAATTTGTGAAAACATTTCATTTGTTTTTAATGAAATTAATAAAACTTTTTGAGTTTTATTTTTCATCAAATATTTCAAATGAAACGTTTTAGGAAAATATTTAGGTAGGAATGTTGATTTCTTGGGTTGGAAAATGTATATTTTGTGCCTAAAGTATATTTGAAAAAAGAAATGTTTATTAATATTAATTAATTAATATGTTTTTTTTCTTTTCTTATTTCATGTCATTTACTGTGGATTTTGTGATCATGAAACATTTTAAATATTTTTCATAGGGTTTAAAGATGAATACAAATAATGAAGAAGTCATGTTAAAATCCGTGAATATTTTCCATGAGATTAAAATGTGTTTTTATATTTTATAATGTGGGAAAAACGGATACTAATCTTATGTGACCACATTTTAAAATGTGGTTTTTTTAATTATCATTTATGACCAAATTATATAAAACTAGAAACCATAAATATACTCAGGTATGTAATAAAAAAATCATTATTAAAAACTGAGGATTATATGATGTTTTTGGATGAGCCATTATATTTGAAATATGATTGTTTTAAGTTATCATTTAATAGACTTTTAAAGATGATTAAAATATATTTTAATCATATATTTACTCTAATAAAATCATTTATAAAACCTCATAAAATATCAAAAATTTAAATCCCATAGATGACTGCTTTAATGTAGGTTTTCACTACATATTGATAATTTGAAAAGTACAGAACAAAATGTACTATTGATTCTAAATGATAGGTTAGAAAACCATAGAATAGATATAAAAATATAGGTTTCATCACAAAAGATTGATTCCCAATACAATTGTTCATTCAAAATGTAATGTTGTAAAAATATTATTCCTTATCAGAATTTATTTTCCCAAATGTAATATTCGAAAAAAACATGGGGTTCTAAACAATGATTCCAAACTACTTCCAAACTGTTGACCTCACCTCTTTTGATAATCCCAATTATGCTTTCACATACTTTGATAATCCCAAGTAATGTGTATCTATATATCAATTCTTTCAATCTATGATATTCTGTTATCATGTTGATAATTATATTAATATAATCTTTGAAATATGTGAATCAATGTTTATCAATGTTTATATGATTTTTGATATAATTCTAACTCAATCGGATATGTTTGGCATAAAATAGAGAATTGTTAAGTCACTGATATGCTTATATATACTGACACAGATCTACCAGTACTTAGTCTACCGATAGACATAGTCACTGATAAGATATGGTCACCGATACTCAGATCTACCAGTATGTATAAGTCTACCGGTAAGCACATGTATCTGATAGATCAAGTCCACCGATACAGACAGCTACAGATAGAAGCTGAGCTACTGATATAACAAGTCTACCGGTATGCATAAGTATACTGATATAAACTTAACTGTTACAGAACTTACCTACCGGTATACACAAGCTACTGATACAAAGTTCACCAATACAGACAGTTACTGATACATCAAGCTACCGATACAAGAGAGTTACTGCTATAGAAAACAAGCTACCGATAGAAGGAGTCACCAGTACATAGAGCTACTGATACACAAAGTAAAACCTATCTATACAAGGAGCTACCGATAGAAGGTCACTGCTACATAAAGTCCACCACTACCGACAGAAGGCTACTATTGAAAGACTGAATAGTCAAACTCTACTTCTCTCAATATTAGTTATTTATTACACAACAATCATATTTTATGTTTTTAATGCAATTAATGTTATTTAATGGTAGTTGTTGGCATGTCAGGGAACCATACCTAGTACCCATGCTAAAGGTAATCATTCTTTTCTCCAGAGATGAAAGCTATAAAAGAAAGGACAAAGACCGGGAAGAAATCAACTAAGAAGGAAAATAAAGGGTGTGAAAAAGCAAGGGCTGAATAGCGTTGGAAAGTGGTGAATTCACACAGAAAAGAAAGGATAAATTCATTCTATATGGGCGCTGGGCATACACGAAGCCATTTCATTTTCTAGAGGATAACACAAGCTGCACCTTAGTCAAGGAGTGAAGAACTACAACGAGCTCTTCATCCACTCAATATGGTCAAACTGAACATGAAGAAAACAACCCTCTATTTTTCAGAAAAAAACCAGAGAAGGACTTAGAAGCATTTTTGATTAATCAAAAGAGTCTAGAGCTGCACTTCAAATCACTAGATCTTTCTAAGACTCATGTTAACTCTCTTAGTGATTCTTTTATTTACATTTCGATCAGTGTGTGTGCTCTGTATATTTTATACACACACTGTCTCCAGAGCTAAGCTGGAGGATTTCTAAATCCTTACCCAAACATTCAATAAATCTGTTGTATCCCACTGTGGATAGTGGTAGAGGCCAAGTATGACCTGGATAGCCAGTGTGCTATTGTTTTACTTTCCCACGAATAACTATGGTGGAGGTATTTATACCTGGATAGTATCTTCACTGTTGTTTACCCCGATCCAGGGTGTGGATCAAATTTATATAAATTGTTTGAGTTGACTATGTCTCATCTTGAGACTGAAACTCTTGGTTACATCCGTTATACATTTTAGTTTAAGTCTAAAGTATACTATATATTTTATATTCTGTTGCTAATTACATTCAAATACAATTTGTTTTAAAGATAATTGGATAGTTAAATTAGCAAGTGTTTATACTTGTTATGAACAAGTAACTTAGTTTCAAAAGTTAATTTAATCTTATGATAAAATTCACTGAGACCCAATCAATCTTTGAGAAACTAATCGAACTTTTACAATCTATATAAATTCACTAAGGTTTAACTTGTTTTTTAAATAGGGGTATTTTAATAGTAATAATTTTTAATAGAAATTTTAATTGGAACTCAATTCATCCTCCTCTTGAGTATCCACTCCTTCAAAAATTTGGTATCCGAGGATTTGTTTATTATTAAAGGTTTTCTAAATACTATGTTTTTCAAATGTGATTTTAGTTGTATCTTGAAGATCATTAATTTCTGTTAGTTCTAAATTTTATCTCTTTAAATATATTTTCTAAAATTTAATTATGGATAATAGATTTGAAGGTGATACTACCAACCGACCACCTTTATTTAATGGTACAAATTATGCCCAGTGGAAGCTTAAAATGAAAATTCATTTAGAAAGTATTGGATTTGATATCTGGATAGAAATAGAAACTCAATATAAGATTCCAAAATCTGAAAGAACTACTTGGGATAAACCTACTAAAACTACTTACAATAATAATTGTAATGAAATGAATGCCTTGTACTATGATTTAGGAGATGAATAATTCAATCGCATATCTGCTTGTAAAACTGCTTATGAAATTTTGGACACTTTGGTTATTTCCCATGAGAGAACAACCAATGTTAAAGAAATGAGGCTGAATACCTATACTATAAAATATGATAATTTTAAGATAAAGTCTGATGAACCTATTCCTGATATGTATCTCAGGTTCAATGAGATTGTCAACACCATGCGCTCTCTTGGTAAAGATGTTCCTGCAAAAGAATAGATCATGAGAATATTAAGATGTCTTCTAGAAAGATTAACAGGCACGTCTGTTTCCATGACAGAATCGTGCGACATCAGAAAACTGCATGTTAAAGAATTAATAGGTAAGATTATAATGTATGAGGAAGAACTCAAAGTGAATAAGGAAGAAGATGATGAACCAAAAAGGAAGGCAGTGGCTTTTATGTCTGCTGCCTCAAGAAGCAAGGACAAGGAAAAAGACCAGATACCTACTCAAAGCTCAACATGTAAAAGTTCAAACTCTAACAGTGATGCTGAGATGGCTCAAAGGGCAAGAATATTTAAGAAGTTCTATAGGAAGAAAAAATTATTTAGAAAATCAAACTACAAAAGAAAATATGATAACAAAGGTCATTGGAAGAAGGACTGGAAGAAGCCTAATAAAAGTGATGAAATTGTCTGCTATGAGGGAAAAAGGAAAAGGCATGTAGAAAGCAGACTGTCCAAAATTAAAATTTAGGAATAAACATGATTACAAGGACATTATGTACAAGAATGCTATGAAAGCTACATGGAGTGATTCAGAAGACAACACAAGTGAATCTGAAGTATATGACTCTGAAAAGAATAATGCTAACATGTGTTTTATGAAAAACACATCTGAGGTAACATTGGACACTCCGGTTTTAAATTCATATTATTGTGGAGTTGATTCTAAATCTGAATCTGAAAATATGTTTAGTGAAGAGTTATTTTAATGTTGTAATATGCTAGAAGAAACATGTAATGAATTGAAGGACATGTATAAAGCTTTAAAGAAACATCATGCATTTACCAGCTCTGTTAAATCTTCACTTGATATCAAAAAGGAAAAGAATGCTCAATTACTTAAGGAAAATACTTAAATGAAGTTGTCTAAGGAGCAATTAAGGAAGGATATAGAAAAATTCACAAATGCAAAAGATAAACTTACACAAATGCTAGGAAAGAAAGTGGCACCAAAATATACCACTGGAATAGGCTATCATCCTGGAAAGAGATAGTTTAGTAAAACTAGATTTATTTCTAAATCTGGACAGAATGCTGCTAGTTCTAGTTCTGGAAATTTTTATGATTCAACTAGATATTCATATGGTTATAGACCAAATAAAGTTTATCTTTCAAAATATATTGATTTTGTAAATTATCTGAGACCCATAAGACAAATATGGGTACCTAAATCTTTGATTTCTAACCTGTATGGACCTGAGAAAATATGGGTACAAAAATCATTTTATGTTTAAAAATGTTTTGTAGGAGACTTGCATGAAAATTTATCACAAGAAGGTATGGTACTTGGAGAGTGGATGTTCAAGGCATATGACTGGATATTACTAATTATTCAATAGTTTAATCAATGTTCATGTAGGCCATGTCCCATTTGGTGATAATTCCAAAGGAAAAATCATCGTCCTAGGGCAGATTGGTAACACTAATTCAGTTTTAATTTCTAATGTTTTAATTGTTGATGGACTTAAATATTACCTGTTAAGTATTTCTCAGCTGTGTGATGATGGTTTAAATGTTAAAATTGAAAATTATTCTTGTAATGTTTATAACTCTAAAAATGTTTTAGTATTTTCTGCATTGAGAAATAAAAATGTTTAAGCTGTTAATTTTAATTCGTTAGCCAAGTAAAATGTTACTTGTTTAAATGATTTTCATAACAAATATTGGCTATGGAATAGAAGATTAGGACACTACAACATCCATTCAATTAGAAAACTGACTAGGAAGAACATAGTTATAGACGTACCCATGATTGAATTCCCATCAGACAAAGTTTGTAATCCCTGTAAAAATGGAAAGAAACCTAAAGTTTCTTTTAAATCAATGAAAGAAGTTTCAACTTCTCAACCTCTCGAGTTGGTTCACATGGACTTGTTTGGACCTTCTAGATTTTATAACTTAAATGGAATGCACTATGTCTATGTTCTAGTAGATGGCTTTTCTAGATATACTTGCGTATACATATTATCTCACAAAAGTGAAGCTTGTTCTTACTTTATTAAGTATTCTAATTCCGTAGAAAACCATAGTGGAATTAACATTAAGACTTTGAGAAGTGACCATGGTCGTGAGTTCAAAAATCATGAGATTGAATATTATTGCTCACACAATGGATATAGTCACAATTTATCTGCCCCTAGGACACCTCAATAGAATGGTGTGATATAAAGACGAAATAGAAACCTTCAAGATATTACAAGAACCATGCTTAATGAGTATGACCTACCAGCTTACTTTTGGGTTGAAGCTATAAATACAGCTTGCTATATTATTAATAGAGTCTTGATTAGACCTGTTATTAAGAAGACCCCTTTTGAATTGTGGAAAAATATGAAACCTAAGGTGAATTACTTCAGATTTTTTGGATGCAATGTTTTTATTCTCAATACAAAGGATAATCTTGACAAGTTTTCCTCTTAAAGTGATGAAGGAATTTTTCTTGGTTATTCTTTAACTGGAAAATCATATAGAGTTTTTAAAAAAAGAACCAAATTTGTGGAAGAATATGTTCACATCAAGTTTAATGAAATTGATCCACATGATCCTAAGTCTTCTCTTGAAAATCATGATAAAGATTTGACTGTTCTTGACCTTAATGATAAAATCAAAGAAACAGCTATAAAGAAATCTAGTTCTGGACATATTCCAAAATCTGCTTCTGTAGAACCCAAACGTAAGGAAGAGCCTGAAATTTCTAGTCCTACCTTTACTAGATCAACTATGATTCTAAATAATCATCCTTTGGATGCTTTTTTTGGTAATCTTGATATAGGAACACAAACTAGAGCTTCTCTAAAAAAACAATGTTGAACATCAAGCCCTTGTTTCACAACTAGAACCTGAAAATGTCAATGATGCAATAAACAAGGAATTTTGGTTAATGTCTATGCAAGAAGAGTTAAATCAATTCGATAGAAAAAAATTCTGGGAATTAGTTAACAGACCCAAGGACACTTTGACAATAGGCACTAAATGGGTTTTTAGAAACAATGTTGATGAGTCTGAAAATATAGTTAGAAAAAAAGCAAGGCTAGTGGCACAAGGATATCGTCAAGAGGAAATAATAGACTATGAAGAAACATTTCCAAATGTATCTAGATTAGAAGCTATTAGGATCATACTTTGCTATGCTGCTTATCTGAATTTCAAGTTATATCAAATGGATGTAAAAAGTGATTTTCTAAATGGTTTTATAATTGAAGATGTTTTTTTTGAAAAACCACCGGGATTTACTAAACATCATTCTCCAAATCAAGTTTTCAAACTATCTAAGGATTTATATGGTTTAAAACAAGCTCCAAGAGCTTGGTATGATAGACTTAACAATTTTCTTATTTGAAAAGGTTTTACTAAATGGATTTATGATCCAACACTTTTTATTAAAAGAATTTCTAAAGAAGTTTTGATAGTACAAATCTATGTTGATGATATTATTTTGGAATCTTCTAAACATTCTTTATGTACTGATTTTTCAAAGAGTATGGAAAATGAATTCCAAATGAGGTTAATGGGAGAACTAAAATATTTTCTTGGATTTCAAGTTTTTCAAAATGAAAATGGTATTATTTTGAATCAATGTAAATATACAATGGATATTTTAAAACGTTTTGGTTTGTATAGTATTAAGGAAAATGATACTCCTATGAGTAGTGTTTGTAAATTGGATGCAGATGAAACTAGGAAACCAGTGGATCAAACCAATTACAGAGTTATGATTGGAAGCTTACTTTACATTACTTCTAGTCGACCAGATATTATATTTAGTGTGTGTATGTGTCCAAGATTTCAAGCTAATCCAAAAGAATCTAATTTACTTGCAGTTAAAAGAATTTTTAAGTATCTTAAACACACTGTAAATTTACGTTTGTTTTACCCAAAAGGACAATCTCTTGAAATAATGAGTTATTCAAATGATGACTTTTCTGGTTGAATGTTGGATAGAAAAAGCACATCTGGAACATATCATTTTCTAAGTAAGTCCTTAGTATCTTAGTGTAGTAAAAAGAAGAATTCTGTAGCTTTGTCCACTTCCGAAGTAGAGTATATAGCTACTGGTAGTTGCTGTGCACAAATTATGTTGATGAAACAAACTCTTTTGGACTATGGGTATGATTTTAAGCATGTTTCAATTAACTGTGATAACACTAGTGCAATTAACATTTCAAATAACCCTATATCTCACTCTAGGACAAAACACATTGATGTAGGGCACCATTTTTTGAGAGATCATTACCAAAAAGGTGATATTACTCTAGAATTCATAGGTATTGAACATCAATTAGATGACATATTCACCAAACCATTGTGTTTGGATAGGTTAAGTTACATTAGACATGATATAGTAATGTTTAACCATAACTGGTAGAAACCTCACCGATGTACCTCACCGATATGAAACCTCCCCGACGTACCACACTGATATGAAACCTCACCGATGTACCTCACAGATATGAAACCTCACCGATGTACCTCACCGATATAAAACCTCACAGATGTACCTCACCGATATGGACCTCACTGATAGATAAAACTCACTGTTATGAATTCTCACCAATAAACCCTACCGAATGTATGCGCTATTTTAATCTTCTGTCTGCCGCCACAATCTATGTCATTTATAATTTATTTATTTTATTTTAATTATTTATATTATGATTCTTAAATGATAAACCAAAGTCAAAGTTACTTCTCAGTCCACCAAAACATTCCGTTACCCTCACGCCTTATCTCCCGAATTTCTCAAAAACCCTATGTTCCTTGAACCAGAAATGGAAAAAACCAAACTCCCTACTATCAGAGATGACATTGATGAGCTGAATATGAAGAAGCAGAAGACCGAGCCAGATGAAAGTGGTAGTATTGGTAGAACAAGGTCAGGAAGGAGACCTATGAACCCCCAATTACAAAATAGAGTTATTGTGATCGAAAAAGAGCTATGCGTGGAATGGTTGTTGTCCAGTAAATCTTTAGTTCTAGAGGTGCTGTAAAATCAAAAGTGGGTAGAATGCTACTCAAATAATAATGGCACTTACTATCCAAATCTAGCGAAATTGTTCTATGAGTTTGTGAGCATTGAGAAATCAAAAGATGAGAACCGAGTGATTTATTTTGTGAATTGAAAAGAGATAGATTTTTCTTCTATTGAGTGGGATAAATACCTGAAGGTTCCACACGAAGGTGTTTCTGGATATTTCTCGTAATCAGTACCACCAACAAGTAACATATTTGATTTTGAGGCTGCCTTAGAGGAGATCACCGGTAGTGGCAATCAAATATATGTGGTGTCTGCTGAAATGTATGGAGAGAATAGATTTATGTTCAAGTTTGTTCAACATGTTTTAATTCCAAGAAGAACAGACTTTTAGAATTTAAGATATCAAGATATCTATCTGTTACATCTTTTGAGACATGGTGTGAAATTGAATCTGTGCAGGTTGCTAAGGATTCAAATGGAGGATATGACCAGGACAAAATCAAAGACCAATGCTTTATTATTTTCCAAGTTGATCTCATTAATGATTAAGGTGAAAGGAGTAGCTGAGTATCTGGATAAGACAGTAGTGGTAAGAGACAACTTCTGTATTACAAGCATAGTTTGAAAATACATAAAGAGAAACTAGAATCCATTGAGAGGAGAGTGGGTAAATTATGATAAGAAGCTATATGATAAATTCAATCATGTGGATCATCCTTCAAGGCCTAAGGATGTGAGGGATCTAGGTCTATGACATGATGAATAAGAACTTGAGTACAGGGATGAGACTGATGAAGAGGAGACTTCTATGGCTGATGGAAGGGATCCGGACTTGCGGCCAAGTCTTATTGCTGAAATTATATATTCAAGAATGGAAACTATATTTGAAGAAGAAAGACCTATTGATGAGGAATACCAGCCAACCCCTGAGAATGAAGAAGAAAGAGAGAATGAATCTGAAGACTCTGATTCTGTCTGCTTAAGCGAGAGTCACTTATTGGAAGCCCAGTTGTGCCTGTTAAGGATGTAGTGGGTGAGATGGAAGGACCTATGCCAAATCTAGAGGAGCCTCCTACTGGTGTAGAAATGGAGTTAGTTGTAGAAGATTCTTCTAAGGAAGAAAGACCTGCTGAAAATGTTGTTGATGTACAAGAGAATGCACCAATTGAGGGGGTGCATACAACCAGGTTTGACAGTGTTTCAGTGGCTGTTGAAATTGAGGATTGGGAAGAAGACCCAGGTTTTGTGGTTTGTGGATTAGATTATCCCAATTATGATAATGATGCATCCCTTAATAGACCAAAAATCAATTATGATATTCAGAATGAGTTATTACCAGAAGATGTGGTTAGAATAGATGATCTGGATAAGCTAAAGTCTGATCTCAAAATCAGATTTGTGGAAGAAATTAGGAAAATGTAAGCTTCACTGGTGGCATCTATTCAATCGATTATGAATGACTCAGTGGTCAGTATAGTATCTGAAAAAGCACCCATTGTGGTTTAACCTGCTGATTTGATCACCAGGGAAGACCTTAAATCCTTAAAGGATGAGTTGAAAGAGTCTTTTAGTGCTTCTATTGCCAAATTGAAGCACTGCTTTGTTGAAGAAATGAGCAATTTGGAAAATTCTTTTGAACTCTCTCTCGATTGTAATGTTTCAACCATTGTGGATGAAATAGTGGATGAAGTTACAGCTTTCCAGACTCATGTATCTAGATTGGTAGAGGATGTTGATGTTCTAAAGAAATCTGTTATCTCTTTAAAATCTTATATGAGTTCTAAATCCCAAGCAGATAAAGATTTATCTTATGTCAAAACTGTTGTGAGCTATATGGTATCAATATTTAATGGATTTAAAAACTCCATGAAAGATCATGACATCACCCAGGATTCCCATGTGAAAAATCTTATTAGTGGGTTGACCAAAATCTTCAAGGAAATAATAACCTTCTCTATTGGTTCTGTTGCCTCAAGACCTTTAATAGAACTAAATCAGATTCAAACTGTGATGATGGAGGAGCTTGGGTCAGCATCAACCAGTGGATCTGTGGACTCATCTAATCTGACCAATGTAGTAACTTATACTAGATATACCACTATATAGATAATGAAGATTGTTCAGGACTATATTAGAGAAGCTTCATCCTCTCATAAAGAAGTGAAAGACAATGTAGATTTCTTTTTCCAAAGGATTTACACCAAGAATCAACTCAAAAAACATTTCAAACATGTGTTAGAAAACCTAAAGTTACCTCTTGTCAATCAAGCTTTTAAAGAACATGTCAGCAAGCTTAGAGAGTTGACTCCAGCCTTGGAAAAATTCATGGAGAACAAGGATGATTTCATATCTTCTATGGAGAGAGGAGTAGGAATCATTATGTATTTCAGAAATCCCTTATTGCCTTTATTGCATGTCGATGCTAGGACAGTGATTGTACCTCCAGCTTTACCTGCATCTAGATATACTACTTCTCCTTTTCAGATGACTCCTACCCAAGCCATTCTCTACCTTACTCCTATGATCAATCATAGGGCTACTCAGTATAGGCCAGGAATTGTTTCAGTAGCTCAGCCTCCTGTGATCATTTCTGGTGTTCCTAATCCTTCTCCTACATCCACACAGCCTGCATCCTCTTCTGATCCCAAGGGAAAATATCACATTGAGGACATGGATTGAATAGATGGCTAATATATTTGATAGGAATCCCTAGTATTTTGGTTTATTTCCCTGTACCTTTTTGCAACATGAAATACACATGGATTTATTTTCATTCCCATTTTGTTCCTCCTCTCTTTGTTTTTTCACACTTTTTGATAATCACAATGGGGGATAGCTAACATAACTGAATATGAGAGATACTATTGCATTTTTAACTTATAACTTTGATACCATTGCATTTAATTATACCTCTGATACATTTAACATTTCACATCTTACCTTTTTCCCTCTGGTGTGTTGTTTTCTCTACTACAATTGAATTTAATGCTATATCCTTTGATACATTACTGATTATTTTGAGATTAAAATATCATAAGTTGTGATTATCAAAAAGGGGAAGCTCACATGTTTTGATAATCCCAATTATGCTTTCACATACGTTGATAATACCAAATAATTTGTATCTATATATTAATTATTTCAATCTATGATATTATTTTATCAAGTTGATAATTATATTAAAATAATCTTTGAAATAAGTTAATCAGTGTTTACCGACGTTTATATGAATTTTTAGATAATTCTAACTCAATCAGATCTGTTTTTCATAAAACAGATAAGTGTTAAGTCACTGATATGCTTATAGAAAATGATAGATATCTACCGGTACTTAGTCTATTGAAAGGAATAATCACTGATAAGCTAAGGTAACCAATATGCAGAGCTACCAGTATGTATAAGTCTACCAGTAAGCACATGTCTCTGATAGATCAAGTCCACCAATACAGACAGCTACCGACAGAAGCTGAGCTACCGATGGAACAAGTCTACCTGTATGCATAAGTCTACCGATATACACTTCACTGGTACAGAACAGAGCTATCAGTATGCACAAGATACCGATACAAAGTTCACAAATACATACAGTTACTAATACATCAATCTACCGATACAAAGGAGTTACTGCTAGACAAAACAAGCTACCGATAGAAGGAGTCACCGGTACATAGAGCTACTAATACACGGAGCAACAGCTACCGATACAAGGAGCTTCCGATAGATGGTCACTGCTACATAAAGTCCACGACTACTCACAGAAGGCTACTAATGAAAGACTGACCAGTCAAACTCTACTTCTCTCAATATTATTTATTTATTACGCGATGGCCATATTTGATGTTTTTAATGCAATTAATGTTATTTAATGATAGTTGTTGGCATGTCAGGGAACCGTACATTGTACCCATGTAAAAGGTAATAATTATTTTCACCAGAGCTGAAAGATATAAAAGTAAGGACAAATACCAGGAAGAAATAAACTAATAAGGCACGTGAAGGGTGCGAAAAAGTAAGGGCGGAATAGCGTTGGAAGGTGGTGCATTAAAACAGAAAATAATGGCTACATTCATACGGGAAGAGCACTTGACATACACGAAGCCATTTTATTTTCTAGAGGAGAACAGAAGATGCACCTTAGTCAAGGAGTGAAGAACTACAAAGATCTCTTCATGCACTCAAGAAGATCAAATTGAACTTGAAGAAAACAACCCTCTGTTTTTCAGAAAAAAACCAGAGAAGGACTCAGAAGAATTTTAGATTAATCAAAAGAGTCCAAAGCTACACATTAAATCACTATAGCTTTCTGAAACTCATATTTAGTCTCTTAGTGATTCTTTTATTTACATTTCAAGTAGTGTGTGTGCTCTATATATTTTATACACACGCTGTCTCCTGAGCTAATCTGGAGGATTTCTAAATCCTTACCGAAACCTTCTATAACTCTCTTGTATCCCACTGTGGAAAGTGGTAGAGGTCAAGTAAGATCTGGACAACTAGTGTGTTGTTGTTTTTCTTCCCATGTATAACTGTGGTAGGGGTCTTTGTACCTGGACAGTATCTTCACTATTGTTTACCCCGATCCAGGGTGTGGATCAAATTTATATAAATTGTTTGAGAGGACTATGTCCCGGCTTGAGACTGAACCTCTTTGTTACATCTATTGTGCATTTTAGTTTATGTCTAAAGTATACTATATATTTTATACTCCACTTCTAATTACATTGAAATAAAATTTGTTTTAAAGTTACATTGATAGTTAAATTAGCAACTGTTTATAATTATTGTGAACCAGTAAGTTAGTTTCAAGTGTTAATTTAATCTTCTGATTAAATTAAATGAGACCTAATCAATCTTTGAGAGACTAATTGAACTTTTAAAATCTCTATAAATTCACTACAATTTAACTTATTTTTTAAATAGGGGGTTTTAATAGAAATAATTTTTAAAAGAAAATTTATTTGGAACTCAATTCACCCCCCTCTTGAGTATCCACTACGACCAAAAAAAATATATAGAACACATAGAATATAAAACATAAACTAAAATATAACTACTATTATTAAATTATCATATATAAAATAAATAAAATATTACAATAAATAAAACACTCAATTCACATAAAGTATTTTTTTAGCAAGACAAACAATGGTGTTTTTAAGCATCAAAATCAATGGGAAATTAATGAAATTCTTGGACCACATTCTTATGACAAAAAATAGTCCCCTTTTTATGATCACAAAACCATATAAATTTAAAAAATAATTATATGTCTTAAATTATAATGTAGAGCATAAATATTATTAAATAAAATAATAGAACATTTTTTAACACAATTTCTCTTCTCTTTTTGAAATAAAAACAATTTATATAAATTTATTAAAAACATTCAATATAGAATTTTTTTTTCACTATAGGTTTATGAAGAAAATATATTATGAATCTTGAAAATAACAGGCTTAGAACCATAAAATAATTTTAAATATAAAAATGGAAAATTAACCAAATATATTCTTTTTATAAATTGGCTGGATTAAAAATAAGTGACGACATACAATTTTAACATGTTTTGGGGAAGGATTCTAAGATAATGTAGGCTTATGATTATCAAATTAATATTCTATGGTTAAGAAAACATGAATATTCTTATTCATGGCCATTAATTCCAACATAAAAATCTTTTAATTTTCATTCATTGGCCAAGCTTGTTCATTAATCAAAAACCATGACACATTGACTATATTCATCAATTAAATTGTATTTACATTCATAAAATTATGAAATTTTATAAAATACTATACGTGTGTTCCCATGAGGCCAACCAAATGGTTGAAAAAAACTCCACTCTTAGTAGAAGTAAACATTTAAACTAACACTTTTTTATTTTATTTAGAAGAGTTCATGGAAACACTATTAAAATAAAGGACTAAATTATTTCATTAATGAATGAAATATCTAATGACAGTCTCTTGATCTATTCTTCTTGAAATAGTTATTGACCATGTTCCATTAGAAGTGGAATCCCTTCCTTGTGTAGAAATAGGTTTTATAGGTTCAAAATAACTAGAGAAAAACTATTTCAACACAAAAAATTATGATTTTGAAACAACATAACCTCTTATATTCCCAACATGATTATATATATCTCTATTCAGAGAATAAAAATAATTTTTTATATAGATATTTCCTTCAAAAATTAAAACTAAATATTGAGAAATTCAAATTCTATTACGGAAACAAAAGTTTTTTTGAAATCATCTTAAGGAATATGAGAATTATCCATCACTTATTATGACATTACATATTCATATGTTAATTTATTTAACTTAGTAGAAATACCCAAAGAAAATTAATGAGAATTCTCCTCATAATTCAATACAACATCAATGGTAGAAAATGTTTTCATATTCATTTTTGAATTATCTGTGACATCAATCATTCGATGCGACTGAACATACAAATATTCACTATAGTGAAAAGACAAATCACTAAGAACATATTTTACTCCCAATAATTATTCAACTATCATTTTACAAGTACCATTCAATAAAAATAAATTGATTGATCCCTATTCAGTCATGTTATTAATGATATATGAGAACTATCATGCCCACCAAAAAGAGTATCTTCTATATGATGTTCCTTGAATTAAGAAATATAATTATTTATTTATTCATTAAATACTACCAAGTCATCTATTTTATCCATTTATTTAGTAGGAAAAGGTTTATTTACTTCTATAACCATATAAACCATAGCCTTGAAGGCTTGTTATTATCTTATTATTAGCCTTTGAAAAATTCTAGCTCTACTACCTATATCAACATAAGGCAATGGTAAATTTAAAGGAAACTTCTGAAACCCCCTATCATAGAAAATGTATTATCATCCACTATTTTTTGTCTCCTCACACTGACTGTATTATAAGTAGCACTTGTAAAAGTGTCTTCCAACCATTTAGTTACTTGAGGTACTGTGGTCCCATTAACTCAAGATTTCCCAACATCATCAGTACCACACATAGAAGAACTGAATAAATTTATTCTCTAAATATCCCTCTCAACACTTCCCCCTTGAAAATCTTCAACTTTAGTAACAATGGATATCATTTCCATTGGTTATAATAAAACATATTCAGGATTCATATGTTTTATAGTATATTAGATGGGGTTGTTATTAAATATCAACCTCGTTCAAGTGTCACTAATCATACCACTGGTTTATTGACCAGGAGAATCCAACCTTTCATATGGGTATAGGGAAATTTTCTTAACCTTGTGACAACAATGATGTATATAACTCAACAAATAACAATTAAAATTTAGATTTAAGTCTCTCAATATCTAAAACACAATTTATACTTCTGGAAGAGGATTTTTTATAACTTGGTTATACTTGGAACAATAAGAGTCAAAATGTTCATGAAGAATACTTATTGGTCATTTTTCAAATCCATTACTAACATATGGTTTATTTGAGATGTTTTAAATTGAAATTATTAAGATCCTAAAACCTATGAACAATGTCACTAATTGTTCTATATCTAAACTGAAAAAAATATTCATGGGTGTATTTTAAGATCTTCTCAATATCCACTGTTTAAAAAGAAAATTTCATATCGTTCAAATTTTATGACATGAAATATTCATTGCCTCCAAAACTAAACTGAACATTTTCATTAATATTTCTTACTTATTTCCCAATGAAAAACTTGTTATTTAAAACATATAAATGAACTAAATTCTTTTTAAATCCATAGATTTCTATAGAAAAAATTCAACCATATTAATCCATTATAAATTTGTAGCCTTTTCTTATAGAATTTTAATTTGTGAACTAGAGGGAATCATCACTTTTATTCCACTTTGAATGAAACTATTTAAAATCCTTATATTTTCTTTCATGAGAATTATAAGGTCCATGTTTTTAGAACTAGTGATCAAGATACATTGATATCCTAAGAGATATAAATGGCACAATATCCAAGATAAGATATAGAGAGAATGGTTTTATCCTAATAGTATCATGTGAGGTTTTGATTTCTCATTCCAAATTCGTAGTGTTATAATTTTAGTTTTTAAAAGTTGAAATAATAATTTCACAAAAAAAACTATTCTTAAATAAATTTATTCTTATAAATTTATATACTGAATTATTAACATAAATAAAAATAATTGAATTTTTTTTATTAAAAACAAATTAATAAAATAACAAAAATACTAACTAAAAAATTAAATGTTATACTCGAAATTATATAAACATAACCCCATCCCCCCTTAATAAAAAAACATGTAGTGGGAGGTGGTTTAGTAAAAATATCATCATGTTCATACTTATAATTTAATAATAAAAAAATTATATCACATTTAATGAAATGATCAATATGAAAATGATTATTTATATCAATAAGTTTTTTCCTAAAGTAACATAAATTATTTTATGAAATATTAATAGAATTAATATTATCACCTAAGAAAATAATATTACTGAATTTATGTACAATGTATATATGGGTGTGTGTCATCCACAACAAATCTTCTCAACAACTAAAAACAGATATGTATCCTTACTCATATATTGATAGTGAAACTAAAATTTTATTTTTACTAGACCATGAAACCTAGGAATGTTCAAACAATTAATAAATAGCTATGGTATTTCTTTTATATAATATTTAACATCCAAAAGCAGCATCAAAATATGAAAAATATAATAAAACTAGATTTTTTAGGATAATTATGGACTGAAAATAGTTACTTTTAAATATCTCAAAATACATTTAATAGTAGTAAGAATATTTTCTTTTGTATATGATTGAAATCATTCACAATGGAAAATAGAAAACATATTATCTAGACTAATAGATGTTAGATATCAAATGCTACCAATATTACCTCTACATAACTAATTATTTCCTAGTTTTGCAGCTTTATTAATATCATTTTTTACATTAGTACACAAGGTATTCCATAAGTTTTATTGTTTTCCATCCCAATTTTTCAAAAAACTAATAATATAATTACATTAGTTCAAAATATTTCCCAAACCATGTTGATAAATTTGAAATCAATGAAATAAATTCAATTATCCTATCAAACTCATTTAAAAATAATTTACTGTATCTTTTAAATATTTATTAAAATTATTTTCATTTGATGACCGAAAAATAAGATCACCTATATAGATTTTAACTAATAAAATATCAGCAGAATATATTTTTTAATTATGAGTAGGATCCCATAATCCCACTGAAACCCAATTTTAAAATTAATAGAGCCTGGTAATTCGTACAAGGCCATTGGTTCCTATTTAAGTCCATAAATATATTTAGTGAGATTAAAATATATTTGGGTAGATGAGGGGTTTTAAAACCAATACGCCTCTCCAAATAAACTTCCTACACAAAATAACTATTTAAAAAAAAGTTGTGACATATATCCAGTAAAATTTAATATTCATATTAGATTTATAGGGGAAAAGGTCCCTAATGGATTCAATCCAAGAAATCATAGATTAGGATTACTCATAATCTATTCCATTATCCTAGTTATAACATTTAGAAACTAGCCTATCCTCATTCCTAGTAATTATACTTTGATAATATTACATAATCCAAACGGAACATATTATTACAATCACTGGACGGTTTGAGGGACCATAAAATAATTCCAAAACCTCATTCCTGTGAAACTAGTTTAGTTCTTCATGTATAACTATCCACACAGTGTAATTTTATAAGGATTCCTCTATTGTCTTTGGTTTACATTGGAATATGAAGGCATAAACCTTTTTTAGGTTTCCAACATTTCTACTAGTCTTTACATCTTCATATAGGTCTCTTATAAAAATATCTAATGGTTGGTTCAATATGGTTATAGACTATCTATATAAGAAAAATTTAATTTCAATAATTTCATGTTCTTCATAACTAGATTGCTTCTAACCATATTAAAATTTATTTTGTAAATTTTATTTAGAAGAATAAAAACACATGTTACTCTAAGAATCAATGACTTCATCTATGAAATATATTATGATCAAAAGGAAAACATTCATCGAACTTCAGTTGAACATATTCATAAACTATCCATTACATTTTATTAAAAATTATTTAAAATTTAGAACTAGTAGAATATTAAATAATGATTCCTTTAGCAGCCTTTGGAACAATCTTACAAAAGTTTTCCATTGTATTCAAGATATATACCTTACATCCAAAAATATTTAAGTATCCATCTTTAGGTTTTCTGTTATTCCATAACTCAAGGGGTTCCATTTTAGGAATATGACTTATATAACCTCCATTCGTGATTTGGAATGATGTATTAATATATTCTTCCAAAATATTGATAGGAATACTATATTCTTTAAAAATATTTCATTCCACTTCTTGAATAGTCTTATTTCCGCTTTCCATAATTCAAATTCATTGAGGTGTGATTGAAGTAGAAATGTTATGATTAATACCCATATTTGAGAAAAAATAATTAAACTATTGAATCTAAAACTAGTATTCACAATAACTTCTCAATGAAATTATTTTGAAAATTATTTCATTTTGAATAATTTTAAAAAAACTCAAAATAAATGAAAGAAAAATCATTACTTTTAATATTTATGAAAATTTCCTAAATAAATTTATAAAAATAATAAACAAAAAAATAATCTATCAACTACACTTTCTACTCTTTAGGGTAATAAAATCCTTGTATATGAGTTAAAAAGTTTTATATATAGATACCTTGTTAACTGATCTAAATGATTACTTATTCTTCTTTCCTATTTATTAGGCATCACACAATCAATTATAATCAATATTATTACTAGGAAGATATGAAACTAAATTATTCCAAGATGAATTAGCTAAATAAAATATATTATAATGTTCATGTATCATACTCCATATATAGGATTCACTTATTTTACCAGTAAAACTATTCACTATATGGTCACATATATAACTAAGGTCTAAATTAAAATCTCTTTTGGTTCAAGGAGTTATAATACTATTTAGTTTTATAAAAAAATAATATAATAACTATTAATGTAATTAAAGTATCCACCATCATAGAGTTGTGAATTGATTATAAAATTTTTCTTTGACCATTGGATATAAAGAAATTTTTTTATCATGATTTTTTCGGGTTCTCCAACGGATCCAATACTAATGATATTTCCATTATAATTATCACCAGAAATGACTAATCCTCTATATAATTTTGAGAGAGTATAGAAATTAAAAAAAATTACATTAACATTCCATGAGAAGACACTATTTTATAAAATATTCCACTACGTTCCTTGTGGATTTTTACTTAAAAAATATCAAGTGAAGCTTGTTTTGGTACACAAATTATATAATGTTTTGGAGTGTTTGTGTGTAGATATCTGAGAAACATGAATTGATTAACCTTACATGAATCAAAATTAGATAAAACATATTTAACACTACTAATATGAGGATTTTTTTGAAATAATTATTAACATATTGACCTATAATACCATAATAAAAATAGAAGACCCTATACATGTTGTATTTTTTTGAAAAAGGTAAAAAATAGTTTATATAAAACATATGTTTCTCGACATTGATTTAAATACCATATCTTTCATTTATTTGAAAATAATTTCTAATAATAATTTCTAATGATTATTCACCCTTACTAAGTATTCTAGAACCACCTTTAAGGGATTGTACTTCAACCTATAAGTATTAGTTTTATTATCACTCATAATTAATATTGAATAATATTTACATAGTTTTTTAATACAACATGCTATTTAAATATGTACACATTTTAACTTAATACTTCATTATGAATATTATCTAAATAGTTTTTAATTTTTAGCAGTGATTATTAATTTTCATAAAAAATTGTATAATATTCACATAATTTACTAGTTAAGAATATTTTAAAATTTGATAAAGTGGAATAGTGTTATTGTACCTATGCATCCTTATTTATAAAGAACATTTAATATTTATAATTAAATTTCTCCATTTAAAAATTTGAACTCGAATATATACTAGAATCTTTAGAAAAATCCATGAAGCCTTATAATCCTTCTTTACTTTCAGTTTATACCCATAATTCATTTAGTGCTTCTCCATTTTCTTCTCCATTTTTCATTTATCATAACAAAACTATGAGAAATTAGTTTTGATATTCCCCCATGGACTTTCATTTCTAACATCTGACCTAATTCAGTCTACGAATAGTTTTCATTGAATAATTGATGTAATTAATAAGTCCATTATTGTTTTTATGAAAAATGCTAATTAGTTATATGGATGATCTAGATCCTCTTTAGATTTTTGATAAATTGAATCATTTTACGACATAATATCCTCAAAATGATTTATTTGAATAGTTAATTTGAGGGTTTTATTCTCCCTACTGATCATGGATTGATCATCAGCACTAGATAAAACACCATTAGAGTACTAACCAAAATTTTCACTGTCAAACTTTTAACAGATATAGATTATTTGATAATAGTAGATATTCCATTTTATATAGAGTGTAATATTATGGGAAAATTTTACATCTGTTCATGTTCGGGAATAATCATTCCTTTGAATCAATGATATTGTCTATTGTAACAAATAGTCTATTAATTTGAAGAATAATTTATACTTTATACACCATAAAAGTAATAAATATTAAATTATTTTGGTTTTAAACAAACTATAAAACATCATACCTTCCTTCATACACAACTGCAATTTTATTCCATGTCTCATTTCAGTTGTGTAATGAGATTCTTTACTCGATTCACCAGGATTAAGTAAAAAAATATTGCATACATGGATTTGGAATTTACATCATATTTAGATTTTTTAGTGGAATCCCACTTTTCAAGTTCTTTTTATGGGATCACATAAGTTTAATTAGCCACTATATAAACAATGAAATTTAAATTCATTGAATAAATAAACATACAAACATTGTATCATCAACAATTTTCTATATTGATATAAGGATCTATGATTATTGAAATTAATTATTTGTGTTCATCCATAGATATCATTATTTTCTAGAATATTTTTCTCAGTATTTCTAAATAATAACAATAATTTTTAAAGGGAACTCCTCTCATTCCAATTGTTTGTTGAAATAAATAAGATTACATAAGGGGATGGGGGTGAATTGGGTCATTTTAAAAAACATATTTAATTTAAAATAGACCCCCTTTATGATTTGGAATCGATAGATTAATATATTTCATGAAAAAGATTAAGTGGTGTAATAATAATGAAATAAAGACAAAAATTTTTATAGTGGTTTGAGGCATAAATATCCCATAGTCCACTCCACGAATGTTCTCTCTCTACGAACTTGGTGATTTAAACTAAAAAATTCCTTTTACAAGATACCTATATAATTAAACGTAGGAAATTGTAACCATTCTACAAGTTAGGTTATATTACAAGGAACATTGATAACCATAACATAGTGTGATAATCTAACACTCCCCCTCAAATAATTACTAGTATTTAACACTTCAATAAAGAATAAGTGATTAAAATGTGGAATATTAGGTTTATATCATTGATACCTACACAAATGAAAAATGAAGATAATTTCATTGGAATATAAGTAAGACTTCAAATAAGTTTCCTATTAAAGACAGCATGGGATAAAAAAGAAAATAACAAGAAATCATAGTGCCCGCAATTCAAACTTCTCAACAGAAGGACTAAAAAATAGCTACAAAATATAACATATATTTCTACAATGTATAGTCCAAAGTATAAGCTTTGGAGAGATGTATAATATTATAACAAAATTGTAAAATATTCATTTTAAGTAATTTCAAAATATCCCAATGAATATATAAGGATATTTAACATTAAAAACATTAGATAAATAGAGGGTTTCTAAAAAAGTTATGGATTTTTTATCAGATATTTATAAACAATATATATGAATAAATGTTTTAGATAAAATCCATTGAGATTAATTAATATATTTTATTTGATACTAGTCAAATATATTTGTAAATATAACCATATAATTTTTGATTTCAAAACATTTTGTGCATTTTAAATATGAAAGTAATGTACCACAAAAAATCATATATGTATTTAGAAATAGGTGATATTTATTTCATTATTGGAGAGACTTTGAAACAGTATTAAAATGGATTTTAAATAGATATTGACACTGATCATATTATTTTATAAATCTCATAATATCTCCCAAATTTAATTCCCAAAAATCACAACTTTGACATAGGGTTTCTCAATATATGTAAAATTCCAAACATATGGAAAACTACATACTGTTGATTCCAAACATTAGTTTGGAAAACCATATAGTAGATACACACACATAGTGTTCTTAATAAAAGTTGTATTCCCAAACCCAAAAATCATTCCAATCATAATGTTCCAATATTTGAGTTATATATCAATAGATAGGGTTTTAAACCTAACAATAAATAAATATCTGGTTCTTAACAGTTATGATAGACTAATTTAATGCATATAAAATACATAAAAAATAAAATATTATATGATATATAACTCTTGTTATTTTAAAATTATATATAAATTAAAATAAATATTATAATGAATATAATCCAACAATTAACATAAAGAAAAATCATTACTAAAAAACGAGGCTTTTGTGTGCACCAATATCAATGTGAAATTAGTGAAATTATTGGATATAAATTTATTTTTCCAGCATCAAATATTGAATCATAAACCTTGGGAGATTTCCTTCCACATTATTTATTAAAAATAAAACAATATTATGTCAGGAAAAATTACTTTCTTAAATTCTCTAAATCATTATGATAAGTTAGTTTTAATGAAATTAAAGAGTCCCCTATGTGTTGGATCAATTTTATTTTCCGATATACTCACAATTAATCGACAGACAAACAAGGATTATATCATAAATAATGGTATGATGTCATTATCAGATGTTAGGGAATGGATATATAGGTACCTACATTATTTGTAAAATATATAAAATTAATTATATCTTAAGATGTAATAAAGACATATTTTCCCTTAAACTTTGATTGAATAACATATCTATTCTCAGTAATGTTAAATTTGGTATTCTCATATAATCATTTTATCTATTTTTAAATGAGATTATAATTTTATTATCAGGAAAAGTATACTCTTATATTTAAGAAATCTATAATATTCTTAGCATGATATTTTTTGGATGCATCTAGTAGAGATCTATATCTCTTTCAGACAAAACTATTTTCTATATTCACTAGTATTATCTATCATTAATCTTCCCAAAATAACATCATATTTTATATTTAATATTCTCAATTAGTTTTTAGAAGTTTTGAGAGGGAAAAGGTTTAGGATTCCAAATTGAATGATAGTTGGAGATAAAGAGCTCTGTTTTTTAAGAAGGTAGTATTTTGATCCAAGAGACCATTAAAATTATAATTCATTATTAAAAAAAGAATATGAGAGGCCCCTCATGTAACTTTAAGTGAAATGAAACTTTAAGGGTAAAAACAGAAATAATAAGATGACTGTAGTCTTTGTTCAACAAATTAAATAAAATCAATATAGTAGAAACAACTAGAAAGAACATAAATATAATTAATTAGTCAAATAAGATTGTGTCCCATGAAAATTAAACATTAGAAAATCTATTTTAATAAATTAAAATCATTGAGATGTTAACAAATATAACATTATATCTATAATTTTATGATTAGTACAAATACATTTGAAAAAGATATCACCTTTTTGGAGTGATTCTACAAGAAATAATTATTTATATGAATTCATTTGGTTCTAAAATAACTTGTTGTATTTTTTGAAATATTGATAGATGATTTGTTATCACATTTTCTTAGAACAAGATCTAAATGAAATCCAAAATCTATCATTGTGTGTGTCATCCACAACACTTGTACTCAACTGATACCAACTGAAATATAAGAAGAATAGTTTTTTAAAATCCAATAGAATACTCTTTCCTAATATAACATTACACTAATGATTCTCTTAGATAGTGGAAGATTTTAGATGAAATATTCCTATCTAACCTATAATCTCCAAAGTCAGTATCAAAATATGGATCCAAAAATGTTTGAAATCTTTATAAAATTTAAATAAAATGAAATGATTCCTTATATGTATCATAAAAATCTTTTTGGTAACTATAAAACATAATTATTTTTTGGTTTTATAGAAATATATCACAAATATATAATTAAAACATAATATATGGTATACTTTTATTGAGATATAGGATGTTCATAATTATTAATTTATATATCCTTTTTTATCTTGTTTTCTAGATTCATCCCAATAAAACATAATAGTATAACACAAAGGTGTTGAATAAGTCTTATTTCATTCGTGTACAAATATCTTAAGAATGTCATGTATTAAATTAAGTTTATTTAAAACATTCTTTTTAAAAAATTGGAAATCCATGAATGAAATTTAACTCGCCCATCCTGATTATTTCAAAATCATTTCCCATGATATTTGAAAAATCACTACATTGTATATAGATTTTAAACCAAAAATAAAATAATCATAATAAATTTGTACTGTGAAATTATATATTCATGTGGTTTTCATAAAAATAATAGTGTTTACCAAACACATAGGTAATATATATCATAATTGAAAGGGTATTAGCCGTTTATACTGAGCCCTTGGTGTATGTTTAAGACCATATAAGGATTAGAATGTTTGAAAGAAGAATTTGGAAAATGAGGGTTTTTAAATCCTAGATGTTGTTCAACATAAACATCCTATATTAAAAATACATTTCTAAAATTAAACTTTACTTCTATATAAAAATTTTTAAAAACATATATTATGTATATTCTAAAAGGAATCTAAAATCATATAACCTATTATTAGGGGAAAAATTTTCCACATAATATATTTATTTCTCTTGATTATAATATTTTGGAACTTGTATGTACTTATTACTAGTGATTACTTCTTTATCATCCCATATATTTTAAAATATCAACAATGTTCAAGTAACTCAATAATAAAAGTGTTTATCCACTTAATAAAATATAGTGCTCCTATTAAACTAGTTTAATTTTTATTTCATAGGAACCACCATGGTCTCATCACTTAATATACTTCAATAGTCTTAGATTCTATCTGGGATAGAAAAAAATAAAATTTAAAAAGGTTCACTACACTTATTTTGGTCATAATGCCCTCACTATTACTCCTATAATTGTTTTTCAGGGATGATTTTAAGGGTTCTAGGCTATCTAGTAACAAAACATGTTGGTTATTCTAATTAATACCTTTCAAATATAATTTATTCATGATAATATACCAAATCATCATACTTTTTTCATCAAATAAATAAAAAAGTTACATTTAATCTAAATAATTACATATGTAATCAAATTCATTTCAATTATGATTAAAGGGCCATATTTTATCAAATTTGAAATTTGTATATTCATCTTTAATCCTTAAAATATTTTTGAATCTCAATATGATTTGGGTGTGGTAGATTAACCAAGGAATATTCCTTCATCAGGCATTAGATCAGACATACCAGGATTTTACAAAGAGTTCAAGATGTACACATTTCATCTAAATACATTTTAGTATCAAACCACTAGTTCTCAATTATTCCATTTCTCATAGGGTGTTTTCTACAAGAGATTCCTTATTAAAAATATATTAATGGAATAGAATGTTTTGTTTAAAACATCATCCCAAAAGTATGTAAGAATTCAATATTCACACAACAATATTATATGGATTTTGTTTATGGTCCTTTTACTTATTTCAATTAAACCATTATATTGTTGTGTTCTTGGGGGTAGAGAAGGGTTTTTTAATTCACTTTATTGAGTAAAATAATTTTAATTCATAATTCTCAAATTTTCCCCCATTGTAACCTCTTAAATATATAATTTTAGTATCATTTAATTTCGTGATAACTTTCTAAAGTTTATAAAAATACCATTGTCTTCTTTCTAAAGTCTTAATAAATAAACCGTAGTAATATAATAAAAAAAATCAACTAAAATAGAAATAAATGAATTAAAACAAAGACTTTATATTCTATATTTCCTAAATTGGTCCATGTGAATAATTTACATTGGTCTATAGATAATATACTTCTTAATTATTTGAAAATAGGAATTAGGTGACATTATCATTTCACATGCATCACATAAATTATTTTTTCTAATATTAATTTAGAAAAATCATAAAATAATTTATTTTCATGGTAAATTTTATTAAATAAAAGAAATTAATATTTCCTAGTCTTTTTTAATAAGTATGGTAATCATTTATTTCAGTATTCAAACTATTGAAATTTTGTTTACACAAATAATATGTATATGGAGTGTAAGAATTATCAATTCATAATTTTTTAAACATAAGAAATATATCATTAAAAAACAAATAAAAATTATTTTACAAATATACCAGAAATTCAATCATCAAAAGGTGAGATATATTTTTTGTTTTTCCTCAGAACATAACAAATGAAGTAGTTTTTTGATGAGGATTGATTGTGGATCTACAACAGTTCCATATGTAAAAAACATCACCTTGAAATTGTAAAAAATTTGACATAACATATATCAATTTTAGATCATTAGTGGACGTTATAAAAATAATCACTCATATTTATTGAACCACTACTATCAATAAACCATTTTTTAATTTTTTCTTTATATAGATATCTTTTAATAAAAACATGTTAAGAATGAAAATGGTTTTGAACCCAAATGATCTTGGTTCTAGTAGTGTTAGTAATGAAACACATGGGAATCATGATAATTTTAAAAATAAAAAAAAACAGATTCAACATCAGATAATTTAATAATAATGTGATAATTTAATATTTCATAGATATTGGGGTTTTTCAGACAACATTCACTTGAATAATGTCAATAGATTTCATATTAAAAGAATTATGTATTAGAATATTTATATTTTTTAAGATAAGAACAAAATAATACTTATAATATTTTGGTTTTCCCCTGAAATCATTGGTCATATTTTTCATTATGTTCTATATTATTACTATGAATTTGAGATAGGTTATTTTATGCCTTAGTAAAAATAGTAACAACACATTTTAAATTTTTTACTTTATCCATTATTTATTTTATTTTTAAATTATTGACAACACAACTGAAATATATTTTTCAAAATTAGATTTCAATTATGAAATTTGTTGGAATTGTTCATCATTTTATTTAAACACTACATCAAAATACTTTATAATATACTTTTTCTATTTCTTTAATGATTAATATGTATCTTATAATAACAAAAAATATTAATTAAACTCATATAAATTTTAGTTTTGTTGTAATATTTTGATAAAGAATAGTAAATAGAACTCACATAGTGTTTTTCTAGTAGGAAGTTCGCATTTACTTTTTAATAAGATACATTTTCATAAAAACATTTAACTAGATTCCTCAAAATAGTTCTATGAGGCAGTTCATATCTTATTCACTTATTTCTTATCCTCTATATAGTATGATTTCTCATTATACATTAGTTTATAATATTTATTCTCCTTGGAATAAGGAAAATGAGGGTCTTTATTCCTAGTTTTCATACAATCATAACAACTTACATTGTTGTTACTTCCACTTAACATCTCAAATGTGATAAATTATTTATTGAATCTTATTCCCATATTATAGTGATTAACATAATTTTGGTAAATTGAGAAATATCATCAATTGAATCTATGTTTCCGGAATTTTTTTCATCATATAAGTATGAAAATGATGTCTCTTCAGTTTTCTTCTTATTATTTTATGATAATGTTTTTAATGTAGCAATCTATTTTTTGTCTTATGATCTCTTTATTCAGCCTCTATATCAGCCTCATATGTGTAAATAGGAGGACCTATGATCCTAAGGTGAGGCCAAGTGAGGGGACGTTGTGGCTACATATAGTTGATCTTGGCAAGGCATCTGGTTTGGAGAATCGAGGTGAATCGGTAGTATGCAAGGATGTAGAGGGAACTTTCAATCTGGTGGTCTCTGTAGTGTTTGATCGGCTAAAGAATGATCTACATGTGGTGGATAGTTCCAATAATGAATGAAGCTTGGGTTGATGAGACACGTCCTGTGGGAGTGGAGAATTAAGACCCTATAGTGAACGATGATGGTCTTGTTATGGGGGCTTTAGAAGTATGTGTTGATGGGATAATTGGTCGAGCTGATGATGATGGAGGTGTCCTGATTACAGTTTCTTATGGGTAAACAGTTTCAAAATATGGAGAATGATGATGTGCACAAGAGAAACCCAGTAAATAATTCTGCCAAAGTGCAGATTGGGTCTTAAGAGGCTACTACTGGAAATGGAGGAATGAAGATGGGGCTCCATGAAGGTCATGAATTGGTGGAACATCTACAATGTTTAACAATAATCGATGCTAACATTAAGATTCAAAAGAATCATCCAGTGACTTATCAAGAGGTGGTTATCCATGGAAATGGTGGGATATTTTTGAGAGGGATAAAGAAGAAAATTATTGCATGACTAGGCCCTCAGATAGAGAAGTTGTCTAAGGAGGAAATTTAAAGATTTCTAGAAACCGAGAGTTTAAGATTTTTTCAATGTGAAGAAGGCCTGGGAAATATTACTCCTCTCTACCAAAGTCGATTTCCATTGGGTCATCTATCTGAAAAAAGGCGGGGTATGATTCAATAAGGGTATGCAACCACCTAGTGAGTTTATTTATTTTTAATGATTGAATCATAGAAGGATGTATGCCAAAGTCATGAAGCATTATGAATGCTCAGAATGGTAATCATCTACTATGGAGAATGAATTATACCAGGGATGTTGTGACATGTATAGTTTTGATGATTTATAGATTTTTTGGGCATGTGTTATATGTTCCCTGACGTTTCATTTATTTTAATAAATGGTTAGAGGGTTTTCCTATGATTGAATTTCTGGGTATAATAACCACATATATCATGAATTTTATAAGGAGGTATTTTGATATAAAATCATTCACAGTAGAAGACAACATAATGTTAGATGAAATTGAACTCCATTATAATTCCAAAACACTAATTACTTTGACTGTCTAATGAAGTTCCTGAAAAAGACCTCACATGGAAGCTATATTGTTGATAATTTTCATCGACTCTCTATTAATCAAAGTGAATCTCTCACCATTAATCATTATGAAGGTATCAAAATTTAATTTTTTTAGTTTTAATATTTGTATCCTTACATTATCAGTTCCTTAATAAGAAATGGATATAGTTGTCTATATTTCATGTGTTATAGCATATTATGAAACTCGATTAAACTCATTAGGACCTAGTACTATTATAATAATATCTTTACCCTTAGAGTTAAGGTATTATTGTTCATTTCTAAATAACATTCCATTTACATGGGTCTATATTAAAAATTTTACAGGGTTTGATAAATTTTAGATTATCATTTAGACCAATATTTTTTTGATAAATAACCATTTTATCCTTCTATCACCCATAATTATATCCATTGGAATAAAGATCCCTGAACATAGACATTACCAATATATTTTCATCTATTACATCCATTTGAATAGTATATTTATGGAGCCATCCATTTAAAAAAAATTTCATAGGAAAGCTAAACTCTGATACTAATTATTATAAAAAGTGGACTTATACAATGACTTAAGAGGTGGGTAGGTGTAAATTGAGTTCTTAAAATATTATCTAATTTAAAACCATTCTCATGAAAAAAATAGATACTAAAAATACTATCAATAATGTACCAAGAAAATAAAAAAAGAAAATATTGTATCAAAAAAATTATTTATAGTGGTCAATTGCACAAATATCCCTATGTCCGCTCCATTAATACTCTACTCTAAGAGTAAGGTTATTTTAACATTGCAGATACATTTCCCAGGGACCTCAAGAGTTGAGTGAATGAAACTATAAATTATTAAAACAGGTACTTAGATCATTCAATTGATATATACCTATTTAAAATACAACTCCTTTTCTTTTACACACTCACAAAAAACTAGAATATTCATTTAGAAATATTTAAACAGAAATATTTATTTGTTTGAGATACAGTTGCAAGTAAGAATAGATAATTGATGAAGAACTATTCCAGATAATAAATTAATGAATTTGAGTATCACTAAAAGATGTTTTTATTTTTATATATAACTATAAATCACATAGTTATAGTATAAGTTTTTTTAATAGATGAATAACTAGAATATATTCAAAAATAAAGTATACATGAGCTTTCTATATCTAAACATCTCACAAAAAAGATACATTCAGGCACAAAAGCCTTATAATTTCAATATTTATATCACAATATTTTTAAAATGGGCATGAGTAAATAAAATAAAAATAAAAAATTAATTCTATTACCCCTTAAAACATTACATTCTTTGGAAATGGAAAAAAAGATTCATACTGGCCCAACATGCATTTTCTTGGAAAATATACTTGTTTTAGAAATAAAATATTTAATTTACATTTGCTTTTCATTATTTATATATCATTAGTTTTTATAAAAGAAATTTATAGTAATATTTCATTAATATGGTATAATAGTAAACAAATCACTGGGAAACATTAATAAATAACCAAAAATTACTAACAAATATATATAATTTCATCATAATTTAGAATCATTAGACATCTAATCATTTGAATACACTAGATTTTATAACTATTTGGTCATTTTATGGATTTATAGAAACCCAATAAATTTCTCAATGAAATATACTTTCATATAATCAAGAGACTTTAGATTATAATTATTTGTCTTTGATGTCTGCCTTTCGAATCGTAAAATGGCCTTGATCATAAGGACTTATTAAGAGAGAAAAAGAATCAATACAAACATAACACATTTGAGAAATGATCAAAATTTATTTTACAGATTAAATGATATAATTATTTATGATCATATCTATTTTAATGATCCTTGGGCCTAAACATAAATCTAGGTCATATTGTAATACATACATACATAGAATGTTTATTCGAAAACAAAAATTTATCTTGGATATAAAACTGTCATAATGATTGACTGTAAATGTTCAGATATTAATATAACATGAAACTAAGACTTAAATACTTCATGAAAATATAAAATAAATGTTAACATCTATTAATTTTGATCATAAATTTAAGGATTTATCTTTCTATTTCAATAAAAATATTTAGATACAGATTTGTGATTTTTTAAGATCATTATAACACCAGAAAATTAGGTTCTGTTAAAAAGACATTAGTGTTTTATGAAAATATACTATGAATAATATAGTCATGGTATAATATTAAAATGTATAAAAAATAATAAGATAATATAAAATTTATATTTTAAAAAAATGTATAAAGAAGAATTTTGAAAGGAAAATAATAAAAGTGGAATATGAACACTAACATCACATACATTTCCAAGCCTAGAAGAACACCTTTAAACCTATAAAAATTTTCAAAATTGAAGAGGGATATATAGAAGATATAATATTTTATAGATTTTTTAGTATGGAGTTTAATATTTAGGTGAAAAGAAATTTTAGGAAGTGTGAGTATCTATTAGTGTAAAGAGGGAAAATTTTATATTAAAATTTGAATATTGTATTTAATATTTATCATATATGGTTCACTAAACCCCATAATTCCCCCACTACACCCCTTAATTCCCCACCAAAATGATTAAGGAAAAAATTAGTCCAATATAACTATCTTGAGTAGAACATGTTAATTATTTAATATTAATGATTTCATATTTATCATAATATTTCATATATCACAAATCTTTACATAAATTTATATTTTCATCAAAATATTACAAATTTCACCCCTTGCATAATTTTGATATCTTAATTCTAAATAATTAATTTATTTCATCAAAAAATGAAACAATTATAATAAATATATCATCGAACTAAGGATGAAATATTTCACTATAAATGTATTGTCATGGGAAATTTCATTATATCAATATAAGGATTTACACATTTTTTCTAAATTAACACCACCCCAATTGTACCAATTTCATCATTATAGAAAACATATGTACTGGTGGCGCATTTACGTGGTGGTCCATGTAATATTTATCTCATAGAGACTTCCAATCGATTAAACCTCTCTTAGAGCTAATTATAATCAAACATTGATTATTGAAGTTTTTATGGGAAATAATCGACATAAATCCCTAATGATTATACCTGCAGCCTAATATCAAATAAATATAATTCACACTGAATATTTCTACAAGTAAATGACATGGTTTTTCCTTTATTCCCAAATTTATTAATTTTATCTTCCTCAATAATATAAAAAAACTATAATAGTCACCATATAATGGTTATATAAATAATGTTCAAAATTTTATATGATAATAATTCCCAAATATTATATAAAATATATGCATAAAATTACATTCATATAAATACATTCAAATAAGATCTATAAAATAAAAATATTCTTGTTTCTGTTTGGGTCTCTCATTATAAGGACCCAACCTTTGATAATATATAAATTAAATCTTTAAAAAAGAATTAACTTTCATTAATTTTTAGGATATATTTAGTTTATATTTTTAAAGAAATGATTTATAAATCTTACATGAAAAACTCATATATTAAAATGTGGAAACTTCAACCTATTATCCATTTTATTGAAAATATAAACCCTTTATAATTTAAAATAGATTATTTTGTTGAAAAATATTTATGATTTTCAACTTGAATTATTATTTTATATTATTCATCATTAAGAAACTATAATTGTTTTAACATATGGGTTGAGTACAAGAATCTTAGTAAGGGGCATATAAAGTTAAATATATAAAATAATTATTCCCTAAAAACTCGAAAAAAAAATTATTTCCTAAAAATAAATTTTCTCTCAAGATAAGAATTTGATTTCTAAATAAATCAACCTCACTAAAAAAATATTTTCATAAATAATTTTCTATGAAATTTAATAGGAAAAATGAAAATCATAATTTTTTCTTTACAGTCTAAATGAACATGTGATATCTTGTTAACAAAGTTATATATTTCAACCTTACAAAGTAGAATAAATATCCATTTAAACATAAGATCATTATCTTGCCTTGTAAAATCATATGATTTCCATGAAATCCCAAAGAAATAATTGATAAATAATTTTGTTAAATTGGGATATAATTTTCATATAACTTTTATAATCAATATTAAAAATAGATTAACCTACCCCTTAAATTATTATAATATCTTAGGAGAAAAATAACCTATTAATTTTGTCCCTTTACCTAATGCATTAGAGAGCTATATCTAGCTCACCCATAATCATGAGATATATTAGTCACAACCATCGTCATAAAAAATTCCACAAAAACATAACATAATAATAAAAAATTTAATCTTTTATCTTCATTATGACACTTGTAATGTTATTCGTTTCAACTATAATAGATCATTTTCTGATATTAAAATATCTTTTCCATTTTCAAAATTTCATTAAAATACCTAAAAAGGGATGGAGGGTTATTATTTGAATAAATAATAATTTTTTTTTTTGGAAATTATAACATCATACCATGGTTTCATTGGAGGTAAAAACATTTGATAATATATATATATATATATATTAAAATGTAAAATTCATCTTTTTTTGTCAAAATATTCCTTATATAATTTGGAACATGATCCCTTTTAAAATTACTCAAAAAGAAATTTAAAAGTGATAGAAATGTCATTTATTATTATTTTATTCCCATATAAATACATTTATGAAATAATTTAATGAATATGGATGTGGAAGAAAATTATTTATAAAATAAATCCTTAAAACAATAAAAACAAGTGATTATTGTAATGTGTCCACTACCATGAGTTTGTCCCATCCTTTTCATTTTTTATAATACTGAATAATTAAAAATATATACTATTTACTTTATTAACAAAAAATTTCCAATTTATTTTTAGTTTTTTATTACCATGTTATACACAATTACATATTTAAATTAAGTTCACGTCGAACATTTTGATGATATTCAGCTCATATGACCAAAATGACATCGGTAAGTTGACTATGATCGAAGATGGTATTCTTAAATATTTTAAAAATAATAATCATGAAATAATAATCATTTTTATACTTAATTTATTCTTTTAAAACCAACTATTAAATATGGTCATGAAATATTAACCTTTTTACTATCATTGGGATGATAGGTCGTACATACGCATGAGTAACATTTCCCTCTTTCAGAGAACATGATGAAAATAAGGTTACAATTATTTAATATTAATATAATTAATGTTATATCAACTATCATATTATTTATTTAAATAACCTTATATAGGGAATCTATGTTTTTTTGTTAATTAATAAAATCAAATCATTCCATGAAGGTGTTAATCTACAGATACACACAAACAACGTTATCATTTTTTAATAGAGGAAAAGGTAATAAAATAAATGAAATATTATATTTTATAAGGATAAATGTTTAATAATTATTATAAATATAAAATAAATCCAACTCTATAACCTGTATTGTGAGGTGATTAATGAAAATGAATTGCATTGGTTTGTGAGGTGGAAGTCCTCCGTACAAACAGACAATTCATTAGTTTCTCATTTCATGGAAGATGAGAATGAAATAGGTTATTAAAATAAAATTATATCATATTATTATATTTTATATACTTATTCCAATATTTAATCACGTTTTAAGAATATTTAGGTACGGTAGATGAAAAAATAAAATAAAAATGACCAGTTAAGAAATATACCTCTTCTTTATACAACCTCATTATATTTATATGTAAATACTTCCTAGGATTGTTTTATGATAAATCAAGGGACTATATAATGTTATTATAGATGTTATTAGGTTATTTTTTTGGTATTTACTAAAATTTGGTGCTCAAAAGGCGTGAAGAATGGGGGATTGAAGGTACGCTTTTATTAGTGAGGGGAAGAATAGACCTGAAATTATTTAACATGTAAAATAATATATATATCATAATCATGTAATGTGGTATTATGTTTGACCATATATAAATCTAAGTTACCATAGGGTCAATATAAACACCAAAAATTAAATTTTCTAATATTTTGAAAACATTCAAAGAGTTATATCTTATATAAAAAACATTAAACTCGTTTTAACTTTAACCGTGATAACATTGTGTCTTTACCATGAAAACATAATTATATGACCAAAAATAAAACAGTCCCTATAAAATAATTTATAAATTATAATAGAAAATTTGGAATCAATTTTGTGAGGTTAAATTTAGAAATGTGTATGAAGATGAAATTAATATAAGAATATGAATCACATTAAAAATCAATTTTTAAGAAAATAACGGATTTAAGTTTAATTTTTTTACATTGAAGTCAATTAATAAATTTATTTACATTAGTTTTTCTGTTAAAATTATAAAGAGTATGGTTTATAGAGTTTTAAATAAATACCAAATCAAATAAAATGTTTCAACCATTCAATTAAATTCAATGACAAAAAATTAGTTTTTAATTTTAATAATATATAACTTATATTCTCAAAATGATAGATTTCCTTTTAAAATTGAAAATAATATTTTAAAATCTATTATTTAAATAATTTTAATTTTTTTAATAACTCATACGATTTGATAAATACAATTTTTTAGGAAATTTTAATATCTTATTTATTTAGTTTTATCCCCAATAAATGTGTTTTAACCATAACTATGGTAACATATTTTTAGAATTTTTATTATTAATTAAAAAAAGTAATTAGACACAATTAAATTATATTACATATTATGATTAAAAATGGAATAAATTATAAAAGTTTCAATTCAAATATGTTGTATAATTTAATTTTAAATTAAACCTTCAAAATAAGATATAAATTTCTTTTTCCAAAAAATGTTGTTTTAAGTATACAAATGTTTTTTTAACAAAATTCAAGTATATAACTAATTGAAATTTTTTTATTTTATTAATTTTAATAAAAATTAAATTATTTATTTTTAAAACTAATCCAAAATATAACATTAATTTTTTATATACTAGAATATAAATTGTAGTTTAAAAAAACAGTACTTTTAACTATTTATTCGAAAAATTATAATTTTAAGAAAATTATTTAAAATTCAACTTATGATATGTTTTAAATTATCATTTCAAAATTATATTATTTTTATAAAATTAAATTTATAAAGTCATAGATATTTAATATAATATTATCTCATAAAAAGTTAGAATTTTTTTGATGGAACCATATTTTTGATGTCTAAAATAACTCTACTAAAAATTAAGTGTATTTTTCCTAAGAATGAATCCATAATTTTTTATTGATTAGTTAAATTATAAATATTTCATAATGTGTTTATTACAATTTATATCATATAACATAAAGGGAAGGACATTTTTGTAATATTTAAATAATTATATTTCATGTCTCATTTAAGTTCAATGTTGTATATTGTATAAGATATTGAACATTTTTTTGTTTTAAAATATAGGGTGTTACATTATCCCCTACCCCCTAAATAAATTTCATCCTCACAATTTGAACATGATCTTGGTAATTATGGGCTTGAAATAAGAAAATATAATTTTTGAAAACCTACATAGTAAGAAGGGGTAATAAAACTTCCTTCAGAAAAGAGGGAAATATGATATGATGTTCATGTAGAATAACATAGATCTAGGTTTCTAAACAATAAAAAATTCACGGGATGTTAAAATATAGATACAATGGAAAACGTAATGTCCATATAATTATGGATAGTGATAGATAACCTTGATCAAAAGAAATGTAATGATCATGAGAATTTCAATGACCACAAAACCATATGGAAAATACTATTAAAAAAAGACAATCAATTCATCATAAATGAATTTAATAGTTAAACATTTTCATAAAAATATAATTTTTAGAGAGTTTAGGATTTCATTTACTATCTAGACTAATAACATAATTAATTATACATACTTAACTTGTATAATTGCATCATTTAATCAATTTCAACCACAATATCATCTTTTTATCTCATTAATGAGTATTCAAGATGAATTTTTCTGGCTTAACAAACTGAAATAAACATCTAATGTATCAAATAATTCAAAAATGGATACAAATATATTCTCCCCAAAATTAGAAACTAATTAAAACCCAAATGGATAACAGAAGGTATGATAATATAGAAAACAAAATATACATTAATCTAAAAGCATCAACAATCAATATCAATGTAAAACTGAAAAAATTCCATAAATAAATATGAAAAATTATTAAAATTCAAAACATAAAAATCAGTGGGCCTTGATCACATACTATTCTGTTGTCAATTCAATTTTTTTTTCAAATAACATTATTCAATAAAAATTTCTTATACCAATGTATGTATATATATATATTCTATAATCATATAATTTCAAAAATATTCCCTTAATTTCTCTAAATAAATATTATAACTATATATCCACATTGAAATCATATATGAATAGAAAAAAAATTCAACTTATATTCCTCAAATGAAATTCCATTTTATCTAATAATACTTTATTTACATTAATCATATAAATTTCCTAAAAAAATATACCGATCTTCATTGAAAATAATACTAATCACTTGATTACAAAAAAACTTGTAAATCACATGGTTATATATAATATAAAATATTATTTTAAAATTTTAATGACCCATAATTACCTCCAAATAAAATATCATATAAACCCTAATGGTAATAAATACAATTAAACATGTCTCTAAAAAATTTATAGGCATTATTCTATAAATAGATTTTTCAAATGTTAAACATAAGGGTTAGAAAATATCTAAAAAATCTAAAAAACTAAATAAATATATCCTAAGGTATTCACAGAACATAAAACCTCAAAAGTGTATCTATTCCAAAAAATCAATGACCAAAAAAGGAATTCTCCACCCATGAAACGTTATTTTTATCCCAAATCAATAGGGATTATCATTATATTATATAGTTTCTATCCACTCATTCTTCATAATTGTTCAAAAAAAAGGTAATTAAGTAACACATTATCTCATGTGAGTATTTAGATAGGTTTGTTTTCTTAGGCTCAATCAATGTGTACTGGTGAATATTGAGTTAATTCCCAATCGATTCATTTTAGAGTTGTTACTACTAGGTGATTTTGTACCATAGATGCATCTATAAACCAGTACCCAGAAATGGACTTAATTTCTAGTAAATAACATAAAATATAATTTATCAAAACATGAGGATGTAGTCCTTATCTTAGTAATATACCCAATAATTATCACCAAAGATTTCTAATCCTAATATCAAAAAAAATCTAAACCATTCCTCTAACACCATTTATAAGGACTAAACCTTAAACTTTATTTAAATTGAATATTTAGAAAATAATTCAACTAGTTTCCATTTGAGGATCATTTTGGTATAATTTTTTAATTAATTAAGTCATTTAAATTACATGAAAAAAATATATATTATAAATTTCAATCTTCCACTCAGTATCTTTTTTTATATATTATAAAACCCTTATAATGAAAAATTATTTGTTTTCATGAAAAATATTAATAACATTCAAACTATCTTTTTATTTTTTATTACATATCATTAAAACAATATAAAAACATGTGAAAACATAGATTTAGAAGAAAAAAATATTATCAAGTAAGGTATAAATTGAAAGAAAGAGACTTTTTATTCCATGAATACTCATAAAAAATTTAATTTTTCAAATTAAAAATTGACCTCAAAATGAAAATATTAATACCCAAAAATCAACTTCTAAAACCAATGTTTTTTATAGAACACTTTATAGGAAATCATAAATTCAAAATAATACTCCTAAAGGTCTCTCCAAATAATGAAAGACTCTTTAATAATTTTCACATGTTTATACATTTCAAAATAAATAAGTAGAATAAATATTCCATTAATAATAACCTCATTAGATTACATTCTAAATTCATAATAATTTTATGAAAAAAATGAAATAATAGTTATATCATATATGTAACATGGGAAATAATTTCAATATAACTCTTAAAATCACTCTTATAAATGTTATAACCAACCTAGAAAAGTCAAATATCTGTTTGGAAAAATTTTATTGGTTAACTCCATCCCTTTACCGAATGCATTAGAGTGCTATATCGGGCTCAACCATAATCATGAGATATATATATGTCTCACCCATCATGATGATATATATTAGGCTTATATGTTATTATATATAATTCCCTTGAACCATAAAATAATCATAAAACATGAATTCTTTCATTTGAAATATTACACAAAAAAATGTTTCTTTGAACCCATACAAAAACATATCCAGTTATAAAAATATCCAATCCATTTATATTTTTTAAAAATCCTAGAACAAAGGGAATGAAGGATTTTGATTGTATAAAACATGATATATTTTAATGGAATTAAAATATCAAAAAATTATTATGGTGGTGAGGAAAACGTTTTCAACTGTATACTTTAAAATAGAATATTCCTATTTATGTTTTGTAATAATTTACTTTATAAAAATTGTATAAAATATTTCTTTAAAAAAAATATCATTTAGATTTTTTTGATATATTTTAAGCCCCATATCTTAGTTAAACCACTTTAAACTCATTTTAACTTTAACATTGACAACTTAGATTTTTACAAAGATAACATAATTATATAACAAAAAATAAAAGAGGAATTCTCACCAAACATGGAAATGATGATTAATAATTTGAAAACCATTTTATCATGTTCAATTTCTAAATGTGTATGAAATTACATATAATATAGGAAAAAAATGTATGAACATTAGTTTTTAGAAATACAACTCATTTAAGCGTAAAAATAATATTACCTTGAAATCATGCAATAAATTGGTTTCTAATTTTTTTGGGTTTGATAATATACAAATTAATACTTTTTTTAAATTTTATTAAGAAAAAACCATGTTTAATATTTCATCCATGCCATTATAATAAAAGATCCAAAAATAACGTTTTATTTGAATAAATTATAAATTAACATCTCAAATATCAATATTGTGTTTCAAAATTAAGAATAATCTATAAAAATTAATAATTTGATTCCTAAAATAGATATATGGTTGTAAAACACTCATCCAATAGGGTAGATGCTATTTTATGTAATCTTAATCTTTATATCTTTAGTTAAGACCATCAAAAAGCCAATTTTACAATTTATTGTGGTAATATATTTTTATTATTTTTACAAATAATTATGACCAAAAAATATATTCATCCTCATAAAATATATTAAATATAATTTGTAAAAATATTTAATCCAAATTAAAAAATTAAATTCATAAAAATTGTAGAATTTAATGTAAAATTAAACCTACAAAACACGATGAATTTTTTTTAATAAAAATAAATTTTATGTTTAAAAATGTATTTACACAAAAATAATGTATAATTTAGTTTAAAATGACATTTATTAGATTATTTTTAATCAATATTAAAAATTAAAAAATGAAAACTAATTAAAAATATACTATTATTTTATAAATACAAGAAGAGAGAATACAGTTTTCAATAAAAATCAGTATTTTTTACTATTAATTTATAAAAAATAAACTTCTCTGAAATTATCATAATTTAGTCTTTTGTAAATTAGAGGTTATGATTTCAAAAAAAATTATCCTTTAAAAAAAATAAAATTTATCAAAGTTTCATAAATTTATTATAATATTCACTCACCAAAATAAATATTATCTATTTTTTAAAATAATATATTTTTGAATCATAAAATGACTTTAATGAAAATTACGTTCTTATTTATTAAGTATTATTCAATAAATTTTTATTCAGTGGGAACGTTATAAATATTTTAAAATAAGGTGTTTCCTATTGATGTCCTCTAATTTAATGTATATGTTAAATCTGCCATATTTAAATAATAACATTTCATGGTCGGTTTAATCATGGTGTTTCCTTTAGTATACATTATCAAACATTTTTTTGTTTTTAAATATTTGAGTGTTACACACATATTTTTTATTATATGAATTATATTATTTTTATTTTATATTATTATTTTTATAGTTGTGATTTCAATTAGAGTATTTGAGTTTGTAGAATTTCACTTTGTGATCATGTTATTCGTCGTTGTTTACTCCTTAATACTGAATGAAAATTTAATTTTTTATTATTTAGACACTTTTTAGGGAAAAGTGAGAAAGCAAGAAATCTGACAAAAAAACCACATAACAACCCTTATAGAAAAGGACACCAGAACACACTACTGTATCTTCTTCTCCCCAATAGCTACAACATGATGTCAAGCCTTCATAAGATAAGTATCCTTTGGAAATCACTACCTTTAAGAAGTGAACGAGCATTGAACCAAAGGTGAAGCCATACCCTTTCTTCATACAAATCCAAAAGACCTGCAATAATGAATACATTTACTACTTAATAATAATTATAATAATTTTATTGAATCTGTATCTTTGATTATGTGTTACATCATTTTATATTAATGAAGCATTTATTTTTTAATACTTTAATTTCTTATGTATTATATGTTATATATAAATATGTTTCATTAACACAATCACACATGCTTTCCCCAATGCCCATGACATCAATATTTTTTTAAAATGAATAGAATATAAAAAATGATATTAAATAATATGAATTATTTATTCCAAGCATTTTTATCATTACTCAATCAATGTGTCTTTCCAAATGTAGCTTCAGTGTTCTATAAATGTTTAATATATTTTTCGGTTTTCAATGACTGAGAAGTAAAATAATATTTCTAAAATAATTGGATTCATTTTTAAAAATTTCTATATGGGTGATCCAACATTTGTAACATCCAAAGTATGTAATTAATAATAGATATTTTTATCTATGTCTATTTATGAATTAGATAGTGTTTTAGATGCTTAAAATGAGAATAAATCCAATCTTAAACATGGAATACACTCATATTTTTAAGAGATTGTTTTACTGCCTTTTGATAGAAAACAATTTTTAAATCAAACTTTTTGACAATTTTTTAAGCTCTATTTTGTCACAATAAACTTATTCTTTATGATTGGGACATTAAAATTTACATTTGATGTTTTTTTGGTATTTTTCTGACAATGTTGATTTTTTAATGAATAGTGAAAAATACTATATTTTACATCAAAACTGCTTTTTCATATAATTTAATTATAGGTTTAGATTATATTTTAAATTGGTTTTAAAGGTTAAATAGAATATATTTTTTCCTTTTAATCCAACAGTGCTCATTATAATTAATTTCACTACGGAATTGGGCATAAACTAATGCCAAACTTTTCATAGATATTGTTTCAAAAAACATCGCTATTTGTTTTGACAATGGGAATTATTTTTAAATTATTTATTGCAATTAATGTGTTTGAAATTTGGTAAAATGGATTCCATATTTGGAATCAGAAGGTTCAAATTATGTAATTAAGACTCTTTTGTTTTTTGACTTTGAGAATAGTAACGACGGTAATTATCGTTAATTATCTTGATTAATTAGTAATCGGGTAGTTAAGGATAATAAAAAAATATCATAATAATAAAAAATGACAACAAAATATGTCTTAATACTACTGTTTATGTCATGGCCGACCATGGGATGCCTTGTGCCAAACTTGGGGACCCCATGGAATCACTTTTTCATGATAATGACTTTTTATCTTTTTATTTTTAAAGAAAGTAAATATAACAAAGAATGTATCACCTGAGTAAAACATTTTTAATTTTTTCTACATAAATTTTCTCTTGGACTATAAATATTAATTGGAAATCTAAAACGATTTCCTACAACATAGTATTTTTTTATAATTTTTAGACATTAAATAAATTAAATTATATATGAGACCATGATGATGTAGCGAATACCTCATTATTTAATGATTTAAATAAAATTAAAAGATAATGTAAACTATAAAACCTACACATGTCAAAAACCTATTGGATAGGTGGATTTCGAACCCTTATAACCTTATCCTCGAAATAAATCAATGTGAGATTTTTAAAATCTGAAACTGATTTGAAAATAAAGTAACATTTTATACCTTTCCAAGAGTGCCCCTCCTCTCCTCTTATAAAAGGCCCCCACATCTACCTCCTTACCCACACCTCTCAAGCCTCTGGATAATCCAATATCTCCTCATTTTATCTCTCCACATCCCTCTCCTCATCCTATAATCCTTACCTTATGTAGGAATCTCTTCAAGAAACCTGTTTGGTTCAAACCAAAGGGAGTTACCCAATTTAAAGGTAATGTCTTCACTTGTGTTCTTTTTTTTATTTTGCTCCTCCAACCCCCTAAACTCTTTTTAATAATTTATTTTGTAACAAAAACAGTATGTTAAATATACTAGGATGTTGTTATAAGAAGTATTCGAGATACACTTACACAAACATACATCGAATGGTTAAAGAACATACTGTTTCTGTGGATGGAGAATTTCTGACTCACGAAATGATGATTGTTCAAGATTCTTCTAACACCTTCAAAGGTGGAAATTAATATGTCACTATATTTATATATTATATATAATATTTTTATGTTATACTTAAGATTATTTATTTTTCATTTATCGAATACCTTTATGGTTTCCATTATGGGTAAACGGGATATCTTCATTTTAGCAAGTGTGGACTACCACCCCCTCAAAGTGATTTGATTCGTTAATACCATATGTGGTACGTATAAAAGATATATTTAATGATATTATATATGATACCATACTGAATTTATAATTCAATTTTGTATCATTATGTTTTAATTCCATTAAATATGAAATAGAAATGGAAGTAGCGTTCATGCGTACGTACGGCTTACCGTCTCCATGAACGGTGCATTTCATTTCATACCTCTAAATGTTATGTAATATTATAAATGCATGTATATACTAGATATATATGATATATATGATATATACATCATGAATATAATTCTGGTTATAATGTATTTTTTACCCCATGAACAACTTGTAATTATAAAGTGTATATTTGTGACTCAAGTACCAATGATCGAAAAAACAACCATTATTAACATAAATAATTAAATATTGTTAATAACTTGGTAATAAGTGATATAAAAGGAATAATGAACTTGAAAAAGGTTCTTAAGCAAGTAGAAATTAACTCAAGTTTATTATTCAGGAGGATAAAGAACGATTGAGTCAAGTTGGACCCGAGGTATGGGACTTCGCCTCAATATCCTTTCATTGAGGAATATTTTTTTTTATACACACCTTTGTTTTATACGGTGTATAATCCCATTTGAAATTAATGTTTACTCAAAATGAATCTTTTTTATATGAAGCGTTTACTAAACGGAAAAAGGGAATCTTTTTTTTCATACGTATGCAGCGACAACGACTTCTCTACCGCCATGACCATTATTTGAATTTCGGCTTCTTCTACAAGCCTTAACCTTTTTTAAATGGAAAATAAATACCATGTTTTACTTTTCATTTATTTTGGTATTGAAAATGTTTTTGATAATGTTTTTATTATATTAATGTGTTATTTATATCTTGTGATTGAAATGTGGAAATGTTTTGTTTCGTTTATGCATGTTTTATGTGATACGATTATGTTATGGTTCTTGGGCATTGTTTATGAATAAGGGTGGTTCCGTGATAAACTAAGGGCGGGTGAGCCCAATATATCTCTCCAATGCATTGGGTAACGCGAAGGCTTTAAACATTAAGGTTTATCCGAAGAGATTTAGGGAATATACTATGATGGGTATTCCAAACGTAACCATGAGGGTTACTCCCTACGTAAGAATATTATGAATGCCTAAATTTACCTTTATGTCTTATGATTTCTATGAGTTATTCATAAATATTATGATTTCATGAGGTATTATAACATGCTTATGTTTTATGAATAAAGTATGATTTCATTGATTCTTATGTATACATGTACTAATGTTTCCTTTCCGTATTTTTATATCCCTTACTGAGCTTTTTATACTCATCCCAAGTTTTTGAAATGTTTTTCATAGGTGAAGGGAACGGTAAATGATGTGATGATAGTGTTAAGGAAGTGTCCAGAAAGAATCCATGTTTTATTTTAAATATGTTTCAATTGATGTAAAAAATGAGTATTATCTTTTATGTAACCACTTTGTTTAAGTGTGCAATTTAATGCATGTTTTATGATCTAATTCTCTAAAACTCTAAACCTGAAATGATCCTCAACGTGTACTCTTGATGTAACTCAAGATTAAGTAATGTTTAAGGCTGGGGCCTTATAGTTGGTTTCAGAGGTCGGTTTAGATAACTTTAGGAGTTAGAATTATATTAAATGATTATCCAAAAATAATTTTTTATTGTCAAATTGAAATGATATAGCATTTCATGATTACCATGTTGCTTCATCTAAGACATGTTTGTTCAGAATGGTTTTCTGTAGAGGAAACAGGGATGCAGTGCTAGGAAGGCATAAAAAAGGAAATAACCTTCTGAATCAGCATCCTAAGATGGTCGGAATTGGAACTGAATAGTTTGTTGCAGTAATGGCATAGTTGACTCAAGTAATAAATGGTGGTGGTATCCATGCACGAGATTAGCCAGATCAACCATAGAGGAACATGTCAGTGGTGGAACATTTCAGGAGGCAACATCCCCCATCATTTAGAGGATCATCTAACCCTGTGCTAGCTGAAGGGTGGATTAAAGCACTGGAGAAGATTTTCAATGTCATGGGGTGTTCAGACAATCAAAATGTTAGTTTTGATATTTACTATTTGGAATTGAGGAAATAGGAAGTCTCAATGGATCATTATGAAGAGTGGTTCACTCGATTGGCAAGGCATGCTCCAAATTTTATTCGAGACCTTGATAGTAAAATCAATCATTTTTACTCAGGATTAAAGCCAAAATATCGAAGGGCTTTAGCTTCTTGTGAGTTCAAGAGTTATGAAAATCTTGTTTGATGTGCTGAGAAGGTGGAAATGGAGTTTGCCGATGATCAAGTGTTCTATAACAACCAACAGAAGAAGAGACCAAGGTGGAATGATAATGGAAATAATTCTTCAAAAAGGTCTGAGGGTAAGAAAAATAAGTTTCCAATTTGTGATAAATATGGTAAAAGGCATACTGGGGAATGTCTTCTGAATTCTGGAAAGTGATACCAATGTCGTAAGATGGGAAATAAGGCTCGCGATTGCACTGAAAAAGATCAGGGTGATGGTAAGACCAAATTTGATTTACAGTTAGTGAAATGTTTTAAGTGCAATGAGATGGGTCACTATGCAAATGAGTGTCCGACAAAGAGATTGAGTGATGGGAATCAGTTAGACTACAAGCATAAAGGGGTGGTGAAATCCTTTGAAACTACTCTAGTAGATGTCGCGCCCTCAAATGAAGTGGTATCTGGTACTTTGTGTGTTTTTTCAGATTATGCCAGTGTGTTATTTGATTCGGGGTCTACACATTCTTTCATCTATGAAAACTTTTCTAGTAAAATGGGAATAAAATCTCAAGAAATGACTGATGAACTTGTGGTAAAAACACCTGGGGTAAATGGTGTTGCAAAAAGAATTTATAAGAATATTGCTATCCTTATCCGAGGAAAGAAGCTACTTGAAAACCTTATTGTTTTACCTCTAGTAGAGTTTGATGTTATCCTGGGTATGGATTGGCTCTCTATTTACCATGCTAATATTGATTGTAGAGCTAAAGAAGTTTATTTTCAAAAAGACTTTCAGTTTGTGTACAAGAATGAACCCTTACTGTTGATAACATATCAAGAGGCTGAGAAACTTGTAAAAGATGGAAATGAATGTTACCTTGCACATATTGTTGAAAAGAAGGGAACTGTTCAGATTAATGATGTGCCAGTGGTAAATGAGAATCCTGATGTTTTTTCTGATGAGTTTCCTGGAATAATACTAGATCGGGAAGTTGAATTTACTATTGACTTAGTTCCTGATGTTAATCCAATTTCAAAACCCCCTTATTGAATGGCTCAAATTGAACTTTTAGAGTTGAAGGAGCAATTGCAAGATTTATTAGAGATAGGTTTCATTTGACCTAGCACATCACCATGGGGTGATCCTATTTTATTTGTTAAAAATAATGATGGTTCTATGATAATTTTCATTGATTATAGAGCCTTGAATAACATCACTATTAAGAACAAATATACTTTGACTCATATCGATGATTTGTTTGATCAGCACCAGGGAGATCAGTATTTTTCAAAGATTGACCTGAGATCGGGGTACCATCAGTTGAAGGTAAAGGAAGGAGATGTTCCAAAGACCGTGTTTCGTAAAAGATATGGCCATTATGAATTTATAGTAATGCCTTTTGGGATAACCAATGCACCTGCTGTATTCATGGACCTTATGAATAGAATATTCCATGAGTTCTGGGATAATTTTGTGGTTGTTTGCATTGATGATATTTTGGTGTTTTCTAAAAGTAAAGAGGAGAATTAAATACATTTAAGAGTTATTTTGAAAACTTTAAAAGAAAATAAGTTATATAGGAAATTCATCAAGTGTGAGTTTTGGTTGCAACAAATTTTTTTACTTGGTCATATTGTTTCTAAAGATGGGATAAATATTGATCCTACAATAAAAAAGGTTGTTGAAGAATGACCAAGACCCACAAATGTAACTGAGATTCGTAGCTTTCTTGGTTTGGAAGGCTATTACCGAAGGTTTGTTAGAAAGTTTTCACGGTTATCTAGTCCAATGACTAAGCTAACTCGGAAGGGTGTTAAGTTTATCTGGACAAAATAATGTGATGATTGTTTTCATGAACTGAAGACAAGATTGGTGAATGCTCCAGTTTTGGCACTACCTTCCAGGAATGGGGAGTTTTTTATCTACAATGATGCTTCATTGAAAGGAATTGGCTGCTTCCTAATGCTGAATGATCAGGTAATTTCTTATGCTTCACGACAGTTGAAAACTCATGAGGTAAATTACCATACACATGATTTGGATTTAGCTGCTATTGTTTTGGCTTTAAAAATTTGGAGGCATCATTTTTATGGTGTAATGTGTGAAATATATAGTAATCACAAAAGCTTAAAGTATATATTCACTCAGAATGAATTGAACATGAGACAGAAGATATGGCTAGAATTAATAAAGGATTATGATTGTACAATTCATTACCATCCGGGAAAAGAAAATAAAGTGGACGATGCTTTGAGTAGAAAAAATAATGCTTCATTAACAATGTTGCATTTGGAACGTGATCATTTGGTTAAGGATTTGATGAACATTGGCATAGAAGTTGTTCGTGTAGGATTTCCTTCTGTTTTGTTTCAGGTATTAGTGAAATCTCCTCTATCAGACAGAATTAAGCAAGCACAAGAGCAAGATAGCGAGTTGCGGAAAAAGGTAGAGCTGGTTCAGAAGGGGAAGTTTCCTGAATTCAACATTTATAATGATTGTGTTTTGAGATTTGGGAAGAGATTGTGTGTGCCTTGTGATTCACAGTTGAATAGAGAGTTGTTATGTGAAGCTCATAGTTCTCCGTTTTCAGTTCATCCAAGAAGTACTAATATGTATAGAGATATTTGGGAGTATTACTGGTGGGATGAAATGAAAAGGGATATTGCTGATTTGACTGTGAACTCTTTGAATTGTCAACAGGTTAATGCAGAGCAGCAGTTACCAAAAGGGATGCTTCAGCCTCTACCAGTACCATAGTGGAAATGGGAGAATATATCCACAGACTTCTTTGTGGGATTTCCAAAGACACCTCGATGTAATAATGCAATCTGGGTTATTGTTGATCGCTTGACTAAATCTGCTCATTTTTTTCCATATGAGATACTTTTTCCCTAGATCAACTTTCCCGTTTGTATCTTAAAGAGATAGTCAGGTTACATGGAGTTCCTTTCTCCATTGTATCTGACTGTGATCCCAGGTTTACTTCTAACTTTTGGAAAGGCCTTCGGTAGTCATCGGGTACTGAATTAAATTTTTGTATAGCTTTTTATCCTCAATCAGATCGGAATTCATAATGAAAAATCCAGACTTTGGAGGATATGCTACATTCTTGTTCGATGAATTATCAGGGAAGTTCAGACCAACATCTTTCATTGGTTGATTTTTCTTATAATAACTGTTTTCATTCCAGTATACAGATGGCACCATTTGAGTCATTATATGGGAAGCAGTGTCGAACTCCAGATTTTTGGGATAAAGTGGGTGAAAGGAAGTTGATGGGACCAGAATTGGTAGAAGAGTTGGTAGAAAAAGTTCCGCTGAGATAGAAACACATGAGAACGGCTCAGAGCAGTCAGAAGAGTTATGCAGACAACAGGAGGAAGGATCTCTCTTTTGAGGTAGGTGATCATGTTTTTCTCAAAGTATCACCATGGAAAAGTGTGATGCGATTTGGAAAGAAAGGAAAGATTAGTCCAAGGTTCATTGGACCATATGAAATTCTGGAGATAGTTGGATCAGTTACATACTGAGTGGCTTTACCTCTGAGTTTATCTCAGGTACACAATGTTTTTCATGTTTCAATGTCAAGGAAGTACATGCCAGATCCATTTCATGTTTTGAGTCCATAGGTTGTTCAGCTGGAAGAGAATCTATCTTTTAAGGAACAACCGGTCCATATTCTTGACCACATGTAGCAAGTGTTTCAGAATAAGGTGAGTCATAATGTAAAGGTTTTGTGGAAGAACCACAAGAGTGAAGAGGCAACATGGGAATCTGAAAATGCAATGAGGGATAAATACCCCCAATTTTTCGAGAAGTAAATAAATTACGGGAACTCAATTTTCTAAAGGGGGGAAGGATGTAACATCCCAAGTAAGTAATGAATAATAGTTATTTTTATCTATGTCTATTTATGAATTAGATAGTGTTTTAGATGCTTAAAATGAGAATAAATCTAATCTTAAACATGGAATACACAAATATTTTTAAGAGATTGTTTTACTACCTTTTGATGGGAAATTTTTTTTAAATAAAACTTTTGACAATATTATAAGATCTATTTGTCAAAATTAACATATTATTTATTATTGGGACATTGAAATTTACATTGGATAATTTTTTGATATTTTTCTGACAATGATCATTTTTTAATGAATAGTGAAAAATACTGCATTTTACATCAAAACTGCCTTTTCATTTAATTTAATTATATGGTTAGATTATCTTTTTAATTGGTTTTAAAGTATAAATAGAATATATTTTTATCATTTAATCCAATAGTGGTCATTAGAATTAATTTCTCTTTGGAATTGGGCATAAACTAATGCCAAACGTTTCATAGATATTGTTCCAAAAAAACCCGCTATTTGTTTTGACAACAGGAATTATTTTTAAATTAATTATTGAAATTTATGTGTCTATAATTTGGTAAAATGGATTCCATATTTAGAATCATAAGGTCTAAATTATGTAATTATGACTCTTTTGATTTTGGACTTTGTGAATAGTAACGACGGTAATTATCGTTAATTATCATTATTAATTAGTAATCAGGTAGTTAAGGATAATAAAATAATATCATAATAATAAAAAATGACACCAACATGTGTACTAATACTACTGGTTGTGTCATGGAAGACCATGGGATGGCTTGTGCCAAACATGGGGACCCCATAAAATCACTTTTGTGTGATAATGACTTTTTAACTTTTTATTTTTTAAAGAATGTAAATATAACAAAGAATGTATCACCTGAGTAAAACATTTTTAATTTTGTCTAAATAAATGATCTCTTGGAATATAAATAGTCATTGGTAATCTAAAAAGATATCCTACATCATAGTATTTATTTTATAATTTTCAGACATTAAATAAATTAAATTTTATATGAGACCATGATGAGGCAACAATTACCTCATTATTTAACGATTAAAATAAAATGAAATGATAATGTAAAATCTAAGACCTAGACATGTCAAAAACCTATTGGATGAGTGGATTTCGATCCCTTATCACCTTATCCTCTAAATACATCAATGTGGGACCTTTAAAATCCGAAACGCATTTGAAAATAATGTAACATTTTATACCTTTCCAAGAGTGCCCCTCCTCTTTTCTTATAAAAGGCATCCACTCTACCTCCTTACCCACACTTCTCAAGCCTTTGGATCGGCCAATATCTTCTCATTTTATCTCTCCACATCCCTCTTTTTATCCTCAAAGCCTTACCGTAGGCATGAATCTCATCAAGAAACCTTTTTGGTTCAAACCAAAGGGATTTACCCGATTTAAAGGTAATGACTTCACTTGTGTTCATTTGTTTTATTTCGCATCTCCAACCCCCTAAAATATTTTTATTCATTTATTTTGTAACAAGACCAGTATATTCAATATAATAGGATGTTGTTATAATAAGGATTATATCTACACTTACACACACCTACATCGAATGGTTAAAGAACATACTATTTCTCTGGATGGCGAATTTCTGCCTCACGAAATGATGATTGTTCAATATTCTTCTAACACATTCAAAGGGGCCCATTAAGATTTCACTATATTTATATATGATATATAATATGTTTATGTTTTACTTAAGCTTATGTATTTTTCATTTATGGCATAACATTATGGTTTCCATTATGGGTAAATGCGATATCTTCATTTTAGGAAGTGCAGACTACCGCCCCCTCAAAGTGATTTGATTCGTTAATACCATATGTGGTACATATAAAGGATAGATTTAATGATATTATATATGACACCATACTGAAGTTACAATAAAATTATGTATCATTATGTTTTAATTCCATTAAATATGAAATAGAAATGGAAGTAGCGTTCATGCGTACATACGGCTTACCGTCTCCATGAACGGTGCATTTCATTTCATACCTCTAAATGTTATGTAATATTATAAATGCATGTATATACTGGATATATATGATATATATGATATCTACATCATGAATATAATTCTGGTTATAATGGATATTTTACCCAATGAACAACTTGTAATTATAAAGAGTTTATTTTTGACTCAAGTACCAATGATCGACAAAATGACCATTATTAACATAAATAATTACATAGTGTTCATAACTTGGTAATAAGTGATATAAAAGGAATAATTAACATGAAAAAGGTTCTTAAGCAAGTAAAAATTAACTCAAGTTTATTATTCAGGAGGTTAAAGAACGGTCAAGTCAAGTCAGACCCGAGGTATGGGACTTCGTCTCAATCTCCTTTCATTGAGGCATATTTTGTTTTATACACACCTTTATTTTATACGGTGTATAAACCCCTATGACATTCACGTTTACTCAAAAGAAATATTTTTTATATGAAGCGTTTACTAAAAGACAAAAGGGAATGTTTTTTTTCGTACGTATGCGGCGACAACGACTTCTCCGCCGCCGTGACCATTATTTGAGTTTCAGCTTCCTCTATAAGCCTTAAACATTTTTTAAATGAAAAATAAATACCATGTTTTACTTTTCCTTTATTTTGGAATTGAAAATGGGTATGATAAATTTTTTATTATATCAATGTCTTATTGATATCTTGTGATTAAAATGTGGAAATGTTATGTTTTATTTATTCATGTTTTATGTGATACGATTATGTTATGGTTCTTGGGGGTTGTTTATGAATACGGGTGGTTCCATGATAAAATAAGGGTGGGTGAGCCCGATATAGCTCTCCAATGCATTGGGTAACGCAAAGGGGTGAAACGTTAATGTTTCTATAAAGATAATTAGGGAATATACTGTGATTGGTATTCCAAACGTAACCATGAGCGTTACTCCCTACGTAAGAATGTCATGAATGCCTCAAGTTACCTTTATATCTTATGATTTCTATGAGTTATTCATAAATCTTATGATTTGAGGAGGTATGTCAACGTTATTATGTTTTATGAGTAAAGTATGATTTCATTGATTCTTATGTATACATGTACTGATGTTTCCTTTCCATATTTTTATATCCCTTACTGAGCTTTTTATGCTCATCCCATGTTTTTGAAATGATTTTCACAGGTCAAGGGAAGGGTAAATGATGTGATGATAGTGTCGAAGAAGTGTCAAGAAAGAATCCATGTTTTATTTTATATATGTTTCGATTGATGGGAAAAATGAGTAATATCTTTTATGTAACCACTTTGTTTATGTTTGGAATGTAATGCATGTTTTATGATCTAATTATCTAAAGCAATAAACCTGAAATGATCCTCAACGTGTATTCTTGAAGTAACTCAAGATTAAGTAATGATTAAGGCTGGGGCCTTATAACAGTAATAATATTTGATGATCAATGAGAATTATCTTACAGTCATGATTTAGATGAAGATATGATGTCCCTTAGCTAAAAATTGTATGTGTTGTTTATTTCTCCAAATAATACACATATAATTTTATATTTTTAGGGTATTCATTAATAATGAATATAATCATTGTATTAAACTGGATTTCATCCATATATATAAAGAAAATAATCCCTGCATCCTTCAGTAATTATTTTAAATCATCAATAAATTAAAAAAAGTAAATGTTAATTTCATTTTCAGACAACATTTTCTCAAAATACATTACACCTAACATAACATGATTCCTATTAATATATGTACATGGGTAACTGTTATAAAATTCTTACATAATAAAAATTAAAATGTGTTATCTATTTAGAATTCTATTTGAATTCTTTCCCTTTATACATAGTTATAATCCCATATTTTTGACTTCACATCAAAATAAAAAAAATCGTGAATCACTTATATTATACTATAGGGAATCAACTGAATAATGTAATTTTCCATCAAATATTTATCCATTTTAAGGACATATTATCCTTTTTGAATTATTTGTATATGAAAATAAGAATTTCAAATAATGTATTAATGGAACCCCAGACTCGTACACCTACATCCAGTGATAAAAACATACTCTTTACAAACTATCTTTGATACCTAAAATAGTGGCCCAAATTTAACAATCTAAAATTATAATATCATAAAATATCATTGAGTAACCTGTGTACCCATTTTCATTTCAGTTTGGAGTTTAAGAGAATTGAAAATATCCATTTACTAATAAAACCCATATCTTTCTTAATTAAAGGACATTTTTCCCATTATTCAAAAAATTCTAATTTCATATATTATCTCTCAAATCCCCAAAAAAATATTCATCATAGTATTTTCTTCAAGACTTGTCATATATAATATAAATATTCAAACCTATTTAATATGAGTAAAAAAATATTATTGAAAATAGTAATAATAATGATTAATTAATAATAATTAGATCAAAATTAGAAAAATTATTCGAAAATAGAAACAAATATATTATAATATTAATTGAAAAAATAGTATAAAGAATACATAATTGTGAAAAAATATTATAAATTATTAAAAATTAATAATTACTATTAAAAATTTGAAAAAATTATAAATAATTCGTAATAATTGTTATAATTAAAAATAATTAGAAATAATTATTAATTATTATTATTAAATTTCAATAATTATTATAAACTATAAAAAAAATTATTGAAAATTATTACAAATATTTAGTAAAAATTAATAAAAAAATAAATATGTAACTATATATATTACTAATCGGAAATAAATATTTCTAATTAAGAAAAACTCATAAAAATTGATTGTAATTAGAAATAGTTTTTAATAATTATATATAATTGGTAGTAGTTAATAAAAATTTACAACAATTATTACTAATTAGGGAAAAATATTTTAAAAAAATAAAATATTTAGTTAAAAATATTTACCAATAATTAGTAAATATATGCAATAATTATTTATAATAATTAATGAATTTAAATAATTAAAAATAATGTTTTATGATTAGAAATAACTAGTAATAATTAATATAAAATGACTAATACAAAATGTAATAATTAGAAATATTTAATAACAATTTCCAATAATGGGGAAAAATTAGTGATAATTTCGAATAATTAAGAATGATTATGAGTATTTAAGATTAAATAAGAATAATTATTAATAATTTGAAATTATTATAATAATTTGGAATAGTTATAAATAATTAGTAAATATTAGGAATAATTTTCCAAAATTAGTTATAATTAATAATAAATTTTAATAATGTTAAATAATTCGATTTTTTAACAATTTCAAATAATCCGAAATAATTATTATTAATTTAGAATAATTAATAATTATTATAAATAATAAATAATTATTATAAATAATAAATAATTATTATAAATAATTATTTTTAATTATTAAAAATTAGAAATAGTTTAGAATAATTATAAATAATAAGAAATAGTTAGAAATAGTTATAATTAATTATCAAAATGAGTAAACATTATAAAAAAAATCTCTTATGAATTTTTCATATTCTAGTAATAGTTAAAAATAATTCTTATCTTATATCAGAATAATTGTAACTCATATTTCTGATGAATTTTTCATATTTTATTAATAATTTGATATAATGTTTCCTGTATATGTAAATAAATATAACCCATATTTTTTATGAATTGTTCATATTTTAGTAATAATAATAAATAAATATTACATTTTACAATATTATTCAGGATTATATTTACTTTGAGTAGTTTATACATTATTAATAATTATAAATAATTATTTCTTTATGTTGGATTATTCATACCCCATGTTTCTTATGAAATATATTTATTTTATTAAGAATTATATAAACTTATTCCCTTTAATCAATAAACAATAACTTATATATCTTATAAATCAATTATATTTTAGTAGTAGTAAACATAATTCCACACTTCATTCGGCATAATTGAAATTCTTATTCCTTATGAATGGATCATATTTTAGTAACAATTGAAAAAAATTATTCCCACCTATTGAATTATTTATATATAATATTTCTTCTTAATTGCTAATATATTTCTAGAAATGTATGGACCCAATAAGAAGGTAGTTGTTTTTAAAATGATATCCTTATTGGATAAATTATCATATAACCCCCTAAGATTCTAGTATAAATTATATCTACTTTGATTTTGTTAAAACATTTATATCATTTGAATCATTAAATTCATAACTTGATTCAAAAAGGAAAATTATGTTTCCACATAAGAAATGAAATCTTAGGGTATTTGAAATATTTTATAATATCAGGGTCCATATATTGTGTTTTGGTTTACAAAAATATTATTTCCGTTTTTTTCAAAGTGAACACAGTTAAAAAGAAGATAAAAATAGTTAGTTATTGATTAGGAAATGTTTCAAAATATAATTCAAGAGTTTGTTGGGTTGTCTTTTATGGAAACAAAATATCTGAAAAAATATTTGAATTTTGAATTTGAGCCATCTAAATTTTTTGATTTATGGAAATTTAGAGAATATTCCATATATCCTATATTCAATTGAAGTAAATTTTAAGGTGTTAAAATTTTTTGTCCATAAAATCATGTTTTGGAATGAAATAATGTTGTTTTTGTCACATATTTTCATTGGTTAAATCATTTTTCCTGAGGAAAATATGAAGCCATTTAAAAATTATGAATGTTTGAAGGTGTTTCATAATTTGGGTGTTAGTAATCAAAAAATTAATAAAGGTTAAAATTATTGTATATTATATTATTAGGAATATTATTTTTTAATTAGTTATTCAATATGTGTACAATTTGATATAAAGAGGCATGAAAAGAGATTTCTAGAATTTTCTCAATTAAACAATTATGTTGTTTTCTGATTACACTAAGATTGCATCATCTATTAATGTCTTACAACACCTTAATATTGATGAAATAAAATATATCCAATATCTTTGTCACTATGAGCATAAATCATCCTTATAATGGTGAATCACATAACGAAATTTATCATGTTCATCCAGATTTTTCTTCAGAACCATATAATGTAATGTGCTGTCTTTTTATTGAAGGTTTCTATCTACTTACTTCTTATGGAATTTAGTATTATTATTGGCATTTTTGTTATAACATCTTACAAATTAACTACACTAATATTTATAACATTAACATATATCTTATTGATTTTACTAAGTTCATAACATCGAATAAATAATGATGATTTATTTTTACATCAACTAATTGATTGGTAAATTTTCATTTTTAGTGACAGAGTAACAAAACTAGATGTAGTTACACAATAGAATTATACATTTAAATCCACATTAATGTGAAAAATTAGTAAATTTACAGATCATTATATTTTATTTTACTATATTACACATGGTATTGAATTTTTTATGTGTTTCATGGATGGAAAAAATATGATTATGTATGTAAATGGAAGAAAAAAATAATATATCATCACAGATTTCTCCCTGCATATCATAATTCTCAAAAAAAATATTGTTTTCTTGCAAAAGGAAAAATTTAACGAGATGAACCTCCACTTGTGCTCTTAGGTAATAAGATAAAATATACCATCTCTTCATTTCCTTATTTTACCATTATAAAAATGTTAAAAAAATATTTTTGTGGAGATATCACAATTGGATAAAGGGAATTATTTTGTATGACCTACGATATTGGTATGATTTTTTTATATATCACATATTATATATAAATCATATTAATAAGAAATACATTGATAGTATATTTTATATAATTTTTTACACACATAGAAATACTAAATATTTTCTATTTACATAGCTAGATATTTCTAAAATTGATAGGTGTCCTGAACATATGATATTTAAATAAGAAAGATAATAAAATTTGGTGAATCTAAATGATTCTTATAAAATTTCAAAAGAAATTATTACATTATTCTATATGTGGATAATATCATTGATATTAACATAGGAATATGAATATAATTTTCTCATTATATTAGTAATCAGCACACTATTAGATTAAGAATTTATGATTTTCATGTTTAATATAAATGTCACTACCTATTGGAATCTAAGGATTGTTGAATTCTCCTCTCTATATTTTTTTTACCAAAATATCATATTTCTGGAGATATATATATTGAAATAAGAAACTAAAATATGTTCATGTCAATTGTTAATAAATTTCATGATTTGTGTAGTAGGTATTGGTTTTACCACTATTTTAAATAAATACATATTTGAATTTATATTAATTATATTATAGATTATATTGTGATAATATCATGAAAAAATATTAAATAAGATGCCCTAACTACCCTTAAAGACTTTTGATAATGTAATTTTTACAACAGCTTTCAAAGACTAGTAGATTAAACTGTTTATATTTTAACATTTGAAATCAGTTTTTTATCTTATGTATTTTTTATTTTTTATTATTATAGGTATTTTAACTTATAAATAAAATTAATATTAGATGATGGTCACAATGTAACCCAACATTCAATAGTGTCAATTCTTATAATGAGTATGTGGTTAATGGAATTTTGTTTTATAAACACTCATTTTTTGAATTCCAAAATAAACGAATATTTTTTTTATTTTAAATGCTATTATCCCAAATAATGTGAATGTGACGACCTGAGATTTTAAATTATATATTTCATTAAAGCAAAACGTGTTTGATATATTTCCTCACACACAACACTATATTAAAACGAACCGCCAATAATTATATAACCATTAAAATATTGAAATTGAATTAATAGATAAGAATAATTGAAATCTAATTATGAGTTATGAATTTTAAATATAAATATATATCATTATCCAGAATACGGAATCTATTAAAATTAAATTAGTGTATCTTAGTAACTAATAAGACTGATTTGTGATTTAAAATATAAACATTTAATTTTTTTTGTGAAAATTAGTTTTAGATTAAAATATATTAGGGACAAAATATATTGTCAAAATAAATAATATATTAATAAAAAATTGATTTTTTGTTGATAGTAAATAAAATTATGAATGGATAATTAATTAAAAATTCAAATTTCCAATGAAAAAAATATTAATGATTTATTCTTTTTTTATTTAAAAGTAAAATGATCAACTTGTATAATTTTAGTTTTTTAAACTAATCTTCATTTTCAGATTTATAATGAAAATATTTTCTCATGATGATTTTTTGCAGATTTTTTGAAGTAGTCAATTTTTACGTGAATAGTGAAAGTATAATTTTACCACAACTCTTACTATACAATTATATAAGAAAGACTAGGAAATTTACAGAAATATTTAACTTTTAAAATATTTATTTATGGAGTAAAACTATATATTCTTAAATATCATTCTAATATTATTAAACATAAGTTTAATATTTTATTAAAATTACTAATATTTTCTAATAAAATAAAATCTTTTTAGTACTTACATGTAATTAAATTTCATTAATTTATTATCATGTTTTACATTTATTTGAATGGATAATTTTTTTTATAAAAATCATATATCAGTGAATGTATATATATTGACAATTTTATCCAACAAATTAACATTAACATTAAAAATACACTTTTTCTAAAAACATGGTTTTATGCTTCACATTTGATAATGTTAAAATTTTGTTTCTATCACATAGAAAATTTATCTTATTAAATAGATTATATATTTTTAAATAGTATATTCAAATAATATTAGAAGGTAAATTTTATTTTAGATCATTAAAATAATATTACCCAAATAAAAATAGTTACCACAGTGAAAAAAATGATAAAACCTAATATTCTAATATTAAAGGACTTATTACTATAAAACCTAGCCTTAAACCTAACATAATCTCGAGTCTTAGTCAAAAATTTAATTTATTTTAAAATAAATATATTTTCATGTTTATAGATTTATAAAGTGAGGAAAAATTTAATAAATATCATCCCATAAGAATACAAATTAGATAATACTAAAATAATATCTATTTTTATAATATAAAAGTTTTTATAAAAACATGAAAACTATTCCCGACAAGTCTTCACAACATTCATAATAACTTATCCTTTTCTCTTGTCCATCCCAAAACCATGTGAAAATCATTCTAAATATGGTTTTAGCACAAATATATTAGTAAGTGATATAAATAATTATATAAACCATTAGTACGTGAACACTAAAAAACACACGAAATCATTTTCACAACGAAATACTTCCTACCCAATATTTATCATCTAGTTACATTGTGGAAACATGATATTTCCATCATACATATAAAACATAAATAATAAATTAAATTAAACTATGGGAATTACATACTTAATTTTTAAACCCTTGCAACTACCTTAGGATTTTTAACCCTCACAACTACCATACAATGTTACCCTCACGACAACCTTATGGTGTAACTATCGCAGTTACACATGGAGTAACCATATTGAAAACCACAAATATTAACATACCCAATGCAATAGAGGTATATTTTGGTCTCACCCATCATCATAAATAATTCTTAAGAACTAGAACATAATAATAAAAAAAGATTACTTACTTCATATAAATCATTCCCTTTAATAAAATAAACTGAAAGGGGATTTTTAAAGAAAATCCCCTTAAAAATATTATATATTTGAAGTGATAATTGATAAAAAAATGTTCTAATATGTGTATATAATATTAATTCAACTTATAAAATATAAAATAATAAAAAATTATTTCACAAATAAACATAGTGCCACATTATCAATAAAATAGAATGTTAACCAAAAGAATATAAATTTATTAAGAATTCCTTTTACTCAAGTTCTTAATACTCACAAAGTTGTGAAACCTCTTGTATAATCGTTGAAAGAGTGTTGTTAATATTTTGAAGAAACACATTCATTTTTCTTAGACCTTATATGATAATTTTATAACATCATTCCACTCATTTATTAATAATATTTTGTTACTTCCATTATTTCTAGGGAATTCTTTACATGGTTTCCATGGTTGTTTTGTTATTCATTTTTTCATATAATGGAAGAAAAAATTTATAAGTATAATGAAATTTTAGTAGTGTGTTTGAATAATATTGAATTATACCATAGATCATTTTTTCCAGATATTATGATGAATAAATATATAAAATTTTAATGACATTTTTTAGATCATTTTTGTGGTTCTTCAATAATCACTAACTTGTTTCATGATATAATTTAATTATATATATATAAGTAATTAAATAATATAAAATAGTTTATATAATAAAATTTTAAATCTTTTTCCATAATTAAATTTTTTTTATTACTATCCATGAATGTGGTAATTGAAATTGAAATCACATCTTCCGGGATGTCGGTAATTCGACACATCACAGATGGGGTTTTATTTTTAGAATTAAGGGGATATTATAAGAAGTATGATAATGATTTTTTCCTTAAACATGGTAAAATTAATGTATATATACGATTATAGAGTTACTATGCCTCTCAGATAAGAGGATATAAAGAGAGTATAAGAATATAAAAATAATTGAAAGGAAAATAAGAAAAAATGAAAGTGTATTTTTATCTCTTGAATTATCCACCATAAGGCCTTTGGTTTTGGACATTTTGTGATATTAATAGGTATGAGATATGGTCAAGTGACTTGGAATGAATGATTGGTATGAATTAGACAAGGTAAAAATCCAAATATGTGTGAGGAGAATATGGGGTGAGGTGTGGTATTTATAGCAGAGGAGAGGGGGGTTTCCATAATAGTAATCATTATTTTATTATTTTGATAAAAAAAGAAATAGTGTTGGTTTTTATGAATAAATACTATAATTTCTGTGTGGCAGTTCAAACCAGGGGTTTTTACCTCAACATAACATCATTCATGACTTAGATGGTTTCATCTATATAATAGAATGAAAACTATTATTATAATAAAATCCAAATTTAGAAAGAAGATGATCCCAACATTCATGGAAATCCACTGAAAAGGATCAAGACAAGTCCTTGAAGGTATAAATTGTTCCCTATTTTTCTCAGCCATATTGGGGATGAATGGTTAACTGAAATTTAATTCAGTTCACAATGACTTCGGAAGGCCTTTACAAAAGATATAATTGAACCTAGGATCATAGTCAGGCACAATGGAAAGATGAACTAAAAGTAACTTGGAAATCACTTTGAGGTCAAAAAAATATGATCCAAATACATAGTATTTGGAATACGATGTAAATGTGTAGATTTAGTCAGTTGGTAAATAATGACCCAAATAACATTGTTACTTCGATATGTATTTGGTAGTCTCACCATGAATTCCATGGATATATTTTCCCATCTTCACTTAGTCATTAGAAAAGGCCGAAGCATCTCTTTTTCTCCTTTTCACTCTTCTTTGACCTATTATCATGTCAAAAATGTCATAGTAATATATGAAATATTTCTTTTTAATCTATTCCACAAGTAATACTCTCAAATGTCTCGGTACATCTTAGTAATACACGAATGAACTAAAATTGGAGAACTATGAGAATCACACAATAATTCATTCTCCATCTTGGAATCACAAGGAAAACATAATATCTTTCCAAATATAAAAATGAAACCTTTATCAATGTTAAATTTTGGAAACATACCATTTTTACACAATTAAACCTTTATCTCCTACTCATTTTCTTCCTTCTCCACCTACTTTATTATTTTTGATAGAATCAACTAGACTAGCACCTGAAACAAAATGGATTTATTTCTTACACCAAAAACATCCAGGAAAAAATTCCTCATATCATTAATCAAGGTGTTAGGTTCCAAACATAACATGGTTAATGATGCATGATGTTTTCAACTCACGTTATCCTCTATTTTTTTCTTTTATTGGATAGTAATGGATTGGTAAATCATAATACTTTATCAGTTCAAGTCGACTTCTCTACCCCCATTTTAATTCTTTCTGAGTGAATATGTACTTAAAACATTTAAAGTTAGTATATATTTAAAATTTAGATTCTTTATAATTGATGCATACATATTTTTAATGAATAAAACCACAACTATAAATTCTAGATATTATGTGGGATAGGTTAATTCATGAGGTTTTTGTTATCTCATAAAATAAGCAATTAACTTAGCATTATACATCAGAACACATCCATGTCCCTTCAATGAAGCATCACTATAGATGAAAAACACAACATTTCTGTAAGGTAGGTCCAAAACTTGTGAATTCACCAATCTCTTCTTCAGTTCCTCAAACAAATTATCACATTCTATAGCTGAAATAAATTTACTCCCATTTTCTGATAACTTATTTATCATGCTAGATATACATGAAATGTTTTTAAAAACCCTTAGCAATAACCTGCTAATCCATGAGGAATACAAGTCTATATAACATTTCTACATCGGGTCTATTCATAAACAACTTTTTTGGAGGGATTAACAATTATTCCATCCTTATTTAAAACATTCCCAAGAAAAGAAATACGACGCAAAAGAAAATAACATTATTTAAATTTTTTATGTAACTTCTTTTCATTGAGAGTTTAGAAGACTATTCTTAAATGTTTTTTGGATCCTCGTAACATTTCAAAAACAAAAAAATATCATCAATAATAACAACAATAAACATATCCCAATATTCATAGAACATTCAATTTATAATATCCATGAATACAAAATTTTCATTTGTAAAACCAAAGTGTATAACAACAAACCCATAATGCTCATATCTAATACGAAATGATGTTTTCAAGATGTCGTCTTCTTTCCCCTTCAGCTGATAGTACCTAGATCTCAAGTCAATCTTGGAAAAATACTTAGCTCCTTAAAGATAATAAAAAATTAACTGATATGAGGCAAATGATACTTATTCTCAACAATAATTTCAATCAAAGCTATATAATCAATATAATGTCTTATGAAACCATCTTCATTTTTAACAAGAAAAATAAGAGAACCCCATGGTGATGTGCTAGGATGAATGAAGCCTTTATCAAGGTACTCATAAAACTGATTTCTGAATTCAAGAAGATCCACATGATCAATTTGATAAGAGGGTTTTGAAAATGTATTAGCATTATGAACTAATTCAATAGTAAACTCAACATCCCGATCATGTATAACATGAGGAAACACATAAAAAAAATCAAGGTATTCATATACCATTGGAAGATCATTAATCTTAATAGTTCCCTTGTTGTCAACAAATTGAGCATGATAAATTTCATTTCTATCTTTTAATAGATTCTCTCAATCCTGATATGTTATCAATTTTATGGGTCAATTATTGTATAAAAATTGAATCGATTTCTTAAAAACAACTTCATTAGATCTAAAATCAATCTTAGTATGATAAATTGAAAGGAAATATAAATTCATAAAGACATCAAGATCAACTAAGGGTAAAAAAAGGGTTGAATGTAATGTCTTCCCAAAGAGAACAAATTTATTATTTTATAATTCCTTTTTGCTATAATATTTCCCCTGGTGTTTTAACCATAAGTTTTAATCTCATTTTTGAGGTAAAATTTCCAATTTATGAGAAAATTTCCTAAAAATAAAAGAATGTGTATACCTCATATCAAACTAAACATTAGAAAATTATAAGTAACCAAACAAACTACATAATATAACATCATTAGATGGCCTTATTTCTACTGATGTAGTTTCAAAGGATCTCACTAAACCTTTTGGCTTATAATAGGGTTGTTTCGCATCATCCAGGTTTTTATTTGGGTAGTTATTTTCATAATGAACTATCTCACCACATTTAAATGACTTTATCCATTGCAAATAAAAATTAATTTTAAGTTCATAATCAATAAAATCTCAGGACATATATCCAAAACTACCACATTGAAAACACTTCTCAGTTTTGTTAAGGCATTTCCCAAGGGTTCTATTTAACACATTGTTCTATACTAAAAACTAGAATTTCTTACATTCATATTTATTTAATTTATTCTTACACATTGATTTACATTTGGAAATATTTTTCTTTTTTGTTTTCAAGATACATATGATCATCAAAAAATTCTATTTCTACCCTCTTAGCACATCAGATATGTTTTCCATTACTATTGAATTTATGGGAAGACAATTCCCTTCAATATCCTAACAACAATACTATGATAAAATTATTTATTTTTATATCATGAACATGAATATTATTTGAGGAGTACCTTGATAATTGTGTTATGTTTTCCTCATACACTACAACTGAATATTCCTCCCTTTTTCAATTCATGAAATTACTTTTCCATCCTAATTCAAACTACCATAGGATAATATCTTTTAAGAATTTTTTTAAATTCATCTCATTCCAAGACATCAATATCATTATTATCCCCAATATTATTGATCATGGACCATCACCGGTCAGCTTCCCCTTAAAAATGATAATTGGAATGTTGAACCATATTATTATTTGAACACCCCAAGAAATTTAATATCTTCTAAAGAGATTTAGTACACCCTTCAGCCTTCAATGGGTTAAAAGATATATTGAAAGCATGGCAGTGTTTCATCGTAAAATATTAAACTATAATCATGTTACTTTTTTGGTGTTATTTTTGTTATATTGCATGGATGTCAGGACCATTTATTTTCTGCATTAGTAGATCCATTACTTTCACTAACAATTCAGTTCCAATTCCCTTCATTCCATGCTAATGATTCAGATATATATCATCCTCTTGGTGCCTTCCAACTTCAACACCCTTATTTATTTTACAGAAAACCATTCTTAACAGGCAATCTTAGAAGAATCAACATAGTAAACTTTAAATTCTATATCATTTCAACATAAGTTAAAAATCATTTATGGTATTCAATTAATATCATTATAACCATTAAATTAATATAAACCATCCTATAATACAATCTATAAGGACCTAGCCATAAACATTTCATAATCTTAAGTCTTAGTGATGAATTTAGTTTCATTTATATCAAAGATATTTTCAGGTTTAGAGATTTAGAAAAATAGTACATAACTAAAACATATAAACCCATACTCATACAATGTTGATACTAATAAATCAATATCATATTTTTCAGAATACAATTATTTAATAAAATCATGAAAACTATTCATGAAAATTTTTCACAACATTGATCATGTATTATCTAACACATTCTTAAACCATCTGAGAAAAAAAAATTAAACATGGGATGAGCACAAAAAACACTGTAAGGGATATAAAAAAAATGATAGAAACCATTAATACTTGAATACCTACCAAAATATTAAATCATTTTAAAAAATACATACTTATCACCAAGTATTTATCTTATAGTTACTTTGTAAAAACATGGTTGTTCCGTAGTACATATAAAACATGAAAAATATTTTACAGGTAAATTAGGGAATTAGTTATATAATATTATAACTATCATGGATACCTTATGTTTTTTAACCCTCATGGATACCTTATAATGTAACCCTCACTACTACCTTGTGGTGTAACCATCACAACTACACTTGGACTGACCATACTTCCAACCACTAACTAAAACAAACCCATTAGATTAGATTTAGGTCCCGCCACTCATCATAAAAAATACCTGTGAACCTGGAAAGTATCACAAAACAAAATTAATGACATCATATTAATAATTTTGTTTAAAAATAAAATAAATTAAAAAGGGATTTTAAAGAAAATTCTCTTACAAATATCATATATTTGAATTAAAATTCCTAAAAATAATAGAATATGTGTATACACTAAAGATCCAAATTATACAACATAAAATAAAAAAACTTAATTTAAAATATAAACAAATCACCACATTGTCAATGAAATAGATGGTTAACCTAAAGAATAGAAAATGGGGTAATAATTCCCTAACCTTGGGTTTTTCTTACTTGAAAATATTTTTAACCTCCTGTATTATGGTTAAAAGAGTGTTATTTGTATTTTAAATAATCATATTTATATTTTCAATAATTTATATGAACATTTCATTACATAATCCCCCCCCATTTATTAATAATATTTTGTTATTTCTATTATTTTGGGTGGGTTCCATATGTGGTTTCTATGGTTCATTCCCAATGGATTTTCTCATCGAATGGAAGAGAAAATATAGAAGTAGAATGAAATAATATTTATATGTTTACAGAATATTAAATAATTTCACAAATCATTTTGATTTCCAATATGATTATGAACCTTTAAATTAAATATTAACAACATTTGATTAGCTCGTTTTAGCGGTTCTTCGATAACCACAAAATTATTTCATTATATAAATTAATATTATGTATACATGTTAATTCAGAATCATAATAGAGGTTATATAATATAAATTAAAAACTGTTTCAACCATTAAAATGGGCTTATGATGAGGCATGAATGTGGTAATGGAAAACCCTCCACGATGTTGGTAAATCGACACAACACGAATGGTGGTTTCATAGAATAAGGTGGAGAGGAGAAGAAGTATAGGGATGAATATTTCTATAAACCTGAAAAACTTATAGTATATTAATGGTAATTAATTTACATTCCTCTTGGATTAGGTATAAAGAATAATGTATAAGAAAAGAAAAAGGATTGAAAAGGAAATAAGAGAAAAAAAATATGATTTTTCCCTCTTGAATTATCCTCATTGAGAACATCTTTATGAACATTGGTTTTAGCCTTTTGGTGAGCGCAGAAGGTCTCGGATGTGAGGAAGTTTATTGGATGAAATTGTATATGGAAGATAGATTGAGTGGTATGAGGAGAATAGATGGCGAGGGGTGTTATTTATAGTGCAGGAGAGGGGTGTTTTCATTTATTTTAATCATTATTTTATTATTTTACTTAAGACGAAAAATTGTGTTGGTTATTTTGAATAAACAAAGTAATTAGTTCATTTTAGTTCGATCTAAGTGTTCTTAAATCTGTGTAACATTTTATATGACTCACTAATTCATGTATTTATCTTATTTTTGAAATTATAGTATTCCATTATTCATAAAAAAATCAATTATTTTTGTAAAAATGAAAATATACACCCTGACTTTTTTCTGATGTGAATAATTCCAAAATGTACACCATTTTTCAAATAGAATTTTCTAAATATGATATATTTTTCTTGTAATTAGAATTATAATTTATTTAAGAAATAATAGGTTTAAAACAGATTTTATAATACTTAAAAAAATTAATTAAATTCTCATTAATTGCCTTGTAATCATAATACAAAAATAATAATAACTCATGAATCTATTTTATGAAAATATATTTCCTTTTATATCATTATATTAATTATAATATATAAATTAAATATTAATCAGTTACAGAAATTACAACACTTAATTTATAATTTTATAAAAAAAATATTTACTTGTTCAATGATTAAAATATATCATATTTTTACATATAGGATGTGTAGATTTTATATATAATTTAAATGATGCGGTTACAAATCTATTATCTATATTACTATTCCTAAGGAAAATTTTCTATTACATCATGTTAAAGTCCTTAATTTATATAAACATCACTTATTCATTATAAATTTATAATGAATTATATATTTAATTCCAAAATGAAAAAAAAATATTTTATATGTAACTTGATTGGATACACTTATAACATTTATTAAATTAGTTTTTGAGCGGTGATATTTTTTATTTCATCCGCAAATCAATTATTTTTCTTTTTTTGTGCCACATTACATGTGAAATGTGTTCCCCATTTATATTAATTTAAAAATATTATAAAATTTCATTATCAGTAATTATAAAATGTCCCTCTCTTCAACCCTTCAATACCTATAAAAAATTAATGTTAATATTGAAAATATGACTTTATCACTTTCTATAGAATCTTATTTATTCCTTTTTGGGTCAATTATATTTTCCTAATCCCTCCATTTCTAAGGTGGGGCCCATGACCTCATCCTGAGAACTAATTTTCACTAATTTATTTATTTTTTCTACATTAATATTAAATATATATATTTCTCATTACCATATAATTAAATAATTATTATTTTCATACATAATTTCTTTATTTGTTTGTAATAAATATTAAACACATTTCCTATTTTCTATTAAGTAAAACTTAAATGACATCCGTGTCTGTGTACTTACTACTACCACCATGAAGAATCATTTTTCATTTTATATAAACACGTTAAATGAAATTAACTGATGTTAAATTAAATCTATATGTATGCTATTTAAAATATTTTTTATAATTTTCAAAGATATAACATGTTATCAATTTATCATGTTTTATAGAAAATAAAATTGTTAACCATGCATACATACGGACAACAGCCACCTTAAAAATGATATTTTTTTATTTTATTCACAACCTTTCATGTTTAGTCATGAAAATATGTTTTATGTATAAATATTATGTCTTATAATTATTTATGGTTTTAGATACAAAATTTTAAACCTATAAAATATATGATCAACGAACTACCTTGGTAAATTCACCAATCCAAAAGTGGAATCTAAGAGAAAACAATTATTTCTCCATACTGTATAATAACAACATACTTTTTATTTATTAATTATAATTATGTAAAAAATGATTTTTCCTACTAATAAACACTAAATAAGTTTATTATGTTTTTTATAATTATATTAAAACTAAATCACTTGATATTCATCTATTAATTATGGCTTGTTCTTGTTTGGGTTAGTTTGACCATCCATTTGAAAAAAATCTATAAATTTTTATCATGGATTACTATAATGATTTAAATTATTGTAATGTGTGATAATTACAAATAAATAATTATTTTATTTTAGTTTTTTATTTGTAACATTATTATTAATCCCATTAGTTATGATACTAACATCTATTTGTTCCAAATCACTGGAACCTGCTTTTCAACAATTTCGTCTACAAGAACCGTAACCAAACCATCCCTAGAATAAAATTAAAATGTTATAAATTATTAACAATAATAGTTTAAGGTACCTTTTATGATCTAGTAATGAGAAATTTTTTGGTAATAATTAAGACTAATATTTCTTTTATCAAACTAAATCCAAATGATCATGATTACTCACAGACAATATTGAAAATAAATAATAACTAATTGATATACATATAGAGAATAATTATAAAATATTTTTATAAAAGGTTATTGATTTGATTTTTTTTCAAATATCTGATTAATATAGTTAATTTTTATACTATAAATTATAGAGCTTTAGTTGGTGTCGATAATTATGGTAAGGATTTGTGATAACTCAATTTTCTCTTATCGAGTTACAATCATTCTTATTGAATTTATTTTATTAAAATATTAATTTATTATGAATAATGATTACATGATATTGTTTTTATTCCTTATAAACTCATTATCGAATGATTCTTACATCTCTGATTATGTTTATTATAAGGGTTCTTTTTCTAAAATTTCAATTCCATAAGACATGATTATGTTACACATCATGTTTTCAATTTTATGGTATTAATAATTACTATTTTTTATTTTGATTAATGATAATCTCATTATTCATTGTATTTAATAAGTCATTTTAAATTATATCTTTTAAGGGGTTTTCATTCAGAAGTTTATAATGACGTAAGGTTTATTTTTCTCGATTTTATATTCTATGTGTCATGTTTGATATCATTCCCCGTAATTTATATTATATGGTGTATTAACTACCACATAAAAATAAATTTTATTGAATATATTTAATTTTATTATTTTTTAATTTCATGGTATCCCATATATGTTCTTTTGATTCTTAAATTTCTATAATAGTCAGGGTTTTCTCATCTTGATTTTTCATCATTGAAATATAGTTGTATTCACCAGATAATTTTCTTTTGTGGTGTAAATATTATTCATCTATTGCCTTTTAAATCCGCTCATAATATTTTTATGGGGTGATTAAACTCATGAAAAATCATAACAACTTTTTTATTTCTGAATCCTTCCATATTATAGGATTAGTTTTTCTTCCAATAGATTTCCTATATGAACACTCTATATTTACTTCATCTTCTTCAAGGATTTACACCTAGATTATATGGATAAATTTATAGCATAATTATTCTCATAATGATATATCATTACTCAATATTATGTTATATTAATCGATGATTACAAATAAGTCTTCCAATTATTGATTTAGGGTATATTTAAAATTGCTAGTGTTGTTATTCTAATATATATCTTTGCTGGTTACTATGGAATTTTTGTTTGGTATTTTATAAATTATTCATTTGTTTTTATGATTAATGTATTGAACAAAAAATTGAATAGCTGGGGACCAATTTATACACCCCATGGATGCATCTATAAAGACCCGTAAATCTCAAGGAAAATTTTGTCTTAAATTCTTTGGGATTTTATGCGTACGTAGTTTCTGACGACACCTGATTCGAAGGACCGGTGTGCCCGAAATGAATTTCTGAAGTTTAGCAAAGGTACGTACAATGAACGAATGAGTGGGTTTTTCTAACTTTTGAACTGGTGCTCGGAATCGAAATTTGACGGCACCGATGAAACCGCAGTATCAGTATTTTCTTAAGAAGACTTCTTCTGGAGTTGCATTTGCACTAGAAGAGTTGTTTAAAAAAATGTGGATTAAGGGAAAAGTGAAATATAATTGTCTTACAATTTTATTTCAATTCTAAGTGGTTTAATCCCATGTGTGGGAGTTGGGGTGGGACCCACTTGATCCTAAACTCCTATTGATAGGATATTAGTGAGGCCCCACCCCTTCAAATTCCCCTTAAACTCATTTTAAACCTCCTTTGTTGTTTTTAATGATGTGGCTCCTCCTCTTCCACATTATTAATGTTTCCAACTTAACTCATCATTAATTTTGAAAACTCATGATTAATTAAGTGAATTAAAATTTTATAAATTTGAAAAGCATGGCATGTGTTAATAAAATAAGTAAGGCCTTATTTTATTTGGGGTTGTTTAGTTGTGTGAGGATATTTGGAGTGAATTCTCAAAGACTTGGAGAACTCCATCATCTTTGTTGAAGAACGTCAAGACCTCGACGAAGAACACTGTCACCGCAAGGAGTGATCGACGTTCCGTTCTTCTCCTCTCTGCAGCCGGTGTGAGACTTCATTCCCTCCTTGGATGTACGTCGATGTCGTCTACCGCGACGCCGAATTTTGTCATCGTTGTTGAGGTAGGGGTTGTTTTATCGTTCAAGTATTATTTTGACATTCTTCGTTATTTTTTGACGCTTGTTATCAATATAGCGGGAGGTGGTCAGACCGCACAAACATGGCCGACCCTCCTCCCATTTTTTTGTTGATCTTCGTTGTGGTTTAGAATGGAGACGACGCGGTGCTGTTGCACTGCGCTGGAATGAGAGAACCGCGGCCAGAGTGGGCCGTGGTGAAAGAGCACGGGGCCGTCGCGCCGCGCCGGTGAATCCGAAGAAGGTCGCGACCAAGAGAGGGCCGTGACGGAGGGGCGCGGCACCATCGAGCCGCGCGGGTAGGGCAAGAGTCGTGGACCTTTGGCCGTGGCGGTTCTGCAAGGGGGAGGCCAGATTCCGCCGGCCGCCAACACGTCAGGAGGCGGGACTCGCTGGGGTCCCACCGCATCTCACCGGCCGACCAAAAAGGCCGACCATTACCAAGAAGATCGGGGGTTTGAATCCCCCTGTGGTCAGCCAGGGCGGACCCCACAGGGGTCCGCCGTTTCAGAAATCAGGGGGTGGCGTTGCCCCCCCTTTAAGCGTCTGCCCACGCTGGGTCGGCCGCCCACACTGGGTCAGACTGACCGCACTGGGTCGAACTGCCTGCGCTGGGTCGGACCGCCAGGACAGGGCCATACCGCCCACGCCGGGCCAGGCCGACCGCGCCGGCCCGTGCCGCCGGCGACGGTCGAGTTGCTCGCACTGTGCCGGACCCCCGCGACGGGCCAGACCGCACTGGTGAGGTCGGGCCGCGGTAGCTGGGCTGGGCCGTACCCATCTGGGCCGGACCCAGACCCGGGTCGGGTTGACCTAGTTCCGGCCGACCCAGGGGGTGTTGGGCCGGGTCAGACCGTGCACAAACACCTATCTTTAGATAGATCTGTTCTAACGCCCATAACATGGGCTACTAACCTCCGATTGATGCACCATTAGTTGTGTTGGGATCCTTGGATCGAGATGGTCGTTTCGGTATATTACACTCAAGGTTTCGGAGAACATTGTGTATGACCGGGTTGGTTCGAACACGAAACCAACCGGGCCCTCGGAGCGAAAACGCTTATAACATGAGCTTCAGACGTCTGATTGATGTGTCGTCAACTTTTTTGGATTCCTCTTAGTGAGACGGTTCTTTTGGAATAATTCCCCTGAGGTTTGGACGCAGTTGGCGTAAGGCTGGGTTGGATTGTACCCGAAATCCATCGTGGACCCTGGTATGGAAAAGCCGATAACTTTCAGACCAGATGTCCGTTTGACGAACCATCAGTGGCATTGATAATCATGTTAAGAAATGTTCCATATGAGTATACCCTATGAGAGTTTTGGATACAGTTGAAATAAGGCCGGGTTGGTTCGTACATGAAACCAACTGGGCCCCCGGGACGAAATGGCTAATAACACACAGACCGGGCGTTCGATTGACGCGCCCTCTGTTGTGTTGAGATTCCTATGATGTCGTAGGCCCTTGGGATAATTTTTCATGGGATGTTGTGATACATGGAGTATCGACTAGTAGCTCGTGTAGCGGACCCTCCCGGTGATGAGTGAGCGGAGTTTAGAGACCTAGTTGCTGGCTGAGACTTGACGACTGCTGATCGATCAACTCGGAGTGATTCAGATAACCCAGTGGGGAGCGCTTCATTGTAGCGGCAGACCCACGATAGAGGAGCTCTTGTTTGTAGCGGCAGCCCCACGAAACTCGACAGAAGTTGTACCACTGTAGACTGTGAGGGGGTGCGCTTGGTTGTAGCGGCAGAACCATGGTGGGAAGTGCTTGGTTGTAGCAGTAGGCCCACAGTACTCGACAGGTGTAGTACTTCAACAGTCCAAGGTTAGTGGGAAGTTCTTGGTTGTAGTGGCATGCCCACTGTACTCGAAAGAGGAGGAGTTCTCCAGCAGGTGTGGTTTCTACATCATGAATAAAATCCTGGTTTGAGCTGAGTCGTTGACCTTTGTGTTTTCCTCATGATTGAGATGGGTTACTTGATAACTTAGGTATATGTATGGGCATATACCTATGTAGTGGTTATCCATTGACTTCATATCTGTGTGATACCTCGTGGCTGAAATGGGTTACTTGATAACTTAGGTATAAGTATGGGCTTATACCTAAGAAGGGTTATCTGTTGAGAACTTTCTATGTGATTATCCTTGATGGATTTAGTGAGACCTTGAGGGTCTCGGGGTCCCTACTGAGTATCGTATACTCACCCCTGCACGGGCTATACCCGCACCTCGTTGTGTTGGATGCAGACGACGGACAACGCAGATGGAGGTTGAGTGTTCGAGTACTGGATGGTACCCAGAGGTGGACCTCACGACGGGTCAGTATCCAGAGGAGGACATTACGACAAGACGGTACTCGGAGGAGGTTGACGGGTGAGAACAATGAGGAGGGTATCTGTACCTACCCTTCATGTAGGATTCGTGGTGGACAACCCAGGAGCTACTTCTATTCTTCCAACTGCTTCTCTTTTCTATTGTACTTTCATTCAGTTGTAGTTGAACTTTTCTGTTGGGTTTGTATTCTGGCCCATTTACTTTTCAACACTTTATTTTGTACTTAGTGTTTGCTTCCTCTTGTACTCTGTTGTGTTGTTTACATTTATAAAGGCAATGCTTCCCTTTTTATTTGATTTACGCCTTTGGTTCTAGTCGCCAGCCTTGACCTATGGAAGGCAGGCTTGGGGTAGTCACGGCACAGGCCCCGAGGTCGGGTCGTGACAAATTGGTATCAGGGGAGTCAGTTCTACTGCAGAAATTAGGACTCTAACATTTTATTTTCTGTGAAGTAATATTCTTAAGCGTACTGAGTGTGGTTTTCAGTTCAGGGAGTCCAATTCTGGTGTGGCGGCCGACGTATCCATACACCAGGACCCTAACTCCTGATTTCTATCTTAGTGCACAAAAACACTGATTGCATGTGTGTTTCCAAAAGTTTTAAAGTCATCTCAAACCAGGTCAGATCACCTAGTATAGTCTTTGACCTTGGTGCATCTGTTTCTTTCAGAATGCCTTCCAATGGACGACCAGCTAGAGCCCCGAGAGTTGTACATATTGATAGCCCGCCGATCGACGAGGCCTCAGTACAGGTCCCTCTTCCAGTTTGAAGCACCAGCGGTACTACCACCTGTTGGGCCACCGATGCCACCAGCCCCAGCAGTAGAGAGTGCATGTCACTTGATCGCACTACACGAGTTCCAGTGCTAGAGGCCACCCAGGTTCAGGGGAGAGACAGACCCGCATGCGGATGAGGATTGGCTGGAGGCTGTGGTTAGAGTCTTCAGGCTAGTAGGGACGCCATCAGACTTCATGGTGATTTTTGCTGCCAGCCTCTTTTAGGCAGCAGTAGGCAGATGGTGGAGCCGGATGCTCCAGATGCATGATGAGGCGACACTTCTGTGGGCAGGCTTCAATATCCTATTCAGGGCAGAGTTTGTACCAGCCACCCTTCGAGTAGTGCGTATACAAGAGCTACTTCATCTTCAATAGGGTAGCATGTTGGTGGCGCGGTATTCAACGAGGTTCACCGATATCTCGCGCTACTCCACAGATATGTACATGACCCATTCTTCAGGGCCCGAACCTTTGAGAAGGGGCTCAGGTGAGAGATTAGAGCTTCAGTTGTTTCTCACAGTATCCCGACGTAGACAGGGGTGTTGGAGCGAGCCCTCTTAGTAGAGAGTTTCCTAACTGAGCAGTCTCCAGCAGCAGGACCCACCACTAGCCGGTATGCGGCAGAGTCTTCTGCAGCGGGCAGTAGATAGATGATGCAGAGGTACAAGAGGACTAGACATACAGGTGGTAGACCAAATGACATAGGATCGTGTGTGTGAGGAACCCAGGGTGGAGAACGACTTACCAGGAGAGGACAGTGCTACTCCTGCGGCGGGGTTGGTCACATGGTACGTGACTGTCCGACCCACCATACAGATGATCAGTAGATAAACGAAGGACCTCCCAGGTAGAGGTTCGATCGAGGTGGACCGCAAGGAGCTGGAGACCGAGGCAGGGGAGATGGCCATGTAGCTAGAGGTAGACGAAACTTCAAGGTGTTTCCACCACCACCACCAGGAGGTCCACCACGACCGCAGGGAACCGGTGGAAATGGGAGAGCTCAGCTTCAGGCAGCAGAAGCATATGACTATGGAGCTCTGGAAGCTGGCGAATAAGAGCGGGACTAGTTCCAGGCGTGGGACCTATGATCTTGGTGCATCTAGTTTCCTTGTTGTCATTGTTTTTATTTTTGGTTGTTGTGTGTCTTTGTACTTTTGTTGCATTAATAAAAGACCCTTTTCCTTGTGATGTTTACTTCCTTACTTTTTGTGTACTAAGCGGTTCCTATTTAAACTGTTGACTTGACCCTCAATTCTGAGATTCCTACTAGAGGAGACCCAGTGACCACACACTGATGCCGACAGTGTGACTTAACCTTTGGAGATGGGAGTAACTGTTGGATATCTTGGTAGTAGGGTCCAGGCCTTAAGACGTCATCCATGGAATGGATTAGTATCATTCATGTCAGGATTGACTATATTAGGAAAAGAACATGGTTCATCCAGGGCATGAGACCAGATTTCTCTTATTTGGAAAAAAGAAATCTTAGGAGATCTTGTAGGACCAGAGATGATTTAGACTACGACGGAGAAAGTGCAGTTTGTTCAAGAGCAGATGAAGACTGCACAGTACAGAAAGATGTTCTAAGCTGATAGAAGACATAGACCACTAGAGTTATAGGTTGGAAACCATGTTTTCATACGGCCTCACCTTGACATGGATTACAGAGATTTGGATCGGGCGGCAAGTTATATCTGAGGTTCATCAGAACCTTGTAGGTGCTCAACAGGGTAGGCGAGGTGGTTTACCGTTTGACTCATCCACCTCAGTTGAACCAGGTGCATGACGTCTTCCAAATATCTCAGCTGAGGAGATACGTGCATGACCCGACCCATATCATCGATGATGGGGAGCTGAACATCGATGATGGGGCTACATTTGTGGAGGTCCTAGGGGGGAATGAGGATCGACAGGAGTGGGTCCTATGAGGACGGTCGATTCCTCTTGTGTGCTTAAACTGGAAGCACGATAACCTCTGGGAGAGCACATGGAAGTGGGAGGCTCAGTTGCATGTTCAGTACCTCCTTTTATTCCCCAAGTTTGTGATGTATCTTTACGTGGACGTAAATCCCTGAGGTGGGAGTAATGTAAAGACCTGTAAATTTTAAGGAATATTTTTTCTTTAATTCTTTAAAAGTTTATGAGTACACAGTTTCTGACTGCACCTGATTCTGAGGCCCGGTGTGCCCGGAATCAATTTCCGAAGTTTAGTTAGGGTACGTTCAATGAACGAATGAGCGGGTATTCCTATCTTTTGAACCAATGCTCAAAATCGAAATCCGAGGGCACCGATTAAACCACATCACCGGTATTTTCTTAAGAATACTTCTTTTGGAGTATCATTTGCGCGAGAAGAGTTGTTTAAAAAATGAGGATTAAGTGTAAAGTGAAATATAATTGTGTTACAATTTTATTTCACTTCTAAGTGCTTTAATCCAATATGTGGGAGTTGGGGTGGGATCCACTTGATCCTAAATTCCTATTGATAGGATATTAGTGAGGTGACGCCCACATGAGCCCCACCCCTTCAAATTCACCTTAAACTCCTTTTAAACCTCTTTTCCTGTTTTTAATGTTGTGGCTCCTCCTCTTCCACATTAGTAATATTGCCAATTAACTCACCATTAATTTTGACAACTCATGAATAATTAAGTGAATTCAAATTTTGTAAATTTGAAAATCTTGGCATGTGTTAATCAAATAAGTAATGCCTTATTTTATTTGGGGTTGTTTAGTTGTGCGAGGATATTTGGAGAGTATTCTCCAAGACTTGGAGAACTCCATCATCTTTGTTGAAGAACGTCAAGACCTCGACGAAGAACGCTGTCACCACAAGGAGTGATCGACGTGACATTATTGTCCTCTCCGCAGCTGGTGTGAGACGTCATTCCCTCCTTGGAAGTATGCCGATGCCATCTACCGCGACACCATTTTTTGTCATCGTTGTTGAGGAAGGGGTTGTTTCATTGCTCAATTATTATTTTGATGTTATTCGTTATTTTTGGATGCTTGTTATCAATATAACGGGAGGAGGTTGGAACGCACAAACATGACCGACCGTCCTCCTTTTTTTGGTGATCTTCGTTGTGGTTTGGAACGGAGATGACGCGTTTCCATTGCACAATGCTGGAATGAGAGAATCGCGGACGTAGCGGGCCGCGACGAAAAAGCACAGCGTCGTCGCGCCGCATCGGTGAAGCCGAAGAAGGCTGCGACCAAGAGTGGGCCGCGACAGAGGGGTGCGGCAACGTCACGCCATGCTTGGGAACTATGGAGGGTAGCGGCCGGGGTGGACCGCAGAGGAGGGACGCGGCGCCGTCGCGCGGCGCCAGACGGGCAAGAGGCGCGGCCCTTTGGCCGCTAAAGTTCAGCAAGGGGGCAGCCAAATTCCAACGTCCCCCGGCGCGTCGGGAGGCAGGACCCACTGGGTCCCATGGCAGCTCACCGTCCGACCAAAAAGCCCAGTCGTTACTAAGAAAACTAGGGGTTTGAAACCCCCGGCGGTCAGCTAGGGCGGACCCCACAGGTGTCCGCCGTTTCAGAAATCAGGGGGTGGCGCCCCCCCCCCCCCTTTCAGTGTCTACCCGCGCTGGGTCAGCCGCCCACGCTGGGTCGGACCGCCCATGCTGCGTCCGACTGCCCACGCTAGGTAAGACTGCCCACACAGGGCCGGGCTGCCCGCGCCGGGCCGGGCTGCCTGCGCCGGCCCAGGCCGCCCGCACTGTGCCGTACCCCCGCGACGGGTCGGGCCGCGCTGGCGGGGCCGGGCCGCGGCAGCCGGGCGGGGCTGCGGCCAATGGGGCCGGACCCGGATCAGGGTCGGGTCGACCCGGGTCGGGCCCACCCGGGGGGGTATTAGGCCGGGTCGAGCCAGGCCCAATCCCCTATCTTCGGATAGATCTATTATAACTCCCATAACATGGGCTACAGACCTCAGATTGATGCACCATCAGTTTCGTTGGGATCCTTGGATCGAGGCGGTCGTTTCTGTATATTAAACTGAAGGTTTCAGAGAACTTTGTGTATGGACGGGTGGGTTCGAACAGGAAACCAACCGGGCCCTCGTAGCAGAAACACTTATAACATGAGCTCCGGACGTCCGATTGATGTATCGTCAACTTTTTTGGATTCCTCTTAGTGAGACAGTTCTTTTAGAATTATTCACCTGAGGGTTGGAAGCAATTGGAGTAAGGCCGGGTTGGATTGTACACAAAATCCAACCAGGCCCCTGGAATAGAAAAGCCGATAACTTTCAGACCGAATGTCCGTTTGACGAACTGTCAGTGGTGTTGATAATCATGTTCAGAAATGGTCCCAATGAGTATACCCTATGAGAGTTTGGGGTACAGTTGAAATACGGTCGGGATGGTTCATATACAAAACCAACCAGGCCCCCAGGGCGAAAAGGCTAATAACACATAGACCGGGCGTCCGATTGACGAACCCCTTATTGTGTTGAGATTCCTATGACGTGGTAGACCCTTGGGATACTTCTTCGTGGGACTTTGTGATACATGGAGTATCGACTAGTAGCTCGTGGAGCGGACCCACCCAGTGACGAGCGAGTGGAGTGCGGAGACCTAGTACCTGGCTAAGACATGACGACTTCTGATCGATCGACTCAGAGTGATTCGGATAGCCTAGTGGGGAGTGCTTGGTTGTAGAGGCAGACCCATGGTGGAGGAGCGCTTGGTTGTAGTGGCAGACCCGAGGTACTCGACAGAAAGAGTACCACTGTAGGCTATGAGGGGGTGCGCTTGGTTGTAGTGGAAGACCCATGGTGGGAAGCGCTTGGTTGTAGAAGCGGGCCCACAATACTCGACAGGTGGAGTACTTCAGCAGTCCAAGGTTAGTGGGAAGTGCTTTGGTTGTAGCGGCATGCCCACTGTACTCGACAGAGGAGGATTTCTACAGCATGTGTGGTTTCGACATCATGAATTAAATCTTGGTTTGAGCTGAATCGTTGACCATTGTGTTTTCCTCATGATTGAGATGGGTTACTTGATAACATAGATATATGTATGGGCATATACCTAAGTAGTGGTTATCCGTTGACTTCATATCTGTGTGATGCCTCATGGCTGAAATGGGTTACTTGATAACTTAGGTATAAGTATGGGATTATACCTAAGAAGGGTTATCTGTTGAGAACATTCTTTGTGATTATCCTTGTTGGATTTAGTGAGACCTTGAGGGTCTCGGGGTCCCTACTGAGTATCGTATACTCACCCCTGCATGGGATATGCCCGCACCTCGTTGTGTTGGATGCAGACGAAGGACAACGCAGACAGAGGCCGAGTGTTCGAGGACTGGACGGTACCCAGAGGCGGACCTCATGAAGGGTCAGTATCCGTAGGTGGACTTCACGATGAGACGGTACTCGAAGGAGGTTGATGGGTGATAACATTGAGGAGCCTATTTGTACCTACCCTTCTGGTAGGATTCGAGGTGGACAACCCAGGAGCTACATCTATTCTTCCAACTGCTTGTCCTTTCCATTGTACTTTCATTCAGTTGTAGTTGTACTATTCAGTTGGGTTTGTATTCTAGCCCTTTAACAATTCAAAACTTTCTTTTGTACTTACTGTTTTCTTCCACTTGTACTCTGTTGTGTTGTTTACTTTTATAAAGGAAATTCCTTCCCTTTTTATTGGGCTTTACTCCTTTGGTGCTAGTCGCCAACCGTGGCCTATGGAAGGCAGGCTTGGGGTAGTCACATCACGGTCCCCGAGGACGTGTCGTGACATCATCTATATGTATCTTGAGACATACTAGCTTAGGTATTTTGTTGTATGCATGTTCAGAAAAAAATATTTCCTAAACCCATTTCCATAACTATATGATCATGATGTCTAGGATCATGATATATTGTCTTAGGCCCGAGAATTTTTTTGAAATTATGCACTTCATCACTAGGGAACTAGTTACAATTCTACTCATGATTTTTATACTTATATTTCATCCATGGATATATCTCATGCTCTTTTTTTAGTTTTATAGAATTATTTGAATCATATTTATTACATCTAATTTATTTATTCCATGATAGCTTCTCATATATTTTTTCACTTATAGAGTATTTGATCTTAGCCCTATTATGTTTATATTTCCCCGAGTTATAATGAAAATAATTACAAATGATATTTTTAAAATAAATTAGAATGTGTGTATATTTCATTGGAGATGTTGATGATATATTATGTATTAAGTAGTTTCTTATATATTTGAAAAAATGTACAAATTATGAAAAAGACATGATATTTTTTTAGTAAAAAGTGTTTTCTAACTCTCTAAAACACTAAACCAAAATGATACTTTGAATGTATGAGAGTCAATATTTTTTGTTGATATTATAAGTATTTATGGCTAAAATTATTTCTCTTCATATAATTTCAAATATAATATCTAAAGAAGGTGTTTATAAGAACTTGATCTTGGAGTGTAGGTTTGGGGAATTACAATTAGTATTATTCGAGGTTTTAGATATGTTTATATGTTAATACATTAGTTGATGATAATATAAGGATTGATAAGTTAATATTGTTTGTTATTTCAATTGTATAAATAACACTATAGGTTAGTTTGAGAAATATTTATTTTTTAGTGATTAGGAAAATAGAAATTTTATGTCAATGATACGGATATGTCTAAGGGATAATCCTATATATAGAATAAAATATTAATTTTACAGTAATGTTGACATTTTTTAGATTTCCTGGAAATAAAACCCATGCCTTGATACTACAATTTGATATAGGCTCTCAAACATATGTACCTATGGGTGAAAAACTAATAATATCATGTAGGGTATTATCTAAATTGCTACCTAGAGCATGGAAAAGATGAAAAATTTCACATTTAATTTGGAACTCCCTATTTATATGTATTAGTTAATAACATTCAATTAATGAACCAATATAAAGTATTTATTTCCAAATAAATTTAATGTATTCAGAAAATATGTATGAATGGATACAACTTAAAGTAACATATGTTAAACCTAGATAGTGATATGATGAACTATATATAAAAATGAATCATATATTGAAATAAATGATGAATTGGAAGATATGTCTTTGGATTATAATATCATATTAACATACAATGATTCTTTTAGATGTTAACATTAATTTTTTATAACATTTTGAAAAGTGGTTCGTGAAAATTAGGTGAAGAATATATGTATCTAGAAACTAGAATGTCTTATAATCAATAAATGGAGCAGATATAAATTGTTAATAATTTTTTTATATCCTAGTTATGATGGAAAAGCGATTTTACTATTGATAACTAAGTTATTGAGGATGATAAATTAATAGAAATATAATCATGATACTATTATATATTTTAATTAATTTTTGACATTTGTTAATGATACCCTGGTATATATTAAAATTTATGAGGATTATGTGAAATATTTAATGATTTTTCATCAGTATTTCTACATTCATGGTTTGGAAAAATACATTTACTGGTCTCAATGATACTAAAACTGATTTTATAACAATATTATATTTTTAGGTATAATTACTAGAGAACACATGACTTATGTATAGATAAATCTTATAATTGATATATGCTTGAGGTTTAGATAATAAAGGGTTGATTTATTTTGAGAAAATTAATATGGATAGTATTTATAGTATTTTAATTTGTTATTGATATAATAAAAATGTGATCCATTCTATTTTTGGTGACTTTTATCACATTTTTAGGATTATGATATATAATGACTTGTTTGTAAATTAATGAACTAGTGATTAATACATTTGAGGGTTAAATATATATTTAATTTTTGAAGATTATGTAATCCAATTTTAGCTTAATATATTGTAGATTCAGAGGGTATTTATAATGGTATGTTATGGAGACTATTTGATTTGGGTAAATAAATAATTATTTAAATGATTTTATAAATGATTAATTCTATTTTAGGATAGATAAGTTACTTGATATATCCCAAGAGAGTAAGGTAGATGTCACATTAGCGGTTGTATCCTGAATGATTAATATTATAAGAATAACCTAACTTAGTATCACTAATGAATAATAAATAAAATTGTTTGGATGTAATTTATTTAATGGGGTAGAATGTAACACCTATAGATTTTAAATTTTATTGTTCTTTAAAATGTAATTGGTTTAATATATTGCTTCACACAATTCACCAAAACACCACGAACTACCAAATGTTATATAATCATTTAAATGTAGTGGTATAATTAGATGTTAAAAATTGAGTTAAGAGAAGTATGATATATATATATATATACATAAAAATAAAAGTCATTATTTATACTAAGGCATCAATGAAGATTGAATTTGTATAGCTAAATGACTAATAAGACTAGTTCATGATTTAAAATAAAACCTAATAAAATAATATCATATGAAATTTATATTATGATAATAAATATATTATGTATAAAATATATTTTTGAAATGAATAATATGTTAACATTTATATGATTAGTAATTTATATGAAATGAACGTAGTAACAGTTATTATTTAAGAACTGTTATTTTCTGATGAAAACAATTTTCAATAAATATTTATGTTTTTATTCAAAATTTATATGGTAAGGTTTTATAATTAGAATTTCAATCATCCTGAAACATTTTTATATTCATCTTTTAAATATTATTTTAAACTTAATTTTTTTTTATTTTTCTGAAACTATCTATTTTTTGGTGAATCGCTTACATATAATTTTAACAAAACTACAAATTTATAATTTTGTAACCATCATCTATGAGTATATAAAACATTTTAAAAGATAAAATAATTATTTTAGAAGTAAAACTATAAAATTTTAGATACCATTTTGAATTTATAAAACTAATGTTTTTTAGTTAATCAACATAAGTATTATTTTCCAATAAAAGAAAAAGGTTTTAGTATTTTTTGGATATTATTTTGTTAAAATTAGGAATTATATTGATTTAAAAGGAAAATTGTTTTTTAAAATAAAACATTTTATTCCATAAAAATAGTATAAATTTTTTATTCAATCCTATAAATATATTTTAATCTTAAATTTCACTTTTTCAAAAATGACTTTTCACACATTACATGCACAAATGTTAAAAATGAGTTTTATTACACACATAAGTTTTATATAATAAATTTTATTTCATATTTATAATTAGTATTTCCAAAATAGATAATAAGTTCCATTTTATTTTCATGAATCAAATTTAAATTGATTATGTAAATATTATTTACCATTGTAAAACCAAAAATGTAAAAGTGAAAATTCAATGATTATAAGAAATAATTTATTAAAATAAGTTAGATAATGAAAATTTGAGAGATTATACGCCATATTTCATCACCCAATCAATTATATTCCATTTTTAAAGGCCCATGAAATGAGAAAAATGTTCCCTCTCTATATTAATTTGAAATATTTTAAAAAAAATTCCATTCCCAACACTTATAAATGGGGTCTATCACCACCTCTTCAGAACTACAAAAAAATGAGTTTCCTCTTTAACCAAAAAACTTATTAATTAGAATTTTGTCCTATTGTATTATTTTAATCATATGATAATAAGATATTATCCCAATCTCTCTCTTTCCAAGGATTATTACATGGGAAATCCCAAGTCCACTGAATGAGTAATACTTTACCATAATTTTTTTTCTTTTCATATAAAATTTAAAAATATTTTTTTTCCAAGTTCATATATAATGAAATAAAAATTATTTATACTGATTTTCTAATTGTTATTGGAGTACATATTATTAACCTTTATCTTTTTCATCTTTGGGAAACTGAAGCAAAATTTGTGTTTGTGTGGACTACTGCCTCTACAAAGCGCCAGGCTTCATTTTCCATAACCATGTTAAATAGATGGTATTTATATTTAATTTGATGAATAATTTTAATATTTATATCATTTTATATATTATGAAATTAGAAAACATATTATTCATTTCCCATATTCTATAGAAATATAAGCTGTGATACGTGCGGACAACCGCCACTACGGAATGATTGTTTTTTATTTCATTCATCAACACATTTATTGTATGGTCATGAGAATGGAATTGGTGGAAAAATATAAATCTTAAAAAATAATTAATGTTATTAAAAAATAAATTGGAAATCTAGGTAAAAAATTATCAATAAACAATTGTGATAAATTCAAACATCCAAAAAAGGATTCTAAGAGAAAAAATATTATCTTTTCATATTATATTATAACTTGTTATCAATAATATTATTCATCAATTTATTTTAAATTTTGATAAATAAAACTAATAAACACATTATAATTAAATTATAATTATGGTGTAATTATTATGTAACTATGTCATTTTATAATAATCTATTAATTTTGGTTTAATCTTTTCTGGATCGATTTTACCATAAATTTAAATAATACTATAAATTTATTTCATGGAATAATTTATGGAAGGAAATTATGTTAATATAAGATAAATATAATTAAATAATTATTTTGTTTCTGTTTTTTAATTGTAACATTAATATTAATCTCATTAGTTAACAAAATAATATTCTTCTTGAAAAATCAATGAAACATGCATGTCAACGATTTCATCTAGAAGAACTATTAAAAAATCAATAAAATGAAATTAAAACATTATAAATAATTAAAAATAATACTTTATTTTACTCTATATAGTATATAAATGATATAAATATTGATAATAATTATGAAACATGCAGTTATTATGGAATAATTCAAAAACAATCAAGATTACTCTCACCCAATATTGTAAATGGATAACAAATAACTAATAAAAATATTGAGAAAAATTATAAATGAAAATTTTAAAATAATATACATAATAAAATGGTTCATAAATGATTATTTATATTTTTATATTTTTATTAAATTTATTCAATTTCGTATAGTGAAAGTCTAGAATTATGGTCATGGTTTGTGCCAACTCAATTTTCCATGACTATGTTAAAAACCTTATTATTGAAAATAGTTTGTTCAAAGATTTATTTTTTTATACATAATCAATACTTGGTATTTTATTTAATCCTTATTTATATTAGTTCTTTGATTCTTATTTATAAATTTGTCATCAAATGGTTCATACCTGAAAAATAATGTTTCTTAAAATGAATCTTTTTCTCGAATTTCAATTCCTTGAGATATGGTTATCTTATACATCATATTTTATATTATATATATATATATATAATTATACTTTATTATATAATATATTTATTCTCCTATTATTCATGGGTTTTATTATTTTATTTTAAATCATACCCTTCAAGGGGTTTTGATTTGAATGTTTCTTATTTAATAATGGTTTTTTTGTCTATTTTAATTTTTATGTGGCATGATTGATACTTCACATAATAATTTATTTTAAATGGTTTATTGCATATCCTATTATCTTAATTTATAATGAATATATTTCATTTAATTTTATTTTAATTTAATTTTATCTTGCTCATGTTCTTTTCATTCTTACATAACATCAAGAGTGAAATGATCCATATTAACCACAGGTTTCCATTACATTGTATATATTTATCATGTATTACCTTATATATCTTCTCATAATATTGTTTTGCGTACTAAAATCATGTATATCCATCATTGATTATTTATTTCCAATCCCTCTTCATTTATTTAAGAATGTTGTCATCAAATTCTTTTCCTCTCTCAATACTCTAAATTTCATTCCTTTGAAGGGAATGTGTTCACCTAGAAGTCATATATATAGTGATTTGGAAAATTATTTACATAAACATATAACATTACCCTCTATATATTTAATTGGAGATATTCTTACATAGAAATCTGTTGTATTTAGTTTTTGGGTAAATATTTAATTTATTATACTCTCTATTACAATAAAGTTTTTTATTGATTGATAATAAATATTTTTATATATTGTATAGATTATTTATTTATTTACATGATTAATGTATTGGTATAAATTATTTATGATTTGGTGGTTTTATAAATATCCCATCGACGCATCAATGGGGCTTTTGAGGTGAGCTCGATTAGGTAAATTTGTGTATGTGATATGACATTATATGAATTCTTGTGTGTTATATATGTTTGATGGTTTTTAATGATTATAGTAAGTAAATAATATTATAAAGGGAAAATCATGAATCTTTATCACATTAGGACAAAAATATTATTATTTTAATAATTTTAGGAAAATTGTTGTTAATGGTAATTAATCATCATTTTTTCCCTGATTTTAATTATATTTTCTTAAAAAATAATTTAAATTTTTTAATGATATTAAATTATTTTTAATGGGATCTAGATTCATGTGGTTTTGAGATTAAATTTATATGTATTCTACGATTATATTTTTGATACTATTTTTTGAAAAAAATGTATTATTTCCTTTGAATGTTTTATTGAAATATATTTTTTTCAATTCTTTAGTGTCTTTGGTTTAGAAATATAAGAGTTCTATGTGCGTAAAAAAATGCTTTGATTGAAAAAATTTTAATTGTTAATTTAATATAAAAAATCAATTTTTTTCATTATTTTATTTTGATATTTTTATGAATTTAAAGTGGTATATCTTATTGGTGGACATACGTAATACATTTATTCAATGGGTCATATGAATTTTTCAAGTGGAACGTATATTTTTTCCAAATGAGTATTTATGTTTTTAATATGTTTGATATTTTTTAAAATGTGGTAATGATGATTCTTATAATATTTTCATGATTTCATGTCAAGGTGTTGTATTTCCTTTACAAAAAAAATCGATGTATATCTATAACATTTTTAATGTTTTTACATACATATAGAAATGAATTATAGAGGGTACATCATGATGAATTAGGGTGGGTAATTTGAAGATAAAATGTCAATCGAATGTGATTATTGATATGTTTTTATTCAATGAAATCATTGAAATGTGTTGGTGGAAGAATATGTACTAAATATATCAGGTTAGAAATTTTGTTTGGGTTTTTTATGAAGGGTTTTAGATGATTAAGAGACCCCATAATTTTGTTCATGGAGATCAGAGTTCATATGATGAAAATCAGGATGTACTGTACTGATGATGGAAAATGAAAAAGGAATTTATCTTACATTGAGTAATATAACTAAATTTTGTTTTGTGTGTAAGTTAATTCATCAATGTGATAATAGTTAGGAATTGAGATAAATTTTGAAAAAGAATTTGTCATAACCAAAACATCTAAGAAGATAATTGACAGCTTATAAACAAATTAATTTACACAGACCAAACCATAATATGATTGAGGTTTGTAATATAAATAATATATTATAAGATAATTATCTTTTGTTGTCCAGCTTATAAGACGATTGAGGTCCACATGATAAATTTATCTTGTATGTAAAATATCCTTTAATGAATTTCCCTATTTATTATTATCCTATAGAGATAAATAATGTTATGAGATGAGTTCCACACTACATGATGAGATTTACCCTGGAAAATAATAGTATTTCTGTGCGCATATGATATTAAATGAGTTTAATGATGTGGATTTTATGGTTTATTTTGAAGAATGAGTTACTATAGACATATGAAAATTCCAAAAGAATATTTGACTAGAAATTTGAATGATATCTCAAGGAAAAAACACTTATCACTAAAGATCAGAGAATTATTAAATATGAATAGAATATAGGAATGGACAATATTTTTTTGTATAAACATATAGGTAAATAAACGAGATAATATTTGTATGATGTGTGTGAAAACTTATATACACTGTGGAAGAGAGTTATATTTTCAAAATATATATTTGTATCATGGATAGGATAAATGTGAGTCTAGTCTAGGTGTCCCGGAATGGTACAAACATGAGTATTTTTAGAATATAAATAGAATCTAGATCACACTATATCTAGAAGGAGTATCATTACCATCCCTACTATTGAAAATTTTAATGGAATATAGGATAATTTTTTTCTACTGAATATTTGATAAATATAACCCTAAATAATGAGGAGTCCATTCTATTACTGGATCAAATTATAAAGGGATAGAGCATGTAAGTTGGTAGGGGTATAGATAAATTCTATTGAAAATCACTATTGGGGAATATAACAAGTTGATGTTGAGAATGGGATTAGAGGGTATAACCAATGATTATCTTATGGTCCCAGGAGACCGTTGTAATTTATGAAAATATTATAGCAGAGAATCAATAATAGGGTTAATTAAAACATGTAAATGACTTGGATATTTAAACAACCCTTGTAAATAATGTTTACTAATCTGTTTCTATTTTACTAAACATAAAGGTAAGGCTATGAAAAATATCATTTTGGAATGATAACATTAATAGGTGAAATTTGTTCATATAAAAAGGGGATAACTCATAAATGAAAAAAAGATATTATTAGTTATCCCCTACCACATTCAGTGATCCAAAATATTGAGGAATAAAAATTGGAATCATATGGTAGGTTCCCTCTAAATATACATAGTATAATTGTGAGCGATTGAAAATTTAACTCTATCAATAGACAAGATGTACCTACATTTGATGGAATGAATTTTCCCAACGAAAGTAAAATAATGCTTCCCATTCTCTATTACATTACCCCACAGTGAGAGATGTTATAATATTTGGGATTGAAAACATTTATTATGGTGATACATTTACTCAAATAGATAATATGAATATGGAGTAAGAAGGAAAAATTAAAAATATCATCATGATTTCTCTTTCAGAAAAGTCATACACAAATGATATGGGTCCTTAGACATCCAATGATATCATGGGGATATTGAGAAGAATATATAAGGGTAATGGAAATGTCATGTAAAGAAAAACATCCATTTTAGATGATCTAATTTAAGGAAATTTAAATTCATAATGAAGAATATATTGATACCTTTTTATGGTAAATAAGATTGATAGAAACATCTGATGGTTTCATGTGAAGTAAGAGAATTCCTTCACTAATAAAAATACAAATGATATGTTTTTGGAACAGTTAAATTAAAATATATATTCCATAGAAGAAGAAGAATACTTGATAATTGATGATCTACATTATATTATCACATATTGTTGTATGTAAAGGTCACTCAATTCAAAAAGAAGAAAAAACACAAAATTTATTTTTAATCTTTTAGAAATGGAAAAGGTAGAGTAGAAAAGGATAACGAATATGAAGGCTCATATATTGAGGATGAACAAGATTTCAACAAATTTTATTATTCTACAAAAGTTATTTATGATGGATAGGTAGAATATAAAAGTTAATAATATACCTATAACTTATAATATTAATTATATTAGCCCTATATAAAAATATATCTTAAATATCCCGGTTAAAGAACCCTAATCAATCAAGGATCACATGAAGAAATAAAAAAATAAGAGTTTGTTCTTTAGTGAAATAAGAATATGTATGAGAAGTATAGGAAAAAAGATGGATTATGTAGAGACTCAGATAATGATGTCACTCTTTTTAACAACATTCAAAGAGGACACGATTCATCAAGTATTGATAATGATAGAGAATAAAGGACATAACTTGAGTGGGAGTTTAAAAAAAATTTGAATTCTATATGGGTTAGATACAATTCCACAAGAAATAAAATAATAATCTTGAGAAAAAATAAAAGGACTATACTAAGAAGGAAGTGTAAGATCGAATAGATGTTACATAAAATGATATGATCATTAAAAACCTGATAAGAGAATCTAAAAATGAAATGATTATCATATAGCTCAATAAGTAACCTATTACAAAGGATGAAGAACTGGTTAGAACATAATCCATATGTCTCATAGTAAAACATGAGTTGAAATGGATAGAGAATACTTCACTATGGTGTTCATGGTAAATGGAAAATCCACTCATACTTATGAGAGTAAATGATCAAATGAAAAATATAATTTTTCTCTTAATCAATTTCAAAACATTTGTATTTTATCTAACAATATAGATGTAAAATTCCAAATTTGGGCACATTTTTGAGAAAAAAAAAAGATTTGATCTTCCCCATCAACGTAATGGAAAAATATTTCAAGGGTGATATAGCCCCCTATGAAAATTGAGACTCAATTTTCAATAGGTAAGAATGAACAAAAATATAGATAGACCTGGGACTAATCATAAAGAACAAAACATCAATGTTTGTGTTTCCATTTTTCTAATAATGAAAAAAATTACTATTATTATTATAACAATATTTAATTACAAGTAATGTAATAAAAACCAATAGAGATCTTTTGAGAGAATATGTGGAAAACATATCAGAGGATATAACCTCTGACTATTTCTGCACCATTGTGTTCAATTAAAAAAAATTCTAACTCTAGAAGAGGTTTCCGGATGATGTTTTTCGAAAGGTCAAAGGCCTGAGGTATGCATGGAAATGATAAAAGGAATGGTTCTATATGCCTGAAGAGGTAATATAGTTTAGAATAAAAAAGTGTTATGACATGTAATGATTATGAGATGACTGAGAATTTAAATAGATATTATCAAATTGTATGGTTAAACTAATTGAAATTCGAATGGGGTGCTATTGAAAATTCAAGAATCCAAAATTATGAAAAATAGTACATCCATTTAGAGAGACAAAAATTGTTGGGAAAGTTTTAAATCTATTATTTTTTGCCAGACAGAAATTTTTTAGAATTATTTAAAAACCATATAGATGAGGTATGTGAATTAAAGTTTCAGTTTCTAGTTATAATGAACTTATTAATGTGGAGTTAAAATTATCTAAACATGAAAAAATATTTGGGGTTACATAACTTCCAAATGAACTATTTTGTTTTTTTATGAGACTTGTGGACGTTATATGTTCCTTTTAGGATAATTTGTTATATACAACCCATATTTGAGAAATGGGATGATTCTAAAAATTGTATCACATTTAATGTATTTTATGGATAGCATGGAAAACATTGAATATATCTCAATTTTATCTACATTGTGAAATCCCATGCTGACTAATATTTGAATAATTAATGTTTCATTGATAAAATATATATCTGTTATCATCATTTTATTTGATTTGAAAAGGGTTTAAGAGAATGAGAGTGAATTTATAAGAATAAGAAGACATGATAAAACCCATATTTGGATAAATTCATTTGCTTTTGAATAAGTGGTATAATAAATAATTCATCCAAGAATGCAAATTATGATTAAGCAACTATGGTATTTAAAAAAATAAACGTGGGATATTGTTGTTCTTAAGAGAGTATTTCATTATTCTCAATATGTTTAATATGTATTTAGTTTGTTTACGATGATTTTTATAGTATTTTTATGAATACAAGTCATGTAATAAGATTTTATTCTTGCTAAATCATCAATGTATGATTATCATAAGATTAAGGTGATTCCATGATATATGGAAAGAAATGTCTAAGGCTATAATTAGAAGAACTAGAATGGAGAAGTTCATGATAATGTGGAAAAGTAATGTGAGAGTTAATGTGTTATTTTTCAAAGAAAATAATGAAAGGTGTCATTGGAAGTAGATAAATTTTCATAATCAGGTAGAAAGTGTTGTTTATGTTCAATGAGATGGGTTTGAGATGAAATTTGAAACCCCTATATTTATTTCCTAATGCGTGGAGATGATATGGTGAAATTATGAAAGTACTATAGTGAATCTAACGAATAACAAATGATATTTTTTTTGATTCATGTTAGTATATATAGATATACACAAAAGATAATTCATATACACATTAAGAGTTATTCATTTATCTAGATTCAAAAAAGGAATTTATACTGTACATGGAATCCCTTAATAAAATTGAGCCATTATAAGATTATTATCTTACACAAACTAGCTCATAATATGGTTGATGTTTTTAATATAATTGAGCTCTCGTAGGATAATTATATTAAAAAAATAGATCATTACTATATTGAGTTATATAAGATGAATTTTCCTTAGATGACAAATAATCTATGATTATTTGTCCTATATAGATGAATAACCTGTTGATAAGAGTTTTTCATTGTAGGATGGGATTCCAGTAGTCAATGAAATTTATTTCCATGCATGTGTGATATTGAACAAATCTAAAGAAGTAGATTTCTCAAATGATTTCATCGAAGGAAATACCTGATTCATATGAATATTCAAAAGGAATTTTTTTCCAGGATTTTGGATGATATCTTAAAGAATATCATATATATTTTAGAAGATCTAGGAGTTTCCAAATATGAATTGAAATAAGGAAAGGGAAATATTTATTATTTTGAAAATATTAGTAAGAGGACGAGATAAGATGTGTTTTAAGAGTGTTAGAACACTTATAAAATATGAAGTGTGTTATGAGAACATGACACAAATTTGTATCATGAGAAGAAATAAAGGGATAAGATATCAATATTTCTTGAAGGGGATAGACTTGAGTATTCAATGATGTTTAAGAGAATCCAAATTGTACTACATCTGGATGGCATGTCAACACCGTCACTATTTTTGATGTTAATATGGGAGTATGTGATCATGTTTGGTCTTACTGGATCATGGAGAATGGTCACTTTGAATAAGACGGATAACATTCTACACAAGTATCATCAAAAAGAGTAAAGTATCTTGTAATTGGGGAGTATAAATAGTTGTTTAAGTGGCTCATGATTAAGGTGTATAACTAGTCGAAGAAGAGAATGTGATTGTGGGTGTATAACCATTTATACTATTGTTGAATAAAAATAAAAATATAATTAATAATTATTTTGTGTAGATGATCCATTTTTCGGGAAATCGATAACATGGTATGGAGGAGGTATTTCTGCTGAACCTTATAAATTTTGTGTGATACCCTCTTTCTTCATTACAATAAATGAAGGTGAGGTTATGAAAAAAATAATTTAGTGGATATAGAATATAATAATGATCACACTGTTGTGTTAATATGTGAATAAATCTAAAAATCAAAAAGATATCATTGATTCACCCATCCCCCTCTGAGTGGTCCAATGAATACATTCCTAATAAGATCACATAAGACATTTCAACTGGAATTCAAGACATTATTTAACTTTGATACTATGAAAATTTACAAATTCATCTATTATAATATATATTTCATGATATGAAATTTAATTTTATAAATTCTACTAACTTATCGAGGTAGAAATCATATAAGGGTCTGGCTCGTTGGAGTTTTTGGTGCATGTAAGATAATATTACATTGCATGTATCTTATATCCATTTCTTTTTGAGATCCACTAATAAAATACAATAATCAATATGAGATCATCACAAAGGCATATTTTGGAAGCTATAGTGATTCTTCATGAACCAATGAGGGGATGTCAATATTTTATGGAGATTTTAGCTTGAGTCACTAGAAGAAGAAGATCATACAAAGTAATCCATGACACATTGAGACTTGGGATTCATTTAGAGTTGCTTATATTGTGATATATCATTTTTGATAACATATTATTTCATTCAGAAATGTAAAAAACATTCATTTAGTTTATCAATTGATCATTAACAATTGTTATGGAGATAATTTTTCGAGTAGAAAGATGTGAATAATGGGATCTTAATAAAAGGCTAGTGTAGAATTGAATTAGGGAGATGAAATGTCATGATTAAAAATCGTATTCTTCTCCAATTCCTCATTTAATATTTAAAATCTTAAATATTTTCTTTATATTGATATCACAGACATGTTACCCATCTAAAACCTTATTGTGGGAAAAAATAATTTCCCTGATACTTTTATTTCATTATTTTATTTTTAATACAAGTAAAATATTAGTTAAATGTATTATATATATTATAATTTATTAATATTAATAAAACAATACCAATTGATCAAGAATGTAACATGTTTAATTGTGAAGAAATATTTTCTCAAAATATTAGGACAAGTGGTTTTGAACCCAAGAATTTGAAGCCATGATCAAAAGAGAATTGATCATAGTGGGTCCAACTTCACTATTTATTCACTAGGAAATTTTAATGGTACATAGGTTTCTAAATATGTTATTTTTGATCCTACCTTATCATCAAATGGATTGGATCATCTAAGAAGTGATTCCCCAGAAATATTATAATTTCATATGAATGAATACCAATTTCAGTAGAATTTACTTGAAACTTCCCCTCACTCACTCAATTTTAGTTGCTCATGTTATCATTTTCTCTTTCTTTCATCATTTATTTATCTAATATTTCACCATTTTTCCATAACCATATAAACATATTTCTACTACCATTAACACAATTATTTCTTGCATGATCTTAATGTTCTTTTCTTTAGTTTTTTTATAAGCTATTTGGTAAAAAAATCCTCCTTATAAGTTCAACCCCTTTTTATTATTTTAGAATTGTTCAGTTCGGAAAAATAAATAATCATTTTTTTAGTCTCTATAATTAATGGTTATATTTTGGAATAATTTTTGGGGAAGGAATGTGCGGCTAATTAAATATCAAAAACTAAAAAACAGTAATAAAAAATTGTTACTAGTGTGTTTTTTTCATAATCATATTTGAAATTTATTTTTCATAAAAACTAGGTCAAATTCTCAGAACATAGATTCCATATTTATTGAAATAAACAAACAACTAAGTTACCTAAAGATGAAATATAAACATGAAATGGAAAAGATGAAATAAATTGTATCAATAGAGAATGAACTGAATCTACACCCTAAAAACATTCCAAAAAACATTAGAAGGCTAAGGATGAAATATTATCAACTTCATCTAGTGTAAAAAAACCATTCTTACATTAGGTTATCCCAAAGATAACACAAAAATAAATTAAAACATTAATACCCCCACTACTCCCCAAAATCAATGAAATGCCTAAGGAGTAATCCCATTCATGTTTTAGAGATTTTAATAACATAGTGTTGTAGCAACCTTTTTGGCTGTTAAGTAAAAAAAAGTTCAAAATAAGTGTATTATAATTCCCTTTAAATATAAATACCAGGAAATATGTTTTTTATTTAATGGATAATATATTAAAAACATGAAAACAACACTATAAACCAGTTGTTTAAAAATTATTCCCTATAATTATTAATGGATTTTTAAGAGAAAAAACCACAAGTTTGCAATAAAAATAATTAGAGGCCATCCATGTGACATAATGTAAATTTACTGACAATCTTAGGTAATGTATGCATCACAATATAACTTCTAATATTCTTCTAGAAGAATTTTATGAATGATTATCAACTTCAACTCAGAACATAGTAGACCAATTTTTTGGATAAAACATCAATAATAAAATATATGAGGACCAAAGATAATGTTACCAAAATTAGGACCCTAACCCAAAATATGAATATTTTTGGAGGATAAGTGTTAATAGGGTAGAGTGCACCAAAAAATTATGGCAAGAAATGTAGGATAAAAATTCATAAATAAAGGAGAAACCATAATATTTCCAGAAAAAAATTAAATATAAATTGTTAATACAATTTGAAATCAATGTCTAACCAAAATACATTGAAAACTATTCAAACAATGTAGTTTTTTTCACCCAATAACTCGTTTCCCAAATTTTTAGATGCTTCCCCAAACATTATAAGATTAAAATTTGTCTAGGTATGGTCATAGGATATAAGAAAATGTGGATTAATTATTCAATCACTAAAATCATGATCATAATAATCCCCTTAATATTTCATGGAGAGAGAAGGTAATACTAATATAACACCCCCCTGAATTCCCACAGTAGCCCAGAACAAACCATGGGATGAAATCTATATCCCAAATTAGAATATATATGGTTTCACGAATCAAATTATTAAATGGATAATACTCAATATGCCATAGAAAATGTTCAATACAAATTCAAAAAATCCCAACCAGATGTTAGGATTCACAATATAGAGCTAATAATGGGATAAATGGTCATTGGAGTGAATATAACAGATACATGGAAATTTCCAAGAACATTAGAAACAAATATAAGATAAAATGACATGGTTTGTAATATGAGATTATATTTAGATACTCACTATAAGGACAGTAAGAATGCTAAGATAGCCATTGAAAAAATAGGGAATGATCCTTTCAACAATAAATATATATGGACATACCTAAAATATTCATTTATTTTTTTTTTGTGAAAAATTGAAAAGAATAATCATATTTTATTTAATTTATGAAGAATAAATGAAAATAAAATGATTAGAATGAACCTATATTGATGCATATAATTTTTTCTAAGTTTTCCCCAACATATATTTTTATTAAGAAACTACTAATAATAAGAAAAAAAATTGAACTACACAAATTTATTGAGTTGTGTTAAATGATTCAAATAAATATTCATTTATTTAATGAATTATTTAAAGTCTCATTATATTTAAAAAATATGAAAAAAAATTAAATAATAAAACCCTTAAACAATTTTCTACATACATCTTAACCATGAAGTGTAGTGCCACAGTTTATAATATAATACCACCTAAGCTCAAAGATTCGTGAATTTTTTTGATCCCATAAACATATAGATATAGTATAAAACTGAATTTTATTTAATAACTACGAGAAATTATAAATATGATCCACTATTCAGAATTTTAATAGAAGATATTGGGAGACCTTCTTCCCACCATAGTGGTGTTGTAGTTGGTTGATTCCTCCATCACACACCTAATTGGAAGAATAGAAAACTTATTTTATTAGTTGGGAAATTGTTTTTATTGACTATTTTTCCTATATTAGTTATGTAATATTATAATTAGGTTTATACCATTTTTAGGAAACCCTTTTTAACTACTTGATTAGTGGTTATCAATGTTACTAAAAGGAAGTTAATTTTATAGCTGGGTGAGAAAACTAATATGTTTAATATATTTAAGAGAACTATAATTCTTCTAAATACTATAAAATTATCTAAATATGAGAAAATGGAATTAAGGTAACCCTATGATGAAGAAATATGGTACTATTTTGTAGATGATGTAAGAGATTAATAAAAGAACCACACATGCTTATAATTTTATTTGAATTAATGAATTTAATGGGAAAGATCCACATGATCCTTTTAAATGTGTGAGTTTTTACGACATATTGATACTTATGTTGGGGAAAAAATATTAAGAAAAAATATTGGAACTACAAGTGATTATTTTTAAAATATTTACATCACTAAATAAATACATTTCATTAGATATCATTAATTTTTTAGGAAACCCCATGGAGACCATAGGTCTCTCAAACCAAAGTCTCTCCCTTACAGTGAAAAATAAATATAATTTCAGATCAAACCTCAACATTCTCACTTTGAATATTTATTTTTGGTAGAAATTCCCACACTAATTATTTACATATCTTCCATTTTAGATAAAATTCACGAAGATGAAATTTCTGATGTGTTGAAAATGTAAAATGAATAACATTAGTTGGTCTATTTATGACATAAAAGGGACTAAACCTTCATTCTATATGAACAATATCCCAATGGAAACTAAATATAATCCATGGTTTGAGGTGAAAAGTAGGATCAACTATTATATAATAGAGATTGTGAGATAAGTAGTAATAAAACCATTTTATTGTGGTATTATATATCAAATTTCATGTAGTCTTTGGGTTAGTCCAGTCCATGTGTTTACAATGATGGGAGGTGTCATAGTTATAGCCAATAAAAAAGATGATAAAATTCAATTTATAAAGGAAAAAAACATTAAGGTGTGCATTTATTATAATAATCTTAAATCAAAAACAATAAATCTTCACTTTTATATTCATTTCATAGATTAAATTCTTGAAAGGCTATTTGGGGAATAATTTTTTTTCTATATTGTTATACTACCTACAACCAAATTAATATATCCGTAGAAGAACATGGTAAAACTACATTAATAAGAACCTTTGATACATTTTTTTCTTGTGAATTTCCTTTGAATTTTTTAATTCCTCGACTACAGTTTAATGAAATTTTACGAAAACCATTTAGAAATTATTGAATGGATTTTTGATGTTTTCATGGATGACTTCCCAATAATGGGAAACACATTTCAAAGCTATTTAGAAAACTGGTAACTAGTTTTACAAAGAAATATATATATATAATAATTTGATTTTGAATTGGGAAAAATTATATTTCATGGTCACAATAGGAATTTTATTAGGTCTTATGTTCTCAAAGAGAGGGATAATAATAAATATTTCTATGATAGAATTAATTTAATATCTCAACAGAATGGAAAATTTCAAATGTGTAAAAATATTTTTCGGAATATCTGTTTCTAATAGAGTCATTAATTATTTTTATCAGATCATAAGTCCCCTTCTATATATCTTAGTAATGGTTGCATATAGTTTTTATGATATGAACATAGATCCATTCATCCAATTTAAAATGAAACTAACTACTAAACTAATAATCACTTCTTGAAAAAAACAACCTTTTATTTAATGTGTGATGCTATTAATCTTAATGTGAGGGTTTTTTTGTGGAAAATTATAGAAACTATGTTGCATGTGAAGTATTATTCTTTTATAGTTCTTATGATTCCCAAAATAATTACCCAATAATTATGAAATAACATTTATTTCATGGGTTTTATCCTTAAAAATTCTAGAAAGTGAATGATTGGAAATAATGATATCGTTTTTACTGTCTATGTTACACTAATGTAATTTATATTAAAGAAATATGGAAATTCAATATTCATTTTAGGTATAATTTTATTAAAATAATTTTATTTTGAAATTAATTATTTCAATGGATTTAAAAACATAGTGGATGAACACCATTCTAGGTAATGAAATACCTAAAATGATAGCATAAAAGAAATAAATTCATGCTAACTAGATGAAAAACCACTCATTGTTTCAGTAAAACAAACATCTTGTGATGACTATTTTGATAACATTATCTCTATGTGATTCATACCTAGGAATTTAATTATTAATAAGAGAATTAGATTCATTTAACACCATAATTACTACTTTTGGGATGACTCTATTTTTTAAAAGGTGTGATAATGGGATCCTTAGATGGTATGTTCTTAAGGAAGTGATGTTTTCTATTTAATAAGGATTCCACTATTCATTTTTTGGAGAATAAAATGTATTTGAATGAATATTCTACAATGTGATTTAATCTAGGTTCAATCGGTCTACAAATTTCAATTATTATAAGCGATTAATTTTGTGTTGTAAAAAATTTCAATGAATGAGAAACAATGAAATAATATAAGAAATTCTTCCAAATGTAATTTTAGATGTTGAGATTTTTTAATAATAGGAGAATTATTTCATAGTACCTTCCCCATATTATCATAAAAATTAATATATATTAGTGGTTGTAGACAATGAGTCCAAATGTGTTGAGGTTGTGGCTCTCCACAATAATCAATCATATTTCATAGTTAAATTAAATAAAATAGACATCTATTTTATGATTTATTATTCCTAATGGATTTTTCAATGAAAATGGTACCCATTTCAAGAATTTTATGTCATTTGAATTGAAGGAAAAGTATTGATGTGTGTCCGATTCTAGAACAACCTATCATCCATAGTTAAATGGGAAAGCAAAAATATCAAATAAATAATTACAATAAATTCTAAAAAATGATATTATTGGTTTGTTGAATGATTTTTTAATTAATGTGGGATTAGTAATTATGGAACTATAATAGTACATTTACAACCCCATGGTAATGTTTCCTTATAGGTTATTTTTTATGTAATCGTGTCGTTTACATGTGGATATTCAACACATTTCTTATTTGGATGTAAATCCATTAACATACACATTATGTATTATGGTTAGAGAATATGACAAGAGATTAGTGATTTATAAGATATCAAAAGGAAATCCAATGAAAATTAGAGAATATATAAAGAGGTAACTAAGACCTATCCTAACTCAAAAAACCAAAATAGGGATTTAAAGGCTAGACAAAGTGTGTATTTTTTTAATTTTAAACTCTTGAAATTTTATATAATGGTCCAAACTAAAGTATTTCATCCTTTTAATATCCTAAGAGTGTTTGTGAATGGATTTTTGGATCCATTAACAAAATAAAAAAGGACATTCAAAGATAATGGGAAAAGGTTTATTTATCACTTTTAGGAGAAACCAAAAGTTTGGCTACTATCTCGATGTTAGAGGATTGATATTTCACAAAATTATATTCAAAGACAAAAAATTCAATGCATCATAGGATAAAAATCATGGTCATACATATTTTTCTCTTAACATTTCTTTATAAAGACAATTCAACTGTGATAATCTAGTCTTCATGCTTTTTCGATTGAAAATAATTCTATTCCTCATTGGTGCTTTTGAAGATGAACACACTAAAAAAATTAGAACATAATCCAGGTTGTTTTCATGTAAAATTTGTTTCATACTGGAAACACCACAATCATGATTACGTCAAACTCAACCACTATTTTTTTCTCTATTTTGAGTTTAATTTATGAGATACTATTCTTATTTTTTCCTTATTATAGGAACATAACGATAACTAATTTGTGGGATATTACATAGAAAAAATGGTAAATAATTCTTTTCTGAGAATCATGGGTTGTTAAATATACTTATCAAGGGAGTAGTATTTAAATTATATACTCTTGTTTATTATCATTAACATTAAAAATTGATCTATGAAATTAAGTGTTTCCAGAAAGGGTGTCTATTTTTGAATTACATTAATTCTTTTTATTCTAGTTTTGAGCATAATTTTATGGTTAATTAAAATTTTATAATCTAGATTTTTGAAAATAATTTTAAATTAAAAATGAAATATTGTTTCATATACCTGAAGATTATTCTTGATTTATTTAAAAATTTTAAATCATATTTCAAAATATTTTATCGTGTCACCAAAAAAATGTTATTGTATTTATCTTTCTTGAAAAATCCACCAATTTGATTTCAAGGTTTAATTTTTTTGATTTGGTTCCCTATAGACAAGTTCAATGAACATGACAATGTGTATTCATTATATTAAATATTAATAAATATCTTTATAACATCATGATTTTTCCTCTACAAAACATAGTATATAATAATTCTCTTAGGATGCATGTCATTTCAAAAGTTCACACATGTTCCCCACTATGTAGCGATTATTTAGATGCTATAAAATTATTCATAAAACCCATGTTCTTTGGATTAATGATAATTTTTTATGATACATAGTTAATATAGGATATTACGGGTAGGTGTATTATAAGATATTGATACACCTTCTCGTAGTGCTCACCAACGGTAATCAGTAAGAAAGGTTGATATGAAAACAAATAGTCCAATGTGAAATATATATTTTTTGTTTCATTAAATGTTCATTTCTATGAACTTGTGTCTTGATCCTTTAAATTGGATTTCATTATATCATAAAGAATCACATAATTTGATATATTATTGAAAACTATGGTGATATATTCTCATGGAAAGATAGGATACATTTTGTGCATCCTGAAAGATATACATTAATGTATGAGTAAAAGAGGATTTATCCATTCATTCCATTAATAGAAGTTGATATATATATCCCATTGAGAGAATTAAATATTTATGGATAAGTCATAAACATGGTGTTTGGTGGGAATGTTCATTTTGGAAATTAAATGAAATAAATATAAAAAACCTATGTTTATGACACCATCATGTAGCTTTATTGATTAGATATATCATTTTAAAAGAATTATATTACATAGAAAAGGATAATAAAAGGTTTTACATCATCACGACATTAAATTAATTATCTATGGTTACCATAGAATGTTTTTCATTGGTAAACATAGAATGTAGGTGGTCCTACATAATACCAAAAAGAAATTGGCCTCGATGTTTAGATATAATGATTATCCCCAAAATAAATTAAATTTATAATTAAATTTAAAAATTTAGAATAGATAATATATATTTGGTTATTGGATAACCAAAAAGATTTTATGCTAAGATATTTTAAATAATATGTGAGTGAAATAATAACAATATATATTTATTTGTATGTTTTATAAAATATAATATTTATTTTATTTATAAAAAATGAAGTGCTATTTATTTATCAAATAAATAGTCATTATTGAAGGTTCAGTAAATTTTGAGGATGATTATTGAGTTGTGTTTAATGGTCTAGTTGTAAAATTATGATTTTTTTTATTTATATTCTTAATGTGATTCACATGTTATGTAATTCATAAAAATATATGTGTTATTTTTATTAGGCAACGATTTAATGAAGAATTAAGAAATAGGAAAAGGAAGTGTGTGTATGTTTTGATCCCAAAACTAGACATAATTAATATGTAATTATATCACATTATATAATCAGTATTGGTGTGCAAAATGGATAGATAAATCTGTTATATTAAATCCGTTAGAGATATGTAGAGATATAGTGTTCTATACACTAATCTTACTCTCTCAATCCATCTGTAGGACATCAATATTTCATCATCCTCATTGGATAATTCTACTTAAATATACCATGAATAGAAAAAGTAATTTTGTTTTACTATTATAGAAACAAATGATTCTATGACAATATTTAGAGGTAATGTTTTATGAGTGGATCACCACTAGAGGGTTTGAATACATGGATCCTAATACCAAATGATGGAATGATGATATTGAATCATCTAAATAATCAATGAAGTAAAAGTTTCATGTTCGGGTAATTTTAGATCTTCATAAAAATTAATTATAAATTATATGCAATGATCCACCACATATGGTAATAGGGTTTAATTATGTTATATAATCTATGATATCTGTTGTTCATGATGTCAATCAGGATGTACAATAATTATTATTCATAATTTATAACTAATAACACATATTTATATTCTATTCAACTTTTTCCAGATATCTTTGAACCTACAACTCGTATCAAAGAATTCATATGGTTAAATTATAATTTTTTGTTAATCAATGATTTATATGAATGAATTTGAAATTTATTTTACTTTAGATCTAATATTAATTTTAATCCAGACAACCTTTTAACTTCCATTTCATCATTCTATCTCAAGGGATAACTGTCTAAGCATGAAATGGAGTAATTGATAGGAAATGGTTAAGGAAATACTTATATAATATTTTAAGATCTGGGTGTCCACTTAATAGATAAAGAGTTTTGAGTTAATTCAATTGGAGAGTTAAGCCAACTGAAACCCTTCAATTAACATTTTCAAGACCCAGTTCGGGTTATTTGTAGTGAATATCGGTCCTTTCCACTATAATCTATATGCAACATGATATTTTGAAAAAAATGTTATGTATATTAGGTATTGAAAAAATAGAGGGATATAGATTAAATTTCAGAAAATTAAAATATATTAATTATATCTTGTAATAAAGGAATTACTCATTATCATTACTTATTTTTTTTTTGAAATATATTGCCACAAGAATTGGAAAATATAATTTTGATTCATAATTGAGATGGAAAATCTTCTCCATAGTATGAATTTATAGGAATGATTTATGTGATTATAAATTATACTATACCATGAATCAATATAATATATGATGGAATCCCCACATCCTGAGTAATATGCGACAGGCGCTTGTGAGGAAGATGTTTATCTCTACATGAAATGAAACAACTCTTACATAACATAAATTCAAATTACATCTTTTATAAAAATAATTAATACATTAAAAAACATATAACCAAATATTGTATTAGTTTATCACCTTTGGTGTATCTCCCCAAGCTTCCACTATACATTGCCCTTTGAATAATACAATAACATGCAAAGTACGCAACACCGAGTTCAAGAGCACCATAATCTATCAAACTAGTCATTTAAAAAGTATTTATGAATAGTAATAACCTAAATTTAAATTTTTATATATATCCAATTTAATTTAAAAAATCATATTTTGTGTTTCTTATACAAAATATAAAGACAAATTGATCTTTTTAGATAAAAGAAGTATTTTTCAAAAAATATTGTTTTTCTACCTTTTAATGGGAAACCCTTTTTAAATTAAATATTTGACATATTTATATATTAAATTTGAATAAATTAGATTATTTTTTAGAATAGAGACAAAAATATTTAGTTGGGATAAATGTTTGTTGTTTTTCTGATAACATTCATATTTTGATGAATAGTGAAAAATACTAAATTTTAATTGAAAACAACTTTTTCAATGAAAAATATTCATAGTGTAAAATATAAATTTGAATGTTTTTTAAGTATAATAGATTATATTTTTATAATTTAATACATTTTTTTTCTTTAGAAATCATTTTACATTTAAATTACCCATAAACAAATATCAATTTTTTAATACTTTTTTACTTCTCAAAATCATGCTTTCAAGTTTTGATAATAGGATTTAATTTTAAATTGATATATGAAACTTATATATTTTTAATTGGGTAAAATAAACATAATTTTTTAATTTGGAATATTAAAATTATCTTAGTTTTAATTTTTGGAATTTTTCTGAAAACATTTAATTTTTGATGAATTTCGAAAAATAATGTATAATAGATAAAAACTAACTATTTTTATTTAAATAACTATTTTTTATTTAAATTTATTTCAAAGTCAAAATTGATACATAATACCAATTTTAGTATAATGCAATTCATTTGATTAATTTTATAATAATAATAGATATATAAAATTTTGTTGAACTTTTTCACTTCTTTTACCCACCTTCTTGGAAAATATGTAAATATGCATAAACATAGTTTTAATGTTTCTGTGAGTTTAATTTCATAAATTTGAGAGACTAGGTTGACATCATTATGAATTTTTGTTTAATAGGTTGAAAATATTTTTTATGAATATTAACTTTTGAATTTTATTTACCACGATTAAAAGTAAATTGAGTAATTTTAATGTAATAATGATATTATATTTACCCTAAAACATGTCCTTATTCTATTGGATAAGTATTTTCATATATAAATAAACCTTTTAATTAAAATATTATCTTTTTGGATACACCTAAATTATATTCTGATATTTATTATTATTTTATTTAAAGATGAGTTAAAAGGGTTATATTCAAATTTTCATAACTAAAACATTTTTAATATTGGTTTATACATAAGATAAATTCACCTATAAATATTAATTATAAAAATAAAATTATTTCCTACATAATGCAATTATATATATATATTTATATTTTTAGACATAAAATAATTTATTTTTTTTATCACCCAATGAAAATGCATAAATTCATCATCATCATCATCATCAATTTATATTTAAAATTCAAGGGAGAGGGAAACAAACAAGAAGGACTACAAGGGAAGGTCAAGAAAACACACCACTAAGGGGCCAAAAGTAATGGAGACCAAGGGAATCCCCTCTGATGATGTTGATCTCATCCTACTTCAAGCTGTGGACATCATGGAGGAGAACAATCCCCGAACCTGGAGAATCAAGAGAGGCCAAGTTGTCAGTTGTTTTGTTACCATCTCACTAGGTGTGGACCACTTTGATATTGTTGTCAAGGAAGCAGAGACACTTTCTCTTGATGTCCTCGATCAACCAGGGAGTAGGGCCGAGGCCATGCAAGGCCTTACACAAAATCAATGAATCAGTTTCAGCTTCCATAATTTCCCGACCTTACTGCCCGCAAACATTAAGGCATGTGCGCATGGACATGGCCTCAGCCATGAGGGAAGTGTCGTGGACAAGATGGATGGAAAAGGACAAGATTATTGATCCATTTCTATCACAAAAAACACCCCCACCACACATAAGACCTGAGATACAGGAACCATCGGTGTTCAACTTTAAACCCCTAGCAGGAGGGGACCACCAGACCCATTTTCCTACAGTTAAATTGTTGTTCGGATGGGATAAATAATGAGCAGGTATAAATCGCAGCAATGAGGGTGGATCCTTCCATAGAGTTAGAGCCCTTCCCATGTCAAGAAGCAGGTTGTTAATATAGGTAACAATCCCATGGAATATAGAGGGAACCCCCTCATGAACCCACTTTTTTATTTCATACCACAAACCCTAGCATACTGCATGTAACAATAGTGCGTGAACCCTTCTCTCCAGCCCCTCCTTGGATGCACCATGAAACCAGCGCTCCAGAAAAGGATGACCCCCCATGGCTAGACTGGAGATAGCGGTGAATGATCCGTAATATTTCTAGACCTCTGACGCCCATTCACTAGCAAAGAATATATGCATCGATGTTTCCTCCTGGTGTTTCCTATAATAGACACATTTTGAGACCAGAAGCACACCACACCCTTTGATGTTCTTGTCAGTAGCAACTGATTTTTTCCTAATTCTCTAGGTGAGAATGTTATATTTATAGAGGATTATTTTGGCCAAAAGAAACTCATTCCAAGCATCCTCTGGAATTGTCCTGGATATAATCCGGTGGTAATCCCTGGATGAGAAGGAACCTGTAGGGGATGGAGTGAACACACACCTATTAGGGGAGGAGGAGAACTCAATAGGCTGAAGCTGATCCTACTAGCCCTCATCAAGGATAGCATTGGTAATGCTCGGGTGGTTCCGCGCTTCCCTGAAACACATATTCGTAACTGGACATCAAGGATACGCAAGTACCGCCCCGCTCCAGTTGTCGTGCTAAAAAATACCTCACCCTTCCCAACAATCCATTGAGAGTGGGTCCTGAGGAGATTAACGAGAGAGGCAATATCAACCCATAAGGGAGAATGATGCCCATTCCTAGCAGCCCCGTCGCCAAGAAAACTGTTGTTCATGGTGAGCCCCCATAAGGTCCGATGTTCCAGCACCTCCCAAGCCATCTTTTCATGCATGCAAGAGAGGGTAGCATTAAGACTGCCGATGTTGATACCACCCTCACCGATAGGGCATGTGATCCTTTTCCAATAAGCCCAGTGTCTTTTACCATCACACGCTGGGTCCCAAATAAAACCCGCAAATAAACGATCCATCCTCCTAATGACTCTTTTAGGAACAATAATGGAAGAGAGAGCATGGATTAGAGAAGAAAACAACACACTATTCACAAATTATATCCTTCCTCGAAAGGATAAATACTTATTCTTCGAATTAGGAACCCGCTCGGTGAGCCTGATGACAAGATAATCGAAATCACAGATACGCAATCGACACGAGGATAGAGGAGGACCTAGATAGATCTTGGAAAGATCTCCACACTGCAAGCCCAGAACCGGACCTATATTTTGAATCCGTCTAGCAGACGTGCCACTTGAGATATAAAAAATACTCTTGCTCTTATTTATAACATGCCCACTCCAATGGATATACTCCTCCAGAACCTTTATCAGTCCATTTAAATATCTACTGGTCGAATTAATGAAAATTATGGAGTCTTCTGCAAACATGAGGTGAGACACAGAGGGGGATCTCATGCTTTTTCGACAGGGAATAATCTCTCCATTACTTAAGCTACAGTGAATGATCCAACTAAGGACATTCTGAGCAATGATGAAGAGGGTAGGGGAGATGGGTTCCCCCTGTCTCAAGCCATGGGTAGTTATGAAGAACCCAAAATATATCCCCATGAATGCGATTGTGATCCAAGCAGAGCTAAAATAGAGAAAACGGATGTCAATGTTCCCTGCTGAAAGGCCCATACCTGCGAGAGCCCTATTGATGAATCTCTATTCCATGCGGTCATATTCCTTACTCGTATCCACCTTGATCGCGATATTAGAGAATCAAGTCTTGTAGTTGAGGTCCATGATCATTTCTTGAGCCAACGCGATCGCCCCCTGGATGGAGTGCCCCCTCACAAATCTGTGCTGTTCTTTGGCAATCCATTTTTGGAGAGAGAGGGATAGCCTGATGTTGATAATGTTGGAAAGGATCTTGTAGGGGACGTTGCACATGCCTATTGGAAAAAACTGATGAATTTTAGTAGGGGACTTGAACTTAGGAAAAATCACGATAGTAGTGGCACATGCAACGTGCGTCAAGATCCCTCCCCTGAAGAAGTCATGGATCGCCACAATAAGATCCTTCTTCACAGTCTCCCATGAAGATCTCTAGATGGAGCTGAGGAAACCATCTGGCCCCACAATGCTTTCCAGGTTTAGATGAAGCTGGTCATATTGAATCTCATCCTCATGGGGGATGGCCCCCAGGGCCTCATTATCCCGTTTAGATAAATAGGGAGGCAGAACCTCAAAGAGATCGGAATTATCCCCCAGATACCCTTGCGTATGATGGGTATTGGCGCCTGCTAGGAGATCACGGAAGTGATCATGCACTATCTCGCCCATAACCTCCCTGTTATTAGAATAAGTTCTGTCCTCCAGAATGATATTCGGTAGATCCCACCTCCCCCTTTCCCTGATACAAGCGTGAAAGTATGATGTGTTCCTATCACCTTCTTTTAGCCACTTGACCCTAGCACCCTCTCTGTCCAGACGCTCTTGTTTTGAAATAATGTCCAACATCTGTTCCTTCCTACCTGCAAGCTCCTTATAAACTTGTTCATTCCAATCCCCTTGAAGACTCCTCTCAAGCTGATCCACATCTTGCATGGTGGCCTCCATCACTATATCAGAGGATGGAATGTCCCTCGACCACTGCTAGAGTTTCAGCTTGAGGTGACACATATTGTTATGAAGGCCGATCCAAGTGTGACCAGGGATAGAGTCATTCCAAGAGTCCATGACCATATCCTAGAATCCAGAAAAATTATCCCAGCGCTGATTGTAGCGAAAGCGTACCTCCTGATCGTTTTCGGAAGAAACAGAGAGAAGGACCGAGGAATGGTCTGAGATAACTCGTGCTAGATGTGAGACCTGAGTGTTGAAGAATGATGACAAGGCCTACAAGTTGGCCAAAAATCTATCTAGGAGGCTCCATGATCTATGGTTTCCTCGCTGGTAATTACACCATGTAAACCGGTCACCTGCGAATCCAAGATCCAAGAGCCCCCTGCCCACCATGAACTGAGAGAAATCAAGGTTGGAATTCCTATTGAAAGTTCCTCGTCCCTTCCTCTCCTCAGGGTCTTCCACAACGTTGAAGTCTCCCTCGACGATCCACGAAATATTTCCTGAGTCGAATATACTGAGATCAGACCACAACCTCTCCCTTTCATGCTGTTCACAGCTACCATAAATGAACGAAACATAGAAGGGGACATTGTCTTGGGTCACCTTGACCGTGAAGAAATGATCTCCTGCCTAGACAAAATCAATAGAGATAGCATGGTTCCAAAAAATACAGATTTGCGGGTTTGTTGAATCCACGTGCATGGATCCATTCATTTTATGCTTGTTGGAAAAGGTTGAAATATTTCTTAAAGTATCCCTCACCTCTCTTATAAAAGGGTACTTCTCCTTCTCTCAAGATAATACCTGAAAAAAAAAATTTCTCGGCTAAAACCTGGTAAAATATCTTATTAACTACTCTCTCATCATCCTAGATTCCATACATTGAACAGAAATCAAACTTATGGAGTCCTTTTGATCAAATCAAAAGGAAGCACCCGAAGAAGAGGTAATGATTTCATCACTCCTTTCAATGTTACTTTCTTATTCCACTTCCTATTTCTTTATTGATTCCATACCAAAATAATATATCCTATACCTTATACATATTTTGATGTAATTATAAATATGGTACAATAATATTCATTATTCTATCCATCCTATGAATGAAAAAGTCACCATACGTGCATACGTACAGCTTACCGTATCCACGTCGTGGTGTAGTTTGTTATTCAACAATTCATTATTTGGATGAGTATAATAATGAGTTTAATTATTGTAAATAATAAATATAAAATGTTTATTATTCTTTATATATGATATAACATCCAATAAAAAATTATATCACCATCAATAGCATGATATTATCGCATGTGTGTACATACGGATTACTATCTCCACGAACGCGTTGAGATTCATTCCTCATCGTAAACATTCATTTGTAATTGTAATTTCATGATTAAAAATAGTTTTTAATAACTTAATATCATTCTGGATATGAATCAAATATATCATATCCATAACATACAAGACTTACGTAACAAGACATACAAGGAAAAATAAATCATTTAACACCCGAAACAATTATACTACTGAAATATTATTAACAAATAAATATTAGAAGATCATATATGATATCATATTTAGGAATGTTTTTAATGTATAATTTAATATCAATGATTTAACTATTATACAGAAAGATAAGATACCTGTGACTAAGGAAAAGTAAATGGTTAGGGGTTTTTATCTCATTTGTTAATCCCGTGAGGTTCATGCTATATTGACACTATTTCATTGGGTGTTGTGTATGTAATTCCCATTATTGTATTCATTATGTAATATAAGTTACACTATTAGTATTTACATATTATTTATATGAACCTCATTTCATGGGGTATATGTTTCGTATGTTACAAAATTGGTAAATGAATTTCTAATTTCAATTTCCACTCATTCAGTTTTATGGAAATTTCATTCATTATTTTACTCCAAGATTGTGTGTGAAATAACTATTTATTTTTTTATTCAGTTATGGTTGTGTGGGTATAATTTTTATACACATAATCACTCAATTGATAAATTCTCTTGTTATTGATATGAAATTTATTAGCGTAATATTAACTCAATTTCCATTCATTGAGTTAAACTTCCAAGTCATTGGTGTTGTTTTTACAGGAATTTGTTTGAATATTCCATGATTTATTTACATAGAATATCCAATCATATTGAGTGTATATATATTTTTCACATATAATTAGGTCATTGATTTATCCTTAACCTATGAATACAATCATTATAAGGGATTTCTTCTCAATTTACATTCCGTTGAAACTTTTTTGTGGGTATGTTCCAATTCACTTTTATATGTTGTATATAATGTACTTTGGCATAATATAACATGAATATCTTCATGCTCATGATATTATAAAGTCATTATTAACTCAATTATTTGAATTCAAGAATATTTAATTTTAGTTAGTAACTCTAACTAAAATATAATATTAAATGTTTTAATGATTTATTCTTCAAAATCTTTCTCATCAATGTCCTTGTTTTTTAAATAGTATTTAGGATTTATTTATATAGACATGAAGGATTTAAAATTAAAATTCCATTTAATGGTTTCAAAGTGTTATGGTATACATTGATTCAAAAATCTATTTTCAAAATATTCTTGATAAATAGTGAGACCTTTGAATGTCTTCAAGAAAATGTGGATATTTCTCATAAATAGTTTTAATGATTATTTTAATCAATCTCAATATCCATCATTATTCTTGATTTAGGTTGAGGTATTTTTCCATATTGTGTAGAAAGAGTTATGTTTGACTCTTGATGTGCTATTTTTATAACATTCATGGTTTCTGGTTAAAATATTGACATTTCATATTCTAGTTTTAATACGAATGTTTAGATTATGTTTGAAATTTTTCATATGAGGAATGAATTGGACTTAGTAATTGGTGGGTGGAGCCCAGTATAGCTCTTCGATGCATTGGCAGGTCTCATAAGACAATCTAGTGTCTTGGAATAAGGCTTTTACAAAAATCATATTTGTAGTCTTGGCATGACGCCTTGAATATATAGTAATGATTTCCGACAATATGCATTCCGTCACTATGAAATTAGCAATTGATATTACATGTGATCATTTTACTAGTAGAATATCCATGGGAATAAATAAATAAATATATTTAATTTATCTTTTCTATATTATACTGAAGATTTATTTTAAGAGGCTTGTGTTTTAGTCTTATTCATTGCCTTTAATGTCTATGTTTTTTTATAAATATTTCCACTATATTGTTATCCTTAATGATCATCTAAACTCACCCCTTTGTTATATTTTATTTTTCCTAGGATGTGAAGAATTATATTATGATTGACCTACATGGATAGGATATGGGATATGAGTGAGTTCAAAGGAGACAATGATGTTTTTTTCTATCTTAATGTATTGTAAAACTTATTTATGTATCTAGTACTTCCAAGGCTATTAAAAAAATTGTTCTTTAGAGACTTTATCTCATGTTATCATGCCAATGTAATGTAACAATGCACCAACTCGGGGTAACTAGGGTCAGGGAGTTACGGTTGGTAGCAGAGAAAGTTTTGTATAAACCGTTGAAATTAGATTTAAATAATATTAGATTAGAGAATATTATCCGAAGAATGACTTTGAAGATTAGTGTATAAGAACCTCCAAAAAATTTGGTAGTGTAAATATTATGTGGTTATTTCATGAAAATAAATCCTTGTCTGGATACAAACTGGTAGAGTGGACTCTATAGTAGAGGTACCAAGGAGTAAAAACCCTGATAATGAGTTTTAATATTTACTCAGGATATCCTCGTACCCAACAATGGGCCATTATGGACTCTTAGTATTGACACTCCTTGGTGATATTTTTAGGATAATTAAAATATTCTATACAAACCTATTTGAAGGATTTTAATATAAGATCCTTATAAATAACTTAGATTAATTATATGATGTTTTTGATTAAAAATAAGGTGTCATGATATTCTCTAAATTATTTTATGACTATTTTTAATCACACTCGGAATTATGGTTTTATTCAATTGAAGGATCCAAAGGAAGTCATAGTAGCATTGAAAATGATGTACAAGGAGGGAATGATGGTGGAAATGAGAAATGAAATTAAATGTTGATAGGAAAAAAATTTATCATGTTCATTCCGAATCAATTTTCCAAAAATATGATCTATAACATATTCATTAACAAACCCCCGAACTCAATAAATAAGATAAAAGAGGAGAATGATAAGTTCTCCACTAGTGTAGACCATGGATAAAAAAAGCTCATTTTCTATCATGTTTGAAATGTGGAAGTAGACACCCATGAAAGTGTCACAATTATATAAAAAATTCATTATCTGTGAGAAAGAATGACATAATGTAAATAATTGTTGAGGAAAAATGTAAAGTATTATTAAAGAAAATAAAAATGATCCTAAGAATACACTTACAGTCATTTTTTAAAAAGGTAGGGGACCTAGGAATTACCCGAGTCAATGTTCTATTCTACAGGATAGCCTCTATGTCAAGGAAGAATATTTGTGGAAATAAATGGTAGGAGAAATGATTAAAAGTGTAATTTTTTTTTGATGTGATAACTTTGGAAGACTTTTCTATTGTATGTGTAACCCTGGTGTTTCTTATGTGAAAATTCTATTTGAGGAAGTATTATCTTTTATTTTGTTGATATAGTTATAAAGTGGCATTTGGGTTTATATGATCGTTGAATTTGAGTCAATTATAGGTTATTACATTTTGGGAAGAAAATGGAAGGTATGAGATAACATTTGTGGTTAAAATATTTTGTGGATATATTTGAGGAATTTATCTCATTTTTTTTAAATTTTATGAAATTATATAGTTTTTGAAAAAGGATAACACGCAGAACGTGTACTAACCCATCGTATCAGACAATGCTACAGAAATAAAAACCACCACCAAAGTGCGACTAAGATTTATCTCCTACCACTGGACTACATGAAGTTTCCAATTATTATGACTAATTATTTTTAGATAAATGATTTTATGGATCAATAATATGTTGATTTTTGGGTTTTATTAGTTATCCTTAGTATTGGAAAATGATTTTATGATTAAGTGATAAATGTTATTTGGGAAGACATTCCCTCTTTTGGGAACACTATATTCCTAAGGAAAATAAAATACTACGGGGTTTCCATTGATGAGTAATGGTGTATTTTTATTAGGGAAGAATGTATGTTTTTTTTGAACATATAGAGATTTCAGTTTTTTATGAAAAATGATTAACCTATCATAGAGAATATTTGATTAGGTTAATTACTTTTAAGGATGTAACTTTAAGAGTAGTTGATGTTATATAGAGATAAATGTTACGATTTATCGGGGAAGACTATGTGATCAAATCCTTTTGAATTTTGTGTTTCAAAAATAGTTTGGATTACTTTGATGAATTTAAAGGAAAATTGTTTTTTAGAATGGTCTATGGTGAACATTGGGTATTGTTTGATTAATTATGGAGATTAAGAGTAGTATTTCATTCTATAAAGGATTATCCTTTTTGGGGATCATCCAATCTTATACGAACCATTTTGGTTTTAGTTAATGTCTAAAGACAAGGGAAATGTATATTTCATATTTTATGTATTATTGGATTCTTTATAAGTTGATTCTAGTGCTTCTGGTGTGACAAAGTCTTCTTGAATTCATATATTTTAGAGTGAAATATGAGTTTTTGGTTGAAATTAGTTAAAGGCTAGAACTCTACATGTCAAGTATTATTTTTTTCTATGAATAAAATAATTATTAAACTTTAGGTAAAGGATCTTAAAATGAAAAATGTGTTATCAGAATACCTTCTATTTTGTTGAACTGATGATATTCTAAATCACCATAGATTTATGTCTATGAGAGAACCTATTTTTTATTCACTTATTTGTGATTTAGAACCTAAATCAATCCCTATAAATATTTACATTTTTCTTCCAATTATAATTTCCACCAATGTTCTATTATTCAAATTTTTTAATTTGGTGGTGACTTTTTCATTTCACTTTCCCTCTTATTAAGACTACATTTTATTAACCCTATTTCTAATGTGAGTTTTCCAAAAAAAAATTTCTATTTATTAATCATATATTTCTGAAGAACAATTTCAAATTGTGAGGATTCAATTTATTGAAGGAGTCAAAAATGTAATACCCCAAGATTCCATGGTATGTTTCTCTTCGAATAACATGATAGCGGGGGAAGTACACTACACCGAGTTCAAGCACACCACGACCTATCAAACTAGCCATTTAAAAAGCAGTTATGAATAGTAATATCCAAATTTTGAATTATATATATATATATCTCATAAATTTTTAACATTATTCTTTTCTATTTCTTAGACATAATATAAGGACAAATTCAATTTTTCAGATAGAAGAAGTATTTCAAAAAAAATGTATTATTTCCACCTTTTAATGGGGAACCTTTTTTATTGAATATTTCACACATTTATATATTAAATTTGATGAAATTAAATTCTTCTTTATAATAATGACATAAAAAATTAGTTTGGATAAATATTTGGTGTTTTTCTGATAACTTTCATATTTTGATGAATAGTAAAAAATACTATATGTTAATGGAATTTTTTTTTTATCAAAATAACTTATATTGTAAAAAAATAAATTTGAATGGATTTAAAGTATTATTAGATTATGTTTTTATCATTTAATACTTTTTTGGACATTTGAATTAATTTTACATTTAAATTGGACATAAACACATCAATCTTTTGATACTTTCTACTTCTCAAAACCCCACTTTCTGGTTTTGACAAAGTGAAATAATTTTAAATTAATTCTTGAAACTTATATGATTTTAATTTAGTAAAATATAATTCATTTTTAAATTCATAATATTCAAATTAAATTAGTCTGATTTATTTGGTATTTATCTGAAAACATTCAATTTTTGCTTAATATTGAAAAATACTACATAGTACACTAAAACTAACATTTTTTATTTAAATAATAATTTTTTATTTAAATTTATTTTAAAGTAAAAATATATTCATAATACCTATATTATTGTTATGTAATTCATTTTAATAATTTTATAATAAGATTAAATATAAAAAATTTTGTTGAAATTTTTAACATCTTTTACCCACCTTCTAGGCACATTTGCAAATTTGAAAAAAACCTAATTTTACCACTTTTATGAATTGAATTTTAAAAATATTTGATTCTTGGTTGACATCAATAAATAAAATGTGGTTCAATAGGATGAAAATAGTTTCTTCCTAATAATAAACTTTTGAATTATATTTACCACGGTTAAAAGTAAATAGGGTAATTAAAGGTAACTATAATATTATAATTACCATTAAACATTTCCGAATTAAATTGAATAAGTTTTTTCAGCCAAAATAAAACTTTTGTATAAAATATGATCCTCTTTGATCCACTTATATTTGATTAAGACATTTATTATTATTTTATTTAAAGAAGAGTTAAAAATTTTAAATTCAAATTTTTTATAACTAAAATATTTTTAATATGGGTATATACATAAGATAAATTTGACTATGAATATTTATTATAAATATAAAAATATTTCTTACATAATTTTATTTTATTTATAATTTTTAAACACTAAAAAAATAAATTTATTTATGCCACAATGATAATGCAAAAATTACCTTATTAATGAAATATTAAAACAATTGATATTATATATATCCAAATAAATGTAAATTGAGAATTTTGATGCATTGCTCTAATTTTCAAGGTTAATATTTCATTTTAGGGAATATTAAAAAATTATAATGGATAAATCTGTTATGACTTTAACAAAAATAAAATATCAAATAGTTTAAACTTGACATAAATGAGTTTTTTAAAACAAATAATAGTTTATTAAATGATATAATATTCATAATATTCTAAGGATAAGCCAATATACTTAGATAAGGTTATATATTTCAATAAATAACCCCTTGGGTTTCACTTGTATTTTTATACTATGTTTATTAACAAATTGTTATAATAATAAAAGAATACATGGTAAAAGATAAACTATTTAACTAAGAGTTAAATCTTAAAGATAAGGTTAACATGGTTACCTAAACATTTCTAAAACCGATTTCTGAGAGGTTTCAGACCCATACCTACCTAATCCTCTAAATAAATCTTTTTGGATCCATTATATAACGAATTTGATTTTATAATAAATTAATATTTCAAGCTTTTCCTAAAGTGACTGTCACCTCTCTTATAAAAGAGTACTTCCCCTTATCTCAAAATTACACAACCAAATCCATTACACTCGGACAAACCCTAATAAAATATATTTACAAATACTCTCACATCAACTTAGATGCCTTAAATTGACCATAAATCTATCCTAAAGATCCCTTTTGATCAAATTAAAAAGAAGCACCTGATGAAGAAGTAATTATTTCATCAACTCTATCAAAGTTATTTTCTTCTTGCACATCAAATTTATTTTTTTGTATCCATACCAGAATAATAACTTCAGTAAATTCTACAAAGTTTGATGTTATTATAAATATGGTACAACCATATTCATCATTATAACCATATTATTAAGGGCAAAGTCACCATATATGTGTGTGTACGGCTTACCGTCTCCACGTCGTGGTGTAGTTTGTTATTCAACACTAAATTATTTTGATGGGTATAATAATTAGTATAATTTATGTAAAAAATAAATATAACTTTTTATTGAATCGTTATATGTGATATATCATCCAAGTAAAAATGATATCACCATCAATGGAATGATATTGTCACTAGTGCGTACGTACGTATTACCATCTCCACTAACACGATGATATTCATTCCCCATCGTATCCATTCAAGAATAATTATCATATAACGATTAAAATTTGTTTTTTAGGACTTAATATAATTCTGAATATTAATCAAATATATCATATCCATAACATACATGACATTCGTAACAAAACATATTATGGAAAATGAATCAGTTAACATCTGAAACCATGATACTACTGAAATATTATTAACAATGAATTATTATAAGATCTTATATGATATAATTTTTAGGTATTTGGTTCTTTTATAATTTAATTATAATGATTTAACTTCTATAAGGGATGTTAACATACACTTGACTATGGAAAAGTACAAAGAAAGGGGTTTTCATATAACTTTTTATTCTCAATAGATTCACGCTATATTGCCACTATTTTCTTTTGTGTGGTGTATATACTGCCTATGATTGTATTCCATGTGTAATATAAAATAAATTATGTGTATTTAAATCAAGATTGTATGATCCTTTATTCATGCAGTGTATGTTTCGTATGTTACCAAATTGTTAATGGAATTTTAATTTCAATTTCAACTCATTGGGTTTTATGTAAACTTCATTGATTATTTTACTCCAAGATTATGTGTCAAATCACTATCTATTTATTTATGAAGTAATTTCCACTATCATTTTTGTGAATACAATTTTTATACACGTAATTTTTTCATTGTTAAATTATCAATTCATCGGTATGAACATGATAAGAGTAATCTTAAATCAATTTCGGTTCATTGAGTTAAACATCCAAGTCATTGGTGTTCATTTTAAAATAATATGTGTGAATTCACTCTGATTTATTTACACTAAATATCCAATAATATTGAGTGTATTTATATTTTTTGAAAATAATTAGGTCATTTATTTATCCTTAATCTATGGATACTGTCTTTATAAGAGATTTCATCTCAATATACATTCCATTGAGACTTCACTATTATTATGCGCCAATTCACTTTTAAATGGTGTATATACTATACATTGACAAAATATTTCATTAATATCTTTATTCTCGTGATATTATAATGCTTTTATTACCTCAATTATTTTTATTCAATCATCTCTCATTTGGTTAGGAACTCTAACTAGAATTTCATTTTAAATGTTTTAAAGATATATTCTTTTAAATATTTCTCATTAATGTCCATGTTTTAAAAATGGTGTTAAGGATTTATTTATATGGACATGATTGGTTTAAAATTGAAATTATTTTTAAAAGTTTCAAAATTGTATAGGACAATTTAATTCATAAATCAATTTTTAATAGCTTCTTGATAAATCATTGGACATTTAATTGTTTTCAAGAAAAACTGGATATTTCTCTCAAATAGTTTTACTGATTATTTTCATCTACGTCAATATCCTTCATTATTCATCATTAAGGATGATTTATTCTTCTATATTTTATTGAATGAGTTATGTTTGACTGTGGATGTGCTATTTTTATACCATTCATGGATTGTGTCTAAAATATTGACATTTCGTATTCTAGTTTTAATACGAATGTTTAGATTATGCTTCAACATTTTAATATTAGGAATTAATTGGACTTAGTATGCGATGGGTAGAGCCATTTATAGCTCCTAGATGCATCTATAGATCTCATGCGACTAACTAGTATCTTGGCAGAAGGCCTTGAAAAAAATCTCATTTTCAGTATTAGAATGAGGCATTGAATATGTTGTTATGATGCATGTCATTATACATTCCATCATTATGAAGTTAGCTGTTGATATTACATGTGATCATTCAATAAGTAGAATATCCATGTGAATAATTAAATGGATATATTTGATTTATATTTTCTATATTATGTTGATGTTTAATTTTAAAAGGATTTTATTTTAGTCATATACATTACCTTTAATGTTTATGCTTATTTATGAATGTTTTTGCTATATTGTTATCCTTATTGAACATCTGAGGTCACACCTTTCATATGTGTTATTTTTCCCAGGATGTGAAGATGTACATTAGGATTGAAATGAAGGGATTGGATATGGGATATGGGTATGTTAAAAGGAGACAATGATATTTTTTATATTTCATAATGTAATTTCATACTTATGTATGTATCTAGTACATCCAAGGCTACTAAACTAATCAGTTTTTTGAGACATGATATCTTGTGATCATTCCAAAGTTATGTAATAATGCACCGACTCTGGGTAACTAGGTTTGGGGTGTTACAGTTGGTATAAGAGGATGTTCAGTATAATCCTTGGAAACTATATTTAGACAAACTTTGATTAGAGAATATTACCCTAAGATAGACTTTGACGATTAGTATAGAATAACATCCAAAAAAAGTGGTAGTGTAAATATTATGTGGGTTTTTCAAGAAAATACATCATTTTCTGGATACAAATAAGTAGAGGAGGATCTGGCATAGATGTACCTAGGAGTGAAAACTCAAAAAAAGTGTTTCGAGCATGAACTTGGGTATCTTAGTACACCACAATGGACCATGATGCACTCATGTTATTGACACTCATGAGAGATATTGTTTTGATAATTTACATTTTCTTTAAAAAAATGATTTGAAGGAATTTCATATAAAATCATAATAAATAACCCTAACTAATCTTATGGTGTTTTATATTGAATATACGGTGTCTTTATATTCTCTAACTTATTTTATGACTATTGTTACTCACACATGGATTTCTGGATGTAGTCAATTGTTGGATTCCAAGGAAGTCATGGTAACATTGAACATGATTTACAAGGAGAGAATGGTGGTGGAAATGAGAAACTAAATGGAATTTTGGTAGGCGTAAAAGATATAATGATCATGCCAAATAAATTTCCAAAAAAATATGATAAAAAACATATACATTAACATACACCCAATATCAAAGAAGAAGAGAAAGGTAGAGAACGATAAGAGCTCTAGCAGTGGACACCATGGAGAAAAGAAATATCATTTTCCATCATGCAGGAAATGTGGAAAGAGACAACTAGAAAAGTTTTTCAATGGAAAAATGAAATGATTTATGTGTTGGAAATAAGGATATAAATTAATGAATTGTCGAGGTAAAATTAAGTGTACTTTAGAAGAATATCAAAATGATCCTCAGAATCCATTTACAGTCATTTTCTGTAAATGTTTGGGACCTAAGCATTACGTGAGTCAATTTACTATTATCTGGGATGACCTCTATGTCAAGGAAGAACCTATGTGTAAATAAATGGATGGAGAAATGTTTAAAAGTATTAATGATCTTTGTTGATGTGATTACATTGGAATACATTTCTATTGTTTGTGTAACCGTATTATTTGTCATGTGAAAATTCAATTTGAGGAAGAATTATCTTTTATTTTGTGGATATAGTTATAAAGAACCATTTTGGATTTTAAGATCCTTAAATTTGAGTCAATTGCAAGTTATTACATTTTTGGAGGAAAAATGAAAGTATGATATAACATTTTTGGTTGAAATATGTTAGGGTTATTTTTGGAGAATTCACCTCATTTTTCAGAAAGTTATAAAATTATATAGTTTTTGAGAAAGTACAACATGCAGAATGTGTGACAATCGGTTGCGTTGGAAAAAGCTACATGAATCGAACCCACATCCAAAGTGCGATTATAATTTATTGCCTAGAACTAGACTACAAGAAGTCCCTGGATAGTATGACTAATTCTCAGTAGTTAAATTATTTTATTGATAAATAATATGTTGATTTAGGGAATATATTATTTATCCTTAGAATAAGAAAATGATTTTGTGATTAAGTGATAAATTTTATTTTGGAATACGTTCCCTCTTTTGGGAACACTATATGCCTAAAAAAATAGAATACATTGGGATTTCATTTGAGGAGTAATGGTAGAATTTTATTTTAGAATAATGCATGTTTGTTGGGGACTTATAGGGATTTGGGTTATATATTAAAAATGATTAACCTATCATAGAAAATATATGATAAGGTTAATTACATTTAATTATTTGAATTTAAGAGTAGTTTATGTTATTTGGAGATAAATGTTTCGATTTATCATGGAAGAATATGTGATCAAATCCTTTTTAATTTTATGATTCAAAAATAGTTTGGATTATTTTGAATAATTTTAAGGACAATTGTTTTTTTGAATGATCTTTATTAATAATTGGTTATTGTTTGTTCAATTTTGGAGATTAAGAGTAGTACTTATTTCTAAAAAAGATTATCCTTTTTGGGGATCATCTGATCTTGTACGAACCATTTTTGTTTTAGTTAATATCTAAGGAATGGATAAATATATAGTTCATCTTGTTTTGATTATTTGATTCCCAAGAAGTTTACTCTAGCACTTCAGGTGTGACCAAGCCTTCTTAAGTACTTATCTTTAAGAATGATAGATGAGTTTGTGGTAGAAATTAGATAAAAGATGGAACTAAACATGTCAAGTATTCTTTTTTTCTTATTATAGGAAGAAAATAATTCTTAAACATTAGGGAAATGATCTTAAAACCAAAAATTTGTTAACCTCATACCTTTTGTTTTGTTGAACTGACAAAATTTTAAATCATCATAGAATTATGGATTTGAGACCCACAATTTTCCATTCACGTGTTTGTGATTGATGACCTAAATCACTCTCTACAAATATTTATTTTTCCTCCAATTATAATTTCAAGCAATGTTCTCTTATTCGAAATCCTAATCTGGTGGTGACTTTTCCATTTCCCTTTCCCTCTAATTAAAAATGAATTTTATTAACCCTATTTTCAATGAAGGATTTCTACAAAGGTATTTTATATTTTTTAACCATTTCTTTCCGAAGAACCGTTTCAAAATGTGAAGATGAAATTTATTGATGGCAGGAAGAATTTAACACCCCTTGCTTCCATGATACGTTTCTCTATGAATAATATAATAGCCTGATAAGTACGCAACACCGAGTTCAAGCGCACCACAACCTATAAAACTATCCATTTATAACTCAGTTATGAATAGTAATAACCACATTTTGAATTTTGTATTTATCCTATATAATTTTAACATACAACTTTTTTGTTTCTTAGACATAATATAAGGACAAATTCAATTTTTCAGATAAAAGAATTATTTTTAAAAAAAGGTCATTTTTCCTCTTAGTGGGAAAACCTTTTTAAATCCAATATTTGACAACTTTATATGTTAAATTTGATGAAATTAAATTATTCTTTTGAAGCGAGACATAATTTTTTTTTGATAAATATTTGGTATTTTTCATATAACTTTCATATTTTGATGAATAGTGATAAAATACTAAATTTTAATTGAAAACAACTTGTTTAATAAAAATAATTTATAGTTTAAAACAATAAATTTGAATGGTTTAGAAAAATTATTAGATTATATTTTAATCATTTAATCCAATGATGGTTATTGGAAGTAATTTTACATTTAAATTGGACATAAACACATATGAATCTTTTGATAATTCTTACTTCTAAAAAACCTACTTTCTGGTTTTGACAACGAGAATTAATTTTAAATTATTTAATGAAATTTATATGTTTTGAATTTTGTAAAATAGAAATCATTTTTAATTTATAATATCAAAATTATCTTAGTCTAAATTTTTTTAATTTTGTTGAAAACCTTCATTTTTTAATGAATAGTGAAAAATACTACAAAGTACATACAAACCGAATTTTATTATTTAAATAATTATTTTTTATTTAAATTTATTTTAAAGTGAAAATAGATACATAATAACATTATTAGTCCAATTTAATTCATTGGAGTAATTTTATAATAAGATTAGATATATAAAATTTTACTGAAATTTTTAACATGTTTTACCAACCTTCTAGGAACATTTTCAAATTTGAATTAAACGTAATTTTACCACATATGTGAATTTATTTTATAAAATACAAGAGACATTATTGACACCAGTAAAAAAAATTTCGTTCAACAGGATGAAAATATTTTTTGGTGAATAGTAACATTTGATTTTTATTTACCACTGTTAAAAGTATATTGGGTAATTAAAGGTAAAAATGATATTATAATTACTCTAACACATGTCCTAGTTCTACTGGATTAGTTTTTATCAACCAAAATCAAACATAATAAAAAATATGATAGCCTTTGATCCTCTTGGATTAGATTAGAATATTTATTATTATTATTTTTTAATGAATTCTTAAAAGTGTTAAATTTTATTTTTCATAACTAAATCATTTATAATATAGTGTTATACATAAGGAAAATTCGACTATAAATATTTATTATAAAGCTAAAAATATTTTCTACATAATGGTATTTTATTTATAATTTATATACATTAAATAATTAACTTTATTTATGGCACAATGATGATGCATAAATTACCTTAATAATGAAAGATTAAAATTAATGATATTGTAAATATAAAAATAAATGTAAATTGAGACTTTTGAGGTATACACTAATTTTATAGGTTAATATGAAATTTTATGTTTGATTAAATAAATTTATTTACAAAGTTTAAAAGGTGTAATGTCTTTCACAAAAACAAAATACCAAATAGTGTCGAAACTGACATAAATTAGTTTTCTTTAAAACAAATACTCTATTATTAAATGATAAATTATTCCTAAAAATATGAGGAATGTCCATAGGTCAAATATAAGGCTATATATTTAAATAATTAACCAATGGGGGTTCTCTTGGATTTTTACTGTATGTTTAGTAACCATTTATTTTAATAATACATGAATACATGGTAAAAGATAAACAATTTAACTAAGAGTTAAATCTAACTGATATAGTTAATATGGTGACTTAAACCTATCTGAAACCTACTGGTTGAGAGTTTTATGGACCATCCCCACCTTATCCTTGAAATAAATCATTTTTGTGCCATTAGAAATGAATATGATGGTATAATTAATTAATATTTCAAGATTTTCCTAAAGTGACACTCGCCTATCTTATAAAAGGGAACCACCCCATATCTCAAAATTACACCTCCAAAGCTATTTGGAATGGCCAAACTCTGCTCAAATATCCTCCCAAAGACCCTCTCTTCAAACTAGAGGCCTTACATTGATCAGAAATCCAACCAATGGATCCATTTTGATCAAATCAAAAGCATGCTCCCGAAGAAGAGTTTATGATTTTATCACCTCTTTCAAAGTTATTTTCTTCTTAAACATTCTCTTTATTTGTTGTTTAAAAACCAAAAAATAACTCCAGTACCTTCTATTTACTATGATTTCATATATATATGGTACAAAAATATTCATTATTCTGTCCATCCTTCGAATGAAAAAGATGTCATACGTGCGTACGTACGACTTTTCATCTCCACGTAGTGGTGTAGTATGTTATTCAACACATCATTATTTGGATGGGTATAATAATGAGAATAATTTATTTAAATAATAAATATAACATGTTTATGATTCTTCATATATGAAAAACTATCCAATTACATATGATATCACCATCAATGGAATGATATTATCGCTCGTACGTACGTACGAATTACCGTCTCTACGAAGGTGATGAGATTCATTATCCATCGTAACCATTCTTGAATAATTTCCATTTCATGATTAAAAATAATTATCAAGAACTTAATATTATTCCGGATATGAATCAAATATATCATATTCATAACAAACATGAGTTACATAACAAATCATATAAAATAAAATGAATCAATTAGCACCCGAAACTATGATACTACTACAATTTTATTATCAAAGAAATATTAGTAGATCATATATGATATCATATTTTGGTATGTGGTTATTTTATAATTTGATTAAAATGATTTAACTTTTATATGGGAGGATATTGTACGCTCAAATAAGGAAAATTTCAAGGTAAGGGGTTTTCATCTCACTTCTTATTCCAAGGACATTCATGCTATATTGCCACTATTTCTATTAGTGTCATGTATGTACTACCCATGATTGTATTAGTTGTGTAATATACATTACATTATTAGTATTTAAATCTTTATTGTATGATACTTCTTATATAGGGAATATGTTTCGTAACATACCAAATCAGAAAGGGAATTTCTAATTTCAATTTCCCCTCATTGGGTTTTATGAAAACTTCACTGATTATTTTACTCCAATATTATGTGTGAAATCACTTTTTATTTATTTAAATATTAATTTCCACTCGCAATTGTGAGGATATTCTTTTGATACATATAAATACTCCATTGATAAATTCTCATGTAAATGATACAAACTTGATAAGAGTATTCATAACTCAATTTCTATTCATTAAGTTAAACATCCAAGTAATTAGTGTTGTTTTTTCATGAATATGTGTGAATGTACTCGGATTGATTTATAATGAATATAAAATTATATTGAGTGTATTTAAATTTTTCACACATAATTAGGTCATTGATTTATCCTTAACATAAGGATATAGTTTTTATAAAGGATTTCATATGAATTTATATTCTATTGATACTTATTTATTGTTATGCACCAAATCAATTTTATATGGTGTATATGTTGTACTATGATATAATATATCTCGAATCTCTATATTCTCCACCTTAGTTATTTTTATTTAGCCGTCTCTCATTTTAATTAGGAAATCTAACTAAAATATCCTTTTAAATGTTCAAAATATTAATTCTTCTAAATATTTCTCATCAATGTCCTTTCTTTAAAAAAAATGTAAAGGATTTATTTATATGAACATGACTGATTTTAAATTAAAATTATTTTTAGAAGTTTCTATGTGGTATGGGACACTTTTATTCAAAGATCTATTTCTAATAGCTTCTTGATAATGATTGAGACTTTTAAATTATTTCAAGAAAAAGGGGATACTTCTCTGAAGTATTTTTACTAATTTTTTTTATCAATGTAAATATCCTTCATTATTCTTGAAAGAGGTTGATTTGTTGTTACATATTTTATTTAATGAGTAATTTTTTATTGTGGATGTGTTATTTCTATACCATTCTTGGTTTGTGTTTAAAATATTGACATTTTATATGCTAGTTCTAATAAGAATTTTTATGTTATGATTCAAACTTTTCATATGAGGAATGAATTGGACATAGTATGTGATGGGTGGATCATGTTATAGCATCTCGATGCATCAATAGGTCTCATTAGAAAAACTGGTGTCTTGGTACAAGGCATTGAAAAAATCTTATTTGTAATCTTGGCATTAGTCCTTGAGAATGTGGTTATGATGTCTGGAATTATGCATTCCTTCATTATAATATTAGCTATTGATATTTCATGTGATCATTCGACTTCTAGAATATCCATGTGAACAATTAAATTGAATTATTTGATTTATCTTAGACCTATTATAGTAATGTTTTATTTTAAAAGGCTTGTGTTTTAGTCTTATACGTTGCCTTAAATATTGATGCTTATTTATGAGAGTATCTGCTAAATTGTTATCTTTAATGAGCATATGTGCTCACCCAATTCTTATGTTTTAATTTTTATAGTATGTGATGAATTATATTATGATTCACCTGTAGGGATATGCTATGGCATATGAGTTTGTTCAAAGGATAAAATGATGTTTTTTATTTCATATTGTATTGTAAAACATATATATGTACCCAATACTTCCAAGGAAACTAAACTTATCGTTCATTCGATACTTCATCTCTTATGATAATTTCAATGTTATGTAATAATTACATGATTCTAGGTTACTAGGGTTTGGGTGTTACATTTGAAAATATGGAACAAAAATATTCTAACTCAGTGAAAGATCTTCAATGTTTCCCAAATATATCTCCCCCCTTAGTAACTCTAATTGGAAACCAATATTCATAACCTGGGGAAAGGAAACATATGAAGTGGGTGAGATCAAAAGCTCAGTAATGGAAACTTAAGGAAATAAATAAGCCTAATATGAACATTAGAGCTCCATAACATGATCATATAATTATAAGATCATACAAAACATATCAATGAATGTAAAGATGATTCCTGGAATATTGATTAGAAGTTCATAAGAAATGAATCATAAGATAGTCGAAAACATAAAAAATAAAATCATAACATATGAATAAGACATAGAATTATGGAATGCAGTTCAACGTATAAACTTTTGAGCATGTATAGGTAGAAACAGGTTCACTCATTATGTTACGGACATGAAATTTGGCCCTCACATAGAATTATGTTCATAGAACTATGTAATTTAATTATGATGTGAACATGAAATCAGGTTCACACATAACATTATGAACATGTAATTAGGTTCATGCATAAACTTATGGACATAAAACTAGTTCCATGAATAACATTGTGAAGATATAATTAGGTTCATGAATAACATTATAAACACATAATACGGTTCACTCATAACATTTTGAACATGTAATCTTGTTCATGCATAAACTTATGGATATAAAACTAGGTTCATGCATAACATTTTGAACATATAACTAGGTTGACATATAATATGTAAACTAATGATTCATCCATCATTTCCAAATGAATTGGAGGGATATATAGGTCTCACCTATCTCATAATAAGTGTTACAGAAGATTATAAAAAATCATCGTAGCATAACATATTAAATAAAATGGGTATCATAAACCATTTATCATATAAATAAATATGAAAAATATATAGGTCTTATAATCATTTCATCAAAGAATAACCCATGAAAAGAAGTGGGTTTCAAAATCATATTTCATGTAGAAGTTAAACGGGTGTCATAAGAATCATTCCACTAAAAAATAAATTATTTTAGAAAGAATATTAATGAAAAATTTGGATCATTTCCAATAAGTGCCTGAGTAACCTCAATAGATTTCAACGTAAGACGAAATTAATTTTGAAATGTCTTATTGAAAAATAATGAGGAAAATATCTCTCGTTCATTGAAAATGATTTTTTAAAACATAAGTCTTTTAGTAAAAAATTTCATTTGAAAATTCATTTAAAACATACAAAAAAGTCTTGAAATCCTTTTTGGAAAACCTTTTCCTTCAAACCTTATAAAATAATCTTGAATTTTTTTGGAAAACTATTTTTTTTGAAAAATTATAAAATAATATTTAAAACCTTTTGAAAAAAATTTTAGTTTAAAACATATAAAATAACCTTCAAAACATTATGAGAGTTTTTTATATGAAAATACTTCGTAAAAATAAAATGGAAACTAAAATACATTTTGAAAACCATTTCATTGGAAATACATTGACAAAATGTAAAGAATTATTGAAAACATTTTATGAACCTTTTTATTTGAGTATACATTGAAAACATAGAACTAAATATTGGGATTTCTTTTAGAAAACATAGTTTTTTAAGAACATAGGTTTCCAACCAAAGAGATAGGTAATGTGGGTCATTATTAAAAACACATTAGTAATCATCTTATGTAATAAAGAGTGAGAAAATAGTTGCAATACATTAAGATATATAGAATAAATAGAGGTTATGATATTTCAAGATTGTTATTGAGAGATGGAAGATAATATTTTATCATTGGATGTGTAATCATAAACAATCAAAATATATGATGAGGTTGTTGCAATAAACCATTACCACTTCTGAAACATTGAATCAAAATAAAATGTAAAGAATAAAATTGAATTACGCCTAAAATATCATGAAAATAAATATATTAATTATATATCATGTCAAATAGAATTATATAAACCTCATAAGAGAATATAGGTGCATAACATTGAATGTGTCTCAAAGAAGGAAAATTGAGTGAAAATTAGTTTACCGATTTGGTAACTTATAGAACATAAACCCCATGTAATAAAGTTAATAAAATAAACAAAAATTTAATTATAATAATTATATATTACATGTATTGGAATTATAAACACCACATATTATAAATAATAAGTGAATTTGGCATGTGTCACCATGGAAATAAAAGTGAGATAAGAAAACCATCGCTACATGAGTAACATTAGAATAGTGATCAACAAGAGATAATAACATAATTTAATGGTTTTAATATCATTAAATAAAAGAAATTAATGATATAAATTTTCAAAGGGTATTAAATACATAACAAAAAATAAAAAATTGGTGAATATGGATTGTATGTCATAGAAATAAAAAATGAGATGAAATCCCCTTACCTTATGTCTTGAATTTATTCATACATGTTAAGACCTCATGTATATTAAATATAATTTATACTATAAATATTAAAGTGACCCATATTATTATATCTAATACCATATATAATTTATTAATCGATTTATATCTCCCATATAATAATAACTCTATTTTAATGTAACATTTCTCGTAATATCCTCACTATTTTTTGTATATGTTTTGACATGTTATTCTAGATCATTTAACAATGATCATTGATAAATTATTTTAAAAAATATAAAACATGGTACATATATCATATATATTCATAATATATTTATTTATAATAATATATATAGGATATAAGACTTGAATGGAATACACCATTCAGGGGGAAAATAGTTCGTACGTACGCATGAACTATGTTTTCTTTTAAATGATGTATTGAAAGAAATAAATTAAAAGACATATATACGTGTATATATATATATTAAAATTATTGTATCATTATTTTTTAATATATATAACATAATTTCTCTAATATCAAAATTAATTCATTTTTTTTATGTCGGGATAAATCACATCGCTTTTAGAAGGCGGTAGTATACACTTCCCCAAACGATGCTATCATATTTACACAAAATTGAAAGTATACATGTATGGGTTAAAAACATTACAGAAGATAAAATAATAATAAATATAATAAATATAATATATTAATATTATGTTCATCATAATTACCAACTATGATAGGTGGTAAAGGAAGAATGAATGACATCGTTTTTTGAGGCGAAGTTCACTATATACACAAACGATATGCTTGTTACCCATTAGATGGAAGTGTGTGTAAGTGAAGGAAAAAACCATAGTGTAAAAACTTATAGGAATATTTTAGATACTTTTTTTATTATATAATAATTGGATAATAAAATATTTGGTGGTGGATAATGAAAATAAATGAAAGGAACTTATGGAAGAATGTTACCTCTTATTTAAGTAACTCTTTTTGGTTTTCACCAATGGGATTCCTTGGGTGTATTTATACATAATGTGAGGATTATAGGTTGATTTGAGGGATGTAATGGATCTATTATTTCTATATATTTGTAATGTATATGTTTCATGTTAATTTTGAGGAAGATGGAGGGGTGAGTTCCTCTTTATAGAGGATGGAAATGAAACACTTGGTATTTTTGAAAAGAATTACGTGTTCCCCAAGTATTAACTGTCCAAAAAGTGTAAAAAAGGAAAATTAAAGACATTATAGGTTAGTGGACGAATTATTTCCATCCCATAGGTTTTTGGAAAGATTATTGGTTATTTTTTCCATTATTATTAATGTTTAGACCCCTGTTAATCTTAATTTTAACTTAATTTTTTTAATTAATTTTAATAAAATTCACTAATAATTTAGGTCAAAAACTTTTTTATCCTTTTTATAAATAAATAAATTTTGATTATTTAACATATATAATCCATATAACTAAATTGAAATCGCATAATTAGTAGAAATTAATTTAATTTTAATCTCATAGAAGGGATGACAATGTAGGTTTTAATGTAAAAATGTTCAAATGATTGCTATATTTTTATATTCAATTTCAAATTTAAATAGATTAAAATGACCTATATTAGTTTAATGTATAAATTATTTAAATAATTAATTTATAAAAACATTTAAAAATATTATTTAACCTTATAAATAAATTATTAAAAAATCAGTTTTGAATTTTAATTCATAATTTATCAATATTCATTAAAATATAAAAATTAATAGGAAAATACAAAAAAACACTCTAATTTTATTATAAAGTTTCAATTTCAAAAATGAATTTAATTTTAGGTATAAAAGTTTTAAATTTTCTAAAGTTTAGATTTAATCTTGGTTCGCCATTAAATGGTGGTAGAACTACTTTTAAAAAAATGTTGGTTTTTATGGGTAATATTAGGAATGCTCTCATCATAGGCCTATAAAATCAATTGGATAAATATAAAAAATTATATAATATATAACATATATAGTTAATTTATATAATTAAATAATAATTATTAATTTTAATTATTAATATAAATATCTTTTTCCCCATAAAATAGTATTTTAAAAAATCATTGCCTTCATATTCATAAGTTTTCTTTGTTCATATCTAATTAGTAGTTTACCAATAAATACAAAAATATATTTTAATACAATATTTAATATTATAATATTATATTTAATGGAAATTTAATATATTATTATATTGAATAGTAATATTTTTAATAATATACTATTGTTTAGTAATACTCAGTTTTGTATGTTTTGCAAGACATTGAGGAAATTAAGACTTGCATTATACACAATTTGACCTCAGTGTTCCATTTATAGAAAATTAACATAGTGATTTAGTTAAAAAATTATTTTTCAAGTGTTTCATTAAATGAAAAATAACCAAATGATTAAATTAATTCGAAAAATATTTCATAAAAATCTCAGGTGTTACATTCTACCCTCTTTAAAATTAATTTCACCCACATAATTTGTCAATGTTATTAATGGTATAATACTTGAATGTAAATTTAATAGAAAAAACTTCTTAAAAATTATTACTAAACCCTCCTTTAAAAATAAATTTTGGAAATATAATGGTTACTAAATGTAGCATTAACTATGTTCAATATAAGAGATCTTAGTTTGAACGTTAAAATATAATCATGGAAGAAAAACGTAAATGTTTATAGGGAAGGATTGATATTATAAATGATGAATAAATGGATGATAAATTTTATCTTGGGGGCCTAAAAGTCATAAGTCTATGATTATTTAAAAGTCCACCAGTTCAAAAAAAGCTAAGGTATTAGGATGACATTATATTTATATTTCATTCTCCTAAAGTTGGTTAATAATAATTAAAAGGTTCACTTTCATGATTTTAGGATAACCTCAACCTTTGTTGTTCAGTGATCAATTATAACTTCATCACTTACTCTACGGAATGATGGTGTATTTATCATTCATGAAGATCAAATAGATATTGAGATCCATAAATGGAATTGGAGGTTATTCCACCTATCTTTTCCACCACAAAAATGTTATCACATGTAATCCATTATACATTAATCCACATACGGTGAGACAATAAATTAATCTCAAAAACATTATCTGATGTTTAATTTAAGACATTCCACAAATAGTTAACTTTGTAACACTTCCAGTATATGAAAATTAAATACATTACTAATATGGTGATTAATCAAGATTAACATTGATACCCCACATATCATTAATTAGATCTTGGTTTTGACATTCCAATCATGTGAATAATCTCATGATATATTCTCTTAAAATATGGTAATAACCAAAATTTTCATAAATCCTTTTGGAAAACATGAATTTTTTCATATCCCAATGATTTCTGGATATATTATTTAAATAAATGAATTTGTAATCATCATCATTGGTAACATAAACCACTATTTTAATAAATATATAATCAGTTCTAATGTAATAAACACTATCAAATTTAATTCATCCAAATCAATCATCTCTTTATCCAATCTAAACACAATTTTCTGTACATCTTGATAACATTAAGGGATAGATTCCCTCAATAAAAAAATTACCTTTCCATTAAATAAATTCATTATGTCTTCATCACCATTTATTATATCCTTTTAAATCCGTAATAAAAAACTTATACTAAAAACACTTATATATTTCAAAATTTCTATAACAAAATATTAGAATTCCAAAACATAAATACTTCATTCATACAACTTTATTCCTAAACCATTACCCATGATTCATTAATATAATCCTTGAAAACTATTTTCTAGAATATGAAATTTGAATCATGTTTCAGGGTTATTTATCCTCAATCTAATTATTCATATAATGTCTAATGTAAATTGAATTGGAGGAACAACCAAAACCATTCAAATGTCATTTGCAGTCACTTTATCTATATAAGTAAAACCCATACTCATACAAACATCATGATTCTATTTATATATCTACTTGGTAATTTTTTTTCATATTTCTCATAATTTCCACATCTGATACATTCACGGTTAACCATGTTCCTTCTTATTTTATCCATTGATTAAAACAATAAGTCATAGGGTGTAAAACACATATCATAGAAGAAAACCAAATAATCCAAAAAAAATTACTTATAGGTTGTCTAAATCATGACATTGAATTCATTAATCAATGAAAACATATCTTTATCATAGGTTATTGAGAGTCATATTTTATTTGTATCCTTCAATATAGTTCATAAATATTTGGTAAATTCCCATAGTATATTGCCTAGTATTGTAAAATAAGATGCATAGTAAGGCTCGTTTTCGTGTAGCATGTTATGCTCGAGATAGGCTGACACACCTTGTATGAGTTTTTTCTCATAGGTAAATTTGTTCCAAAACCACATCAAATTTTTGTATCCATAAAAGGATATATTTATAGGAAACCACTAGATTATCCTTTACAAAAATTCATGTAAATTTTCCTATACATTTCCTTATCCATAAACATATCCTTAAAGTCATCCCTAGACATATCCGTAGAAATATTCCTACAGATCTCACTAAATAATTCACATAATAGTTTCAAAAGGTAGAGAAAACATTTTTATAATACCAACTATGACAAACCCATCTTTACATAGATAGATATTAAATCTGTTTTGCATAATAATTCATAAATTTTTAAAAATATGCCCAAAGACCATATTATTTTTGTGCCTTTGAAAACATTGAAAAAGAATCATCAAAATTAGTGTAATATCTTCAATTTTCCCCAAAAATATCTCCCCAAATAGTAATTATACATATCAAAACATTTTTCATAACTTAGGGAAATCATACATAAGAAAGGTGAGAGCTCAAATGCTCAGTAATGAAAAATAAAGGAAATATGTAAGCGTAATATGAATAGAATGGTATGAGAACATGATTGTATAATTAGAATATCATACCTTTAATAAAAAAAATTTTATATATGGATCATGTAATAATTAATATATGTTAAAAATACATGAATCATTATATAATTAAATACATAAGCCTTAAAGAGATTACATATGAATAAGACATGTAATTATAACATACAAATCAATGTGTAACATCGTGAACATGTATAAGTAGAAGCATGTTCACTCATTATGTTAAGGATATGAAATCATACCCTTTCATAGACTTATGAACAGGCAACTATGCCCATGCATATTGTTGGGAACATTTAATCGAGTTGATGCATAACATCGTGAACATACAAATGGGTTTACACATAACATTGTGAATATCTAATAAGGTTCACACAAAAACTTGTAGACATTAAACACTGAAAATCCATAAAATTTTAAACGTATAATCAGGATCATATATAACATTATGAAAACAAAATAAGGATCACTCATAACACTATACAAATTTAATAAGGTTCATACAAAAACTAATTGAAATGAAACTTGGTCCATGCCTAAAATTTGGAACATGTAATCGGGTTCACTAATAACATTTGTACTCACGAGTCATCAATCGTTACCCAATGCATTAGAGGGATATATAGGTCCCAATCGTAAAATAATACATATGAAAAATTAGTATAAAAAATCATCATATCTTAACCCATGAAATTAATTTAGTATCGTAAATGTTTTATCATAACATTTCCTATGGAAAATAGAGAGGTTTAATAATCATTTAATCAAAACATAACTGGTGAAAAGAAGAAGGTTTCTAATGAAAATTACCCAAGTAAGAGAAACATATTTCTTTAGAATCACTCAATAAAAATATAAAACATGTTAGAAATAATTTTAATGGAACCTTTAGATCATTTCCTAGAAGGGAATGAGTAACATCAATGGATGTTTTCATATATGTAAATAAATTTTGAAATATATTTATATAAAATTTCTTGAGTAAAATATCATTTATTACCAAAAAACGATTTTGGAAACATAAAACCATTATAAAAACATTTTATATAATGATTAACTGAAAATATATAACAAAAGATTGAAATAATATTTAAAATATTTCCCTTAAAAAAATATAAATGAATCTTGAAAACAATTTGAAAAAAAAATTCTTTGAAATATTATAATGTAATAATGAAAACATTATTATAAAAAGTTTCCTTGAAAATATATAAAATTAAATTCAATTTTTTTGAAAAAATCATTTTTAACAGTTTGAAAAAATATAAAGGAATATTGAAAAAATTATGAAACTAATTTCTTCAAAAATACATTGAAATCATATAAATAATTATTGAAATCTTTATAAAAGATGTTTTATTTGAAAATTGCATTAAAACATATAATGAAATCACTAAAAAATTAGTATATTTGGTTTGAATGAAAATAGATTTAAAACTGATGAATTCATAGATCGAGGATGTGATGATGGATTTTTGTAATATTTTTAATTTTTATTTAGTAAAGTCACGTATGGCTCGGTTACCACTCATCCAAAAAGTGGAATTCATAAATTAAATACAAATGGAATTTTGAATCATATATGTGTGTATATATATATTATAAGTATAGTAGACTTATTATTTCAAATATATTATATAATTTTACTAAATTCATTATTAATACATAATATATATGGTGTGGAAGAATCACATCGCTTTGAGGACGTGGTAGTCCACAAATCCTCAAATGATCTTATCGTATTTACACAAAATGGAAAGTGTAAAGGTATGTGTTATTAAATATTTATAGGATTAGAAATTCCTAAAATTTAAAATACATAATATATATAATATATATAACATATTAACATCATTTTAATCACAATTACAAACCATTATAGGTGGTAGTGAAAAAATGAACAACATCATTATGTGAGGCGGTAGTGCATTGTACAAAAATATGGTCTGTTCTTTACCAATTAGAAGAATGTTTGTGTAAGTGTAGTTATAACCTAGATAATAAAAACATCTGAATATATTTATTATAATTATATTATTATATAATCATGGAATAATAATATTTGAGGTGGTGGATAAATAAAAAAAATAATGGAGCTTGAGGATGAATATTAACTCATATTCAGGTAAATCATTTTCGTTTTCACTAAAGGGATTCCTTTGATGAATTTCTGCCCAACGTGAGGATTCTAGGATTAGTTTAGGATTTTTATAAGATATTTGTGAAGATATATGTATAGAAAATTTGGCCTGAGAAGTGTGAGGAAGTGGGAGGGGTGAGAGTCTCTTCATAGTGAAGGGAAAGACACACATGTTATTTTTGAAAAGAATTGTGTGTTCCCTAATTATTACATGTTCCTCAAGTGTCCAAATGAACCATTATGGAACTTTTGGGATTAATTGGCCTAACTTTAGACCTAAAATTTGTTCTTTATATGTTTATAGGTCATTTTGCCTTTGAATATTAAGGTGTTGTCTCTTATTAAGGTTAATATTACCTTAATCGATGTAGTTAATTTTAATTACATTCACTCATATTTTAGGTAAAAAAACTAAATTAACTATATTATAAATTATAAATTATTATGAATCCAATTACCGAATCGATTTTTTTAAATTATAGTAAAAAAGTGGAATAAATTAATTTAAATTTAATCATAAAAATATGATGATAATGCAGGTTTTTATGGTAAAAACATTCATACATTTGCTATATTTTTATATTCAATTTAAATGGGAAATAGATTCCAACAAAATAAATTGGATTAATAGATAAAAAATAAAATAATTAATTTTTAATTTTTTTGAAATATAATTTATCCTTATATATAAATTTGACTAATAAGTAGTTTTGAACTAAAATTCATTATTTTTTACAATTTCTTAAAATATAAAAATTCCTAGAATAAAACAAAAAAAATCAACATAACTGAATTTTTATGTTTCAATTAAAAAATTTTATTTTATTTTTATATATAAAAATTTTAAAATCTTCCAAAAATTTTGATTTAAAATTTATTCTCCATGAAAATTTAGTAAAAATACTTTTTAAATAATATAGTTTTTTATGTTTAAAAAATGTTTTGTGAAAATATTTTGCACATAAAATCAATTGGATGGATATAAAAAATATAATTTATTGAATATATAATATATAAATTTAATTAATATCAGTCAATAATAGTAACTAATTTTACTTATTAAGATAAATATCATTTTGTAGATAAAAATAGTCTTTTATAAAATCATTCCCTTTATATTCATTTGGTTTCCTTTTTAATTAATATTCAAATGGTAACCAATGAATTAAAATATATATATTAATAAGTTATTTAACCATATAATATTCAATTTAACAGCTAAGTTATATCTTTTTATATTAATTTTTTTTAGTAATATACTATTATTTGGTAAAACATTGTCTTTCATGTTTTGCAAGCCATTGAGGAAATTCACTCTTTCATGTGACGTAAGATAACCTCAGTGTTCAATGTATTGAAATATAAACATATTTCTTTAAAATAATAAAACTATTTTTAGTGTTGTGCAAAATTAAAATTATCAAGAAGATTAAACAAATTCCAAAAAATAAATCACAAAAATAACATGGTGTTACATTCTACCCCCATAAAATGAATTTCTCCCACAAAATTGTTCTATGTTATTAATCTTTTAAAACATTATAGTTAATTTAATAAATACTAAATTATAAAAATAAATAATAAAACATCATTTAAAAAGTAATTTTGGAAACATAACATTTACCCAAATTAACATATAAATTGGTTTTCACATAAGAGAACATAGTTGGAAAGTGAAAATATGGACTTGGTGGAAAATCATTAAAATTTATAGGGAGGGATTGAGGTCATCAATCACAAACAAGTGAATGATAATTTGAATATTTAGGGCCCAAAATTTATAAATCTGTGATGATTTGAACGACATAAATTCAATAAAAAATATTGTTTTTGGATAACATTTTGTTTTTAGTTTTTTTAATGTTAAATAATTTTCATGAAAAGTTATACTAGAATTATTTGAAGATAAACCCACCATTTTTAGTTCCTTTATCAATTAACACTTCCTCTATTACACATGTTAATAATGGTTAATATGTCATTCATGAAGAAGTAACGAATCATAAGATCTATAAATAGAAGGGTATTTCATTAAATCACTCTTAATACCAACTTTAAAATTATAAAAATTTATATAATATGTATAATTCCTCATATAGTGAGTTATTAATTTAATAAAAAAACATCTTTTGAATTTTTACTTATTCTTTTCTATAAATGGTTAATGTTGTAACTCTTACAGAAGATTAAAATCTAAAACATTATAAATGAGGTCTTGTATTTGGCTTCACATGATCCCCCATATATCATAATATATATCATGGTTCTCACATTCAAAAACCTATGAATTACATTATCATATAATCTCTCAAAACATGGAAATAACCTAAATTACCATAAATAATTTTTGAAAACATGCGTGTGTCCATATTTTAAAGATGACTGGATATATTATTAAAATACAAGAAGTATAAACATCATCCATGATAAAATAATAATGTTTTTCATCAAATACCTAATTAGTTCTAAGTCCATTGATATTGTCCAATTTAATTTATCCAAATCAATCATATATTTAACCAAGATGAAAACCATTTTCTAGATAACTTATATAACACCCTCAATGTAACACCCCAATTTTTTCTAAAAATAAATAGAAATTCATGGTAGTTTGTTTTATTTAGACATTTATAACTAGGATTTTAACATAATTTTTCCACTTATATGTTTTGAATCTCCCGAAACTCCCATCTACAATTGTGTTTAGTAAGTTATTTTGTGTCTAATTAATTCAACTTGTTTTTTTGAAAATAGTAACATACCCTTATGAATAGTAACATGAATTGTAATATGAACCTATGGAATATCAAATTTTATTATTATTTTATTATTTTAAGGCATTAAGATAATAACATCATAGTTAATTTTTCATAGTGATATAGAAGTAGTTATAGAATTAGAATTTTTAATTTTTGAATTATGTTTTCTTTTATTTAAAAATTCAATTAATAATATCGTGAAAATTATTTTCAAAAAATGGACTTAATATTTTAGTTCTACATTTCATAAAATAGTTAGGGTAAATTGTTTGGATTGATCTGAAATTCATGATTTTTTGATGAATAGTGAAATACGATAAAATGTCGTGTAATAAATAAACAATAGAATACACTATTTACGACATAATAAGTGATGAAAGGCCTCATGTTTTGATTTCACATGTCATTATTACTATTTTAGGTCACATGAACTATGACTATTCATAATCATGGGCAAAAATATTGTAATAATGATTAAAATAATGAAAAATACTCCCTCTCTACCACTATTAATACCACCCTCACTCCCCACTTCATCCCACACCTCTCAATCCTTGAGCCATTCCTGTTATCTACCCAATACTCCTCCCAAGGAACTTCACCACGTCCTAGAGCTTTTGGTCTCACCAAAAAACCAAAACCAATTCCCTTAAGAAGGATCTCAATGAGAAGTGATCAAGAGGTAAAGATCCTCTTTTATTTTCTTTCTTTTCTTTCATTTTTTTATTCTATTGCATTAAATTTGGATTATGATGGGGTATTTCATTCCAAACCCCCCATAATGTATATATTATTTAAGAGTTATGAGATATCCCCTTTCTCTCATCAAATGTTTTTTATGAAATTTTTGGAGAATTCATTAGGCTGCCGAATTTTCGTGAGAAATTTCTCATGTTTTCTTTTATTTCACGATTCCTTGTTCTTCTTTATAGACCTATTATTATCGTCGAGGAATGAAATCCCCAGAATCATGTTTATTCTGGATGTTCTCATGCTCATGGAAAATTCATCATTATTCTTTTGCTCCTCTCCAACTTATTCAAGGAAATAAAAACATTGTCTATGATGTGTCGAATTACCGACATCATGGACGATGTGATTTCATTTTTCATTAAATCCTTCAAGTATGGCCATGAAAATTTTTTATGGTTGAACCATGTTATAATATATGTATTATGTTTCATCAATGGTTCTATAATTCTTTTGTACACGTGGATTTAATTTATAAAACAAATTGTCGCAGTTATTATCAATGAACCACTAAAATTATTTAAATGAACATCATTTATGTTTTAACTTATGAATCAACCTAAGGTAAGAATTCAAAATTATGAATTCTATAATTTATATTACTGGATATATTTAAATACTACTCCATTCCAATACTAGAGTTCCACTTCCAGTCGACAAGAATATCCATCATGAACTAATCATGGAAGTCATGTAAAGAACTCACCCAAAAATAGTGCAACAAGAAAAATACTAACAATTAAACGGTAAAATAATGTTATTAAATTATCATATAAAATGTTATAAACATGAAATTTTTTCTGTAAAATAACAATAACACTCTCTTAACCATTATATATGAAGTTTAACCAAGTTTAAAGTAAGACAAACCCGAGGTAAGGGAATCCTTTACCCAATTTACATCTCTGGGTTAACTTTATTCTTCATTGTTTATGTGGTATTCAAATTTTTTGAGTGATTAATTATGATTATAAAATGTATAATTAGGTATATTTACAAAGTAAATACATATTCCATCCACTCTATTTAGTCTTTTTCAATTACATGATTTATGTAAGTGGCTTTTCTTTTAAAATCTCCTATTAAAATTCTGTTTTACACAATTCAAAAGAAATATTTTTATAAAATTATTCATGTTGTATGATTATGTTATGGTTCTAGGGAATTTTTTATGATCAATGGTGGTACCAATATCTCCCTCCAATGCATTGGGTATCTGTATTTTGGATGTTGGTCGTATGGTTACTTCATTTGTAACTGTGATGTTTAAAGAAATTGTAAGGTTGTCATGATGGTTAAAAATTATAAGGTAGCCATGAAGGTTACAATATTATTTAAGAAATACCCAAAGATACCATTATTATTATATTTATGTTCTCATGTTTTTTTGTGGATCTTGTGTAAATCTCATGTTACACAAAGTAATTATATATGGGTGAAAAGTATTTATTTTAAAATTGATTTCATACATTACTAGTATTCAGGGACTAATGTTCTCTTTCCTTATTTTTCATCACTTACTGATATTTTGGGCTCATCCCATGTTTTTAAATTATTTTCATAAGTTAATGTATGTGTAAGAAAAAGAATAAAGCCTTGTTAAATGTTGAATAATTTTCAAGGAGTCGTGTTTATGTTTTAAGGTTTTATATTTTGATTAAAAAAATGGAATATGTTTTTATGGTATACACTCTGTAACAATGTGTAATGTTATTAATTTTTTATGTACCAATTCTCTAAAGCTATAAAATTTAAAAGATCCTTAATGTAATAAGAAGGGTTTTCTTGACTAAATTCAATATTATGTATGTAATAAGGTTGGGTTCTTATTGTTGGTATCAATGGATCATTTAGATAACATTAGAGGTTAGGATGTCGTTAGAAGAATACAATTAATGATTTTTACTCTATGATTAAATTGAAATGTTTTAGTATTTAATGATTACCATGTTGCTTAATCTATGATATGTTTGCTCAGAATGGTTTTCCCCAGATGGAATTGGGATGCTTAAGATGTCTGGCACCGACAGAATGACATCCTTCGGGATCTACAGCCTGGAATAGTATGGATTGGAACCAAGTAGTTTGTGATAGTTATTGCTCAGAAAATGCATGTAATAAATGTTGGTGGTGTCAGTGAAAATGAACAAATAGAGTTTCCACAATGAAACATATCAGTAGTCAAATATTTTATGAGACAACACCCTCCTACTTTCAATAGATCTTCTGACATAGTTGTATCTGAAGGATGGATCAAAGACCTTGAAATGATATTCAATATTATGGGATGTTCAGAAAATCAAATGGTAAGTAATTACTTTTATCTTTTTGAAGGGGAAGATGATCAGTGGAGGTCAATGGTAAGGAATATGAGGGGTAAACAGATGGTTTTGATGCCTAAGAGATGGATGAATTTAAAAGACTTTTCCCTGAAAAATATTTTCTTAAGGAGGTGCGACTAAAGATGGAGAAGTAATTACTTAAAATGAAGTAGAAATGGGAAGATTTTGTGGCTGCTTATGAAGAAAAATTTACCCAACTAGTGAGGTAAGATCCAAATCTAATTCTGAATCTTGATAGAAAAATCAGTCACTTTTACTCAGGACTGAAGCAAAGGTATCAAAAGGTGTTGGCCTCCCACGAATTAAAAAGTTATGAAAAACTTGTCTGATGTGATGAGAGGGTGAAGATGGAGTTTTCTGACGATCATGTGTATTTTGGAAAAAAATAGAATAAGAGGAGTAGATGGAAAGCGATGGGTAAGAATCAACTAATGAAATCTGATGGTAAGAAAATCAAGTTTATAGTTTTAAAGATGTGTAGCAAGAAACACCCTGTGGAATGTCTTACCAAAACTAGGATGTGTTTTAAATGTGTCATGTTTAGATATATGGATCGATATTGTAAGGAAAATGATCCAATTACTAATCTTGATAAGAAAATTATTAAGTGTTTTATATGTGGTGAGATTGGTCACTACGAAAAGGCCTTTCCAAAGATAGATCTGAATGTTTGCAAGAATCCATACTACAAGAAGAAAGGTGTAGTGAGATCCATTGTGACAATGTCAGAAGATGTCAGGACATTGAATGTAGTTTTATCAGATACTTTGTTTGTTAACTAAGATTTGGATAAAGTTCTGTTTGATATGGGGTGTACACATTCCTTTATGTCTAAGAAATTTTCTGTTATGTTGGAAATATCACCTCATCAAATGAGACCTGAACTTGTCATTAAAAAACCATGGGGAAATATTATACCAAAGAGAAATTAAAAGAATCAATCTATTGTGATATTTGGATAGACATTACATGAAGACCTTGTTTTTTTACCCTTATTAGAGTTTGATGTTATTATGGGAATGAATTGGCTTTCTTTTTATCGTACAAAGATTTACTGTAGAGCTAAAGAAGTTTTTTTTCAGATAGAGTTTCTGATTGTATACAAGAAAGAAACCATACAATTGATAACATATCAAGAAGATGAGAAACTATTTAATGATTGAAATGAACATTATCTTGCTCATATTTTTTAAATGAAGGGAACTATTCAGATTAATGATGTGCCAGTGGAAAATGAATACCTTAATGTTTTTCCTATTTAGTTACCCGGTGTCATACCTGATCGGTAATTAAAATTCCCAATTGACTTAGTTCCTGATGCTAAGCCAATTTCAAAATCCCCTTATCATATGGCACAAATATAACTTCTTGAATTGAAAAATATGTTGCATGATTTTCTTTGATAAAGGCTTCATTCATCCTAGAATTTCACCATAGGGAGCCCCTGTTTTGTTTGTTGAAAAGAAAAATGGTCCCATGAGACATTGAATTGATTATATAGCATTGAATAACATCACTATTAAAAAAAGTATCATTTGACTCATATTGATGACATGTTTGATCATCTCTAGGGAGCTCTGTACTTTTCCAAGATTGAATTGAGATCTGGATACCATCAGCTGAAGGTGAAGGAGGCTGACATCCCAAAAACAGCCTTGCATATGAGATATGGGCATTATGAATTTGTTGTTATGCCCTATTGGATAACTAATGAAATTATTGTATTCATGAATCTTATGAATCGAGTATTTCATGAGTTCTTGGATAATATTGTAGCTGTATTTATTAATGACGTTCTAGTATTTTTTTAAAATAAATAAGAGCATGAAAAACATCTAAGTGTTGTGTTACAAACCTTAAAAGAAAATAACTGTATGGGAAATTCAGAAAGTTTGATTTTTGGTTGCAACTAATTTATTTTCATGGGAGCATTGTAAATAAATATGGAATAATAATTTATCCTTCCAAAAAATGTGTTTAAATAATTTCCTGGACCCACAAATGTTATAGAGATTCACATTTTTCTTAGGTTAATAGGTTATTACCCACAGTTTGTTAAGAACTTTTCACGGTTATCTAGCCTGATTACTATGTAAAAGGAGAAAGGGGTTAAATATGTTTGGAATGAAGAATGTGATGTTTGTTTTCTGGAACTGAAGAATAAATTGGTGAATGCTCTAGTTTTGGCCTTGCCATTACGAAATGGGGATTTCGTCATCTAGAGTGATGCTTCATTTATGGGACATGGTTGTGTTTTGATGCAGAATGATCATGTAATTGCCTATGATTCATGAAAACTTAATCCTCTTGAGCTAAATTATTCCACACGTGATTTGGAATTTTCTACTGTGATGTTTTCTTTGAAAATATGGATGAATCATTTATACAGAGGAAAATATCCAATATAAACTAACCATAAAATTCTAAAGTATATATTCCCTAAAAAAATTTAAACATGATGCATAGAAGATGGCTTGAACTGATAAAGGATTATGATTTACAATAAATTACCATCTTGGAAAAGAAAACAAAGGGGAATATAGCTTGATTTGTAAATATCACACATCATTAAGCATGATTTGTTTGGAAACCTATCCCTTGATAAATGATTTGAAGAATTTTGGCTTAGAAGATGTTGGTGTGGGGAATACATCTATTTTGTTTCAGGTTTCAGTGCAGACGTAACTATCAGACTGAATTAAGTGAGCACAGAAGGAAGACTGTGAGCTACTGAAAATGGAAGTATTGGTTAAAATGGGTAAGTTTCATGAATTTAACTATGATAAAGATTGTGTTTTACGATTTTAAAAAGGTTGTGTGTGTCTAGTGATTCTCATTTGAAGAATGATTTGTTGTGTGAAGATCATAGTTCTCCATTTTCCGTTCAACCAGGAATTACTAAAAGGTATAGAGACATTCGTGAGTATTGTTGGTGGGATGGAATGAAAAGAGATATTTCTTATTTTACCATGAAATATTTGACATGTCAATAGGTTAAATCAGAGCAGCAGTTACAGAAGGGGATGCATCAAGCGTTTCCAATGCTAGAGTTGAAATGGGAGAATGTAACCATGTAAATTGTGGAGGGACTAACTAATACATATCAAGCTAACAATGTTATTTGTGTTATTGTTGATCGGCTGTCATAATCTACATATTTTATTTCTATTCAAGATACAATGTCTTTAGGTCATCTTTTTGACCTTACCTCAATGATATTGTCAGGTTACATGGAGTTCCTCATTCCATTGTATCTGATCAGGATCCCAGGTTCACTTCTATCTTTTGGAAGGGACTTTAGAAGTCGTTAGGAACGAAATTAAATTTCAGAATAGCTTTCCATCCTTAATGAGAGGGGCAGTCAGAATGACTGATTCAAAATATTGAAGGATATGATTCAAGCATGTTCAATAAAATACCATGGTAGTTGGGATAAAAATATTTCTTTATTCAATATTTATTATAAATATAGTTTTCATTCCAGTATCCTGATGGAACCTTTGGAGGAATTTTATGGGAAGTGGTGTCGGACTCCAATATTTTGTGATAATTTCGGTGAGAGGAAGTTGATGGGGCCAAAATTAGTTGAAGATGTGGATGATAAATTTAAGATGATCTAGTAGCACATGGGGACAGCTCAGGGCATGCAGAAAAGTTATGTAGATGACCGAAGGAAAGGCATCTATTTCGAGGTAGGTGAGCATGATTTCCTTAAAATCACTCCTTGGAAATGTGTGATGCATTTCAGTAAGAAAGGGAAGCTAAGCCCACGGTTCATCTGCCCTTTTGAAATCATGGAGAAGATTGGAACAATTTAATAACACATAGCTTTTCCTCTGAGTGTGTCTCGGGAACACAATGTTTTTTAGGTATCGATGTTGAGAATGTATGTGTCAGATTCATCACATGTCTTGATCCTATAAGAAGTTCAGCAGGAAGAGAAACATTCTTATGAATAGAAACCAGTTCAAATATTTGATCGAAGGGAACTTGTTTTGTGGAATAATGTAATCCACCAGGTAAATTTTTTGTTGAGAAACCACATATTTGAAGAAGCAACATGGAAGTCTGAAAATGCTATAGGTGGAAACTATCCTAAGTTGTTTAATAAGTAAATAAAATTCTGAGGACACAATTTCCAAAAGGTGGGGATAATGTAACACCCCACGTTTTTCTAAGAATAAATAGAAATGCATGGAACTTTGTTTTATGTAGATATTATAACTAGCCTTTAAACAAAAATTTTCAACTTCTATGTTTTGAATTTCAAGAAACTGTCATCTACATTTGTGTTAATTACGTTATTTGGAGTCCGATGAAACTAAAATGTTTTTGTGAATAGAAACATACCCTTATGAATACTAATATTATCCTAATTAATAGTTAATTTTATTATTATTTTATTTTCTTATATCATTAAGATAATAACATATTGGTTAATTTTTCATCATGATATATAAGTAGTTCTAGAATTAGAATTGTAAATTTTTGAATTAAGTATAATTTTATTTAAAAATTAAGTTAATAATATATAGAATTTTTATTTGAAAAAATGGATTTCATTTTTGAATTCTACACATCGTAAAATGGCTTGGGTAAATTTTTGGGATTTTTTTGAAATTCATTATTTTTCAATGAATAGTGAAATACAATAAATTACTGTATAATCAAATTATCAGTAAAATACTCTATTTATGACATTATAAGTAATTAAAGGCCACTTAGTTCGAACTCACATGCCGATATTACAATTTGAGGTCACATGAACTAACACTATTCATATTCCTGGGAAATAATATTATAATAACGATTAAAATAATGAAAAGTACCCCCTCTCCTCCACTATAAATACAACACCCACTCCCCTCTTCTTCCTACACCTATCAAGACATGAGCCATGCCTATGTTCTTCCCAAAACACATCCCAAGGCTTTCCCGAATTCATAGAGCTTCTTGTATCACCAAAAGACTAAAAACAAATCCCTTTAGAAGGGTCTCAAGGAGAAGGGATCAAGAGGTAAACATCCTCTTTTATTTTCTTTCTTTTCATTCATGTTATGTTATTCTCTTCCCTTCCCTTTGGAATATGTTGGGATATTTCATTACATACTTTCCCTTACATTCCATATTTTTTGTGAGTGATGAGAGATCCCATTTATCTCTTCAAACAATTTTTATGAAAATTTAAGGGACGTCGTTAGGCTATCAAATTTTTGTGAGAAATTTCTCACGTTTTCTTTTATTTCAAGATTCATTGTTCTTATTTTCTCTCCTCCTATTATCCAAGACGAATGAATGATCCAGAATCATTTATATTCTGTATTTTCTCATGTTCATGTAAAATTACTCATCATTCTCCGGCTCCACTCCCATTTATTCAAGGAATTAATAACATTGTCCATGATTTGTCGAATTACTGACATCGTAGAGGATGTGATTTAATTTTTCTTTAATTCCTTCAATTATGGTCATGAAACCATTTTTCTTGTCGAACCAAGTTCTAATATCTATATTATGTCTCATCAATGGTTCTGTAATTCTTTTGTACAAATGGTTTTAATTTATTTAACAAAATGAGGTCGTTATTATCATAGAACCACTAAAATGATCTAAACGAACATCATTAATGTTTTTACTTATGAATAACCATCAAGTAATAATTAAAAATGATAAATAGTATAATTTATGTTACTAGATATATATAAATACTACTCCTATATGATTCTGGAGTTTCACATCCAATTGACAAGAACATACATCATGAACCAATCTTGGAAATCATGTAATGAACAAACCCAAAAACATTTCAAGGAGTGAAATACTAACAATTAATGGGTGAAATGATGTTATGAAATGATCATATAAGATGTTATAAACATTAAAATGTTACTTTAAAATACTAATATAACTCTTTTAACCATTATACATGAAGATTAAACATGTTTCATGTAAGACAAACCAGAGGTAAGGGAATTCTTTACCCGATTTCCATCCTTTGGGTTAACCTTATTTTTCAATTTTTATGTTGTATTTAAATTGTTTGTGTGATGAAATAAAACTATAATATTTTTAGTTAGGTGTATTTTCAAACTATATACATATTTCATCCACACTATTGAGTCATTCTTCAATTTTAATAATTATGTAAGGGGATTTTTATTTAAAATTCCATATTAAAATTCTGTTTTACACAATTCAAAAGAAATGTTTTTATGCTATTATTCGTGTTGAATGATTATGTTATCATTATTGGGAATTATTTATGATGAATGGTGGGACCTATATCTACCCCTAATTTATTGGTTATGTGTATGTTGGAGTTTTTCCGTATGGTTACTCTATGCGTAACTACGAGGGTTACACAAATTGTAAGGTAGTCGTGAGGGTTACAAATTATAAAGTAGCAATGAGGGTTACAATATTATGTAAGTAATTCCCCGAGATACTTTTATGATTATATTTATGTTCTCATTTTCTGTGTGGAACCTGTTTAAATCTCATGTTAAATAAAGTAAGTATATATAGGTGAGAAGCATGTCTTTTAAAAATTATTTCATATGTTATGAGAATTCATGGAAGAATGTGCTATTTCCTTCTTTTTCATCCCTTAATGAGTTTTTGTGCTCATACAATGTTTTTAAATAATATTCACAGGTTAATGGATTTGTAAGATAGAGAAATAATCCATGTTAAATGTTGAATAATTTTCAAGGAGTCATGTTTAAGTATTAAAGTTTTATATTTTGAAAAAAATGTAAACTGTTTTTTATAGTATCCACTCTGTAACAATGTGTAAAGTTATGAATGTATTATGTCCCAATTATCTGTTTAAATAAACTAGAAATTATCCTCAATGTAAGTGGAGGTGTTTTATTGACTAAATTCACTAATATGTATATAATAATGTTGGGTCCTTATACAGAAATTCTAATGTAAGAACCTTATATTCAATACAGTTTATTACACATAACACCAAGTTAAAAAAGGAAAAATATTATCTTGATACCATACTATCATAAATAAATAATATATAGTATACAACACTTAATTAACTCAAATCTACGTTATCCTTCACTCCACGTAAAAATGAACTTCATTGATATTTTATGTTACACGAAAGACCGAGTTTCACCAAATAACAATGTAATATTAAAATATTATTATTTATTATATTATGATATTACATAATAGTTATTTTAGGAGGTATGTATAGAATTAACTAATAGATAATATTTAATGGTTTAAATAGATATAAAATGAATTCATTGGTTACCAAGAAACTAGAAATGAAAATGAGAACCAATTGTATATTGAAATAAATACTATTATTTTTATGCTTCCAAAAGAGTTATTCCTCAATGAAAATAAATAATTACAATAATAAATTATTTTAATGATATTAATATCTTATATATTTTATAAAATATTTTTGACATTAATCCATTAGTTTTGATAGGCATAAGATAAGGAAAAACTCAATTTCACTCACAAAAACCAATTTTTTTATTAGGACAATTTTTCCATATTTTAATTGAAAATAAATTTTAAATATGAATTTTGACATTTTAGTTGATTTAATATGTCAAAATAAACATTATATTTGAGATTGAAATATAAATATCTAGTTATACTGATGTTTCAATATTTTTTGAATACATCATTTTTAATGAATAATTAAAAATACTAAATTTTAGGTCAAAAATGTTTTTTCATCTAATTGACATAAAAGATTAAATATTAATTTGAATTAGTTATAAATTTTGACTAGATCATATATTTGTAAAATAATACAATTTAGTTAATTATAATAAATTTTACTTTGAAATTGACTATAAAAGGATATCAAAATTTTGAATTTTTTTCACTTAAAACCTATATTATATCCCCATATATAGGATTAAATATAAATTATTTTCTATCAGTTATATAGTTGTAATTTTAAAAAATCAATTCCATATTTGTAATTAGAATAATTTATAATGTCTAATAATGTAAACATGGTTTTTGACCAAAAATATTAGTGAAGGTAATTAAAATTAATTATAATTATTAAGAAAAAATTAACCTTTACAAAGGATTAAAAAATTATCATAGTGTAAAAATGTCTTATATACTTGTCCAACACCCATTTTCTATATTAATTTCTTCCCTGAACCTTCATTTATTGAAATTTGTTTGTTTTTATGACTTTTTAGGTAAAAATGTTGGTACACATTACTAGTTTCTGAAATATCAAGTGAGTCCTTTTATTCCCCTATAAAAGGACACCACCACTCCCACTTCCTCACACCTCTCAAACCGTATAGGATCAGAAAATATCTAACTAAATAACTTTCCAACATCCCTCAACTAGTAATTAAATCCTACCTTTTGGAATAATTAAATCAAAGGAATCGTTTTGTAATAAACAAAAAATAATTTCGCCATTAAAAGGTAACAAACATTCTCAATATTTTTAATTTTAATTCCATTCTCCACTACATAAACTCTAATTATTTAATGATTTAATAAAAAAATATACTAAATATATTAGTAATATTTTATTCAAATTTTTTGACCTAAACATACACACACATCCATCAAATGGGTAAAAAACATATTATTTATGTCTACAGAAAACTACTGCCTCACGAAACGATGATTGTTCATTTTTCAATAGTGAAAAAATTGCCTATACGAATAGTTTGTAACTATTTTTATTGGTCCCCAAACCATTTTTATATCCAATAACAATTTTTTGGGAATCCTTTGGGTGATTTGTTGTGGGGATAGACATTTCCCAAAAGTTGGGGGAATACCATTGGGATGGATGTACACTAATAGTTTTAAAAACTAATTAGATAGGTCCTTCCCAACGGTTTCCCCAATTAATTGGGATAGTTAAATATAAGGAAAAGTTAATGTAGTGTTTTGATCCCAAATTTTTTGGGTTATATATCAAATACGTCCCCACTATCCTACAGTTACCTTTATGAATATATTTGGATATGTATATAATTTATATATTGGTTTATTTGACAATATTCAACAAAAGAATTCATAAAAACATAGGTTCATATCCCAATGTTGCTAAAAATATTGGTATAAGCCTATCCCAATTTTTTTGAGAACCATTGGGATAGGTCCCACCCTTTACCAATGGGTTTTCAAAACCATTGGGAAATGTGGTCTCATTAAAGGAAAAATCAATGGTTTTGGAAAATCATAGGGATATCCATATGCATTACCAATGGTTTCCCAACACTCTTATGAAAAGTGGTCTCAATGTTGGATTTATCTATAGTTTTGGAAAGCTGTTGGTAAAGCCAGACCCTTTCTGAATGCTTTTTCCGAAACTGTTTGGAAAAGTGGTCTCAAAGTGGGATTTCCCAATGGTTTTCCAAAACCATTAGGAGATGTTGTCTAAAGGTGGTCTTTTTCAATCTGTTTCGAAAACTATTTTCAAAATTGGTTGCAAATTGTTCTTTCCAAATATATTTGGTAAACCGTTGGGAAAGGGGAATTATACCAATAGTATAAGGCCCCAGCCTTAAACATTAAAAAACATTGAATTAAATGAATAATTCCCATTGACGATCATTTCAAGTTTAGAGTTGTAGAGAATTAGATCATAACTATTACATCTCAAAAGATTACAAAGTAGACACTTATACTAAGTTTCCATAAAAGAAAAACTCTTACAAATAAACATGTCTAGTTCCATGTTTTAGATAGCATTAATTTCCCTTGATCCCATCCTTGACACTATTCCACATTAAGTCCTATGAAAAAAATTTCAAAAAAAACATGGGGTGAGCATAAAAAGCTCAGTAAAGGAAACAAAAAGAATGAAAACTGTTAGATTTTCAAAACAACAAATAATCCTTGTATACTTTATCAAAGTAATACTTTTCACCTTTATGAAGTAGTAAAAACTCTTCACTGAATAAAAGATAAATACTTACCCTTTTGTTACCAAAAGACTACCATAAAACCCATATAAAGAACACATAACATGTAAAGGTAACTTGGGACATAAACATACATAAATGGAATAACCATACGGTCGACTTCCACACATATCACTCAATGGAATAGCCATACGACCAACTTCCATACCCAATGAATTTGAGGTTATAAAGTAACCACCCGTCCTGGTATTCACGACACCACCCGTCATATGGTTTATCACGTAACCAACCGTCAAATGTCCATGTACCATTATAAAATCATAAGACATAAAACAAATATAATGGATAGAAAAGATTTCCACACTATGATCACAATATATCACTTAAATATACTGACATAAAAAATCCATTATAAAAACCATTTTCAATACCATGATACATAAAAGAGAATCTGGTATTTATTTCATTTTAAAAACATTACGGCTTGTTGAGGAAGCTAAAGACCAAATAATACTCGCGGCGGCAGAAAAGGTCATTGTCACTGCATATGTTAAAATAAACATTCCTTTTTATTGTTTAGTAAAACGCTTCATAGAAAAGATTCCTTTTGAATAAACGTAAAATTCAAAGGGATTTATACACTGTATAAAAGAAAGTTGTGTATAAAAAAAATATTTCTCAATGAAAGGAGATTGAGATGAAGTCCCTTACCTCTTGTCCGACGTGACTCGATTGCTATTTAATCTCATGAATAATAAACTAGTTTTAATTTATACTTTTTTAAGAACCTTTTTCAAGTTTATTATTTCTTTTATATAACGTATTTCCATGTTATAAACATTATGTAATCATTTAATTTCATAAATTTCGTTTTGTCGACATTTGGTACTTAAGTCAAAAATGGACTTCTTACAATTACATGTTGTTTATTTGGTCAAAGGTTCATTATATCCAGAATGATATTCATGATTTTGATATCATATATATCATATATATCCAGCATATTCATGTATTTATAATAGTACATAGCATTTAGAGGTAAGAAATGAAATGCACCGTTCATGGAGACGGTAAGCCATATGTACAAATGAACACTACATTCATTTATATTCCGTATTCAATGGAGTTAAATAATAATGATATAAGGGTATATTATAATTCCAGTATACCATCATATATAATAACATTATCTACATCCTTTATATGTCCCACATATGGCATTAACGAATCAAATCACTTTGAGGGGGCGGTAGTCCGCAATTCCTAAAATTAAATTATCGTGTTTACCCATAATGGAGACCATAAAGGTATGCCATAAATGAAAAATACAGAAGCTTAAGTAAAACATAAACATATTATATATCATATATAAATATAGTGACATCTTAATGACCACATTTTATGGTGGTAAAATAATATTGAACAATCATCGTTTCAGGAGGCAAAAATTCACCATCCATAGAAAAAGTATGTTCTTTAACCATTAGATGTAGGTGTGTGTAATTGTAGCTATAATCCTTCTTATAAAAACATCCTAGTATATTTAATATACTGGAGTTGTTACAAAATAAATGAATAAAAAGAGTTTACGGTTTTGGAGAAGAAAAATAAAACAAAATAACATTAGAAAAGACTTTAACTTAAAATCGGGTAACTCTCTTTGGTTTGAACCAAAAGGGTTTCTTAAAGAGATTCCTGCCTACGGTAAGTATTCTAGGATGAGGAGAGGGATGTGTAGAGACAAAATGATCAGAGATTTTCCGATCCAAATGCTTTAGATGTGTGGGTAATGAGGTAGAGGTGGGGGCCTTTTATAAGAGGAGAGGAGGGGCACTCATGGAACGGTATAAAATGTTACTTTATTTTCTAATGAGTTTCAGATTTTAATGGTCCCAAAATGATGTATTTCTAGGATAAGGTGATAAGGGTTCTAAATCCACCCATTCAATAGGTTTTTTACATGGTTAGGTCTAAGATTTTATGTTATCTTTCCATTTTATTTAAATTGTTAAATAATGAGGTAATCACTACATCATCATGGTGTCATAAATAATTTAATTTATTTAATGTCTAAAAATTATAAAAAAAGTACTATAATGTAGGAAATCTTTGTATATTTCCAATTAATATTAATTTTAAAATATTGGACTTGTATAACCCCATGTACAAATTTTTTAGTAAAACAATACATGTTTGCGCCATTTTTATTTTAACATTAAATAAAAAGTTATTATTTTTATTTTCCTACAAAAGTGGCTCCATGGGGTCCCCAAGTTGACCCATGGATAGTTTTGGTCGGTCATGACACATCCAATAAGGGTACGACATGTGTCAAGGTAATTTCATATTATTATAACATTATTTTTCCTTAAATTACACTAATTACCTATAATCGTGATTAAAAACTTAAAAGTTACTATTCACCAAAAAATTATTTTAATCTCATTGAACCACATTTTACTTCCTAATGAAAACCATGTATGTTGGATTTTTTAAATTCAAAACACAGAGGTGGTAAAATTTCATTTAAATGAAAAATCAGTTTTTTAAGTACCACTTAGTGGTTTCACTATTCATAAAAAATTGAAGTTTTTCAGAAAAATACCAAAACTTCCCCTTATGATATATTTGATATTCCGAATTCAAAAATGTTTTCTATTTTAAAAAATTCAAAACATATAAGTTACATTAATTAGTTTAATAATTAATTCCCGCTGTCAGAACACATAGCGTGTTTTTATGAAACAATATATATCAAAAGATTGACACTAGTATAAGTCCAATTTCATAATGAAATTAATTCCAACGAACACTATTGGATTAAATGGTAAAAATATATTCTAATTTAACTTTAAAACCAATTAAAAAAATAATCTAATCATACAATGAATTATCTTAAAAATAGGTTTTGAATTAAAATACAACATTTTTCACTATTCATTAAAAATGAACTTTATCAGAAAAATACCCAAAATTTACACAATATAAATTTTGATAACCCGATTCTAAAAAAGAATTTTATTTGGTCCAATATAATGTATAAGAGTGACCAAAAATATATTTAATGATGATTTTCCATCAAAAGGGGATAGTTCGACCTTTTAGTGAATTTTAGAGTATCTATGCCTAAAATTGAAATCTTTTCGTATTTTAAGCCTTAATATTTTATTGGATAAATGTAAAAACATTTAACAAACACATATAATAATATTTTAGTTATTTATATTCATTCCTTCCAATACAACGGCTATGTGTTAACTACCATTTAAAATAATATTATTTTATTACCAGTGTGCAACGTAAGATTTCAAAGAATCTCTTTGTTGCGTATCGGGTACGATATTGAACATAGCAACCCCTTTAATGTAAAATTAATATTTAATTCGCAAATATTAATAAATATGAAAATGATTTATTCTTTATTTACCTGGGATGTTACATCCTTCCCCCTTTTTGGAATTGCGTACTCGCAATTTTATTAACTTATCAAAATAAGTGGGGGTATTTATCCCTTATAGCATTTTCAGATTCCCATGTTGCCTCTTAAACCATATGGTTTTTCCACAAAACCATTACCTGGTGAATTACCTTATTTCGCAACACTTTCTCTCTTCGTTCAAGAATCTGTACTGGTTGTTCTTCATAAGATAGATTCTCTTCGATCTGAACTACCTTTAGGCTCAAAACATGAGATGGATCTGGCATATACTTTCTCAATATCGAAACATGAAAAAAATTGTGTACCTGTGATAAACTCGGAGGTAAAGCCACTCGGTAAGCAACTGATCCAACTCTCTCCATAATTTCATATGGTCTAATGAACCTTGGACTCAGCTTTCCTTTCATACCAAATCGCATCACACTTTTCCATGACAAAACTTTGAGAAAAACATGATCACCTACCTCGAAAGATAGATCCTTCATCCTATTGTCTGCATAACTTTTCTGTTTTCTCTGAGCTGTTCTCATGTGTTTCTGAATCAACTGAACTTTTTATGCCATCTCTTCCACCAATTCTGGTCCCATGAGCTTCCTTTCACCCAATTCATCCCAAAAAGCTGGAGTTCGACACCGCTTCCCATATAATGCCTCAAACGGTGCCATCTGTATACTGGAATGAAAACTGTTATTGTATGAAAATTCAACCAAAGAAAGATGTTGGTCCCAACTTCCCTGAGAATCCATCGAACAAGCACGTAGCATATCCTCCAACGTCTGAATTGTTCGTTCTGATTGCCCATCTGACTGTTGATGAAAATCCGTACTAAAATTTAATTCAGCACCCAACGACTTTTTATGTCCTTTCCAAACGTTAGAAGTAAAACTGGGATCACGATCTGATACAATGGATATGGGAACTCTATGAAACCGGAATATATCTTTAAGATACAATCGAAAAAGTTTTTCTAGAGAGAAAGTATCTTGAATGGGAAGGAAATGAGTAGATTTAGTCAAGCGATCAAAAATAACCCAGATTACATTATTACCTTGAGATGTCTTCAGAAATCCCACAACAAAGTCCATGGATATATTTTCCCATTTCCACTCTGGCACTGGTAAAGGCTGAAGCATCCCTTTTGGTAACTGCCACTCTGTTTTAACCTTTTGAAAATTCAAACACTTCACAGTAAAATCAACAATATCTCTTTTCATTCCATCCCACTAGTAATACTCCTGAAGATATCAATAAATCATAGTACTGCCTGGATGAACAGAAAACGGAGAACTATGAGCTTCACATAACAACTCTCTCTTCAAATGTTAATCACACGGAACACACAATCATTTCCCAAATCTCAAAACACAATCATTATCAATGTTGAATTCAGGCAACTTACCATTCTGAACCAGCTCTACCTTTTTCTGCAACTCACTGTCTTGCTTCTGTGCTTGCTTAATTCTGTCTGATAGAGAAGATTTCACTGATACCTAAAACAAGACAGAAGGACATCCTACACCAACAACTTCTATGACAAATTTCATCAAATCCTTAACCAAAGGATCACGTTCCAAACGCAACATTGTTAATGAAGCATTACTTTTTCGACTCAAAGCATCAACCACTTTATTTTCTTTTCCTGGATGGTAATGAATTGTACAATAATAATCCTTGATTAATTGTAGCCATCTCCTTTGTCTCATGTTAAATTTTTTTTGAGTGAATATATACTTCAAAATTTTGTGATCGGTATATATTTCATACTTTACTCCATGCAAATGATGACTCCAAATTTTTAAAGCAAAAACAAATGAAGCTAATTCCAAATCATGTGTAGGGTAATTTACCTCATGAGTTTTCAACTGTCGTGAAACATAAGCAATTACCTGATCATTCTGCATTAGGACGCAACCAAGTCCTTTAAATGAAGAATCACTGTAGATAACAAACTCCCCATTCCTAGAAGGAAATTCCAAAACAAGAGAATTCACTGATCTTCTTTTCAACTCCTGAAAACAATCATCACATTATTTTGTCCAGATAAACTTAACACCCTTCTGAGTTAGCTTAGTCATTGGACTAGATAACCATGAAATATTTTCAACAATCCTTTGGTAGTAACCTGCCAAAACAAGAAAACTATGGATCTTGGTTACATTTGTGGGTCATGGCCATTCTTCAACAACTTTTGTTTTAGCAGGATCAACAGTTATGCTATTTTTTGAAACAATGTGACCAAGGAAAGAAATTTGTTGTAACAAAAACTAATAGTTGCTGAATTTTCCATACAGTTTCTTTCCTTTTAAGGTTTGAAAATAACCCTTAAATGACTTTCATTCTCCTCTTTACTTTTAGAAAACACCAAAATATCATCAATGAAAAAACCAACAAACTTATCCATGAACTCTTGGAAATTTCTATTCATAAGGTCCATGAATACAGTAGGTGAATTGGTTAACCCAAAAGGCATAAATACAAATTCATAATGGTCATATATATTGTGGAACGCAGTCTTCAGAACGTCTCCTTATTTTACATTCAACTGAAGGTACCCCGACCTCAAGTCAATCTTCGAAAAATACTGAGCTCCCTGGAGCTGATCAAAACAATCATTGATATGAGGAAAAGGATACTTGTTCTTAACAGTAATGTTAATCAAGGATCTATAATCAATGAAAAGTCTCATTGAACCATATTTATTTTTAACAAACAATATAGGAGCACCCCATGGTGATGTGCTAGGTCGAATGAAACCTTTATCTAATAACTCCTACAATTACTTCTTTAACTCTAAAAGTTCAACTTGAGCCATTCGATAAGGGGGTTTTGAAATTGGATTAGAATCAGGAACTAAGTCAACAGTAAATTGAACTTCTCGATCATGAATAATACGAGGCAACTCATCAGGAAAAACATCAATATACTCATTTACCACTGGCACATCATTAATCTGAACAGTTCCTTTATTTTCAACAACATGTGCAAGGTAACATTAATTTCCATCTTTTACTAGTTTCTAAACTTCATGATATGTTATGAAAAGCAAGGGTTCATTCTTGTACACAAACTGAAAAGATTTCTGAAAAGAAACCATTTTAGCTCTGCATTCAATCTTAGCATGATAAACATAATTCCAATCCATGACCAAAATAACATCAAACTCTACTAGAGGCAAAACAATAAGGCTTGCTGGTAGATTCTTTCCGCTCACAAGGATAGGAAGGTTCTTATAATTTCTTTTTGTCTCAACATTCCCTCCAGGTGTTTTTACCATAAGTTCAGGATTCATATCTTGAGATTGAATTTCCAATTTATTAGAAAACTTCTCAGAAATTAAAGAATGTGTAGACCCTGAATCAAAAAACACATTGGCATAATCTGAACAAACAAATAGTGTACCTGATACTAAATCATTCTATGGCCCAACATCTGCTGAATTAGTTGCAAAGGATTTTACCACCCCTTTCTGCTTGTAGTCTGGCTGCTTTCCCTCAATTGAGTTCTTCTTTAGACACTCATTTGCATAATGACCCATTTCATTACACTTAAAACATCTTACCGCTGGCTTTTCATTGCCTTCTTGTTCATCTTCCTTACAGTTACGAGCAATATGACCAGACTTACCACACCGAAAGCACATTCCAGACTTGGATAAAAATTCTCCAGGATTCATTTTACCTCACCTCTCATAGGATGGATATTTGGTTTTTTTACCTCCTTGTTTCTTTGATGAATTCTTCCCCTTTGCCTGCCAACTGGACCTCTTATTCTTTTGTTTTTCAAAGATCACCTGATCATCGAAAAACTCCATTTCCACCTTCTTCGCACATCAAACAAGTTTTTCATAACTTTTCAACTCAAGGAAAGCTAAAGCCCTTCGATACCTTGGCTTTAACCATGAGTAAAAATGGTTGATTTTACTATCAATATCTCGTATGATATTTGGAGCATACCTTGCCAGTCGAGTGAAATTTTCTTCATAAGATGCCACTAAATCATCCTCCTTACTCAATTCTAGGTATTTTTTTTCCATCCTAAGAAGAACCACCTTAGGAAAATATTTCTCAAGAAACATACCTTTGAATTCGTCCCAGTAGAGATCATAAATCTCATCACTATCTATGATATTTTTCATCATCGACCACCACTGATCCGCTTCACCTTCAAAACAGTAAACATCAAGACTATCCTTTTTATGTTCTGAACACCCCATGACATCCAAAATATACTCCATTTCTTTAATCCACCCTTCATCTAGCATGGGGTCAGATGATCCTCTGAATGATGGGGGATGTTGCCCCATGAAATGTTCCACCACTGACATGTTCCTCTGCTGTTGATCTGGACGATCTCATGCATGGATACCACCACCATTTATAGCCTGAGTCAACTGTTCCATCACTACAACGAACTATTCAGTTACGATTCCGACCATCTCAGGTTGCTGATCTGGAAGGTTGTCTTCCTCATGATGTCTTCCCAATATATCTGCTTTGTTTCCTCTGTGGAAAACCATTCTGAACAAAGAAATATCTTAGGTGAAGCAACATGGTAATCTTTAAATGCTATATCATTTCAATCATACCATATATTAACTTATAATTAAACAATTTTCTAACTCCTATAGTTGTCTAAACCGACCTTTGATACCACCTATAAGGCCTCGACCTTAAGAATTACTTAACATTAAATTAGGTGAATAATTCCCATTGAGGAGATTTTTGGGTTTAGAGTTTTAGAGGATTAGATTGTAACTATTACATATCAAAAGACTAAAAATTAGACACTTCTATTAAGTTTCCATAAAATATAAACTCTTAAAAAGAAACATGTATAGTTCCATGTTTTAGATAGCATGACTTTCCCTTGATCCCATCCTTGACACTATTCCACATTATGTCCTGTGAAAAACATTTCAAAAAAACATGGGGTGAGCATAAAAATCTCATTAAGGGAAACACAAAGAATAAAAATTGTTAGTTTTTCAAAACAAAAAGTAAACCATATATACATTATCAAAGTAATACTTTTCACCTGTATGAAGTAGTAAAAACTCTTCACTGAATAAAAGATCAATACTTACCCTTTTGTAACCAAAAGATTACCATAAAACCCATATAAAGAACACATAATAGATAAAGCTAACTTGGGACATAAACATACTTAAATGGAATAACCATACGGTTGACTTCCACACATATCACTTAATGTAATAGCCATACGGCCGACTTCCATACCCAATTCATTAGAGGTTATAATGTAACCACGTGTCCTGGTATTCACGACACCACCTATCATATGGTTTATCACGTAACCACCAGTCAAATGTCCAAGTACCATAATAAAATCATTAGACATAAAACAAATATAATGGAAAGAAAACATTTCCACACTTTGATCTAAACATATCAGTTAAATATATTGACATAACAAATCCATTATAAAAACCATTTTCAATACCAAGATACATAAAAGAGTATATGGTATTTATTTCATTTTAAAAACATTATGGCTTATTGAGGAAGCCAAAGACCAAATAATACTCGCGGTGGTAGAAAAGGTCGCTGTCACCGCATACATTAAAATAAACATTCCTTTTGGTCGTCTAGTAAAATGCTTCATAGAAAAGATTCCTTTTTAATAGACGTAATAGTCAAATGGGTTTATACATCGTATAAAAGAATGTTGTGTATAAAAAAATGTGCCTCAATGAAAGGAGATTGAGACGAAATCCCTTACCTCATGTCCGACGTGACTTGATTGCTCTTTAATCTCCTGAATAATAAACTAGTGTTAATTTTGACTTTCTTAAGAACCTTTTTCAATTTTATTATTCCTTTCATATAACCTATTTCCATGTTATAAATGTTATGTAATCATTTAATTTCATAACGTTTGTTTTGTCGATATTTGGTACTTACGTCAAAAATGGACTTCTTACAATTACATGTTGTTTATGTGGTCAAACATAGATTATATCCAGAATGATATTCATGATTTGGATATCATATATATCATATATATCCAGCATATACATGTATTTATAATAGTACATAACATTTAGAGGTATGAAATGAAATACACTGTTAATGGAGACGGTAAGCCGTATGTACGCATGACTGCTACTTTCATTTCTATTTCATATTTAATGGAGTGAAATCATAATGATATAAGGGTATATCATTATTCTACTATAAAATCATATATAATAACATTAACTCCATCCTTTATATGTCTCAGATATGGCATTAACGAATCAAATCACTTTGAGGAGGCTGTAGTCCTCACTTCCTAAAATTAAATTATCGTGTTTACCCTTAATGGTAACCATAAAGGTATGCCATAAAAGAAAAATACAGAAGCTTAAGGAAAACATAAAAATATTATATATCATATATAAATATAGTGACATCTTAATGGACACCTTTTAAGGAGTTAAAAGAATATTGAACAATCATCGTTCCATGAGGCAGAAATTCACCATCCACAGAAACAGTATGTTCTTTAACCATTAGATTTAGGTGTGTGTAAGTGTAGCTCGAATCCTTCTTATAAAAAGATCCTAATATATTGAAGATTCTGGATTTATTAAAAAATAAATGAATAAAAAGAGATTAGGGGGTTGGAGACGCAAAATAAAACAAAAGAACATTAGAGAAGACTTTACCTTAAAATCGGGTAACTCCCTTTGGTTTGAACCAAAAGGGTTTCTTGAAGAGCTTCCTGCCTAAGGTAAGGCTTCTAGGATTAGGAGAGGGATGTGGAGAGGCAAAATGATCAGAGCTTGGCTGAGCCAAAGGATTTAGAAGTTTGGGTAAAGAGGTAGAGGTGGGGGCCTTTTATAAGAGGAGAGGATGGGAACTCTTGGAAAGGTATAAAATGTTACTTTATTTTCAAATTATTTTAGGATTTTAATGGTCCCACAATGATTTTTTTCCAGAATAAGGTGATAAGGGTTCAAAATCCACCCATCCAATAGGTTTTGGACATGTGTAGGTCTTAGATATTACATTATCTTTTCATTTTATTTAGATCTTTAAATAATGAGGTAATTGCTGCATCATCATGGTGTCATAAATAATTTAATTTATTTAATGTCTAAAAATTATAAAACAAATACTATGATGTAGGAAATCTTTTTACCTTTCCAATTACTATTTATAGTCAAAACACTGATTTGTATAACCCCATGTGAAAATTGTTTTAGTAAAACAATACATGTTTGTGATATTTCTATTTTAACTTTAAATAAATAGTTATTATTGTCATTTTCCTACCAAAGTGGCTCCATGGGGTCCCCAAGTTGACCCATGTATTGTTTTGGTTGTCCATGACATTTACAATAAGGGTAGGTCATGTGTCAAGGTAATTTCATATTATTATAACATTATTTTTTCCTTAAATTACACTAATTACCTGTAATCACGATTAAAAACTTAAAAGTTACAATTCATCAAAAAATTATTTTAATCCCATTGAACCATATTTTACTTCCTAATTAAAACCATTTATGTCTGATTTTTGAAATTCAAAACACAAAGGAGGTAAAATTTCATTTAAATGAAAAATCAGTTTTTTAAGTACCACTTAGTGGTTTCACTATTCATAAAAAAATGAATTTTTTCAGAAAAATACCAAAAATTCACCATAAGATATATTTGATATTACGAATTCAAAAATGATGTCTATTTAAAAAAAATCAAAACATATAAGTTACATTAATTAATTTAATAATTAATTCCCGCTGTCAGAACAAATAGCGAGTTTTATGAAACAATATATATCAAAAGATTGATACTAGTTTAAGTCCAATTTAAAAGTGAAATTAATTCCAATGACAACTATTGAATTAAATGGTAAAAATATATTCTAATTGAACATGAAAACCAATTCAAAATATAATATAATCATATAATAAATTAGATAAAAAGAGGTTTTGAATTAAAATACAACATTTTTCACTATTCATTAAAAAAATGAAATTTATCAGAAAAATACCAAAAATTTACACAAAGTAAATTTTGATGTCCCGATTCTAAAAAAAATTATTTGGTCCAATAGTATTTATAACAGTGACCAAAACTATATTTAATGACGGTTCTCCATCAAAAGGGGATAGTTCGACCTTTTAGTGAATATTAGAGTATCTATGCCTAAAATTGAATTCTTTTCGTATTTTAAGCCTTAATATTGTATTGGATAAATGTAAAAACATTTAAAAAACATATATAATAATATTTTAGTTATTTATATTCATTCCTTCCAATACAACGGCTACGTGTTAACTACCATTTAAAATAATATTATTTTATTAGTAATGTGCAACGTAAGATTTCAAAGAATCTCTTTATTGCGTATCGAGTACGATATTGAACATATCAACCCATTTAAAGTAAAATAAATATTTAATTCGCAAATATTAATAAATATGAAAATACTTTATTCTTTATTTACTTGGGATGTTTCAAATATTTTTTACAAAATGTTTGTATAGGTGGGTTGGTATAGGTATGATTTCTATTAGTTTTTTCTTTACGACCACTCATAGTGTCCATTATGATATAAAAACTATATATATGTGTGTGTGTTATATATGATATTTATTATGTAATTATTTTTTAAAATTATTTTAGAATACATACCCTTATGCATTCTTTCTTGTATGAAAACAATAATTTTGATTGTGGAATAGTGGAATTATGCCCCTAAAAACAATGTGACTCATTCATGACAAACATTAAATGTATAAAGGATAGTCCTAATAATCCTATGAAACATATATACCATATATATGATACTGGAATTATAATATACACATGTATCATTTACTTTTTATTATTTTAATATGAATAAGAAATGAATATAGCATTCATGTGTATATACGACCTACTATATCCATGAACAGTGCACATAATTTCTTTTCAGAAAAATTTATAGATTATTATAAATACATATTTAATGAATATAGAATCTAATTAAGTCTTGTTTTAAATTATTTTTTTGAAACCATATTATAAGTAATAGGAACAAAAAAACATGTCAAAACATACTTTAGAATGTATGGAAATTAACACCCTAAACAGTCAAAATAATGAATGCTTTTAAAAAAATAGTTTCTAAGGTATTGTAAGAAGTTAATATATGATATTATAAATGGGAGTATGTCTTTGGTATAATTCATTAATATATTTTAACCCACTATACTAGAGGATAAATACCACACACAAAAAGAAGATTATGGTAATGGAACTTTGTCTCAATTAACATTCCAGTAACACTTATTTTTTTATTATGCACCAATTCTCCTTATTTGGTGTAGATAATGCATTTTTATTGTAATAAAATGAGTCCCATTATTATCATGATATTATATATTTTATCTAATTTCATTCCTTTCTAAATATTATGATTTAAATTTCTCAAAGTGGTATGGGACACTTTGGAATGTTTAAAGATTATTTTCCTCAATAATGATATTAATAATTATCTTTGCTATCTCACATCGTTTGGTGATTGTTAACATTTAATTGAAACAATAAATTTATAGTAATTATTTTCATTGTAAATTTACTTTAAGATAAAAATTATCATACATTGGATATTAGTATTTCCAAAAAAATTTATCATTTTTATATACAGTGTTCACTTTGACAGTTATTCGATTAACCAAGGAATTAATGATAAAACTGAATTCTTTATTCAATATGGTTATTTGATAATGAATATTATTTATTTTGATTATTATATTTGAGGAATTATTTGGACTGGTAATGATGGGTGGATCTTAGACTTTATATAGCTCCTTGATTCATCGTTAGGTTTTCAAGAGACAAATAAGTTGGAAAAATTAAAAGGGTTCCAATTAATTGTTTTAACCATCTTATAAAAGGACATGATGATATATATGTCCATGAGAATTATAAATGAACTACATTAATAAATCACTTACCTAATTTTGTTTTAATTATTATTCATCCTGGCTATTTTTCATTTACTTATCTCTGGATCCATTTCAGTTTAGTTTATTTAAAAAATGGTATGTGTTTTAGTTTCTTACCATTCAATTTTAATTTTTCCTTATCTAGCTATTAGAATTGAATGTGTTGTCATTTAATTACCTTACTATATTAATTTATTCTAATTGATTCTTATTTATTCTGATTTATATATCCTTACTAATCATTTGAGCTCACCATTATTATGTTTCAATTATGCAGGTAGTGAACAAGAAATATTTGAAAAAGATAACAAGGATTCGGTTTATATCATATTATTCTGTATCTTTCTTGTAATTTTTATTTCCCAATGCATTGTGGGTATCATGTATGAAATATGGCTTTCCAATACTACTAAACTAATCATTCCTTTGGGATTCGATTCCTTGTAATCATGCCAATGTAAAAATAATAATATACCGGCTATAGGCTTTTGGGGTGAGTGTGTTAGAGTTGGTATCATCAGAATATAAGAAATAACCATGGAAACTAGATTTAGAAAACATAGATTGTAATGAAAAAATATAAAATAGACATTGAGGATAATTATACAAAAGCATACTAGAATTTCATTATCCTAGTGATTATGTGGTAATTCCTAACAATACATCCCTATCTAGATACTACAAGTGGATGAGGTTCTATAAGAGACATATCAAGGAGTAACAACTCCAACAAGGTGTTTTGGGCCTGTCACGGGGTAACCTAGTACATGAAAATTACTCTTAATGCGCACATGTTTTGATACTCCTGGTGGATATGCTTAGTATTATTTACATTTTTATTACCTACCCTTATAATCTAATTAAAATTAATGATTCACCCAAAGTAACCATGTATTATGATTCTAGGATTTAGGTTTCATATGTTAATGGTATGTGCTATTCCATATTTTGATTTATACAATGTTCATAACATTAATTGCTAATATAATTGATGTCATGGTTTAGAAATGACACCTTGAAGGGAGAATGGTATTAGTAATCATGGAAAATATAGAGATTTTCCCAATGAGGAAACATATACATTTGGTAATTTAATAGATAAAGTCATGGAAAAAATAGGTAAAATTAATCAGGTTATAATAAATAACCTTACTCAAATAGAATAACCTATTCCATGGAGATATTCTCTGATACTGGTCAACTTATGAGGCATAATCCCCTTTGTTCAGTAAGACATCTAGTCTAATTGTATCTAATCAATGGATAATATATCATGAGAAGATATATATGGATTTGGAATGCAGTCAAAAGATAAATCATATCCTTATGGTCTATTGTCTCTAAGGTGATTATAATGAGTTGCGGTATCTAATCCGAAAATAGAAGGGAGGATGAAGAAATTGAACTCAAGGAATAGTGGAATTTTAAGGAGGAATTATTCGACAAATACTACCCTTGTGATAAAAAAATTGAGATGAAGATAGAGTTTATTAATATAAAGTAAAAGTAATAGAGATTGGTGCGAATTATGAAGCTACCATTTCATGATTATCAAGGTATTCTATAGATTACATACGAAACATAGAGTGCAAGATTGGACACTTATTAGAATGTCTTAATCAAGATTATTGAAGGGTGTTGGTTTCTCAATATTTCTCATCATATGAAGAGATAGTTTATTGTTCTATCAGGAGAGAAAAAGAATTGGATGAGGGAAACCTATAGAAGAATAACTAGTTTGAATACCATAAAAAAGGAAATGATTTAACGAATATAAAAGGAATAGTGTATTTTATAACTTGTGATAAATGTGGAATGAATAACCCTGGTAAATGCATAAAATGAGTGGGAGTTTTCTATTTGTGTGAATAAAATGGTCCCCAGGAAAAGGAATTAAATGGAATGAAGGAAAACACTGGTATTCAATGTTATATGGGTAAGGATATTAGTCACTATGTAAATGAATGTCCTAAGCGTCATGGTAATATACCTCTAATGAAGATAAGGGATCAAGGTCATGAATATGTTATTGACACAACTGAAGTAGAATGATTAATTTACTTCTATATTTGGATATAATAAATATATTGTAAATTTATTTCATTGATGATGTTACCTTCATTTAAATTATGTAATATATTGGGATTATACATTAGTACTTTTTCAAAAAAAATATTTGAGATCACATGATGAATGGTACCTTGAAATGTTTTTCAGTAGAAATTTAAAATAATCATAAAACACAGGTTCTTAGGAAACAAAACACATAATATGTTCATGGTATTGAGATATTAATGAATAAATGTTATATTTGGATAAGTGTTGAATAACTTGGAACTGATTAATGACTTATCGTCATGTGGTCTATGATATCATTGATTAAATTTACAGAAATTTAAGATATAAATAATATATCTAATAACATGTGTTTTACAAAAGGAAAAATGAAGAATATATGTTTTCAATAATGTCTTATGGTGATTTTAGTCGTTACCATATTTTAAGTGGATGCATGATGTAGTTATTAAAATATTTGGAATGTGAAAATTTAGAGCTACTTCATGTGGATGGAAGGACACATATAGGATCATTTTAAAAATTATATGGCCATTGATTTCAATGTGTGGGAAGGTAATATCTTGGAAATGTTAACCATTTATAAAATTGTTTATGTCGATCATTGGATGACACTATACTGGATAATGTATTAATTTCACACATGATGCATCCTGTGCTAAGAGATAAATTATAAATAGTTTTAGGTGTAATAAAATAAAAAGATTATGTTTATAGAAATGTATATTTACTTATATGCATAGAGAGTGATTAAATTTCTATAAAAGGAATTGAAACGAAAGTAGTGTCCTATTATCATCATTTTTATAATATAAATGACCTTTATTCACACCTATGGCTAATGGGTTTGTGGCCAACAACATTAATGTGAACATGTTCTCTATCACTCACCATCATAACATGATTTCTATATTTTTCTACTGTATCCATGTTCCCATTTAAAACCTATTTTCTCTTACTAGGGAAACTAATTAAGTGATTTTGGTACATTCCTTTATCTATTACTAACAAGATCTAACATTAACCATTTTAAGATGTGGGTATTTTAAAAATATTTTATTTTCAATCGGAATATCACTGTGATCATGTTTAAATTTTCAGGACATAATTTAATTAATTTTGGGAGAATGTAACACCCCAAAATTCTAAAGTAAGAACCTTATATTTAGTAGTGTTTATGACACACAAGGCCATGTTTAAAAAAAGTATATATTAACCTAATAAATTAAAATATAAACTAAATATGATATATTCTATAGCTTATAATGAACAGAACAAAAATTTATCTTGCATCTCATGAAATATCGACCATCCTTGATAGCTTGTGTAACATACAAGACCGACTTTCACCAAATAACGATGTATTATTAAAATATTTTTATTTGAAATAATATTATATAACATGGATGTTATATTGTTGGATATGAATAGTATTAACTAACTTTTGAAAATATATAGTTTATATAAATATAAAATTAATTCACTAGTTACTAATATATGATAAATGAAAATAATAACCAATTCGATTTCAAAAGAAATATTATTATTTTTACGCTTCTAAAGTAGTTTTGTATTAATAAATATAATCAAATATAATTAGGAAATTATTTTAATAAAATTTATATGTAATATATTCAATTAAATATTTTTTATATTCATTCATTAGTTTTGATAGTCCTAAGATAAGAACAAACCCAATTTAACACATAAAAAATATATTTTGATAAAGGCAATTTTAACGCCTTTTAATGGTATACACTTTTTAAATATGAATTATTCCACATTAATTTTTTTAATATGTATAAATAAACATAATACTAGAAATCTAAATATAAAAATTATGTTATGGTGAATTTTGGATAATTTTCAAAAACACGTCATTTTTAATGAATACTAAGAAATACTGAATTTCAGTACAGAACTATTTTTCCATCAAATTTATTTTTACGGGTAAATAATATTTTTAATTAGTTATAATGTTTAATTAAGTGTTAATTTTATTAATTAATCCAATTTAGTTCACTGGAATAAATTTCACTTCGAAATTCTGTATAAGAACTTATCAAACTTTTGAATGTTTTACCTTTAAAACACATTTTGTCATCCCATATATAGGAATAAATTTAAATAAAATTCTGGAACATCTGTGATTTTAATTTGAAAAAATAGATTACATATTTGGAATCATCAAATTTTTTAACATATTATAAGGTCAAATTATTTCTTGACCAAAAATAATCGTGAAGGTAAATAAAAATAATTACCATTATTAGGGAAAAATTAAACATAACAACGAACTAAACATTTATCTTAGGGGCCCAAATGACTAATAAACTTCTCCAAGACCTATTTTATATCCACGTTTGTACATTAAACTTCCTTTATTTAGTTATATTGGTTTTAGTTGACATGTTTCAGGTAAAAACAAGGGTACGACAAACTAGTATTCTAAACACCAAGTGACTGCTTTTCCACCCCCAAAAAAGAAAACCACCTATCTTACTTCCTCACACCTCTAAAACCCCTAAGGACTGGATAGGTTCAGCACAAATAGCATCCCAAAATCTATATCATTATCCTCAAATCACCCATTTGGGTAGGAATCAATCTTCTTAATTGTGTTGGTACAAATAAAAATTAGTTACTGAATTAAGAGGTAAAAACATCCTCATGGTTTTTAATTTCATTTCCATTATCCACCCCCTCAAATATCCTTATTTAATGATTTTGTAAAAACACACAAATAATAAATATACTATTATCTTGTTATTATAAGGGTTCAACCTACAGTCACACACACTTCCATCTAATTGGTAACGAACATGATGTTTCTATATAAGGTGAACTACTGTCTCACGAAATGATGATTGTTCATTTTTCATTTACCACCTCTCACAATGGCCATTAGGATAAAAACACTGTTTATATTTTTATATATGATATTTATTATTTCTTTATTCATATTTAATTATTTTATAACCCATACCATTATAATTTACATCTTTTATAAATATGATAATTTCATTTGAGGAAGTGTGGACTACAACCCATTCAATGTGATGGGACACGTCCATGCCATACATATAATGTATAATAGATTGTATTTATAAACCTATGAAACACATATAACATAGATATGATACTGGAATTAATATATATATATACACACACACACATACACACAAACAGAAACACAAAAAAACACACACACACACACACATATATCTCTCTCTCTGTGTGTGTGTTAATCTTTTTTTTTCATTATTTTAATATGACATAGAAATGAACGTAGCGTTCTTCCATACAAACGACTTACGATCTCTATAAATGGATCACTTGATTTCTTATCTAAAAAATTTATATATTATTCTATATATATATGTAATAACTATATAAAATAAGTAATTCTTTTTTTAATTATGTAGATTATGAAATAATGATTCATGAATAGGAATAACAAATAACAAGTCACAAAATTAGTGAGAAAAGTAGGAAATTAACACACAAAATAGTATAAATAATTAAATATTATTAACAAAAAGGTAATGGGATATTGAATGATGTATATATATGATATTATAAATAGTATTATGGTTCTTTAATAACATACTGACATATTTTAAACCAATATATATATATATATGACGTTAAATACAACTCAATAAACATTAATGTTGAGGTAAGGGAATTTTGCCGCAATTTACATTCCATTGAGACTTATTTGTTATTATGACCCAATTCAACATTATTTGGTGTATATACTACATTTTCATTTTATATATTGAATCCAAATATTCTTGGGGTATTACAGGTCTCCTTTAATGTCATAACATTTTGAAGATTATCATTCAATTGTTTTAAAGTTGTATGAGGGACTTGGGAATGTTTAATGAATACTCTCCACTAGAATTTTGTAAATGATCATATTTTCAATATCACATCATTTTGTGATTGTTAACTACCTCTTGAAACTACAAATTTATTTTAATTATTTTTATTGTAAATTTTCGTTCATATCCATGTTATCATAATATATATATAATTATTCCTAAAAACATATATGATTTTTACATATTGTGTTCACTTTGACTATTCTTTGACTAACTAAGGAATTATGGATAAAACTTTCATAAACCAAGTTGACCTACCATCCAACCCAATGCTCGAACCAGTTCACGATAAGGCCCGAAGGTTGTTCCCAACCCCCATGAGCTATCAGAAGTTCTTGAGTTTCAAAAAAAAACAATAGGGAATGATTAACTAGAATTTACCACATTCAAATTACCAGTAAAAATAAAAAATTCGGATCTAAAAATTCAACCAAACATGCCCTTAACAATTACCAGATATTATGTTTTCAAAACTAAAACAACCCAAAAAGGGACATAGACCTAATGGGATAACAATGACATCACCCCAAACCTATGTGAAAATGGAGGATCATATCCTCAAGCCATGGCCTCCAAGATCATTCCAAGAGCCACTAGAAACCCATCCTTCCAACACTAATCATCTTCCCCTAACCTAAAACAAATGGAAAACTAGGTCTGTATAGACCCAAAGGATTGTGAAGAGTGTGATACAAAGAATAATTGGATGAAACCTCGATAATAGATTCGATGCTATAAATATTAATCGAAAAATAAATATAAAATCATTATTAAATAGAGAAAATTCTTGAACAATTTAAGGGAAAATAGTTTTAATGAAATAACTTTTATAGTAGGGAAAATTAATTAAAAACACCTTTACCTTTGAAGTAACCCTCAAATTCCCCGCCGTATGTCGGTGGTGAGTGAAACAGAGTCAAAGAGAACTATACATGGAAGAGGACCTTGTGTTCTAGCAAGTAAATGGGACCCTATAAACTCACATATCCATGTAAAGTGGTATAGAAACCATAAAAAACTACGTTCTCTATTATGAGAAAATAGGGGGAATCATATCCCAAGGCCTAGTGGTCTCCAACCATATAACATGTTTATTTATTATTGTCATCATCAATATTTATATGTGAAACAGAGTACGTGCCACTCCTAAATCAATAGGACACTAGTTCAAGTCCTCCCACCTAGCTACTAGGGCTTCCCATAGTGATCAACAATTTCACATTTCACATATGACATCACTTTCATATAGAAAAATACAAATAAGGAACTACACACATACTTGCCAAGGTCATCATTTGTATAACCAAAAATCATTTTTTAAACAAAACACACACCAAAACACTCTCCATCTATGTTAGGAATCAGATAAAAATGTAATTATTCATTTACAGAATTAATAAAACATTCCAAATGGGGAACATAATGTATTATATCATGAATATAGCCATTTTACATGTATAGTCCAATTTTTAAAATCAATTACATATCAATTGTGAAAAAAAAACATTCACACGACATTAATAAATCATAAAACATGCTTAAGTCCACAATAAAAACAAACAAACACTACACATGATCAAGTCACTATTTACACTCCCACATCATATTTAAAAACCAAATGCGCTCCAACATAATCCTAAAATATGATCCTCACTGTATAAATAATTTTATAAAACCCTTAAAATAATAATACAATACTTTCACGATGCACAATGGGGTTTTTCACCAAGAATACAATGTATTTCACTTGAAAAGGAAAATTTGAAGCCCAGAACACTACCCATCATTTTGAGAAAAACATTCTAACAAATTATATAATTCAACAATCCAACTAAAATTTCTATAAAACAATTACAATGATTATAAAATGGATTTGAACCCAAATACCCTCTCAAAATTACTTTTTTTAATTAATGTCACAACAACACCATTCCAAAAATAATGTGAAACCCTAATAAAATTTAATAATCCAATTTCACAATGTATAAAAACACTCACAAGTGACATAACATGGGTTTACACTAAAAGACAACCCATTTTACATAAACATGCCACTTTAAAATCATACACAAATTAATTACTACAAAAAATCACATTCACTCCACACATAATTAACAAGGAACATGATAAAATACTCATGCCAAAAGAAACTCATCACATAATGTTTATTTATAGAACCACCTACCTTAGACCATGAATATTTTGGGAAAATTGTGTGAAATCCATCCTGACCTCATCCACACCTAGAAAAAACCATATCAAGAACTGTTTTAACCATAAACAACATGATTAACCCCTAAATAATAATATTCAACCCTAGATATAACATCATTCCCACTAGAAATCTAAAACCAAAATGAACATGAACCAAAACCCAAGGAAAAGAGGAGGGGTTTTACAATAAGGATAGGGCATGGTAGCACTTTAGGGGATCATCTAGGGGTTACGTTCACTATAGGATGACTGATTAATTGGGGGAAATGAAAATGTGCACATAGGGAGGTAGGGCACTAGAATAATGTGACAGCTGGAGGAGCACACCAAAATTGGGTCGCGACCAGTTTGGGAGGTCGCACCAAAGGGTCATTGTGCTGGATATAGGCTGGCCAGGAGGGTGGAATGCATAGCTTGGATGAATATGGGTGTGGGTAACGATGTATAGAATATGTGGGAAGGGTATGGAAATGCGATGAGAGCAGAAGGAGAGGTTGATAAAGACGTAAAGTAAAGAAAAACTGGAAAAAATAGAACCTAAAAACCATACCCAAAATCAATATTAATAAATCATTGAAAAGAATAATAATAATAATATTATTATTATTATTATTAACATTAATATAATTTTTTAAAAAAAACATAATAATAATTAATATTTCAATAATGTTAATAATAATACCAATATTAATAATAATAATAATAATAATAGTATTCTCAAAAAATATTATTATTATTATAAATAAAACAATTCATTAAATTTTTAATCTACTAGTTTTCCATATTTTACTTTATTCTCATTTTAATGCATTATTTTTTTTAAAGTGAGTAACCATGTGGTTACCCAACATGCCACAAGGAATTGTGTGAAATATTTGTAGTGGCTTTTCCCCAATATCGATGCCACCGCATGGGTACCCAGGATGACTACATAGATTTGGATAAGCGTGAAGTGTCCATGCACTAGACTAAAACCCACAATTTTCCAATCATCAATAATTTAAACCAAGGCCCAAACCCAAACTTCGATAAAGTTACCCCAAACCATCAAAACCTTCACACCCGGTTCCTGAGTAAAACAACCGAGACCCGACGCAGATCAGGACGAAGGCTAAATTAAAACAAATATGGGGAAATTATTCCCACTATAAAGCTTTACACCCCTAGAATTAAAACCTAATATTTTCTAGAAAATAAAATAGTTACACCTTCTAAACTCAAAGAGGTTCCTAACAAACAACACAATAGTGAAGTAAGAACATTATTAACATGGATAAATGATTTGCAACATAAACCAGAGAGAACTAAAATGGAATCCACGCCAAGTGAATCCCTCCCCAAATATTCATGACACCGAAAATTGATAATAAAAATGTATAATCTTTTTCAAATCACCATTCAATATCCCAAGACAAACCACCTTATACATTCCCGAAGGAGCTCATGCATTATACCAGAAACAAACAATGAACTCAACGAGGTTACCACAACCATACTCATCCACACCATTGGCTGCACTCCAACACCATAAATTACTAAAGAGAGGGCCATAGGGTTAGTTAGCTATGAATGAGACAACCAGAAGCCAAACCGACACCTGGGATGAAACTGTATTATTGTTATAGGGAGGCCTATGTGGACTCTGAACCACTACAAAAAGGCTAACATTGATTTAATTCTAGGTAATTTCAATGAGACCCATAGTGGGTATCCCCAAAATAATGACAAACTAACATAACATACGAGGATGGATTGACAAATAAATCCAAAAACAGGCTAATTTTGGAGCTTCCCACACAACAAAATAACCCAACGACAAATAGGGCCCTCATGATCCCCCCATCCAATGTGACCTTTTAGAATGGAGCAGATACACAGAACGTTTAAAAAATCTCAACTCCCCTAATATAAGACATGAACTGGAATGAGGTCCCTTACAACCCTAGGGGTTTCTGTATACATGCTAGCTACAGTTCAAGACCTATTATAGGAGCTCTAATGATTGACTCATCTAATATCTCGTAATCAAGCACTAAGAACTCTTGATTAAAACCCCTTATTCTAGTTCCCCGAGCAACCACACCATGATCCAATAACACCAACAGAACAAAACACACCCTGCAACCCACTTTCCCTCAACATGAAACTTCATCATGATAGAGACTTAGAACATATCTCTACGTCATCCCTTTCTACATTAAATGATTAAAATAAAAGGGAAGGGCACATAAAAAGTGATTTCACCTGAAATAGAAAAACTCAGAAATACTTAAAGGAAACCCCTGATATTAGTAAAATATTGATTCTCTAAGAGTCCCATAACATTCACCAATTCATTTGGGTAAACACAAAACATTACAGAATTCCACCGAACAGGACCTTTGCAGCCTAAGGTCCCAAGATGGACCTTCATACCAATTGATGCCAAACATCACATTTGTCCATAAAAAGACTCAAAGATAACAAAATGTTCTTAAACTCCTCCTATATCATCTCCATTCTCGTTATAGGATTCACCTATATAAATGGGAGCATGGGTATACTTAACAGTAAACTCAAGAATAATGTTCTTACATTGATAAACAAGAGGATATACCAATGAAGAATAACCTATGGACACACTTCAGTTGTACAATTACACTTGGGGGGGGGGGCTTACACTAGATAGTGAGGAAAAATACCATGGAACCAATCAATATGATCATATTCCAAAACATGACCAAAACCAAAACCAAACAAACCAGGGGAGCCACCACAATGGCTTCCCAAAACACATCTTGAAAGAGACCAAAAAAAATTATTTAAATATAACATAGTGATGATACCCATACCGAAATCATAAATTAGTTAAAGAGGTTTCAAAATCATGATTCCTTTTGAGAAAAATATCAAATCATAATGAATTAAAACAGACAACCACATATCATCCAATTTCAAATTTTTTCCTTTTGTAAAACACTCCTGAAAATAAAACAAGATGGGTGGGTCGTACATTGAGTAATTGTACCTCATGGGTTTCACACATGCATTCTCACATCCAATACTAGGAACTCACCCAATTTTACTAAGATAACCCATCCATGTGGTCATCTCTGAGAATAACCAGGTTTCAAAAAAACCTATCCATTTTCCAAAACATCAATCAACCCACACTTCATCATCATTGAAACACTAGCCACACTACTATGCCCATTTTGCATCATTTAAAAATTTTCCAAAAAATACTTATCCTTCAAAAAAATCATTTTTAACCCTCACACATCAATTTGAAAGCACATAATTTCACATTAATGCACTCCCAGTTTTACATGAAGCTCCATTTATTGAAAACCCATTTACATAAAATAACATTCACTCTTATTTAAACCAAGTTTCATGAAATGCATAAAATGGTCCAAAATCCCACTAATTACCAAATTAAAATCCATATTCAAATACCATGAAAAGGTCTGAATATAATTACACTATTAAATCTATTCTCCAAAAACCAATTTATAACATCAAACCCTCATTCAATAGATTAGATAATCCAATTTAAGTCACTTTTGGTCGCACCAAAACCCTCATTTCCTCCATATGAAAATCATTCCATATTCTATTTTAAATCATGTTTTCCAATTTTTCAAAAAATGTTTTTCAAAAATATTTCTCAAAACCCATGGACGAACAAGGAAATTCCAGAGGAAAATAGTACATATGGTTGTCTCAGACACTTGGTGAGTTTCCAAATGTTGGACACATAACTTTCAATGGGGAGTAACTAGGGTAATGTCTCCAACTCCACATAGATTTCCTTGGACCTGCAATCTCACTGAGAATGTTGACACTACCCCATTTTAATTTCCCAACGTAAATAAAAACCACAAGGGATAAGAGACTCGGATGAAACCTGACATGCCCTGGTAAAATGAGTCATATCCCGAGGTGTGCTGGTTTGGCTCCATAGTCAATCCTAGAACATAATGTTATGAAAATAATAGATTCGGTCAATGAAAACTATTCCCCATGGAACATGACTCATAATAGTGTGAGCTCTACTTCTACAATTTTGTCACAAACCAAATCGGGTTTCCATTGGACCTAGTTCCCAACCTGATCTGTGAATGGTTTTAATGACGTTCTTGATCCCCATAGGTTGGCACATGTTCTCGGGTATCAAATAATACAAGAGGTAAATATTTACAAAAATTTACGACATTTAAATAACCAACAAAAACTAAAAATACAGATATGAAAATTCAACCAAATGTACCCTTAACAATTACCAGATTTCAAGCATACAAAATTAAATCCAACCATTAAGGGAAAATGAAAAAATTGTCAAACCAGGACATCGCCCCAAACCTCCGTACAACAAGTGGTGCAAATCCTCAATATGCCACCACCAAGTCCCACCCAATATCAATTATAAATTTATCCTTATGACCCTAAACATATTTCCTTAACCTAAACTTAATTGACAACAAGGTCTACATACTCCAAAAGTCTATTGTAAAGTGTGATCCAATGCCTAGAAAGATGACAGCCTGATAAAATATTCCATACTATAAATATTAAATGAAAAATAAACTTCAAATTATAATAAATGAATGAAAATTCTCAAATAGCTTAAGGGAAATTAGTTTCAATGAAAACAAATTTTTAAGGTGTAAATATTAAAGGAAAAACACTTTTACCTTTGAAGTTACCCTCAAATGCCCCACTATATGCCGATGGTGAGTGAAACATTTTCAAAGTGAACTAAACATAGAAGAGGAACTATGGGTGATAGCTAGTAAATGGGAACCTAGAATATTGTGTCTTGGTGTAAAGTGACAGAGGAACCAAAAACTACTCTGTTATTGTCTATATGACCCTAGGAGGAATCACATCCCAAGGCATAGAGGTCTATAACCATGTCACATGTTTAGTTAGTGTTGTATTCGTTAATACTGATAAGTAAAATCCATCCAGATCCACTTCTAAACCACTAGAACAGTAGTTCTAGTCTTCCCTCATTGCTACTCGGGTTTCCATTACTACTCAACTTGTTCACATTTCACATATGACATCACTTACACTCTGCACAAGACCAAAAAGGCACTACACACACACACACATCACGGTCAACATTTGTAGACCCAAATCTCTTTTTAAACCCAAACAGACACCAAAACTCTTTCCAACCATGTTTCCCAACACAAACAAATATAATAACTCACTTACCCAATTAATAATACATTCTAAAAGGGGAACACAGAGGATTCTGTCCTGAATATACCAATTCATATGAAAAATCCATTTTTAAAATCAATTTCATATAAAATATCTTTAAAAACTACATTCAAATCATGTTAATAACTCATAAAACATACTTAAGCACACAAGAAATCGAAATAGATTCTACACAAGCTGAAGTAACTATTTACACACCCAAATCATATTTCAAAACCAAATTCACTACAACACATTCTTAAAATATGATCTTCACCACATAAACAAAATTAATGAAACATTTACAAAATTTATAAAACACTTTCATGATATGAAATAGGGATTTTCACCAAGAATACTCCCCATTTCCCATGAAAATTCCAACATGAGGCCAAAAACACAAACCAGCATTTTGAATACCATTGTTGCACAATTTATATAATTTAATAAACCATCTAAAAATTTTATAAAATAATTTCAAGGAGTATCACATGGATTTACACACAAAGAACCACTAAAATCCCAATTTTTTAATTAAACCCACACCTAATAGATACCAAAATAAAATAAACAGCCCCTTTAAATATTAATAAACCAATTTCATATTGTATAAAACACTCCCAAGTGATATAACTAGGGTATACACTAAAAACACCAATCATTTCACATAAACATACAACTATAAAATCAAATTCTCATAAAATTCTACCCGAATTCACATTCCCACTACACAAAATAAACAAAGAACATGATAAAATACTATTTCATGAAAAATAAATTCATAACATAATGTCTATAAATAGAACCACCTACCTCGGACCGATAAGCTTCCTGAAAATGGTGTGAAATCCATCTACACCTCAACCTCACCTCTATAAAACCTAAACAAGGCATTATTTGACCCAAAAATACCAGATCAAGTCCTAAAGAATAATATTCATCCATAAATCAAACACCCTACCCTCTAGAAACCTAAAAACCCAATGAATTTGAACCATAATCCTTAGAGAAGTGAAGGGGTTTACCAAGATGGAGAGGGTGCAGTAGCACAATAGGGGCTTCCCCATTAGGTCTGATCACTGTAGGAGGGCCATACATTTAGGGGAGGGTCCCACTAAAAATGTACATTCTAAGAGGCTGGGTGTCAGAAAACATGATGATAAGAAGTGCGTGATGAAGAGGAGCCACAAACAACATGTGAGATCGCACTAGAGGGTAACTACACGAAAGAGAGGCCAACTATGAGGGTGTAATTTGTTACAAGGATGAAGAGCGGTTATGGATTGATACAAATAGCATGTTGGAAGGGTAGGGAGGCATGATGGGTGATGAAAAAAAAGGAAAAAGAAAAAAGGAAAAAAATGAAACTAAAAAAAATCCTATCCAAATAAAATATTAAAAATTCTATAATGATAATAATATTAAAAACAATATTATTATTAATAACAAGATTAATAATATTTTTTATACAATAATAAGAATAATAATAATAAGTTCAATATTGTTAAAAATAATATAAATATTATTAACCATAAAAATAATAATAACAATATATAATAATAACAATATTATTATTATAAAGTCAATAACTAAAATTTTTAATCTACCCATTTCCTTATTTTATTTTATTCTCATTTTAATGTATTATTTATTTTTTTGATTTTGGGAAACCGCGTGGTTACCCCGCCTGGCTCAAGTGATCGTACAGTGGCTTCTCCCCATTCTAGAAGTGACAGCACGAGTACCCTGGCTAACCACACAGTTTCTGCTAACCATGTGGTGTCTTTGCACCGTCCTAGAACCCAAAATTTTCTAAATTTTAGGAATTTAAACCTGGTTCTATAAATGAAATTTTACAAATATTTCTTGAACCTCAATCACATAACACCTAATTCCCGAGAAAAACAAGAAAGATCTGACCCGGACTGGGACCAAGGATAAATTAAAATAAGGGTGTGACAAAAAATATATTTTTTATTAAATACATATATTTGATATGACATGTTATTTATTTAGATTATTCTATATAAGGAATTCCATTGACTGGTAATTATGGGTGGCCCAAAGAATTATATAGCTCATCGATGCATCGACATGTTCTCATGAGACAAATATGTTGAAAAATTAAATGGGTTTATATATGTAGTTTTAACAATTTTTTAAAATGTATTGACTGTATAGGTTTTCATCTTCTTTATACATGATGTTCATTAATAAATAATTTCCCTAATTTATTTTTAATTATTATTAATCCCTGAGATTTTTTGATGATATATCTATGGATACATCACACTTCATATTATTGGTTAAATCGAATGTGTTTCAGTTTCATACATTTTCAAATTTATTTTTTATTATCTAGATATTTTAATGGCATGTGTTATGAGTTATTTACCTTTCCATATTAATTTATTCGCAATCATTCATTATTATTTCTACTTTACTAACCCTTAATGATCATTTGAGATCACCCTTATTTAGTTTCATTTCTTCAATTTATGAAGAATAAATCTTTGAAAATGTTTTCAAGTATTTATTTTAATTAATTTTATTTTGTTTCATGTTTGTAATTTCTATTTCCCAATGTCTTATGGGTATCATATATGTAATCCATATTTCAAATGCTTATAAAATGATTTTCACTTTGGGATTTTGTTCCTTGTAATACATTTATTGTAATAAAATAATTAATCGGCTCTGAGATTCTGGGGTTGAGGAGTTACATATTTAACAAATTAAGGGTTAACTTTTTAAAAAAAATATCACATTTCCATAAAATAACTTTTCAAAATTTTTATCACCATTCAACAATCCATTTCAATATATAACGAAAAACATATACTGAAGGTACTTATATAATTCATGATTAATATAATATAATATTTTAATTAAAAAACATAAATACACTATTCATCCAAATTAATTCTTAAACCATTACTTAGGATTCCTCAAATTATTCATCAGTACCTATTTACTAGAATATAAAATACGAATCCTTTCTCAAGGTTCTTTAACCACAATAGAATCATTCTTATTATGTTTAATGTTAACAAAATTCGAAGAACATTCCATACCATTCATATGTATTTTGCAGTCCCCTTATCTTCAGTAGTATACCTAATACCCAAACAACTTTGTTGATTCTATTTAGATTTTTAATTGGGAAATAAATGTTCTTAATTATCATACATTTCACAAATGAAACATTCAATTGTTACCATTTTTCTTCTAGTTCGTTAAATTTACTAAACCAGAAGGCATATGGAGATAAACACATATCATAAAGGAAAACAACATAATCCTAAAAAATTTCTTATATGATTTCTAAATCATGACACATAATTCCATAATCTATGAAACCATAGGGTTATCCGAGGTTATTAACAGCCATATTTTATTTAAATTCTTCAAGATCGTTTTTAATTTTTTTTTGAATTCTTAATGCATATCCTCTAAGAGTGTCCAAGAAGATGCGTAGTAAGTCCTGCTGTCATGTACTTGGTTACACTCGAGTCAATCCCAACACACCTTGTTGGAGTTGTTACTCCTAGGTACATATGTTTCATAACTGTGTCCACTTATAGTATCTAGAACTAGATTCATTACTTGGAATCCAGTTTCTTTATCCTTTACCAAAATTACCGAACATTTTCATATAATTTTCCACATACTAAAATATATCCTTAGAGACTTCCATAGAAAAATTCATAGAAATAATCCTAGGTATATCAATAATGTATTCTCATCCGATTTTCCAATATTTAAATAATTTTTTTTCTATTTTTCCAACTATAACAGCACACCCAAAAATTACATATACATTAAATAATAATTGGATAATAATTCACACATGAAAAAAATATACACCAAAAGATCGTATTAGATTATTAACATTTTAATCAAAGAAAAAAATATTCTAACATAGTGAAAGATCATAAATATTTCCAAAAAATTTCTTCCCCTTAGTAATTCAACTTGAAAAATAATATTCACAACCTATGTAAGGGAATCATAAAAAGTGGGTGAACTCAAATGTTTAGTAAGGGAAAACAAAGGAAATATATGATAATAACATGAAAATAAGTGTATGAGAACATTATCATAACATTAAAAGATCATACAGCTCATATCAAATAAGGTAAATACGAGTCATGGAATAAATATTAGTAGTTATTAATATATCAATCGTAATATAATCAAGAACATTATCTATAAAGGCATAATATATTAATAAGACCTAGAATTCTAGAATACACATCAATGTATAACATCATGAAAAAGTATAAGTAGAAATAATTTCACTCATTATATTAAGGACATGAAATAATTCCCTCACATAGAATAATGGTCATGAAATGAGGTTCACGCATAATGTTGTGAACATGAAATCATGTTCACACATAACCCTATGAACATGTAATCCGGTCAACGCATCAACTTATGCATATGAAACCAAGTCCCTGAAAATCATTTTGAACATGTAATCAGGTCAAAACATAACATTATAAAATCATAATAAGTTTTACTCATTAAATTATGAACATGTAATCAGGTTCATGGATATTCTTATGGACATCCAACCCAGTCCATGCATTATATTTTTAACATGTAATCTAATTCACACATAACATTCATACTCATGAGTGATCCATCATTACCCAATGCATTGAACAGAGATATAGGTCTCAAAAATCATATAATATGCATGGAACATTATTATAAACAATCATCCTAACATACACTATGAAATGAAATGGGTATCCTGAACATTCCATTATATCATGACCCACAAAAAGTGCTTGGTATCATAATCACTTTATGAAAGAAGATCCCGTGAGAAGAAGAATGTTTCAAAAGAATATAAACCATTGAAGATAAATTGGTTTAATAAGTATCATTCCATTAGAAATATTATTCCAAAAAGAATACGAATATAACTTTTTAATCCTTTCATAGATGAGCATGAGTAACATTAAGAAATTTCATCATAAATGGAAGTGATTTTTGAAAAATCATTTAATAAAATTTCTTAAAGAAAATATCCTTTCATAGTTGAATTTTTCTTTTTAAAACATAAATAGGTTATAGAACAATATTCTTTTAAAAGGCATAATGATTGTATAAATATGTCTTGAAATATATTTGAAAACATTTCCCTTGAAAAATTATGAAAAAATATTGATTTTTTTAAAATTGTTCCCCTTAACAACATAGAAAATAATACCAAAATTTCTTTGAAATCATTTTTTATATAAATTTAGATTAAAAACATTTAAAAAACATTTATCTTTGAAAACACAATGAAATTTATAATGGAATATTACAAAATTTTATACTATTTATTCAAAAATAGTTTAAAAGATATAAATAAATCCTCGAAACATTTTAAAACCCATTTTATTTTAAAATACATTGAAAAATTAAAAATTAATCATGAAAAAATTATAAGAAAACATGGATTTTAATGAATATATATTTCTGAATGAAGAGAGATGTAAAGTCACACTTTCTTAAAAACACGTTATTAATGATTTTATATACCAAAGAGTGGTAAAATGGAACCAATAGATAAATTTATTTTGGATAACCATAGTATTAGAAATTTGATTATTGTTCCTGAGAGGTGAATCATAATATTTCATCAATGGTAGTGTAATCATAAATAATCCTGATAAATGATGAGATTACATAAATAAACTATTACCACTTTGGTAAGATTGAATCAGAATACAATGGAAATAAAAAAATTTAATGAATCTTAAAATATCATGAAAATAAGTATATTAATAATATAATCCGTCAATTTTAAGTACATAAACACCATAAAAGAATTTTGTTTTCTATCATGGCATGTGTCTCAAATAATGAAAATTGCGACACAATTACATTACTGATTTGGTAACATTTTAAACATAAATACCATCAATGAAAGATCTTAAAATAGATTTTTAAATACTTATACATTTTTGAATAATAATCAATGGAGACATGCATGTTCAGTATACACACTAGCAATAATAAAGAACAGGTGGGCATGGACTCAGTCTCATGAAAAATAAAAGTTAGATGTGAAAACCCTTACTACTAAAGTAACTTTAGAATCATGATCCTCATAAGAGAATAAAATAATTAAAATATTTTAATGTCATTAAATAATTTAAATTAATGATATAATATTTCTTAGGGTAGTATATACACCAAAAAAAATAAGCGAGTGATGAATATGACATGTATCTTATGAAATTAAAAGGTGATGTGAAATCCCCTTACTATTGATCTTGAGTTTCTTTTTTAATGTTCAATGATCCTGTTTAATAAGTATATGTTTATTAAGCAGCTAAAATAGAACCAAATTATTATATTTAATACTACATACGAAAATTTCTTGGATTTATACCTCCGGTTTAGTAATAACTCAATGATTATGTTACGTTTCATGTAACATCAACTTCATTTTTCATATGTGATTTGAATTATTATTATTGATCCTTTTACGTAGACCATGATTTAATTATTTCCATAATTTAGAAAATGGTATTAATATAATATATACTCAGTATATATGTATTTATAATAATCAATATACGATATTTGTATGGAATTGTATACATCGTTCATTGAGACGGTAGGTCGTGCGTACGCGAGAAAGTTTTTTTTCATTTTATTAACATATTAAAAGAAAGAAATTAAATGTCATATATGTATATATAAATATATTATAATTAAATTTGAATAATTATTCTATATATATATATCATATACTTTCACTAAAAAAATCATTAATACATTCCATGTATGGTGTACATGAATCACATCCTTTTGAGGAGTCAATAGTCCACACATCCCAAAATGATGTTTTTATATTTTCAACAAATTGATAGTATAAAGGAATCTATTATAAAATTATTATAGAAGAACAATGAAATAGTAAATATTATATATATATATATATATTATATTAATATATTTTCAATCATAATTTCCAACCATGATTGGTTATAAAGGAAAACCGAACAACATCGATTTGTGGGGGGTACTTATCAATTCGCATAAACGTTATGTTCATTAACTATTAGATTAAAGTGTCTGTAAGTGAAGGTATGACAGTCAGAATGAAAAAATATCATTATATTATTTTATTTTTATTATATAATCATTAAATAATAATATTTAAATTGGTGTCGAATGAAAATAAAAGAAAGAAGCTAGAGGATGAATTATACCTCTTATTCAGGTAACTTCTTTTGGTATTTCCCAAAAGGATTCATTGGAAGGATTTATGACCAAGGTGAGGATTATAGTATGAGTGGAGAGAATTTTAAGATACATTTTTAACATATTAGTCGACCCAAATTGGTCTGAGCGGTGTGAGGAAGTCGGAGTGGTGAGTGCCTTTTATAGTAGAGGGAAAGGACACACTTGTTATTTTTTAAAAGAATTGGTTTTTCCTAAAGTATTACATGATCACCAAGTTTCTAAATAGACCATTATACAACCATAATGTTGTAGTGGATGAAATATGTCCATAAAATTGGTTTTGACAGTGTATATAGGACATTTGTCTCTTTTAGATTAATTTTTTCCCTTGTTATGCTTAATTTTACCTGAAATGCATTATTTAATTTCAATTACTTGCACTAATTTTGTTTTCTGAAATCCTAAATTTAACTTAGTGGAAATTATAAATTATTATGATTCAAATAAGAAATTCATTTTTCAAAATTATAATCACATATGTGGATGAAAATAATTTAAATGTAATACTATAGACAAGACGATAATACAGGTTTTTAAAGTATTAATTTTCAACTGTTTGTTATGATTTTATATTCATTTTAAAATTTAAATTTATTATAATGACCTATATTGGATTAAATGATTAAAATTTATTATAATAAATCGTTAAAAACATTAAAAATATATTTTTACTTTACAATAAATTAGAACAAAAAATGTTTTGAATTAAAATTCTGTATTTAAGAATAATTATAAAAAAATAATACATAACAGAAAAATAACAAAAAATGACCCTAAACAAACTTTTATGTTTCTATTTAAAAAACTGTGTTTATTTTTAATGATTATGTTTATTAATCTTCCAAAATATATTTTTCAAATACATTATCTATTAAAAGGCTGTAAACCTCCTCTTACAAAAATATTAGTTTTTACGTGTAATATTTGGTATGTTCTAATCTTATTCCTATAAATTCAATTGGATGAATATAATTTTTTTTATTAAATAAATAAAATATATATTTAATTTATATCATTCACTAATAATAATTATTTTAACATATTATGATAATTATCCTTTTGCACAGAAAAATTATCTCTTCAAAAATCATTCCCTTTAGATTAATTTGGGTTCAATGTTCATTTTGAACTAAAAGGTAAACAATGAATTCAATTACATATATTATTAAGTTATTTTATCCTATAATTATCGATTTAATATATATTTTATAAATGAATATATTAAATAACAATATTTTTTGTAATATAATGTTTCCTTGTAAAACTCTGTCTTATATATTTTGGAAGCCATAGATGAATGTCCATATTTCATGTAATGTAAAAAAACATAGTGTTCTGGGGATAGAAATAAAAAAATAGTGCTTTAATATAAAACACAATTTTCATTTTATCTTGTAATGAAAAATATAATAAATTTAAATTTTATTTGATAAAATGATTCACAAAAATCTCAGGCAGTTACATGAAACATGCATATTATGCAATGAATCTCCAATGATTCAGTATGTCAACCATGTCCAATGAGCTTATAATTGAATAATGAGATATGTAAATGACGAAAATAATTCCTATATTTCATGATCTCTTTTAAGAAGAGGCATGAGAAGTGAGGTATGAGATATCCAATGCATTATTCATGTGCCATCATGGTGATTTAGAATCATTTGGGACTCATTTAGTCATGATGATTAGTTATATTGAATTCATAGAAATCATGGTGTTTAATATTCATGATTAGTTTCATAAATATATCATCATTTAAAAAACATCTATATCCTTGTCTATTTTTATTAAGAATTATATTATGAGAAATTGTGAGAGTACTATTTCCGAACATCTTATATCTACATTCCACGATGTTACACACCTATGGTGTAAAATAACCTTGATCAATGTGGTGAATAAAAATAAAATACTAAGTAAAAGGGCATGAATAATAATTTCATTTATTAGATCAATATATCCATCCTTACAAGAAGAAGAATATCCAAAGGTAATAAAAGGAAAAAAAGATATCTAGTTTTACATGAATTTGAAATGGAAAATAGATGTTGTACTGGACGAAAAAAAAGAATAAAAATATAGAGGTTAATTTATTATCGAGTATAATCCTTCAATATTTATCAGTTGGGAATTATATTCTTCATGTGGTGGTCAAAGTTTTATACGAATACACGAACCAAGAATATTTTAAATGGATTCCAAATGAATGTTGGATATGTGGGCTTCCAATAGGGAAAGGATTCATACTCTAGACATTGGAGACTACAAAATTACATTTCCATCATGATTTATTTGGTTATAATATAAATTTAATATTTTTCTAGTGTTACGAGTAACATCATTTTCATTTCGTGTGTAGACATGGATTGACTTATTCTCATTTTTAAAAATAAGAGCTTATACATTTTTATAGCTATCATATGTTATGGTAATGAATATATGAATAAAAACAATATTTTTAATTTAAAAAACAAATATTTAAAATAGATAATGATTCAAATTCATTTTACTCATTCCACATCCAACTGTTCCTTTATCTCTATGTTCATGTAAGTGAGATGCATTTGATGAACCACTATAAATATGGTAACATAAATACATTTGAGCATAAAACTCTAAAAGATTCCATTAGTGTCTAGAAGGAATGGCGAGTAAACCCCCATTTAATGGATATAGTGAAAAGGCCATATATATTATAGAATTGTAACACAATGATGTGTGGGTACCTATTGAGGTCGAATCTATAAGTGGATTATCAAAATTTATTAATTTTACCGTTGAATTGAGTAGGTATGCATACCTATACTTGATGAGGGACAATTCATAATCCTATGAGATGTTCATGGTGTTCAATGATTATGTTTATAATAAACATGTTAAGAAGATAATGGTTGTTCTATTGGATCGAGGTGGTAAATATATTACCAATGAATTTATTAACTATTTATGGGTGTATGGGATTTTATCTCTACTCACTGAACCCTATACACCATAGTGAAATGGTGTTATTGAATGTAAGAATGAGACATTACAGAACATGGTAAGGTTGATGATGCGACATTAAACCCATTCAATATCTTTTTTTGGGTATTCCTTACACATGAAAGTATACATACCAAATCAATCACTAACTAAGGAATAAAATTGTAATCCCTTTCAATTATTGAGTAGAAATAAACACATTTTTTACATGTTCATACGTGGGGGTTAGAGGCATTTTTTTATGCTCGCTTATGAAAAAAAATTATTACCCTAGGGAATGAAGTGTATCTTTATATGCTACCTTAAGGAAATTAGTTGATATTACCTTTACGATCCTTTAGATAAAAAGGTTATGGTTTCTCGGAAATCAGTATTCACTGCGAGGGAATAAATCATCAACATGGATAGTGGGAGTAATATTGACTTTGAAAGAGTAGATTCTCAATATAAATAAGAGTTGGTATAAGAAAAAATTACATTAATCCCAATATAATGTGTTTTTCTGGAAACACATGTACTCTGTAAGTTCACAAGATAGTGAAGATTACCGGAAAGATATGATTTTTTTTAAACAAAATGTGGTATCTCATTTGTGGTTCATAATAATGAATCTTTGTCCTACAAGTTTGTAGTAGAGATCTTATAAGAATAATGATGGTATGAATATGTGAATTATAAGATGAATTCCATATATTAGAAAAAAATTGGTTCTGGTCGATCTGACAGCCGATGTAAAGTTCATTGGGTGCAAATTTTTATTCAAGTGAAATATGGAGAAAGATGGTAACATTAGTACATTAAATTACATATTGTTGAAAAAGAATTTAGAATACATCAATTGGAAGACAATGAAGAAACCTTTTGTAACGACCCAAATTTTCATTAATAGAAAATCCTTGTTGATCTAATTAAATGTATCCTTATGTAAAATGTTTATATAAAATGTCAACTTCTTTGGTTTTATGTTATGAATTGTGACTGTTACTTTTATAGTCATAGAACAGTGATGACATGATTAATATAAATATAGGGCTTTAACAAACCCAATTTACTCAGACAAAGAAAGCGATGGCCTCATCCAGTAGAATTTCTCCATACGAAGCCCATTTGTCGGAGCTCGGAAAAGAGGTGGCATCTTTGGGCTTTGCTCTTGACCAAGCCCAAACTGAGCTTTATCATCTCAAGCTGGAAAGAGACCATCTATGGGAAAAGTGGAAGACAATAGATATTACCACTTGAGCAAAGTTATCTGAGCCACCCCAAGAGTCTGTCACCATCGCACACCTTAACCTTAGGTCTTATGTAGCTGTTTTAAGGGGTTATGTATCAAATTTCTAGTAATATGTTCATTTATATTATTTTTTTGTATATAATAATGAATATACCTTCTTGACATTATTGATACATTGTAAATAGTTTTTAATGTACAAATAGTATTTTAGTTATTATTTAATTAATAATTCTATTTTATTAAGGGATTATTGAATTAAATAATAATTTAACGAAATATTATTATTGTTAATATTAAATTAATTTTTATTATATATAAATGATCATATAATTTTATGAATGAAATTGTAATTTTTATTACGGTTTGAAAGCCATTTTTATCAAAACCCGTGAATTTTCGATAAATGTCAGTTTTTATTTTAAAATTGAGAATTAACTTATTTATAAAATTATTTAGATAAAATAAATGTTATTTTTGGAATCAAAAAGTCGAAATTATCCAATGGTGAATTTTTCGAAATTTTCTGAGAGAGTCAAATTTTTGTGTAAAAATTAAATACAGTTTAAATATATAATGTGTTTTATGACATCATAATGACCCAATAGTGATGTAATAAAAATAATATAAGCTTTATGTTCGGAAAATATATGTTTTAACATTAAAATAATGTGATTTTTGGGGTGTTTGAATTACGTTTCAAAGCATTAATGGACCCCTCAAGACATATTAAACACCTTGTCTTTTAATATTGTTTTCCCTGGGAGTGTGACTCACTTCCACATAAGAAACCCTATTAATTTAAAACATTCGGACTTTGGCCATATAAAATATTGTTTTCCTCTTCCCTTTTCCAAAAACCATGGGCAAAAACCATGGTATGGTTTGTGGTTTAGATTTATTTAATATAAGGGGTCCCAAACCTAAATAATAAAGAATTCCCTCATCTTTCCTATATAAACACACCCAAGATCCCACTAACTCCTCACTCAAAGCCTTTTGAGTTCATCCAACCTCTGAATTACTCTATCTAGAATCCTCCCAAGGTGCCTAAATCCCCCAGGAATTTTCTCTCAAGCCTCTCTCAAGCCTTTGGAAGCACACTTCCATGTAAGGGTTTTTTATTCATTTCTAAATTTTGTCCAATTTTCATCATATTGTTATTCCATTTTAATTTCAACTATAAATTATGGGGTATGGTTTCTCACCTCTCCCATAATTCTCTTTTATTGTTTTAATTATGGTAGACCCCTTTCTCTCTCAATAAATGCCTCCGATGTACACCCGTTGCTATGCTGAAATTCCAAAAGGAACATCTCTCTCCTCATTTACATTTATGAAATTCTTTTCTATCATGAATCTAAATTCTAATACAATTTTTTGTACAAGTATATATATGACCCCCTTACTTTAAATTACATGTAAATATGTTGTGGAACCCCTTACCCTCTCATCAACCATTTTTATGAATTCTTATGTCTTGCCTTTACGCGGCCGAAATCGCACCGATTTTCTAAGCCAATGCCATTGTGTAGTGAATACCATTCCAATTTCACCATCAAGGGTATTCCGATTTATGCACATTTAATTATTGATTATAATATTTCATGTATGAATTCCACATTATTTTATCACGGAATAAATGATTATGTTTTATGAATCCATGTTTTATGATCCATGTGGCACACTTATGCATGAAATGAAATGTTTAAGAATGGTGCACCCTTATAGCGCTCCAATGCATTGGGTAATGTATATTATCATGATACATCATGTTAAATGATAGTTGACTCATGCTAACTCAAGGACAATGATGGTTTACTCAGGTTTTATGTGCAATGAGGATTTACTCATGCTCCATATGCAATGTGCCTTGGCTCATGCTAATTCTATGTTAAGTGTTGTTGTCACATTTCCATGTTATGATTATAATGCATTATCACGCCTTTATGTTCATGTTTCTCTTATTCTCTATTGATATGCCTATTTTCTAACATGTATTTTACTCGTCATGTTATTCTATGTGTACTCCCTTACTGGGTTTTATAGCTCGCCCTTTTCTTATGCATGTCCTCAGGTTATCCCATGCAATGCTAAGTATGAGGGAATGTAGTGGTCATGTAAAGGAAGTTTTCCATAAAGATGTTGTATTTCATGTTTAATGTTTTTATGTATTGATACCAATCCCTAAAGACACTAAACCACTCTATCTTTTTTTTATCAAGTGATGTTTTATGTAATAAATCATGTTTATGTTTGTAATAAAATAAGGGTTGTTATAGTTGGTATCAGAGGATATGTTTAGTTATTTTTGGGATTAATATTAGAAAACCCTAGTAAATCATTAGAGATGAGACTAAGTATAATAAAAACATCCCTATGTTTTTTTAAGTACTAAGTAAGTGGTTTATCAGACAAATACATCCCTGTCTAGATACGAGCAGGTCGAGGCGGCTCTAGCACAAATGTATCCTAGGGGTAAAACCCGAAAACATCGCATTGAGCTAGACTCGAATGGAAACTGGTGCACGATAATGGGCCATCATACATTCTTGGTTATGACACTCACGGGGGATATGTTTTGATAAAATTACAATCTTAGTATTAACCCTTATGAAGGGAATTAAAAAAAATTCCCCTAAGAATATATGTTAGAAAGTAGATCATGAAAAGCCTAGATTTAAGCCTGTAGAATCATGAGTTAAAGAAATAAAAGTTTATTTATAAGTCATCAACTTTTGTCGTTGTATTACCCTTTATGTGTTACCCCCTAAATTTCCTTTTATTCCAGCCAGTAGTCGGTAAGAGTAGGACTTGGGATAACAACTTGGTGTGAACATCAGTGTGATGACTGTACTAATGAGATGCCCAATCCAATGGGAGCGGGAATCATGAACTTTGTCACGCTTCGCTCTCAGATAACTCAACTATTGAATAGAAACACGGGTCAAGAGGAATGTTCAACCCCCCTTATAAAGAACAAGTAGCTATCAAGAGCATCATGAGACAAAGGACTCCTACTTTTAGTGGATCATCTGATCCCATGATCGCTGAACAATGAATCAACTCCATTGAAAAGATCTTCTCCATCCTTCAATGTTCCGAAAAAGAGAAGGTTCTCCTGGCTTCATATCATATAGAGGGTGAAGCTGATAAATGGTGGACGTTGATCAAAAATACGAAGCCCGAGGAGGAGATCAAGGTGTTGGAATGGAAGGATTTCCGAAAAAAAATTTGATAAATATTTTCCACGCACCCTCCAGCTTAAGATGGAAAGGGACTTCCTTTCACTAAAGAAAAACGATGAAGAATCTGTTGGAGAGTATGAGGAAAACATCACAAGGCTTTCACGATACGCTTACGGCATTGGCGTTGCCCCCTAATGCAAGGTTGATCGCTTCTTTGGTGGGGTGAATCCTAGTCTGTGGAATGCATTAGCGATCCGTGACTTTGACAGCTATGAGGAAATTTTCTGATGTACCCTCAAGGTCGAAATGGAGATCGGGTAATCACAGTGGTATCATGGGGACAAGAAGAATAAGGTGGAATTCAATGCTGGCGGTTCGATGGATAAATGCAACAGTGATAAGAATATCCACCACCCCACTTTCCAAAAGTGCGGAAATAAGCACCCTGGAAATTTCCTCATGGGGACAACGAAATGCTTTAGGTGTGGAAGAGAAGGGCACCTAACTGTTAACTGTTGGCAAGAAAGACCTGTGGCTGCAACAGAGGAGAGGAATGCTCCGTCCGAACCTCAACGCGTTGTTCATTGCTACAAATGCAATGAACCGGGGCATTTTTCAAATCAGTTCACTAATCCAAGGGTTTTTGGAGGCAACCAACAAGCTCCAAGGCAGCAAGGAAGAGATTTTTCCATCACATCTGCCCAAGTGAACCCCGAGAACAAAGTGGTGATAGGTATGCTAGTTATTCATTAAATAATAGGAAATGTACTTTTTGATTTAGGTTCTACACATTCTTTTATATGTTGAATGTTTAGTATAACAATCCCAGCACCACCACAAATCATGGAAGTGAAGATGTAGGCGAGTACGGAAAATGGAGAAATCATTGCATCCCATTAATATAACTCCTCCCCTATCATAATATATGGATTGAATTTCCTGACGAACCTCGTCATACTCCCTCCAGTGGAATTTGATGCAATTCTTAGCATGAATTGGCTTTCCTTATATAGAGCAAACATAGATTGTTGGGAGAGGTAAAATCACACTCCATATGGAGAATTGACCCCCGATTATTTACAAGTGTAATGAGGAATATGAATCTTATTTAGCTCCATCATCTCAAGCATGGATATTACTGCCCTATGAGCACGCGTATCTGGCTCAGATGATTGAGCCCAAGGAAGAAACCATCCTTGAATAAATGCCTATTGTGAGGGAATTTGCTGAAGTGTTTCTCGAAGAACTGTCTGGTATTCCTACTAGAAGAGATGTTGAATTCTCAATTGAATGTATACTAGGGGCTCTACCAATATCCAAGACTCCATATAGAATGGCTTCAATGGAGCTTGAAGAGCTGAACAAATAACTACAGGAGAATCTAAATAGAGGGTTTATATACCCAAGTGCTTCACCATGGGGGGCACCAGTCCTCTTCATCAAGAAGAAGGATGGGTCAATGCATCCTTGCATTGATTATTGTGAACTTAACAAAATAACGATAAAGAACAAGTATCCTCTGCCAAAGATCGATGACTTGTTTGATCAGCTGTGTGGAGCACAATACTTCTCCAAGGTAGATTTGCGGTCGAGATATTATCAAGTAAGGGCGAAGAAGGAAGATATCTCCAAGACTGCTTTTCATACAAGATACGGGCTCTATGAATTAATCGTAATGCCTTTCGGACTCACTAATGCTCCAACAATCTTCATGGAATTGATGATAGATTATTTAGAGATTACCTTGACAAATTTTTGGTAGTGTTTATAGATGACATTTTAATATACTACAAAACCAAGGAGGATCATGAGGATAATTTAAGAACTATATTAGAGACTTTGTGCAAGAAGAAGCTCTATGAAAATTATAGCAACTGTGAGTTCTGGTTGAAGGAGGTCTCATTCATGGTCCATATCATGACAAGCAATGGGATATCTATAGACCCCTACAAAACAGATGCAATTGAGGGATGGCCAAGGCCAACATCGATAACGGATATCCGTAGCTTCTTGGGGTTAGCTGGATATTATCAACGATTTGTGAGAAATTTCTTCCAATTTTCCAACCCTCTTAACAAGATAACTAGAAAGGGAGTAAAGTTTTCTTGGAGCGATGAATGCGAAGAAAGCTTCAAGGAGTTGGAAATGAGGCTTATCACTGCGCCCATGCTCTCTTTACCCACTACTGGGGAACTTTTTGTGGTATTCAGTGATGCTTCAAAGAAAGGATTAGGCTATGTAATGATGCATAATGATAAAGTGATATCTTATTCCTCAAGGAAGTTGAAAATCCATGAGCATAACTATCCAACGCATGATCTAGAGTTGGCGACTGTGATCTTTGCCTTGAAAATCTGGCGGCATTATCTCTATGGAGAGAAATGTGAGATATATACTGACCACAAGAGTCTTAAATATATATTCACACAGAAAGATCTTAATATGAACCAGAGAAGATGGATAGAGCTCATCAAGGATTATAACTGTTCAATACATTACCACCCTGGGAAAGCAAACAAGGTGGAAGATGACCCAAGTAGAAAGGAGCCATTGATTCTATCAATGATGAGAATTGAGAAGGATCTAATCTTCTTAGACTAGATGAAGATGGACATGGGAATCATAAAGAAGGGAACATCATCAATAGTTTCACAAATTATTGCTCAACCATCTCTTTTGGAAAGGTTAAAGGATGATCAAAATGATGATGTCTGAATTCAGGAAAAAGTGAAAGCTATCAAAAAGGGAAAATCTCGGAGTTTAATGTTAATGAAGAAGGAATTGTGCGATTCCGGAAAAGACTATGTGTTCCATCATGTCCGGCGCTGAAGAAAGAACTTTTGGATGATGCACATAGTTCAAATTTCTCAATTAACCTAGGGAGCACAAAGATGTATTGAGATCTCCGAGAAAACATTTGGTGGGATAATATGAAGAAAGAGATCGCTGAATATACATCAAAGTGCCTGGTGTGCCAGCAAGTGAAGGCAGAGAGGCAGAAGTCTAAGGGGATGATGCAACCATTTCCCATACTAGAATGGAAATGGGAGAACATCACCATGGACATTGTCACTGGACTTCCGAGGACATCCAAAGGCAACAATGTAATCTTGGTTGTGGTGGATCATCTTACAAAAACTGCACACTTAATTGATATTCAAGAGGATTTCTCATTGGATCAACTGGCACAGATATATATCAGGGAAGTGATAAGGAAACATGAAGTTCCACTATCTATTGTGTCTGACCGAGATCCAAGATTCACCTCTATGTTTTGGAAGAGTCTTTAAAATGCTCTGGATACTGAAATGAAGTTTATAACAACCTAACATCCTCAAACTGATGGCCAATACTAGAGGACTATCCAAACACTTGAGGACATGTTGAGAGCATTCTCAATGGAATTTAAAGGAGGATGGGATCAACATCTTCCACTAGTTGAGTTCTTTTATAACAATAGTTTCCACTCGAGCATCCAAATAGAACCATATGATTCCCTGTATAGGAAAAGGTGCAGAACAGTGGCATGTTGGGATGAGGTCAGTGAATGTAAGCTTCTTGGACCATAAATGGTCGAGGAAATGGTGGAGAAGGTTAAAACTATTCAGTAGCATATCAAGGCAGCCCAGAGTCGACAGAAGAGTTATGCAGATAATCGTCGATGAGACCTTGAGTTTAAAGTTGAAAAAATTGTTTTTCTACGCATATCTCCGTGTAAGAAGGTCATGAGGTTTTGAAAGAAAGGGAAGTTAATTCCAAGGTACATCGGCCACTTCGATATTCTTGATCGTGTCGGGGATGTGGCCTATCGACTAGCACTTCCACCTACCATGGCCAAAGTAAATGATGTATTCCATGTATCCCTTTTAAAAAAGTACATACCAGACCCTTCACATGTACTCTCTTATGAGGTGGTACAGTTGGAGGATGATCTTTCTTATGAGGAGCAACCAGTGAAGATCTTAGATCGTAGAGAGAAAGATCTATGAAATTAGAAAATACCCTTCGTCAAGGTGTTGTGGTGAAACCACATGTTTGAAGAAGTAACTTGGGAATCAGAGGAAATTATGAAGGTGAGTTACCCACATCTGTTTTAGTATGGAAAAGTGAAATTTCAACGGAGAAATTTCTTAAGGGGGGAATATTGTAACGACCCAAAGTTTCATTAATGGAAAATCCCTATTGATCTAATTAAATGTCTCCTTATGTGAAATATTTATATAAAATGTCAGCTTCTATGGTTTTATGTTAAGAATTGTGACCGTTTCTTTTATATCCATTGAACATTGATCACATGATTAGTATAAATATAAGGCATTAACAAACCCAATTTACTCAGACAAAGGAAGCGATGGCCTCATCTAGTAGAATTGCTCTATACTAAGCCCATTTGTCGGAGCTCGGAAAATAGGTGGCCTCTTTGGGCTTCGATCTTGACCAAGCCCAAGCTGAGCTTCATCATGTCAAGCTCGAACGAGACCGTCTACAAGAAAAGTGGAAGTTTATAGAGATTACCACTCGGGCAATGTTATCTGAGCCACCCCAAGAGTCTGTCACCATCGCACACCTTACCCTTAGGTCATATGCGGCTGTTTTAAGGGGTTATGTAACAAATCGCTAGTAATATGTTCATGTATATTTTTTTGTATATAATAATGAGTATATCTTCTTGTCATTATTGATACATTGTAAATAGTTTTTAAAGTACAAATAGTGTTTTATGTTATTATTTAATTAAGAATTATATTTTATTAAATTAAGGGATTTTTGAATTAAATAATATTTTAATAATAAAAATAATAATATTATTATTAAATTAATTTTTATTATATGTAAATGATTATATAATTTTATGAATGCAATTGTAATTTTTATTAAGGTTTGAAAGCCATTTTTGTCCAAACCCATGAATTTTTTATATATGTTAGTTTTTTTTAAAAGTGAAAATTAACATATTTAGAAAATTATTTAGATAAAATAAATGTTATTTATAGAATCATGATTTTGAAATTATCCAATGGTGAATTTTTCATAATTTTATGAGACAGTCAACTTTTTGGGTAAATATTAAATACCGTTTAAATATATAATGTGTTTTATGACATCATAATGATCCAATAGTGATGTAATAAAATACAATAAGCTTTATGTTAGGCCAATATATGTTTTACCATTAAAATAATGTGATTTTGGGTTTTTTTTGACTCACTTTTCAAAGCATTAATGGACCCCTCAAGACTTATTAAATATCTTGTCTGTTTAAATTGCTTTCCATGGGAGTGTGACTCACCTCCACATAAGAAACCCTATTATTTTAAGAAGTTCGGACTTTGGCTGTATAAAATATTGTTTTCTTCCTCCATTTTTGAAAAACCGTGGGAAAAAACCATGGGATGGATTTTGTTTTAGATTAATTTAATATAAGGGGTCCCAAACCTAAATAATAAAGAATTCCCTCACCTTTCCTATATAAACCCACCCAAACTCCCACTTCCTCCTCACTAAAAGCCTTTGGAGTTCGTCCAACCTCTGCCTTACTCTCTATAGAATCCTCCCAAGGTTCCCCATTCTCCCAAGAAGCCTCTCTCAAGCCTCTCTCAAGCCTTTGGAAGCACACTTCCATGTAAGGGGTTTCTTTCTTCCTTTCTCATTTTGTCCAATTTTCTTCATATTATTATGCCCTTTTAATTTCAATTATATATGCCGGTGTATGGTTTCGCACCTCCCCCATACTGACCTTTTATTGTTTGAATGATGGGATACCCCTTTCTCTCTCATTAAATGCCTCCCATGTACACCCGTTACTATGCCGAAATTCCGAAAGGAACTTCTCTCTCCTCATTTACATTCAAGCAATACTTTTGTGTCAGGAATCTAAATTCCATTAAAATTGTTTGTACATGTATCTATATGACCCGATTAATTTCCATTAAATTTAAATATGATAAGGAACCTCTTTCTCTCTCATCAACCATTTTTATTAATTCTTATGTCACACCGTTACGCTTCCGAAATCGCACAGATTTTCTAAGCCAATGCCACTGTGTTGTGAACACCATGCCAATTTATCCATCAAGGCTATTCACCATTATGTACATTTAATTATTGATTATAATGTTTCTTGTATGAATTCCACATTCCTTTATCCTGGAATAAATGATTATGTTTTATGAATCCATGTTTTATGATCCATGTGGCACACTTATGCATGAAATGAAATGTTTAAGAAGGTTGTGCCCTTATAGCACACCAATACATTGGGTAAAGTATAGTATCATGATACCTTATGTGAAATGAGTGTTGATTCATGATAATTAAAGTGAAACTAGGGTTTACTCGTGCTTTATGTGCAATGAGGATATACTAATGCTCCATGTGCAATGAGCCTTGGCTCATACTGATTCCATGTTAAGTGTTGTTGTCACATTTCCATGTTATGATAATCATGCTTTATCACGCCTTTATGTTCATGTTTCTCTTATGATATATTTATATGCCTTTTGTCTATCATGTTTTGTACTCCTCATGTTATTCCATGTGTACTCCCTTACTGGGCTTTATAGCTCACCCTTTTCTTATGCATGTCCTCAGGTTATCCCATGTAATGCTATGTATGATAGAATGTAGTGGTCATGTAAAGGAAGTTTTCAATAAAGATTTTGTATTTCATGTTATAAGTTTTTATGTAATGATCCTAAGCCCCAAAGACACAAAACCTCTAGTTCTTCTTTTTTTGTATCAAGTTAAGTTTTATGTAATAAATCATTTTAAAGTTTGTAATAAAAGCAAGGTTGTCATACATTTTCTAAAATTATCATGATTAAATCAATCAGAATCATTATTACCATATCAAATTACTAGGACTATGTGATTTAGTAGAATGACGTCAAAACTTATTTCATTAATGGGAATTTTCAAGGAGATCTGTATATGAAAAACATGAATGGTTTGGGACTCTATTAAATTCCAAAAAGTAATAAAAGTAATAGAGATCCATTTATGGATTAAATCAAGATTCAATGTTGTGGAACTTTAGATTTGATGATGCTATAAAATAAATTGGTTTCATTAAGAATGAATTTTATCTATGTGTTTATGATAATTTTAGTGGTAGTATAGTTATTTTTATATATGTATATTTTGATCCATATTACTACTGTAAAATGTGCTAAAAACATTAAAGAGGTTAATCAATCGTTGAGAAAGTGATTCTCAATGAGGACTTAGGTGAAGCAGTCTACATCCTATGGATCAAGATCCTATGTTATGGATCAAATTGGAATCATGGTAAAAGTCAAATTATATTCATATATAGATATTTAATAGTTGTATAATTTAATAATAAAATTGTGTATTGGTTCCAGTTTCATGTGGTATACATCATTCAATGAAGATGTGTCCCCCAAAAAAACAAGAAAGGGATATAATAAATAAGATCCCATATGCTTATATAACATGATATATTATTTATGACATGTTATATATGTCTCTAGATGTTTCTTATTATTTAATCATGGTAGGAAGATATCATGATAATCCAAGTGAAAAACAATGGACTACAACTATGTTTATCCCTAAGTACCTAATTACAAATAAACATATTTTATTTTCGTATGGAGGAGACACACATATAATCCTCAAGGGTTATACTGATGATTGATTTCATATATAATAACATTATATGAATTGATAGTAAGAATATGTATTTTTTATCAATGAATGTGATTTTATATGAAATAATTCCAACTAACAAATTTTTATGATTCTACAACACCATTCAATTATATTGTGGGTTATGATGAAACCATGGAAATAGATAAAATTTTCAACATTTTCCAATATCTTGATTTAGTTGTGGATATCAAGACCTAGTCACATTTTACAATGATAACATTTCAGTGTTGGATATATCCAAATATCTCAGGCACATCAAAGGACCATGCATATTATTTGGATGTTTTATCTATTATGAGAATTTCTCAATGAGGTGATGTTGTATTTAGAATATAATCCATGGAGAAATATGTTAAGGAACCCTTGATGAAGGCTTTATCATTATACTCTCAGGAATTTCTTGTTAGAGATAATGGAATAAAGGTTGTTAAAAGTTGGCAATAGTGAAAGTCCGATTCTTCTAGAGTATGTTCCCTATAAGAATCTTTTATATAAATAATTACAAATAGTCATTCTCTTGAATACTAGTAATGTTTTTCCCATCACATGTTGGTTGGACCTATATAAAAATAAATTATTGAAAATTTTATAAGGATACATTCCACATCTAATGTACATATAAGTTCCCATATACGATGAGATAACTTATATGTTTTCACAGTATCCAATAAACCCATGTTATATGGACAAATGATTTGTGTGATGGGGCATATAAGAAATAGGTTATTATAGGTGGAAGGATCATAAGATACTGAGAAACCTTCTAATGGTGTTCACCCCCAGTAATCTTTGAGAAAAAAGGTTATAACAATATACTCTAATATATTAAATACACATTTTAAGTGTCATTTAATATTTATATATGTGGATGCGTGTATTGATCCATATATATTCATGAAAACCGTGATGAAATATTCTCATGGTGAGGAATGATGTATTAGGTATGAAACAAGTGATATTAGATTAATAGATTTTGCGAGAAAAGAGTTATCAATTTTTTCTATTAATGGATGTTGATATCTCAATACCATGGATAGAAATGGATATTCTTAAAAAACCATGACTATGGTGTTTGGTGGGAACGATAATTTAAGTAATGCAAAAAATTAAATATATATATTTAAAATAGGTTGATGAAACTATCATGTAACCTTATTGATTAGTGACATCGTGATAAAGGTATTATATTACCTAGTAAGAATTCAAAGTAGGTTGCTTTTCGTCACAACATTATATTATTTCATTATGGGTGTCGTGGCATATTTTTATATTATATCCATGAAATTTAGGCAGTAAATCTTAATTATACAGGTAAAGGGGCCAAGAGGTACACCCACTATGTTTTTATGCAATCTCATTTAAATGAAATATTGAATTTAACAAGTTGTAATATTTAATATTAAATCAGGTTTTTATCACAAATATTTAATGCAAAGTTATTATAAAAAATATGTGAGTTAAATGATAATAATAACTTTTTATATTTATGGTTTTTCAAATTTAATATTTAATATATTTATTAGCAAACAATTAAATGGTATTTATTTTTTAAATAAATTGTCATTATTAATGGTATTTTAAATATCAATGTGGATAAGTATACTAGGTTTCATGGTCCATCAAAAAATGATGAAAAATATATATTATTTATATTTTTAAAGTGATGCACTTGTAAATTTATTAATAATAATATTTTTGTTATTATTATTATGCAATAATAAACTAAAAATTAAGTAATATCAAAGTGTATTGTGAGACAGTTCCCCACACTAAAACTACAATATGAAATTTCTAATTATACCACCTGACATAATAACTATTTTTGTGCACAATGAATTGATAAATTTGGAATTTAAATTTCTAGATAGAGACTTATAGATCTATAATTATCTCTTCTTCTCGACCTCTGTAAATCCATTAGGAGAACATCAAGAGTTATTCCTCCTTTAAGAATAAATCTCTTTCTATTAACCATGAATGACACAAGAGATCTTTATCAATCCTGCAAGTACCTGGTGATTCTATGGACATGTTCATAGATTCTGGTGCATGCAAGGAGAACTTTTAAATGAATTATGTGATTAAATTAGGCATCAGAATGGTGGTATGGTGTGATAAAATCACCTAAAACATCAAGGGATTAAGAATTCTAAGCTCATGTAATTATTGATCAGAACATAAATAAATTATAAATTATATGTGATGATCATCCTCTTCTAGTTTAGTCATTTCAGCATAAAATAAATATATTATATTCATATTCCATGATGTCAATCATTATGTACAATAATGAATATTCATAAATTAATACTAAAAATATGTGTTTAATTTTCCATACATGTGCTTTCATTGATCCAAAATCCAACAATAGCATGTACTATTTTTAATCAATTTTGTAAAATAATTTGAAAGTGTGGAATGTATACTATTTTAAGGATCATTATGACCCTATATAATGATTTTTAACTACCAAAATTTTATAAACTAGTCAAGGAAATATTATTTTAATATTTTTTTTCAAAATTTCAATTATTGAGGATAATGTTATGTATTAAGTTTGGGGGATTGGGTTTTAATGATACAAAATTTATATATCGATGTAAACATCCAAAAACACTTAATGTTTTTAAAAAAAATAGGGGTTTTCAATATTTTTGTTTCATTTTCAGTTGGAACTTTTTTTAATATTGAAGGTTTTGATGCCACATTGAGGGGGTTAAAATCTATTACTCCATGGTTTTAATCGAGAACATTAATTTATTTTCCCGTGATGAAATAAAATTTTTGTTAAATATTAGAGTATATATTATAATTATCATTTGATTTATACCGTTTGGCTTCAATGAAACTCATAATATTTATTTCTAAATGAGTTGTAAAATAAAAATACTAATCCATGTTGAACTATTTATTATTATTCCTTTTAAATTAAATATTGGTTAATTATTCATAACATTTAATTATTATACCACCTTTTATATTTATCCACGTCATTTAATTGTCTATTACATTATGAGTGTGTTTTTTAATGAATGTAATGTGATGTTTTAATATATAATCGGATAATAAGTGCAGTTTTTTCTAATTTTTTACAAAACATTCCTATCCAATCATTTTTGTAAAATATTAAACCATCTCAAAAATCAAACTAATTTATTTTATGAGTTCAAAAAAAATTACTACATAGTAGTTAATTTTGTGGAAAATCAATTTGATTATCAAATAATTGTATAATTACATTATTTCACTCTAGATATTACCTTTATTTGATTGAATTTTACAAATAGATTTATTGAGTAAAAAATAATGCTTTAATTGTGTAGTAATTTAATGTAACAGTATAATAATTAATATTTTATACCTAAGATTGATGAAATTTTAATGTTTTTAGTGAATAAATGATCATTTGTAGGTGTATTATTCATTCTTGGTCATTTAATTCTTAAAATAAAATTCATTGATTATAACCATGAAAATCAATGTTTTTGGTAATTAATTATAAAGTGTTATTTTATTTGATTTAGATTTGGTTTATGATAAATTATTCTAAATTATCATTATTATATAGATAATTTATTTAGAGTTTGTAAAATACATGGTTGAGTTATTAAATTTCTTAATTCTCTATTATTTTATTTATGATATTAAATTTTTGGAATTGTTTTATATATTTTTTTGATTTTTTTGAAATATACGTATTTTTATGTGTTTTGGTATTTTTTATTTTAAATTCCCATATTTCAATGTTCATAAAACATGTTTTCATGAAACATATCATAATTATTTATTAAGTTAAAAAATCAATTTATTTTTTATAGTTTTAATTTTAACTCTTTATGAATTCATTTTGTGTTACCATGATGGTAATGATTTGAACGACTTCTATTTAAAGGGGTGTAAGTGGCGACTCACCTAGTACATTCCAGGAAACATTTTTTATTTGTTTCATGATGTATCATATGATAAGTTTAGGTCCATTAATGTCAACTTTTTAAATTAAAATAATTTATCAATTCATATATCATATGAGGTTATAGATCATTGGAGATTTGGGTAATCATATAATAATTCTTCATACCTCATATGGTTATTTACATTTTTTTTCGGGCAACATAGTTCAATTTCTATAAACAAGGTGAGGTCATCTCTAATTATTTATAAGGAATTTGTATTGAAGTTTTAGAAAGACTTGTGGGGATGTCTATTTTTTATAAGGACATTAGAATTAATCACTTGAAGAAAAAGAGCATCTATAATAACCTGTGACATATAAAGACCAGGGATTCAGTGATAGATGAATACAGTGAGTTGTAGAGTTTGAGTAAGAACATGATTAAATTATAATATTTGGATAAAATATATATTTATTTATCGATCCATCATTTAACATCATACGGGAAATATTCATTCAATCATATAGGAAAAAACACAGGGCACTTGATAAAATGATTGTGCAATATTAGAGAAGGGATCTGGAGAATCGTAGTAGAGAAGACACTTCTCCTCCACCCCATTTATTATTTTTAAAATAAACACATTATTTCGTGTTTATATATTGAACATGATTCTATGATAAACCATTTTGGGGAAAATAATCTTTTATGCCTTGATTATTTTACTTAGTTATTTTATTTTCAATACCGGGATTCCATCATTTACATGTCTCTTATTCCCAATACATTCTCGAAATTCCGGACACAATAACCATTGATCTAGAATGTATTTATTCGAACTATTCATTATTATTTTCATGATATATTATTAATGGACGTTTTGAACTAAGTAATATGGCAACAATATCAAGGAAACAATCATCTTGGTGGGATAAAATTCACCTTATTCTCACTATATATATTCTTTGGCAGGCAAGCTGTTAAATTTACGAGTGGGGATCTAAATCTCTTGATAAATGGGTTGGATTATATATAGAATTTATATCCTATAAATATTTTAATTTCTAATATGGGAATATCAATTTCAAATGATGGTAGTTGATATTTACCTTGACTCACATAATTTTAGTTACTCTTTTTATTATTTACACATTCGTTCAACTTCAATTACATTTTTTTCACACTTATTCAATCACCATACGAACATATTTCTATTTCTATTCACTCCATTATTTTCTACTAGTTTGTAGTGTTCTTTTCCCATGTTTCTACTATTTATGGGTTTTTTAAAAACATTACATGTGGTTTATACCCCTTTTTTCTATTGTTATTTTGTTATATATGGAAAAATAAACAAACAATTTGATTAGTCTCAATTATGATCAGTCAGTATGACTACACCAAAGAAAATATTTCTTTAACAGAAGGAATTGATATAAAGATCATGATGTCTAGGCTTCAGTAATGGAATTATCTATTATAGATTACATATTATAAATTTTAAGGTTCTATTTATAGTTATCAATGTGATTATTTATATCTTTATTCCATCTAATGATTTATTTCAAGATCAATTGTTTAGATATATATATCATTTTTTGACTATTATTTACTCATATTAAATTTATTATTCTATGATAGCTTCTAATATTTGTTTTCCCATACTGAGCGTTTCAGCTCGCCCTTCTTCGATATACTGTTTCCTAGGATATTAAGAAAAGTAATAAACATGATATGTCAAGAAGAAAATAACACATGTGGAGATTTTTCTAGGATATTTTGATGAATTGTTATGCATTAAGGGTTTATATATATAGTGGAAAAAATTATCCATTTGATTAAAAAGAATTAGTCATTTTTAGTTAAACATTTGTCAAAACTATATACATATCTAAACCAAAAAGAAATTCAGAATATAAGTGAATCAATATATATTAGTGATATTATAATTATGGATTTTTAAAATTGTGTTTCTTTAGTTCATTTCATAGCCAATATGTAAAGAAGGTATGTATTAGCATTGGATCTAAGAGTTTGTGTCTGAGGTTTAATGGTGAAGCTACCATTTTTGGTATTCGAGTTGAAATAAATTATTTATGTTTTCTTTGATAGAATTGCATAACAATTTTTAAGTTTATTTTATTTCATATTGATCAAGGGTCTCATATTCTGCCACAAAATGGATTCATTGACATTAAATATAATACCATTCTTGGAAAAAATGAATGTTTTATATTTACACATCATTTTCTTACAAAAATTTTATAATCATTTAAGAGATTTAAATTACTAGTTTAGTGAAATAAAATTAAAATATCATGAAAATAATTTTATGGGAAATTAAATTAGTTCTGTGGAAGTGTAAATTATTGAAATATGTTTAGAAACATATTTAATTGAATCAATTACATAAAATGTCGAGGATTTAGATGTGGATTACCCATATCTAATAGATGATGGTGTTTATAATGTAGATGATTTAACCAATAAATTTGAAATAATGATGGATGCTGAAATTGACGATCATATAGATGTTGTTGTTATTGAGGAGGAATATGAAGACATTAACATCAATGAATATGCAGATAAAGAATTTTGTATTATATTACATTTATTGTCATATTCTATATATGTATATTTTATTTTTGAATAAATAATTATTTGTTAATTTATATTTAATATATATATTTGCAATTATTATTAATAAACATTATTTTCCTTCTATCACACTCAGATGCATCAACATCATTCGGATGCACGATGCATGTCTTCATTTTGGATGATCTTTAAAATTATTTGACTTTCAAATTATCTATTATGGGTGTTGACATGAACCCAACTACTAGGTGGGGTTGTGGACATATATGGTAGATGATTTCAAATCCTGCTCTTGAGAACTATAGACCCCTTAAATTTGAACATTATTGGAAGAAGTGAATTCAAATATTGATTTTATTTTTTTCAAATTTTTTTACTAATAGTTTTTATTTACATTTGTTCGTATCTAGTTGTTAGAGAAGATAAATATATTATTAAAAACTATTTTTCTATTATATAGATATTATGTGATCTGGTTATTATAGATTCTTATCACAACATGTTTTGCCACCGGAAGGTACGTAGAAATAAATAGTGTATTATTTAAAAAAATTATATTATTTATAATTTACAATATTATTAAATATTTATACATTTTTGTTATACTATTGATAATATCATGAAACCCTTTATTTTTGTGTCTATGGAGGCCAAAATTAATGAATGTTTCCATCTCTTTTTACAAAACCTTTTATGGAATGATATTGAGAGAGAATACGTTGCTATCTTTGACAACTCTTGGATTCCTCATCGGCCCAATAAAATCCTCACCATGGCTTGGGAGATAGTGTTGATATACTAGATAATGAATAATTTATAAAGGGGATCATATTATATTCAATGTAATAGGGGTGAATGGATGTCACATAGAGAGATGGGCATCTTACTTTCAGTGTTCATCATTAATAGTTAACATTTAATGTTACACACACACACACATATATATATATCAAAATGTATATGACAATTTTATGTATTATAGGTTATATCTATCTATTATAGAGTTATTTGTGTATAAAAGGACGTACAATAATAGTAATGGAGATATTTTTTTGTGACAAACATCAACAAGTTTGTTTTTTATTTTTTCTAAATTAACATAATATATATATTTTTTATCATTTTATTTTTTATTTATATAATTTTAGGAGTTATATGAGATATATAATTATCATAATTTTTAGAGTTTGTTTGAGATAGAATGTTGAGATGAGGCCTTATATGAGTTACTTTAACATGGTATCTTGGCTGCGGGTGATGATGAATGGTCCTAATAAATATTCGGTGATCATTACTGGATCACAGTAATCTACAACTATTTACTATTATAATGAAGTGATTTCATTATTAATCATGAAGGATAAATATTGGGGATGATCTTCTTCTATTAATTTGAAGTATAATATGAGTCTTCATACTCTAGAACATACTATAAAGAGGATACTTCGAGAACACAATTAACAAAGACAATATCAAGATGAGCAATGACATTAGCTTGACCAATAACATCATTAGTACGACTAGATACTGGAGAATGTGTGAAAATTTAAAATGAGTTTTATGGATATAGTTCCATATACATGATGGCCTTTAATATTATCCCCCTCAATGAAATTATTATTTGGTTTATGCTTATAAATATTTTAAATATCATATATCTTTGAATTTTATAATAAATTTTTAAATATATTTATTAAATTTTTAGAGGAAATAATATTTTGTTAATGAACTATAATTTTTGTTGGAATAATAGTTCAATGGTAAATACTATATATGATGGAAAAAAACATCTACCAGCAATAAGAAAACATTTTTTAAAATTTTATAGTGTTTTTTGGTGGAATGATAGTTCTATCAGAAATCATTATTTATGAAGGTTATTCAAATTCCATCACTAATGACATTAAAAATAAATATTTATATCATCTAAAATTTTACATTTCAAATCAATTTCACTAATAAAAAAAATTTATCACAAATATCATCAACATTGATGATAATTGAGATGTGTTGTCAAAATTACTCTTTATTATGACATGATTTTCCCTAACAGACTAGTTGAAATGTATTATCATTTTAATTAACCTCTTTTGATATAAATCCACATTAACATGGACCTAGAAATGTCTATTTTATATTTTTGAGTAGGGTACAAGATTTGAAAAAATTTCAAATAAATAATTTATATAAACCCCATAATTCTTTTTGAAACAAAACCGACATGGAATAAAGAAACTTTGAAGGGACATAAAATACACTGAGCATAAATTGAGTCAATTTATTTTGTATATAATAGGAAAAGTATTCAACATATTTAATAATATCAGTTTATAATTTGAGTAATGACTCAAATAAGAATATATGAGATGAGAAACCCTTAATAAGATTATAAAATTTGAAGTAATAATAAATAGATAAAATGTATAAGATAAACAAATATAAATAGACATAATATAAGTGTGAATATAACAAAAAATAAAAATTTGGTCATAATAGAAAAATTATTGATTAAACATAGACAATATTGAATTAATATAACCCAATGAAGGAAAACTAAAATAGGAATCCTCTTACATCATACCCCCACTTGGTCCAACATGCTCTAACATATTGTGTAATAAATTTAATTTGTTATAAATCTATTTGATAATCATGTTTATATTCATCTTAATAGATTCCATTCACTTTTAATTTTTTATTACCCATTTTAACTAGGAAATGTTTATATAATAACCATATTTATATTCAAATATACCATTCACTTATTAATCATTATTAAAGTCAATATTTTAATGTCAGATACATAGTTTTCCACATGTGTTCAAATTCAGCACCTCCATTCCTTAAACATTTTTAATGGTTTAATACTATATAAAATGATAATAACAGTTATTATTATATTTTTATATAATTTTATAGTATTTTAGTAATTTCAATGAACTTATATTGAATGTATTCTGGGAAATAATAAACATCTCAATTTTTAGAATTTTTGGTTCAATATAAAATATATTTCATTAGTTGAAAAAATGTAAATAACTATTAAAAATCAACAATAAATTATATGAAAAAAATTATTAAAAATTATTACTATTATATAACATTGAATATTTAATCATGAAATAAACATTATAAAATCATTCATATAAGTGGCATTGTTGACCGAAACAATAATATGTTATAACTGTAAAATGAGTAAGAACATGTTATTGTATAATGATCATATAATTTTTAAAAAATCTGAACAATGTAATAAGTATCATATATATTTATTAAAAATATTTTTTAAATAATTCATATAATATTTAAATGAAAAATTAAATTTTTTATCCGTGGAGTCAGTGGTCAGCACTTACACACGAGCAACGTTTTAATTTTTCATTCGATGAAAATATGATAGATAATTTTTGATTAAACAAAATAATTTCATTTATTTATAATAATTATTATGATTAAAATTTAAAATAGTTGTTAAGATATATTTCGAGGTGTTAGAAGAAGAAAAAATGGGATTGAACTTGATTTAGATGATTACCCATTCATTGTGTATCCTCCTTTGGATCTCTCATTAAGCCACCCTTTGGATGGTCTTTTGGTGATACTTGAACATATATGTCATGTATAAGGTTTTTTGAAGTGATTTGGACATATATTGGTTAATATACAATGCTTAAGGTGTGTTTGGAAGATAGGGGCTAAGGGGTCCTATTATAAGATAGAGGTGTGTCACTTCTTGAAATAAATTTATTAATATAAAAAGAGACATCATTATTAAAGAAATTAGAACCTGAATTGATACTTAATGTGTCAATAATTTTAGAAGGTCATTAAATCCTTCCTATAACCATTTAATAGTGAGGTTTTTTAATATTTAGGAACATACCCCTTGATTAAATAATTTTACATAAATTTAACTTTTACCATGGTGACTAACATTTAAAATGGAAACGTAATTTTATAAATAAAAATTAAATACACCTTATAAAATAATTTTAATATTATTTTCCAAAATATTAAATCTATTTTACAAGACTAAATATTTATATTTAGTAAAAAAAATTAATATAATTATGAAAAAAGCTGTAAAATCCCCTCTTAGGAAAATAGCTTTATAAGTATAAAAATTGATTTACAAAAAATGTAATTTTAAAATTGGTCATTATGAAATTTATTTGTTTATTAAAAAAATGATATTTATTTGAATTTTAAAAAATATCAATAACTGAATGGATTATTTTGGAAACCAAATTAAATAAATAGGAGAAAAATAGTTTTTTATTAAAATAAAATATATATTTGGATTCAAAAAAAGCATGGGCTTACAAATATAAAATAATAGTTTTAAATGATTAATTATACTCATTAAATAAATATTTTTTTGAGAAAATTTTTTATTATATATTTAAATAATGAAAATTTTATCAATGTTAAATTATTTGTAAAAATATAATTTTTCACTATTCATCTAAAAATAAACATTTTTTGAAATATCCCAAAACTCACCCAAATATAATTTTTACATGTTAATTTAAAAAATAAAATAAAATTTGTCTTACTAAAATTCTTCATTTCAATAATTTATCTTTTTAATATAGAAGAATATTATAAAGAATAGCTATATTAAAAAAATGACATCTTAAACTTTATGTTTTCTTAATATTATTTCATATCAATTACTAATTAAATAAGTGTTAATGTATTGAAAAATTACATATATAATTATCATTTTTTATGAGAGAATGATTTCTGTTTTTGCGCTTAAATACACAATTGTTAAAAAATATTTCTTTTAAAGAAAAACATTTTCTACATTAAATAATATTAATTATTTATCATTTCACGTTAAGAACTTTAAAATTATTATTATATATTTATTTACATAGGTTTTATTAATATTATAAATTTTCAAATAATGTTTATCAAGTATTTCTCAACTTGTTTTAATTTTAAGGTATGTTTCACATAAGCTATTCAAATAGTATTTATTTAATGGAGAATGATATATTGAAATATAATTTTGTTACATTCTACTCCCCTTAAGAAAATTGAGTCCTCGTGATTTTAGTTTATTTACGAAATCGAATTTTCATGGCATTGGTATAATATAACATATATATGCTATCATGATGAGTGATTTCAAAGTTACTACTAGGAAACATTGTATTTCTTAATTAAATATTTCTAAAACCACGCATATACTATTATTACACTCATTATATGATCCCAAAAGAATACCCTGATAGTTGGAAAATATTTTCCATAGAATACATGAAAGATTTAAAACCCTCTTACGTAATTTAGATTAATTTTTTTACCATCGACATAGAGAATATAAATAAAATACACATACAAGATTTTGTAATTTCATTATTTTTTGTGTTTTGATAATTTCTTTACATATTATTAATACCATATTATAAATGATAAAAAATGATGAATTTATAATTACTATTGATTTAAAAGTAAATTTTAATAGATATTATGATTCAAAAAATAATAAAATGTTATTTTTCGTCTCTCTGACAATTCACTCAAACAAAAAATATCATTGTGAGCATAAACAAATATTCAATGTGAGATATCATATCATAATTAAAATAAATACTATGATGTAATATCCTGTAAAAACATTATTTAAACACATGTTATATTTTTTTAATTATGACAATGTAACTCTATCTTAGTTCAATTAATATTTCCTTATTTTTTATCATTTAATCCCAAAAAGTAACTAACCTAAAATTACCCTTTCCAATTATACCATATTCAAAAATTAAAAAACATTATAACCCATAATATTAATATTCAACATAAGCTTATCCCCAAACAGAATTAATCACATAACAATCAATATGTACCTTAATCATGTAAAATTCAAAAATATATTGTTTGTTTCTCAATATAATCCTAATTTCATTATCACCAAAACACTTTTCTATTGCCAATGATATCTAAAATGTAAAATATATTACCTCAATATCAATAAAACCATTGAAAAAAGTAACCATAGTTGTATCAAAATTAAATTACATATCAATAAAAATAGGTATATAGGTATTAATCCAATATTCATCCTAATACCTATGAAAAATTTCCAATAATAATATCAACCACCTTAAATTACAATTTCATAGTATCTCAAATGAGTTATCATTACCTTTTAACTTACGATCACTATTAATCTTATCAACTAATAATAATATCCATAATTCTTAAAAATATACACATATAAAAACATGATATCCTCTATCTTTATCTAAATATATTATTAATACTATTAAATACCGCCTCAACACAATACACCATGATAATGTGATAAAAATTTACTTTTTAAATATTGGATTTGATACCAATCAATGTTTCCCAAATTTGACAATCCATATTATAAAAATAAATAACCTGAATAAATCCACTTACATTTTCAATACGTATTAGGTTTAGAGTTTTATAAAATTTGGAAAAACATTAACTAACAAATTACATATCTTTCTCACCTAGATGACATTTTCCCCACATTACCACAAATGTTTTGTCTCACATATAGCCTTAAAATCTATAAAAAACTTATATTCACATGATATTTATCTAGACATATCATATATAATATTTTTCTTCATAACATGGAGAAATATAAACATACTAATGGTCAGATCAAATACTCAGTAAGGGTAAACATAATAATTAATAATATAAGATCATAAGTTAGCACAAGATGATCTTCTTCATATGAAACATAATAAATGTTCATGGTCATAACATAATTGAATCATATATCAAAAAATAAAATATCATAAAACATGAGATTTGTTATTAATATTTCGCATAACATAAGACACTAGTCATTAGAGAGTCCAAAAACCTGAGATATAAGAGCAAAACTTTGGAAAAAGAATATGGAGTTAGTGTGTGGATTAAATACAAGTACTAGAAATCATGAAATTAAGAATATTACTATGAACAATTATGTTCACCCAAAAAACTGTTAACACAACTTCCCATTATCATGTCCACCCACTAACTTGTGACCATAGAATTCCACAATCATGTATAATAAAAAACATCTGAATATAAAAACTTGTAATAATGTTAATGCCCAAAACATCAATTTTTTTATTAAATATAAATGTTTACCCAATGTGTTAGAGTGATATAAAGAACTCATATATCACTTAATGATAAACCATAATTATGTTTTCCAAAATATCAAAATACCTATCATCATTCTTTCATTCCTCAATTAACTCGTAGAAAAGAAACTCGTTACATTAAAATTTTCTCAGAACATCCTTATAATACGTCTAGAGAAATAAGGTCTATAGTATTAATAAAACAAATCCTTAGTCATGTATGATAATCATAAGATGATTTGGATAAATATGAAAAATACCTTTATTAAAATATTAAAAATATGTGTTAAAAATCAAGGTGAAATATCATTTTCTGAAGGTATCTTTTAAAAATGAATAATTCAAAGAACAATGAAAGTAATATCTTATTGAAAAAATTATAGGAACATGTAATGTAATCCTCAAAATGACGAAAAAAATGATTTTGGGAAAATTAATTCATGCGATAATGGTTAAAAAAACCATCTTCAAACATTCGATAAGAAATTCAAAAATTAACCCATAAAAAACCTTTTAAAAGCATTATTTTTCAATCTGTTAAGAAAAAAGTAAAAGATAGTGGAAAATTACAGTAAATAATATTTTATGTATACAAAATAATTTTTGGGTAAAATTATAAAGAATATGGATATTTATAAAAAATATTTGGGTAAAAGACATCAATATTTTTAAAACAATGATTTTAAATAAATACCTTATAGATTTAAAAATGAAAACCCCCATAAAAAAAATAACTTGAAAAGGAATATGAAATACAAATATTATAATATTTTTCATGATATAATATATAAAAGTTATAATATATACACCATATAAATGAATTGAGGTGAATAATTTGAATAATGTTTAAAAGAAAAATATATAATGAAAAACCATTACAAAAGATCATAAAATACAATGTAAGAAAAAATAAAAGAAATTTTTATTTGGAAAAAACTAAACTATAAATAAAACAAGTGTAAATTAATCATAAAACAATAATTATTCAAACACATAATATTGGTAGACCATATTTAGTACACAAGGAGTATAACCCCTTGAAAATAAAATGATTTAAGAATCACTTTACCTTGGACTTTTTCTTGGTCAGAAACACTTTAACCTCCTATATAATAAATTAATATTAACTATAAAAACATATTAGAACAATATTTATATTCATATTATAATATAAAAATCATATATAATTTTGTTTTATCTGTTTAGTAATATTTGTTTTGTTAAAATGAATATTTTTTGTTATATATTTATTTACCCATGCATGATCCAATTTAGCGGTTCTAGGCCTCACACATTAGTTATAGTTTCATCATCCCAGAAATTTTAAAAAAACATATATTATATTTCTATATATATAGTGAGCCCTATGGTCATTTCTTGTAAGTTATGATGAATATGTTAATTGAATGTATAAAAATATCATTTTAAAAAAAAATAATTTACATAACAAGAATTGATTTTTTTTGTGAATTAAATAGTTTATATAACCATTGAATAAAAATTACTACATCATAAATACATCATTATTACATTTTATTACCATTATATAACATTTTTTAGTCATTGATTACATAAACATTATAACATCATAGATGTATGTGGTAATACCGTCCGAAACAAGAAAACTTTGTAACAGATGAATGGGTAAGAAAATGATATTTTATACCGATAATATAAGATTAAATAAAATTAATGATGTAATAAATATCATATACATTCATTAAATAATTTTTTAAGAACCATATATGTGAGGTGGAGATGAAAAATGAAATATGTGGTCCATGGAGGCATAATTCTCATGCACACACGAGTTATGTTTTCATTTTCATTGGATGTAAATATGGTAGATAATGGTAGTTACATCAATATCATAATAGATTATAATAATAATATTGTTAATTTATCTGTATTATAATAGAGAAAATAGATTTTAAGGATGTCCAATAATAAATAAACTATAATGAACCAAATTACGAAGATTACATATTCCTCTTATTTTTGGATCTCTCCTTAATACATCCTAGGTCTGTATTATTGTGATACAGAAAACTCTTGGTTAAAGATAAGGGTGTTTAAAAGTTATTTTTTAAACAAAATTGTGTTATTGTTATAAATTGTAATGGGGGAGTGAGGAGGATAAAATTTTTTATAAGGTTTTATTTATATTTATTGACTTACCACTTGATTAATCACTTTTACCTCAGTTCAACCATTACTATGGTTACCGAAAATTAATATGGTAACCTAATTTGATGAATGAAAATGGGATAATCCTTATTAATTAATTGTAATATGATGAATAAATATATATAATCCATTTTTCAAGGTATAATTTATATAGGTTATAAAAATATTATTTAATATATGTACGCACAATACAAGGAAAACCAATTTTTAATGAAATTTATTTTTATATTTAAAAATCTATTTACACCAATATAATGTATTGAATTTATTCCCATGAAATTTATTGTTTTATAGGTACATAGAGATATTTTTTCATAAAAACTAATTTAACTCTAAATTTATCATTTTGAATACATAATTAAATGAATAAATAGAAATCGTTTTTTATAAGAATAAAATATAAATATTGTTCAAAAGTATAAAGCATGAGATTTAAAATAATACATAATACTTTTAATGATTTTATTTAATCCTAAAATAAAAATCTGGTCAAGTGAAAAGTTTCATACATTTTTAAATCATTTTTAAAATAGGATAATGTCATAAAATCTACAATATTCATAAAAACTATACTTTTCACAATTCAACTAAAAATAAATATATTATTAAAGACCAAAAAATTTAATCTATGATAATTTTTAAATGATTAATTAAAGGAATGAAATTAATTTAATCAAAATAAATTTATAAAATTCATAGATTATATTTTAAATACAATTTTTTAGAAGAGTTAATTTTATTGACAATCAAGTATTTAAAATTTAAGAGTCTTAATCCAATTTATTTAAAATTAATAATTTAATATATGTTAATATATTGAAATATTACCAATATCATAATTATATTTCAAAATATATCAATTTAATATATTAGGATTGAATACAAAACACTTAAAAATAGTTCATTTAACAGAAATTCCTTTTAATATTAAATAATATTAATTATTTATCCCCAATATGTAAGAATTATTAATGTATAATTATAGTTTTATTTACTATAAGTTGTACTATTCTTATAATTTTCATAATAATTTTTATCTAATATTCATTTTGTCATTTTAGCTCAATGTTTTCTGTTAAAAAATTTATTTATCATAATATTTATTTAAATGAGAATTTCAAATTAAAACCCCAGGATCTAACATTCCATCAACCCCCCTCCCCTCTATTAATAAATTATGTCATCAAAATTTAAATAATTTCATTAAAAAAATCAATGAATCCAGAAAATAGTTTCATATGAAATTAATTTTATATCAAGATAAGTAATATCTATGATATTATTTTGAAAATAAATTTTTTAAATAATATTTTTATAAAACCATGTATTTATCATTATAAAACTCAAAATATGTTTCCAATCGAATTAAATGATATATGAGTATTATTTTAGATATAGAAATTTATATTTTTATCATTCTTTTACTTGATTTTGAGTAATTACTTTACCATAGAGATATAGAATATAACAATATATAACAGCATAATTTCATAATTAAATGATTTTTGTTTTTTTTATATTCACTTTCACCATGTATTTATCTAATAGTAAAAATGTAAAATAAACATGATGATTTTTTCATGAATTATTTATAATATTATTCCTTTAATGGATCATAAGATCCAAAAAATAAGGACAAGTAATTCCTCCAGTATTTAGACACGTACTAAAATAAGAAAGGCCATTGCGAATATCAATAAATAATCATTTCAAATAATCATGTCATAAATATGATAAATAATAAGATGTATTATCCTATAGAAAAACTATTTAAACACAGGTTAAATTTGGTTTAATTATTACACTATTAATGTCTCTCCGATCAACTCATATTTCCTCATGTTTTCTCCTTGAATAACTAAAAACAAACGATCCAAAATTATCATGATCTTCAATAACATATTCTAAAACTAAAAATAATAGAAACATATACAGTTAAAATTAAACATAATGATATCCTCAAAAAGAAATAATCTTGTACAAATCAACATATACCATTATTAACACATTTCCCTAAATTATTTTTTAATCACCTACGTTATTTACATAGTTAAACATATTTTTTAGATATTAAATAACTATTTTCACCAATTAAGAATAATTATCTCAAAATTAAATACCATATCAAACCACATAGTTGTCTACTACTCAATTATATATTCTTCTCAATACCCAATAAAAATTCCTATAAATATCAATAATCATCTAAAAATCCAATAACACAATAACTCAAAAGTGGTTTATTTTCCATTTAAAATAGGATAAAACATAATGTTATCACCCACTATTAGTATCCGAAACTATTAAATTATTTTTATTTAATAACATCCTAACCTATAAAGTCATCTAATCTCTACTCTATAACCAATTGAGACTGCCCCATACCCATAAATCTAGATTCAGTGACAAAAATATATTCCTTGCATACTATCTTTGATAGAAAATAATGTGACCTATCATTAACCACACCAAAATTACAGTATCAATAATCAAAATTTAGTCACATACATACCAAATAAAGTTTTGGTTTATGGTTATAAAATATTAATAAAAACATTTAGCTAATAAAACTTATATATTTATCACCAAAATGTTAATTTTCCCACTATACCAAGAATTTATTACAATATGTAAAATTTACAACATCTCTCAAAAAATAATTTGCACATGATTTCATTTTCAACATATCATATATTATACTTTTTCATCATAATCATTGAGAATTGAAACATATGAAGGGTGAAATCAAACTCTCAATGATGTTAAACATAATCATTTACAATTGAAGATCATAAGTGAGATAAAAAATGAATTTGGGAATGATAACATATATTATGTGGTCATAAAATTATAGAATCATACCCAAAAAATAATTTATCATAAACCATGAGTCGTGGCATACTGATTTGTTATAACATAAGACAATATTCATAATTGAATCACAAACCATGAGCCGTAAGATCATAACATTGGCATAAGAATATGTTATAAGAATGTGTCATTAATATAATCATTGGAAATAATGATATTTCATAAATAGATATTTTTAATCATGTCCACAAACAAATGTATGAACATTGAAACCCACTGACAGTTCCACCCACAAACATTTGAACATAGCTAACTGTAATTGTGTCCATTCAAAAAAATGTGAACCTAGCAACCGAAAATCTTCACTATGGACAAAATTCATTATATCATGAGTTATAAAATATTATAAAATGCATCGGATGGTATAATGAACATATCATTCACTAAATGATAAACCATACATATTTATTACAAATGATTATAATAGAATTAATCATTCATTCATAGCTTAATTAACCCTTGGAAAAGAAAAGGGTTTCATGAAAATTTCCTCAAAACATGATTACAATACTTCCAAAGAAATAATAATTATGGTATAAATAGAATATATAACCCATTAAAGCATTATAAAAATTAAATTATGTCTAAATATATGACAAATACTTTTACAAAAACATTATAAATTAGTTTTTGAAACAATAAAAGAGATATCATTTTCATTAGGTCACATTTAAAAAATAGAAAAATTCATAGATTAATGGATGTAGAATTTTCTTTTAAATCCAATGTAAACATGTAATGTAAGTTTCAAAATGAATATTTTTTATTTTTTATGGAACAGGTGGTAAGCCTGTAAATTTTGAAAACATTCTTTTCTCACAATTATTAAAAAAGTAATAAAACTCATATTGAAATTTTTTAAAAATATTATTTTTAAATTATATATAATGAAATTTAAATATTAGAGAATATGATATTTTATAATATATCATGTTCAATGAAAAATATTTTGAAAATAATATAAATATTATATATATGGGGTAAAATAATTTTGTAAATGACTTTAAAACATTGAACACGATGAATTATAATAAGTCCAATGCGGATTTTAAAATCCAAACCACCATGAAATAAATATCATGATAAAGAATACATAATTCCATGCATATATAATCTGTCATGAAATAATATATAAAATATTCAATATATTCCCCATATAAATTAAAACATGTTTTACATTTTAACATGTCTTAATGTAGGAAATTGAAGGTCAGAAACCCTTACTATGATCATAACATTTGATGTAATTATCATTTAATGAAGTTATTATGAGAAAAAAATGTATATTCAACTATGTTTTTAAAAAAATAAATCCAAAAACAATAAGTGGGCATAACATACATACTCTGAAAATAACGTAGTACATAGAGAAGTAATATAACCCAATGAAATGAATTTGATTTATGAATCCTCTAACCTCAAACATCCACTTGGTAAGATATTATATAACCTCCTATAAATTAAATTTTTATTTATTACATATAAATATCATAACCATATTTATATTCATATAATAGATACCACCAGTTATAATTTCTTATTAACCATTTATTATTATTATTTGGTTAAATAAATATTTTTATATTAATTATTTAGTTTTTAACTAATGATCAAATTCAGTGGGTCTATTACTTGAACCACATCCATGATTTGATCATATTATAAATGTAAATAAAGTTATATAGTATTTTTTGATTTAATTATGGCTTCCCATGGCCATTTCATGGAGTTATGGTGATGATTTTTATAAAAGGCATAAAAAGATTGTTTTTTAGATATATAGATTCCATAAAAGGAATTGATTTTATCAGTGATAAAATATGTATATAGCCTTCAAATTATCAATAAATCATAAAAATAAATAAATATTAAAAACAATTACCAGTATGTAACATTTATTATACATTCATGATATAAAAATTATAACATCATTCATTTAGGTTGTATAGCTGAAAATAAGAATAACATGTTATAAAGGTTGAATGGGTAAGAATATGTTATTTAATATGTTGGAGTTTTTAACCTAGACAAAAAAATCATTGTAAATTATTCCATCCTAAATTAAAAGTATTTTATATTAATAAAGTATTTATCACATTATTATTTTTCATCTTTGTGTTGAAGTTCGTGATAATTCTTTATGAGTAGTTGGCACAATAAATGTTCAATGTTGTTATATTCTATTATGAGAGACTATAAGTTACATGAATGTATTATTATATATCTGTTCTATAGATGGATGAAAAAAATGGTACACAAATTATATAGGCTTTCATGAGTGGAGACTCATGCGACTTTGAAGAACCTTATAATTGTGTATACCCTTTGTAATTTCAAATGTAAAAGTTTATTAAAATGAGGTCTTCCAGTATGAAATCCATGTTTATATATGTCATTGGATGTCCATATATAGGGATGTCTGTATTGATCTTTATAATTTTAATTTTTCTTAATCGGTATTATGAGTCTTGTACTTTGATATATTAATGAAAACCATGATGACATATGTTCACAGTGAAGTATGATATGTTGGCTGTTTCACAAGTAATATTTCATTAATGAAAAATGTGAGAAATTATATTTATATTCTATTGATTAATAGAAGTTGATATCTCATACCCATAGATGAAAATGATAAAACTAAATAAATCCATTTCTATAGAGGTCCACGGGGATGTTAAATTTCAAAAAAGTCAAAGGAAGAGACATCGAGCACATAGGTTGATGGAACCTACATGAAACTACTTTATTTGAGATATAATGATAAAATAATTATATTACATAGTAAAATTATTTTTAATGTGTCATTTCATTGGGAAATTATCTTTTTTATTCTATGGGTTCCTTGGTGTCTTACTAGATGCTAACCTTCGACATTGGAAAATAATATCTAATTTCACTATGAAAGAGGCTTAGAGTGTCACAAACTATGTGTATCCTGAATCATGGTTAATTAATAATATAAATTATTATTTAACATGTTGAGTAAGTATTATTCCTTTATGTGGTGTAGTAATTACTCATATTTTTTTGATAGCATATGTTATTCCATTAGTGATTCAAGTTAATATTTTTTTGAGGATAATATTTTATTAATATTTATTTAATATTTAGAGAATAAATCATTTATTTATTTATTGGTGAATAATGTAGTATTATATATTTATTAAATAAATTGTCATTATATATGGCCTAGCAATTATCATAGAGGAATGAAATACTATGTTTTATAGTATGGTGATAAGTAATATATATTAAATATTATTTTATAAATAATATATATTAAATATTGTTTTATAAATAATATATATTAAATATTATTTTAATAAACAATATTTATTTAATTATCTAGTTTTTTTCTATGTTTAGAAAATAATTTATTATTATTATATACATGGGGTTCTTCAAGGGATAAGGAAATAATAATGACACATATGCAGTTTTTATTTTCTAACCATATTATTCTTTAATCCAAATTATATTATTTCTAATAAATTGGGTTTTGATTATTTATTTGTGCATAACAACGTCTATTGAATTCTCTCAAATCTATAAAAAGACACCTCTCTAATATTTTTCTCAATGATGGAGTGCGGTCCTCCTCCACCGCATCTCTTGATTCTAGACAGATCAAGGAGAATGCTTCTCGAATAGATTATTGGGGTGATCATAGATAATCGACTTGAATGTTAGGATCTACCATGTAAACACATGAATATTCCTATGATGATGTTTCGTGGTTTGTAGAGCTTGTGTTGATCACCACTAGAGGTTATCTACAGCTGATTAATAAAATTAAGTGACTATACGAAATAGAAAAATTCTCAGATTTATTAATAAATATATAATTCATCATATGGAAATTCAATAAATGTATAAATTAATTATAATTCATTATTTGATGATCTGGCATTTTGGTTCCAATACTCTATAATCAGTTAATCTTTGATTAAATTAATCTTTTCATTCTATTTATCATTGATTACAATCTTGGCTTAATAACTAATTTTGATTAAAAAATCATATTGGAAACTCCCCGTCTAGTTCTTTCTCAGTTCCCAAAAACATCATATTAGGTTTGATTGATCACATTATTATTAAAAACTATTTAAATATCATATATTGATTTACGCAAGTATCATTACCATTTTATTCAATTTTAATATATATTTAATCTAGATAATGATGTATTCTCTTCATCCTCTTTGATCTTAAAAATTTAATCATAATTGAATAATTTTATTAATGATGAATATTTAATTAACTCATACATAGCTGAAGACGAATTGATCTAGATAGCATAAGAGTACAAAATGTGTATCCAGTTGGAACATGTTGTGTACACATTTTCAATACACTAATAAAATTCAAGAAAAAATTTGGAATTAATTTAATACATGAACATTTATTACATGCGATTTGTATTTAGATATACTAAGTGTTCACTAGGACAAGAATTTTAATTGTTTCTCAGAATACATTGCATATAAAACTTGTACAAAATGTTTAGTCCCTTGGTCAAATATAGACAATTTAGTTTCTTACGTGTCCTACATGAACAAAGATCTTGTAACTCGAAGACCACCTAAGATGTGGCCCTTATATAAAAGAGATAGTATATTAATTTTTTTTATATGATTAAATTCTGGTTCCCTTGGCATGTGTTGTGATAGACGATGAGAACAATACACAACTTGTATTTAGATCTTACATATCTTATATGGTAACAATTAATGAATAATTGAAAATTAATTTTATATATTTCAAAAACATTATAATAATGTGTTCCCTAAATCATTTAGTTTACTTTTTCACACCATGTGATGGGTTTTATATGTATTAAATTTATAACTAATTTCTATGTAATAGATTGAACTGAATATCATGTATAAATTGTAATAAAATCATTACTATACAGTCATTTAAACTTAACAAGATACATAAATAAAATGTGATCTATGTTTAATTCATTTGACTCGTACATTCCATGAAATTATATGATATGTTGTGTATAAACTATATTATAGGAGTAAATAATATACAAATATAATACATGTTTTCTAGTTCTAATAGATACTCATAGGGTTTCCCCCAAGGTACATGTTTCTTACATATTTAATTTTAAAATAAATATATAGTTTTTTTAAGTTATGATTGTATAGAATCTGAAGAATGTTCAGATGATTTTTAAGAAAAAACAATTGTTTAATTAATAAATAAAAATAATTGATTTGAATAAGATTTATCTTAAATTAGAATTAATAGAATTGATTGATTTTTTTATTAAATGTGAAATTAATTTCATGTCTGTGGATGATCTTAAAATAGACCAAAACAATTTAACAGATTGGTTTCCTTCTAATTTATTATTAAATTAAATTCACGGTCTGCTTGTTATCTCTTCTCTAATTATGTAAGACCATTCAAGACCACCGTTTCCTTTAATGTAAACCCATTAACTAATGCTTTGGTTCCCATCAACTACAGGTGAGGAAAAGTTATGCAATAGATGAACTCCCAATCATGTGTTGGCAGTCCATGATGGGAGCTGCGGTAAAACCAATGAAAGAGTTATATGAGTTAATAGGAGAAAAAATATAACATGAACCAAGAGAAGGTTCAATGTGTTTTCCCCCAGGCCAATGGTTAGTTTATCGTCTACCAAATAAAATAACCATTATAAAAATTTCATGATCATTCGACACAATTATTTTATTTCATTCAGTTTTCATGGTTAATTTCCTTATTTAAATTATTTTTTGATCACATAAATTATTGAATCAACAACCATGAAATATTGGGATAACATAAATTAGATTATACGTAAACATTATCCAAGACATGGTTAATCACAATATTAAATTAACATAATATTAAGAATCATGTAATATAGATAATATAATAAATTTTTACATAATGAAATAAATATACCAATTATATATATAGATATATTAAGTCACTATATCCTTATATTACTTAGGATAAAATCAAACTATAATTTCAAGTGTGTTACCAACCTAAGTTGGAGTAATTTTAATTATTGGGGAATAATAACTCAATTTTTTAGGTTGAAATAACATAGTTCACATCAAGGAATGACTTCCCATGAAGTAATTGTTTTTGCTAAGAGGTAAATTTTGAGGAAATTCAATTTATGTATTTCATGAATTTGGATAACACGGAATAGATCAAAGAACTATGAGTTAATAAATTTGAAGACTTCAATGCCTACCTAAAATCCTTAAAAAACATATCAGAACTATGTATTGTTTATGAGAAGGGTAATATGGGTCCTTTACCCTAGAATTTCCACAAAAATAAATGTTCAAAACCCAATAGTTATGGATATTTGGTTTCAATAAAATATTTAGAGATTAGAAAATATAATATTTTTATATACAATAATCAGATAATGTTATAAAATTCTTCTCTGGTAAATTCGAGAACAAAAAAATATGAATTCAAACATATCAATATAATCGATATTCAATAAAGATAACCTACTCATTGGCACTAATTTACAAAATGTTAAAAGGATATTACATGTTATTCTACCCCATGAAAGGAAATTTTTATGTGCTAGAAAACACTATTCCCCATAAACTAGGTCAAAATGCTAATTTGGAAGAGTTGTCTCTCTATTAGAATCATTTAGTTGATTTCAAATATTTCCAATTCTTCCTTAAATAATCTATGACCAATGAAATTTTAAATAAACATGAATATAAGGATTTTAATAGAATGATGTCCTGAATTCGAGATCTATATCATGAAAAGGTGATATCAGATATACACAAGATCTCAAATGTACTATTTACATGAAATATTTGAGATTCGACTCTGGTTAGGGAAACATTTTCATTATTATAGGCCATATAGAGTTGTTGGACATCATGAGCATTATATTCCCAAATGAGTTATTCATAGATCTCATAATTTCCTCACATACTAAGTCATTCCCCCAAGATTCACTATTAATCATAACACGAAAAATAACAATAAAAGTTTTTGAGAACTTCTTCCTCTCATTATCCATGTTATAACGAAAACATAGAAAAATAAAACCCCGGTCCTTATGGTGAAAAATAAAATAAAGAACAAGGTAAATGGTTTAAGGCTTATAAGAAATGTAAATATATTGAGAATATTCATTCCCATAATATGATGATCCAATTGATGGTGAAGGGAAAGGAATCGATATGTTTTTCATGGGGAATAAAAGGCCACTACAAGATGAATCGCATCCTGAAGCAAGGGGAAGCTTAAGTTGTTCTTTTTAACAAGTTTAATATTTTTATATCAATTAATTGGGTATTATATATAGATTTTGTTGATCACATATATATATCTAAAAGAATAACCATGAAGATTATTAATGATTTCAAAAGTACAGGAGGATTTGTGGGCTGCCATTGGTGCCATGATTGTACTCCAGCCTTTGGAGTCCACCACCTACTGTTTCCTAACTGAAAAAACATCATTGGAAAATAAGGCTATTATATACCAACTATTACCAAATACATAATTTCTATTTCATTACTAGATATAGATGATTTTGTTTTAGGATTGTAAATAAAATTTGTTTCTTTTTAAAATACAACATATGTTATATTGGTGAATATTTAAATAATGGTATTTATGTATTAAATTATGAAAATCATGTATTAACAATTGATTAAGAATAATGTACACATGACTCATATAAAACTCTATTGTGTAATAATATCCTTGGTAATTTAAACAAGAATAGTATGATGAATCTCAATAAAGTTGGTTATTTTGATTCTCTTAAACTATAACTACTAGAATGATGTCATCGTTGTTTACATGAAAAATTTACTAACCCACAATTCAGTAGATATGGTGAAAGGGACACTATGTTTCTATAATTGGTGTATAAAAATTTCTTTGGACCATTAACAATAAAATCTAGAGGAGGGTGTTCTTCATTCATAAAATTTATTGTGGACTTTTGTAGATATGGTTATGTCAACTTGATGTGGTATATGACTGAGTCCTTTGAGAAATTAAAAGAATTCAATAATGAAGTAGAGAATCTACATGTAATTAAGATAAATAATCTTCCATCTAATCAAGGGGGTGAATATAGTATCAAATATTTTAACAACATTCTATAGGGTTTTCAGATTCTTTCATAATTCAATCCAACATATACAACAGAGTGAAATGGTGTTATTTAAAGGTGGAACCATACTTTCCTTTAAATTATAAAGATAATGATGACTTATAAGGATGATTCATTATCGTTTTTGGGATAAACAATTAAAAAAATATCATACACATTTAAATGAGTATAATATAATGCATAAAATAAAATTCTCTTCAAGTTATGAAGTGGAAAGAAACACATTTTTCATATACACATGTATGTGGTTGTGAGTGATTAATTAATTCCATATAATGAAATAATAACACCCCATGGAACAAAATTTATCTTTATAGGTTATCATAAAGAAACAAGGTTATATTACCCACAAAATTAATTAGATAAGAAAGTGATTATCATTAGAAAAAATGTAATTGTTGAGAAGGATAAAGTATTCATGAAGGATAGAGGGAGGATGATTTTCTTTCATAAAGTTGATACTCAAGATACACATGAGTTGGTAGAAGAATGGATTCCTCTAGTATTTTAGACGAATTTTATTCATATCCTAAAGTATATTATAGGAGCACCAAAGAGGTAAGATAACCAGTGAGATATTGTTCTCTAGTCATGGAATATGGTGACACATTAGTGGTTGAAAATAATGAACATTTATCATTTAAAGAGGCATTAGAGAGCATAGAATTTTCAAGATGGAACAAATTCATAAATTCTATAATGGATTCCTTGTTTCAAACAAAATTGTGTTTTGGTCAATCACCTAATTAGTGTAGAGCATGTTGGGTGAAAATGGATATTCAATAGAAAGCTGGACTTGGATGTTAAATTATGTACCTATAAAGAAATAATTGTGGACAAATGGATTAAATTAAATAAATTAATTTACAATAAATAATCCTTTTCTTTGGTTTCCATGTTTACCTCCATCATAATTTTACAATTTATAGTGGATTACCCTGAAAAATAAATTTGGATGATGGATGTAAAAATAACATTAATTTTTGTGAATCTGCAGGAAGATGTCTATAAGACAACACATATATGTTTTTTGACACTAGGTAATTATGAAAAGAAATAAGAGATATACAAATTTATTTATGGATTTAAGAAATAATATATTTAAATGGGCATTTGGTTTGATGAAGATATAAAATAATTTTGTTTCATTATCAATGAATTTGAGACTTGTTTATAAAATTTGTTGTTGGAATGCAATAATTATTATAGTAGTATATGTTCATGAAATTTTACTTATTGGAAATGATGTAAATTCATTACAATCAGTTGAAGACTGGTTAAAAAATAGCACATCCATGGAGGGCTTCGGTGAGGCCTCTTACAATCTAGGGATTGTGATCATTCATGATAGATCCAAGATTTCACATCCATAGTGTTTTTAGGTACTTTTCATTTATTTATTATATACCATTGATTTTATAGATATAGAAGGTGTTTTTCATGGAAATGGAAATTTATATGGTATATAGGGTGGTTCATGGTTGTAAAAAGATTAGTATAAATAGTGTTCCATTCCCTAGTAAATTGTTTAGTCTAGATAGTGGCAATGAGGTGTCTACACATTTAGGCACACATTTTGTGAAACTGTGAGATCCATCCCATGCAGCCATCCTAGTTTTGGAAATACATATCTTCCAATTTTTCCCTACTTAATTTTAACATTGTTTCACCCATAATGTTACCCATTCTACTTATCCATCCCTTGTAATGCCTCAACTATACTCACCTCTATCTTTGCATCAAATCATAGGTGTTTTATCGTGTCTCTTCAAGGAATCCATAAATAAATGTCACATATCTTTTACGCATTGTATCTTCTACCTTTTTTCTTGGGTTTACATCTCTCTTATGGGTTTGGTGACTTATAATGAGTTAAATATAAAACAATTTCCTTGGTTTCTAGATTTTTTTTGTTTTCATTCTTCTGTAGGGACTTAATCATCTTTGATAGCTGCATTCATCCATATTTGGGAGATTTAAAAGGAAATGGTATGTTGTACTATGTTGTGTTGTTATTTTATGATTTTAATATACATTCCTATATTTATAAACAAGTTCTAAAATTTTTTCGGTGTGAAAATGGGTTATTTTAAAGGTGTTCATGTGTATATGACTTTGAAATGGTCTTATAGAAATTTTTTGGAAATGGAATGAATTTATATGTGAAGGATTAGTTTTTGGAATAGGGTGTTTTCAAGGTTTGATAAATATGGTGAATCACATGGAAATATTGGGTACCTAGGTGGTTAAACATGGATGTCTCAAGCATATGAAAAACCATTGCATCTAGGTAAGATCACTAGGAGTGTGAGGATATTAGGTCCACAATATCCCTAGATACCTAGGGACTTACCATGGTTCTTATACTATTAATTTACTTATTTACATTTATTCTTACATCTCATAAGATTCCTTCAAAATTAAATCATGCTTAAATACATAAATTATTACTCTATTTTTTCCATAGGAGAATATTTATTTATTTAATAGTTGTTATGAATGGAACATCTGGTGGTACCACAATAGTAATGTTATCTCACACACTACTTACACCCATGTGTGTTTGTAGACCATGATTAATCTAATACAGAAAAAGGCAAGGATTTCCTTCAAGTTATTAGTGGGTATTCTTGTTTTTTGATCCACTTTTGGAAGGTGTTGTTGAGGCTTTCATGTTGGGTGTTGGACCTCATGTCATGAGGAGGTTTTTATTTATTTAATTTCTCTATCCATCCATTTTTTTTATTTTTTTATACTCTTAAATGTAATCATAACTTGTTTCATATGTATACCACAATTATTATTTTTTATTGTAGATGCTGGTTATAAGGTGTATGTAGATATTATATCGATCCTTTTATGGATGTTGACTAAATTTCACATAAAAAAATAATTCCAAAATGATTTAATCAATTCCCATGTACCTGTTTTTAGAATGTGTGGATTGGGAACACCCTTTGGACCATGACGCATGCTAGTCAGTGTGTTCGGTTGAATGGAAGCCTAGACTAGTTCATGAAAGAGTGGAATCAAAGCAATGTTATTTCATTATTTGGGTCTTATTATTTCTGACTGTCTGGATATACACGAGTTAGGAATATCAGTCCATGGGGTTCAAGTTATGTGTGGGGTTTTTGGCCAACACACCTCAAGACATTCCTTAGTTCCACCTCGGATATTATAGATTAGGTAAACTATAACATTGGGTGTAACACAAAATCCTTAGGTTATGCATGGTCTATTATGTTGGGTTGAGTGGTTTAAATAATTGATTGAGCTATTATGATTTTATTATTATTTATGTTAGTGGTTTATCAGGTTTATTTTATTCTATGTTGTTTAATGGGTTTATGGTTTCTCTATTATGTTTTATGACTTTTATTGTATCATGAATCCTCATAGACTTATTGTACATCCGCGAAGGAGGCTAGAGATATTTTCCATCACCAGTTGACCATATATTAATTAAGGAATTGTTTTAGATAGTTAATTCAGAGGATCAGGGAGTGGTCAGTAGTCATTTTTAAGTTAAAGAATTCAAACTAAGATTGGAAAAGGATCAAGATCAGGTATTTCATAAAAATAAACCCATAACTTATAGGCAATCATGGATCCCCATGAAGTGGAAGATTAGATAGAGAATATTGATAGAATCTTTAGGTTCCTTAGGAATCCCGATGTTGACAAGGATATGTGTGCAACATATACTCTAGAAGGCTTTAGTTATAGATAGTAGGAGTATGTGGTTTATGTGGGGGGGGATATGAGAATATGGGATGCAAGGATTTTCTGTTTGTGTTTAATGAGAATTTCATCCCTGAGACATGGGCTCTCACTATGTCGTGGTACATTATGGATCACCATCAGGGAGAGCATTCAATTTTGGATTATGCCAACTTTTTAACAGAATTAGTATACTTTTCTCCTATGGTAGATTCCGAAAAAGGATGAAATCACAATGGTTCCAAATGGGCTTATGGTTTGACATTCCATTGAAGGTCTTATTTTTATATCTTGAAGACGTATGTTGAGGTTCCAGTTTATGATTTATTCATGGAGATATACTAGGTGGGTATTTCATTCATGTTTAGGATACTAATAGAAATGGGATAGAGTGTAATTGTCTCACTTTAAAAAAAGAGGAATCTTGATGAGCATATGAAGTAGGGTGGTGGTATCTACGAGTATCCACCCCGAAAACCATGGTTATGTACGTATTTTAGTTGATTTTTTTTTATTCCATCAGTGCGTGATTCTAATTGAATTATTGGTCAGCATCACTACTTCCACTAACCACCACACAATTGATTTTTTCTGTATTTTCAATAATACAATTTTTTAGTAATGTGGGAAACATAAATATATCCACATGTTTAGGTATATCCCACATCCACTTAAACACTACACACCATATTCAGAAACAAAAAATTCCACATTCAAATTTAAAAAAAATCAAAACAAATTTCAAATTTTCACCATGAGCAATTACATGAACCAGCTCAATCCACAAACCATCATCCCTCGCGATGAGAAATTGAAGAAAAATTTAAATCATACAATGACTTCCACTTCATCAAAATCCACCACCACAACTACATAACCTCTAATCATCACCACCATCACCATAGATTATCATTGAGAAATTACTCCACCATCATGAAAATAGTTAGAAGCCATCATAACCAATAATGAACAAAAAAAATTCAATGACGAACAATGCTTTGCTGATAGCAGGGAGAATGAAAAAATGAAAAAAAATCCACAAAATAATAAATAATCCCAATTTTCATATCCATTTCCACGACTGAAAGATTCCATCCACAAAAAAGAGATAGAACGAGGCCTTCACCATATGAGTTAACCACAAGAACAAGGAAACTATAGAAACCCCCCACCATTCAAACCACTCATAAACTCACACCACTCCCCAAACACATTCCAAAACCCTTATAGAATTCGTTTCACCCGACCGACCTACACAGAAGAAATCGAACAAGAGGTCAGGGTGGGAAGGTGTGGCAGAGGAAAGGAAAGTTCGAAATAAAGCCATCATGGGATGAAAGGAGGACCACTAGGATTGAAACAACAAGGGAAACCAGGAAATAGTTATTTATGAACAACTACTGGAAGAGACACTAAGAAATGGGAAAAAAGAATCCATGGATGATACCCCAGAAGAATGAACTAAAGAAGACATAACCATGAAGACTAGAAGGGCATCATTTTGAGAATCCACCAATGCCTCCCAATCGGTAATTCTTATCATCGTTCATGAGCATGAATGGGGTCAATCATGATAGAGATGATCAAATGAGAATTAGAAGAAACCTGAAACAATGAGTCCAGAGCAAAGTGTTTTATTAAGGATGAGGTGTGGGTCATTTTTTGAACATAGGCATAAACCGAGGTGAACCACCTTTAGGATATGAATTATCCACCACTGGAATCATATGCTAGTCATGAACTAGTATGAGGTAATATATATATTTCATCATTAATGGTATATTCATTGATTATATAAGAGTTTCTGATTTTTTTTCTTTTTTCTCACCTTGTGGGTTTATTGAAACTCATGACTAGTATTCCATGGATATATTTATGCTTAGTATTATAAGAAAAGAACATGGATTGTGATTCCTACGGTGTGATGTAAAATTCCCTAGGTTGATCAAGAATTATGTTTCCTTGTATTGGAGGTGGAATTATTTGATTTGATCCTAGGGATCGATTAGATGAAATTTATCAAGGAAAATATAAAATTATATTGTCAGTGGGTGAATTTATCAGCCCCCAATAAGATCACTTAAATATTTAAGAGATAATGATATTTGTGGTAAGGATGATATGAACCTTATCTTAAGAATCTTTGTATAATTTCATGAAATTTTTCTTCCCTATTTTTGGAGGAAGATGGGGAAGGCTTATAGAGTGTGTTCCCTTCCCCATTGAGTGAGTTCTCTTGAGGTATTTCCAGATTATTTCTCATGTTTACCTCTTGATTGAGGTATAGATTTTACAATAGATTTGGAATTGGGGACACATATGATATCTCTTCCCTCATATTGTTTGGGCCCATCATTTTTTTGATGTTAATATACAAATGGATGATTTGGAATCTACATGATTCATTCACTCATGATTCTCTCCTTCAAACACTTTAGGGATCTTTTCTAAAAAGGTTGATGTATCTCTCTAATTGTGTATCGATTATCAAAAGATGAACCAAGTCACAATCAAGAACAAATATGAATTACCCCACATTGATGATCTATTATACTGGATCATATAATAATTCTAGTTCAAAAATACTAACCTCTATTTTGGGTATCACCATATCATGGCGAGAAATGTAGATGTTCCCAAGAACACTTACCTAATTAGGTATTCCCCTTTTTAGTATAAGGTCATCTCATTTAGAGTAAAAAAAATTCCCCCAATGTTTTTGTGGATATTATGATCCCGGTGATCCATATATACCTCAACTCAATTATAATGATGTTTTTGGATTAAATCTTGGTGTATACAAGAATATAAGAAGAGGAAAATCAACATTTGAGGATTTTTATTGTCCATCTACAAATCCACCACCTTTACGCTATACTTTTTTGATTCAATTTTGGACCCAGGATGTTATGTTTTTGGAACATGAGATCTCAGAACAAAATGATTTTGTTGATCAAGAAAATATCAGGGATGTGAGATCATGGGAAGACCCAAAGAATGTCTTTGAGATCAGTATTTTTTAACACTTGGTAGGGTATTATAAGCCCTTTATTTGGTACTTTTATAGACTTTCATCATGTATGACAGCCCTCACCTAAAAATAGGTGAATCACTCTTAGAAAATAGAATTCCAAGAGTCGTTATAAAAACATAAGAATTGGTAAAAAAACTTCTATATTTATTTTATATGAGTTTGTATATGTTTGCATGGTCTGTTGGACTCACCTATTTTGATAATCCCAAATCATGTTTTGATAATACCAAATTATGTCTGGATAATTCAAAATCATGTTTTGATAATCCCAAATCATGTTTTGATAATCCCAAATCTTGTTTTCATATTAAGTGAGAACCATGTTTTCATTCTATATGAATTATGTTTCATTAATGTTTCCTGTTTCAATAGAGTAATATTCATATACTCTCAATCTCACAACTTGGTTGGTTAATCTTACAGTGAAACTTTTATCTAAGTATAAAGGTCACCATTACAAGGTCACCACTACAAGGTCACTGTTACAAGGTTTCTGATACAAGGTCACCGACACAAGGTTACTGATACATGGTCACTATTACAAGGTCACCATAAGATGGTCACCGATACAAAGGTCACTGATACGAGGTTACTGATACATGGTCACCATTACAAAGTCACAGATTTATGCCTACTGTTAAAGGTCACAGCAGAAGGTTACAGAAGGAAGGTTACAGTTGTAGTAGTCGTTGTTCACATGCTGTTGAAGGTTACAGTTGTAGTTAATCATGGGCACATTCTGTTGAATCCTACCGATGAGAAGGCTACTGATAACCTTAATTTTGTAAAATTCTTTATATTTTTCTAATAGTCATATTTTATAACTTTAATGCTTCTAACTTAATTAATATTTATTTTAGAAATATCTAGAGACCATATCTTGATAGTACGAGGTACACGAAAGATTTCACGTGATGTATGTACTCCCATTTTTGACCTCAATTATGAAATAAAAATACCTAAGAAAATATATATATATATATTGAGGGACACAGAGAAAAAAAATTGTGTTAGTGAAGTTCAGAAGTCGAATGCATAAGGAATAAACTACTAAATTACAAGAAGAAGGATACTACAGTGCATATACAGGAAATCCAAAAGATTCACATAGATATTTTTGAAGAACCTACTCAAGGCTATCTTGCTGTTCTTTGTCAACTCCCTTATACTAATTAGTTGTAAATCTCATAGAGGATAGAACTTGGATGTTGCGACACTCTGTTTTGGAGACAACTTCTAGAGATAGACTCAAACTTCAAATTCCATAGTTCAAGGAGTCAATAGATAAACTGAAAACACATAGAGCCTTTTATACTCTATCTCATCTTAATTTCTCTATTTTTCAATCATTTTTTGCATTTCTGAGATGTGTGTGTGTGTGTCTATCTCACACACTATCTGCTGTGATTAAAATGTAGGATACTGAATATCATCACATAAAACATCATCTACATTTGTTTCCCACTTATAACTGTGGAAGAGACCATGTGTGGTCTGTATCTTTTGTAAATACTACGAAGAATAGTGGTAGAGGGTGTGAAACCTGGACAGTTTGTCCAAACTATTTTAAAGCCAGATACATGTTGTGTATTAGGTTTATTGCTAATATAAACTACATGGGAACAGGTGATAACCAAGTGGAGTGGGCTATGTCACGGATTGATACTGAACCTCTTATTTAACTTGTTGTGCTAATCTTCATATACTCTATTTTATTTATCCACTGCTTATATTTTTTGAAGACATAAAAAAGTTTATACATTCACTCTGATAGTTATTTTTGGTTAGATTGTATAAATGATTAGATTATTAAACTTATTTGGAAAATTGAATTATTGTTTTCATTGATTCAATTTAGGTCTAATAAACCATAGAGAAACTTTTTGATGAATTAAACACCTATATATCTACTTACATAATTAACTAGGCTGTTCTGAATTGGGGTATTTTAATCATAACATTTTTAACAGAATATTTAATTGGAACTCAATCCTCCCTCTTGAGTATCCACTCCGACCATCATTTGGTATCAAAGGTTTTTATTGTCAAGTGTTCAAATTCTTTTCAACTGTGATTTTAGTTGTATTTTAAAGATCTTAAAATTTATGTATTATCTAAATTTTCAGTTCTTTAAAATCTATGTAACCATGGAATGTATATTTGAGGGTGATGCTACTAACATACCACCTTTCTTTAATGGTAATAACTATGCTCAATGGAAATTAAAAATGAAAATGTACCTTGAGAACATGTGACCTAAAATCTGTGACACAATTGAAGAACAACATGTATTGCCTACTATTTCTAGGGACACATGGTCTTAGTTGACTAAATCCACATATAATAATAACTAGAAAGCAATGAATGCCTTGTATAGTTCTCTAGGTGATGTGGAATATAGAAGAATATCACATTGCAAAACTGAATATAAAATTTGGGATACTTTAGATATCTCTCATGAGGGAACAACTAATGTTAAAGAAATGAGATTAAATATATATACACTATTAAATATGATAATTTTAAAATGAATTCTAATCAACCTATATCTGAATTGTATGTCAGGTTCAATGAAATAGGGTACACCATGAGTCTTCTTGGGAAGCCAGTGGAAAACAAGGACCAAATCATGAGACTACTTCAATTCATACATAACAAATGGAGAGGAACTTCTGTTTCTATTCGAGAATCTAGTGACATAGGAAAACATCAAGTGAGAAATCTAATTGAAAAATTTATGATGTACAAATAAGAGCTTAAGGTGAATCAATAAGTAGATGATGATCCAAGGAAGATGTCGGTAGCATCCATGACTTCATACTCAACGAACAAATATAAAGATAAGGATGAAGGTTCTTTAGACTATTCTACTAGTGAAGAGTCAGATTCAGACAATGATGAGGAGATGGATCATCTTTCTAGAAGGTTCAAAAAGTTCTACAGAAAGAAGAAATTATTTAGGAATTGAAACTACAAGAGAAAGTATAATAGTAAAAGACAATGGAAGAAAGAAAAAAAATGGAATGACAACTCAAATGAAATAATCATCTATAAGTTAAAATGAAAAGGTCAGGTGAAGGAAGACTACCCCAAGCTGAAATTTTAGAAGAAATATGAAGACACCGGAAAGGGTTATAAAAAGGCTATGAAAGAAACCAAGAGTTCTTAAGACGATAGCTCCAATGGGTCTGATGCTTCTAATAGTGAACAGAACAATCATGCTAACATATGTTTCGTGAAAGAAACATCTAAGGTAACAATTAATTCTCATATACACAATGACTATTATTCTAAGAATAAGAGTAAGTCACATAATGATGAAGATATGACTAATTATGACATATTTGAATACTGTGACATGGTTGAGGATACCTTTAGTAAGATCAAGGTCAAATATAAATCATTAAGAAGACAACATGCTTTAAATGTAAATTATAATTCAGATTAGGATATTGAAAAAGAAAAATGTGCTCATCTATTAAAAGAAAATACTAAACTCAAATTGTCCAATGAGAAATTGAAGAGAGATCGTGAGAATTTTACTACCGTTAGATATACCTTGACTTAGTTTCTAGGAAAACAAATTGCCCCAAAATATACAACTTTTCTAGAATATCCACCAGGAAAAAGAAAAATTAGCAAAAACAAATTTGTTCCACAATCTGGACAGTTCACTGCTAATTCCAGTTATGGAGATTCTTTTGAGAGAAAATTTTCAAAAGGACCTAACAAAGTATTTATGCCTCTGAATATGTATGTTGATGTTACGAAACTTATAAAGAAAAAATGGGTTCCCAATGTTTTACTTTCTATCCTCTCTGGACCCTTGAATATATGGGTACCAAAGTTACCACATGCCTAATCTGTTTTTCAGGGAAGATGCTTAAAGAGTTCTTGTAATACCTTGTTGTACTTGGATAGTGTTGAGAAAAAGTGAATTATGAATTCAGTAAATGATATTATTTTATCATAAAATGAAATATATTGACCTTGTTGTTCCTTATGTACGTTCACATATGTGTGGGTCCATGGAATGTGTTTGTTGTATTGTACGTGTGGATCATATAAGAAGAAGTGGGAGTACAAAATATGTGATTGTTCATAGGATTCCATGTTATTGTATTTAAAATAAAATATATAATTGGGTTTTCCAAGATTTTTTGAAAAGGAAACTTGTTTCTGTTAAAAATGGGATTGTTCTTAAATGATATTTTGGTCATAATGTGAAAATGTGAGGTGGTGTTTTGAATTTCAAAGTGGAGGACAAAATTATTTTTGGAAATGGAAAATGGTTTTGATTTTTAATGGGGGAGATAAATTTTAAAATAGGTTAAAATTGAAAATTGAGGTTTTAAAAAAGAGGTTTTTTTGATTTTTTACTAAGGTTTTTTTTGTTCTGTTTCGATTCAAATTGGATTTGTCTTTAATTTGATTTGTGATGTGTTTTATTTTGGATATCAAAGCTTTTTCATAGGAGGTTATCTCATGTATTTTTTTTGTTTGTATTTTGATTTGGGTTTTATATTGTATTTTTATATGTAGTATGAATCCCAAACGTATAAGTTTTCTAAAAAATATTCATGTTCTTGGCTCCACCCGGAATCTTATTATGGTGTTGGAGTAGATCTCTCCTCAATCAGTGAATGTGGTCTATAGACATCATATTATGTTATAGGTTGTTGAGTGACATGAGTAAATTGAGTGATTTTGGGGTTTTATAACTCTAGATGCCGGGATGGTGTGATTTTCCTTGTGTATGTTTAAAAGACCGATAATAGACATATAGAATGCGGTTGTTCCATTATAATTATGAATTTTGAATTCATGGGAAATCATTAAATACACTTTCATCTAGTGGATTATTTTTGAGGAATTTATGGGGAAGAAAATTCCAATGTTTATGGATTCTTGACAACTTTGGGTAACGGAGAAAGGGAATGTTGTTCATTTCAATGAACTGGTTTACTTATTTTTAGTGATGGTGTTGAGTGATCAGTTATAAGCTCCTATTTTAATTTATAATCTCTAACTAGGGATCATGGAGTAGTTTCTTTGGGTGTTCTTTGAGGTTCCCCATCTAGCGAGTAGTGTGAACTTGATGAGCCTATTTCAGGAAATTATCTTTATTTGTAACCATCTTTCATTGTTCAGACAATACTCTTTTTTTATTCCAATATGGGAGGTTTGGAATATCAATACATATATCTGTAATTTCATCAGAAATTGTTGAACATGTGGCCTCATGTGACACAAAAATATTGAGTTCCGATCGTTAATTATCAGCTCATGAATTGGGCCTATGGATACTTCCAAACATCATTGATGTAACCATAGTTCCCAGAGTGAAGCACTCCCTGGAGACAAAAATCACCGTGGGTGGGGGGGACTTTGGTTTAGTATTATCTCCAATTTCAGAGTGGAAAATTTTGATGTTTTCATTTTATATTTCCTTGTTGTAGTTTCCTTTATTCATTTGAGTTCTTCTTGGGTTGTAATATTTCTTGGTGGTTTCATTTTCTTGTAATTCCAGAGGTTGTGAAATTTCAAATTTGATTCTCTGATTGTGTGTCCTTGTGTGGTTAACCTTTGTGGAGCAGATTTAGTTTTGGTTTTTCATCATTTAGAGATGCATGTGTCTTGTGGAAATTATGAATTGTGTGTTGTATTGATTCTTATTTAACATTTATTTATTTTAGGTTTACATTGTTTTTAGGATTAATGGTTTGAGATTGGAGTTCCAAATGGTTGTGAAAATTGTTCAATGGGATGAGATTTCGAGTTTTTCCAAGTTAGGTTTCTCAGGTCAGTATCTGTTGGTTAATTCATAATGGTGGGGAGACCCACTATGGATCTTTTTTGGTTACATATAGATCAGGTTGGTGTTAGTTGGTTCTTATTGGCGGGAATACCCATCTCTTCCTTATGTGGTTGTCCTTGTTGTCTATTTCACAAGTTATTTTTATGTGTAACTTGTGAAGATTAAATGTCACACAAGGTTTCATGTTTTCAATTTTCCATGGTCAGATTTGAGGTCTAGTTATTTCAATTTGTATGGATATCATTCTAGGGGCATAAATTGTTAATGGTAGAGATAATTTTCAAACAACATCCTATAAATTTTAATTATTTTAATAATTAAATTATTTTTCAACCTCGTTCTTCAATTATAGTAGTTGTAGGGTTGTATTTTAAATTCTTGGATTCTTTTTAGATATTTCAAAGTAATCCCACATAGTTATAAGAGACTATGGGGTGCCCATGCAGGTGTTGAGGTTGGTCTGATTTGTAGTGGATGACATACACATGTTTTATTAAACCATGAGTAACATATGTGTTTTGGATCTCTAATTAGGTAGTGCAGAGTGGAATAGTTAGAGCACGCTTTTCCCAACTGCATGTCTTCCTAAGAGTAACCATGCATGGGTGCTTGGTCAAGGTAGTGGTCCACCCAGGGTTGGCACACAATTTTTTGAACCATGAAAAAACCATAGGGATTTCCTAATAATTTAAATTTTTTGTTACTATTTAGATTTTACCTTTTCTTTTCTCTCTCTTTTATTCTTTCTTCCCCTCTTTTATGTGTGTCTTATGACCCTCCCATTCTCCTACACTACAACCACATGCCACCCCACTCGCGAGATCCCTATTCTCCTCAATATTCTTCCAGATTTTTCATAAATTTAGGAATGACTCTATAATGTAAGACCTATTATTCTTTCATCTTACTATATTTTGGGGTTTCTATCCTCCCAAAAACACCTCCATGGTTTGGATAAACCATAGGGATTTCATTGAGCCAGTTTGTGATGTTTCTCTTGTATTTAGGGCATGCAATGAATCTCTTGGGTTGACATCATGTGTGTTTTGGCATCTACTGCTAAAGGCATAGAATCTTGGACCATTTGGGTCTTCTGGTCGTGAATTTTAATAATTTTTTATTCTTCATGTGGTTTAGAAAAATTTTAATTATGGGTTTGCAATGTTTGAGTCCCTAATAATTTTGTAGTGTGACATGGACCTTGTTGGGATGGATTTGATCCGCTGTTGTTGAAGTCTTATCTGCGCATGCACCGATTTGAATAGATATGTGAAAGATCTACATTTATATATATTATACCATGGAATGATGAATATAAATATAATGTTTTAGGTGTTCTTACATATATATATATATATATGAAAATGAAAATGTTTATAAGGGAAAAGGGCTATATGCATGTAAAAGTGTATGTGTAAGGATCCCATTGTTCATATTTGGCCCTGAAAATATGTGCATAGGGGATAAGATTATTTACATATAAGAGAAGTTTCAAATGCATTCATGAAGTAAAGAGAATGTATGAGTTGTTATTGACAATTTAATTGAGTTCTTATATGTTATGGCTTTGTCCTATTTTTCATAAGGTAGTTTCCCTATTCCGAACCCGTAAATTGGAATTCAATAATTTCTTGATTATTTTAAAAATATTTTTTATATTTATATAGTAAAAATATATTATTTTTTCTAGTAGTGGTTGTTAGAAATGGTTTTTCATATGTTTTATAATAATTTATTAAAGCTTCCAACATTGGGTTTTCATGTTGAAATATTCTATAGTCTTTTTTTTGGAAAACATAATGTATTTATAATTCCCAATTGGTCCTAAATGATGTTTCTTTAAAATAGTTTTCCTAAATTGTGTTGAGTGTGAAATAAGTATTTTCAAATATGTTTGGTGTGTTTATTATAGTTGTGTAAACCCACTTGAATGAATATGGTTTCAAGTTTTATTTTAAAAGGGGGGAATTTCATGTTTTTGTATGTTAAGAAAGGTGGAAGGGTTTTGGTTTGAATTCAATGTGAAATAGTGTTTTCCCTGTCATAATTGGATTTCCTCGATTTAACCATTATTTAAAGATTGTTTTTAATGGTTTGGTTTCTTGGGTTTTTAACTTTTATTTTAAATGTTTTTAGGACATAATAGTGTTTGGGGGTTGTGAAATATAAATTCAAATTATTCCTTTTAAAATAATGATTATTATTATTCATTTAGAGAATCATTTGTGGAAGGGGAAACCCTCTCTTGAGGCATGAAAACTTGTATGGTAAATGTGATGTAAGTGTTAATGTTCTATATGTGATATATTCATTGTGAAGAGGTTTGTACAGTGTTGTGTGACATGAAAATGGGGTTTCACTCAAGGATGGATATTTCTGGTGATAAGTAGGATGTTTTTTAGTATAGATAATGATATGTTCATATTTTTAATTGATAAAATCTCACCAAAAATTGAATTATATTACATTTGAAACCAGGGTATATATGTAGAAAACAATAACTAGTATGCTATCTAACTCATTAGAGGACGAGGCCTATATTCCAATAGAAGGATTGATGTTAAACCTATAGCTGAACATAAGATATGATCAGAGAGAATTTGACCATGGAATTTGTTCCCCTCTAGTAAATCATGCATATGACCATTGTTGGTTTTTTATTATAAAATAGCTACTATTAGAACTTTGGATGGTATCATATCTAATGGATCATTCATGGAAACACTTTTTTAGTTTATTTTTTTAATTTTATTCACAGAGTTAAGAGTGTCATAGTACCCCACTTTTTATAGATACAAATAGTGAATACTCGGGGTTCATTCTTGTGACATGGTACATCTGATGTGATCCTTCTGTGATGTGGTGTTAACCATCAATCTATTATCGAAAATGGTGTGCATTGTGGTTTCAAATAATGTTTCATTTTAGAAATTATGTCCCTTAAAAGAAGTGTTTTCTTGAAAATAAATTCCATGAAATTTTCACTAAAATAGATTTTAAATGTTCTTTTGAAAATTTTCATACCGCCTGTGATGATATTTCCTTTTCAGTTGCTTCCCACTTGTTCAATCATTTATAAAAACCATGTTTTAATAAAAAGGGGTTTTCCTAATTTTTTAAATTATTATGCATGTTTCGAAACTATTTTGTAAATTTCATTGAATGATTATTTTTATTGAAATTGGAAGCTTGTTACTATAGTTTGAAAATAATGGAATCCCTTATTTTTATTTTGTTGTATATTCAATCTATAAAGACATTGTTTTAGTTATAGAGGTAAGGAATATGGAATAATTTATCCAAGTACTCTGACTAAGTATTAATACTCATTACTATAGATTTATTTCTATTTTTAGTTTGGGTGATACTTCAAGTTATGTTTTTGTCAAAATAGTGTGATGTTGGTTTAGTGGTTGGAGGTGACCCGTAGGGTCACATGTAGGTATGTTCGTTTTTATTTATTTTTGAAGATATTAATTATAATTAATTTTTAGTATTTATTTATCAAATTTTTAGATTTTTATTTCCCAAATCATTCCTTGTTGCTTTATTTTTATGATCGACACTAGTTTCTAGCCAGGTAGATCGAGAACACCTCGTGGGCCTTGTTTCACATCGTTTTGGGGGACAAGTTCATGGCCAAATTGGGTTGGCTCGTGATAACTAAGATCATGATATAGAATTAAATTTCAGTATTACATATCATAATTATAATGATGATCAGTCTGAGAGAACAAATGAAACCCAAGATGATAAGTGGATATCATGTTTTAAGGATTTCAAAGGTTTTTGGGATCAACACCTTCCACTAGTTGAGTTTTCTTACAATAAAAAATTTCAATAAAAATTTTAAATTGATCCATGTGAAGAATATTATGGAAATAAATGATGAAATACAATATTTTGGGAGGAATATGGTGAAATAAAGTTATTGGGAACATATATGGATGATTAAATGAAAGATATGTTTAGATTCATTAAGAAACACAAAATGGAAGTATAAAGTTGAAAGAAAAAGTATGCTGACAATCGTCGACATAATCATGAGTTTGATGTTTTTGAGAAGGTTTTTCGTTGAATTTATCATTTGAATAAGGTTATGAGATTCAAATGGAAATGAAATTTGAACCCAATTTATATTGTCCTTTTCAATGTTCTTTATTGAGTAGGCATGGTTTCATTTCAATTGGTACTTTCAGTAAACTTGTCTAAAGTGAAAAATGTGTTCCATGAATCTCTCATAATAAATTACATACATGTACATTAACATTTATTTAACTAATAGGATTTACCATTGGAGAAAGATAATTATAATGAGGAACAACATATATAAATTTAGTATTATAGACAGTAATTACTAAGAAAAAATTCCACTCACATGGTCGATGTTTTGGGGTGAGACCTCCAATATGAGGAACCTATGGGGGCACCTAAGGTCGTCATGAATATTATGTATCATAAATTTCTTGTATCCGAGAAAAATAATTTGAATGGTGAAATTTAATTTATGGGTGATAGAATGTAACAATATAAGTGTTTGTAAAAAATAAATAAATAAATATAATTTTATTGATAGATAGCATTACACACAACACTTAATGCTTCAAAAACCACATCATAATAAAAAAAAATACTATTATTTAACCAAGAATATTGTAACATAGTTGTTATATTTATAAGAATAAATAGGAATAAAAAAATGTAAAAATATTTCATGAAGGTTTTAGAAAAATAAAATATATTGATAAATAAGTATTTAATTTTTAGTAATGTCTTTAATCACTTTCAAAATAATTTTTTTCTAAAAAATATTAATTTCACAACTTTTTATGAACAATTAATAACTTTTTTCCACATTTATAAAATTAATACGATAAAATGAACATCTTATTTGAAATCAATATATAAAAATTATATTTGATTTAATTTAATACAATTTTTAAAAATGGTTAACTTTTTGTGATGATTAATAAAAAATATTGATTTTTATTCAAACTCACTTTTATTTTAATGTATTTACAATGATAAATTTTGTTTTAAAAGTTTTTAAAAGTAAATATAACTCATATAAACTATTATTAATCCAATTTACTAAATATTAATCCCTTCCATGTTGAAATTGGATATAAAAACATTTCTTTCTTATGAAAAGGTTTCTTTGGGAAGATATTTTTTCAATGCATTTTTTGGATTAATTTTAAATTAAATTATTGCACTTCTATGAATATATATTTTTAGAATGGATTAAATATTTTTAATAATAATACATAATATAAGGTTATATGTTGAACCTAAGTTTTTCACATAATGAATAATAAATATAATAAAATTTAATTATTGCGTTTGTGGTTAAAAATAGATTTTTGTGTTATATGCGCCAATGTTAAAATTAATTTTACTCATATGTAGGAGTTTTATTTGATAAATAACTATTTATATTTATAATGTTTTAGTCTAATTTATATAATAAGGCCTGTTTTATTTTTAGGCTGAATATATATATCACCTAGTTTAATAAATAAAAAACTAGTTACCGTGTAAAAAATAAAATGGTAAATGTTGGAAAAAATAAAGCAATGAAGATACATGTTTAAAGCATTTTTTGGTGTGGAGGTTTATATTGAGAATAAATTTGTAACGACCCGAAATTTTGAATAAATCTTGTTTCCTAATTTCATGTTTTATTTTATTTTTTATACTCAATAAAAATGTTTTATTTGATAACATGAGTATAATTAAAATGAGATAGTTGGGTTTAGACAGTTATATGACCATTGGTCAATATGACCGCTGGAAACTAAATGTTTTGATTATTGCCTCTAAATACAAGTAATCTTGATTAATTATTATAGAAAGAAGATTTGATGGCCTCACCCAGTAGTCTTGGACCGATCAAAGCCCATCTAACAAAACTTGGGAAGGAGGTAGCACCACTGGGCTTTGCTCTGGACCAAACCCAAGCCGAACATCATCGTGTGAAGCTAGAACGAAATCTCCTTTGCGAGAAGTTCAAACTAATAGAAATTACTACTCGTGCGATGTTAGCCAAGCCTCCTTCATATTCTCTCACCTTAGCACACCTTACACTTAGGTCATATGTTGGTGTGATAAGGGGATATGTAAGGAGACCATAACTGCCTTGTGTAATCCTTTGTTTTAAATAAAAATTGGGATTTCTTCTTATGATAAGGTTTATGAATTTTCAAATGACCGGATAAATATATTTTTCATATTTTTGATGAATTTTAGAAATGGATATTTTAAAAATGGTTGTGTAAACCTTAAATAATTAAAAATGTGAAATGATTTTAGAAAAATGGTCTGCTACAATTATGTTCAGTACGAAATTTAGAGTCTAATAAGATCAACTTAATTTTTGATGAATAGTAAATTATGAATAGTGATTTTATGATTAGGATTAGTAATGTCTCCAAATGGATTAGTAATATCACTTAAACAAAGTATTAATATAATCTACGCACCTTGATTAAGTATTGTGATTCAATAAAATGTTTAAATAACGGTTTCATAAATTATTATTCAAGTATCAGTTTTTTCGGGTGAATAGTGTTTTTTAATAAAATATTTAATTAAAAATATTTAGAAAATTATTTTTATAAAACATATTTCATTTTTGAACTCAGAGCACCGATATTATGCTATGGTAATTTTTGGGGTTTTTCTGAAAAAATGAATTTTCAGTGAATAGTGTTTTTATTTAAAAATTAAATTAAAAATATTTAAAAAATTATTTTTATAAAATGGAGTTCATATTTGTAATCAGAGCATTGATATTTGGTTAAGGTGAAATTTTTGGATTATTCTGTGAAAGATGAATTTTCGTTGAATAGTGAAAATACAGTTTTTAAGTTACAGGTGCTTAATGACATCATTAAATGATGTATTTAGTTTTTAATCAATATGTTCGAATTATGAATAGTAAGATAAGGTATGAGGTGTCCCAAGTGGCCAATACCATGTGCAAATACCATGGGAAAGCCCATGGTTTTCCAAAACCACTAATGAGGTGTCCCTTTGCAATTAATGCATTGTCCCATCACTTTCCCTATAAATACCAAGACATCCTCTCATCCATTCGACTCGCCACACTCCCCCAACGATGTTCTGGTCTCATTACCTCCCAAGGAGTACTCCCATGGTTCCCCCAAGCCCTCAAGGTCACATCCTTTGAGTTTTAAGAGTTATGTTTTAAGGTAAGGGATTCGATCTCTCTCTTTCTTTTCAAGAAATCTCTTTTATGTAATTTCTTTTATGCTCCATGTTCTTATGTTAAAGGGTGTTATTTTATACTCCTCTTACTTCCCTTTTCATGTTCACATAATGATAGATCCCCTCTTACTCTCATTATTTCTTTTTATGATGTTTTAAGTGGCGTCGTTAGGCTGTCGAAATTTTTGTAATGGATTCTTTCTCCCTTCTCATTTTTCAAGATCTATTATCATGTAAAGTATTTCATGTTCTTTTTTATTATGTTGGGGTATGATATCTAAATTTATCATACTGATCTTTATGATCATATGATGAGAGACCCCATTTTATCTCTTTAATTCAGTTTTTTTGAAGTTTTAAGTGGCGTCGTTAGGCTGCCGAATTTTTATGTGGTTCTTCACCCTTCTCGTTTTGAAGTTTTACTTTCATGTTAGTTCTTTCAAGTTACTTTTTGTTATGTTGGGGTATGATCTCTATATCTATCATACTGGACTCTTATGTTCATATGATTAGAGACCCTATTTGATCTCATCAATTCATTTTTTTGTTGAAGTTTAAGTGACGCCGTTAGGCTACCGAATTTTTAAGGGATTCTTTCACCCTTTTCCTTTTCAAAGTTCTAATTCCATGTCAAGTATTGCAAGTTCCTTTTTATTATGTTGGATTATGATCTCTATATCTATAATACTGATCTTTTATGTTCATATGATGAGACACCCTATTTGACATCATCAATTCATTTTTGGTTGATGTTTATGTGATGCTGTTAGGGTGCCGAATTTTCATAAGAGAAATCTTATTTTTGTCTTCCTTTCATGTTTTTCCTTTCATATGGTTTATTTTCAAATTTCATTACCATGTTCTTAAATCCCTTATATTCTATCCCTCTACTGTTTTATGGGTGATTTATCATTGTTTGACCCATGTCCCCTCTCTTTTCAACATTTTCTAAAACCTTTTAACGTAGCCGTTGTGCTGCAGAATTTTCGTCTCAAAATGCCTCTCTCTTTTTATCAAAATTACTTCATGTTATTAAGTGAATACTCAAAGATATTATTTCTACAGGGTTATTCTCATATATACAGTAATTTTCTATTTTAAATTATGGGATTTACATACATGATACTTGCTTTCCCTTTCCGTGGGTTTAAAGTAACGTAAAGATCATGTCTTTAAAGCAGTTTTTAAAACTTTATGATTATGAAATGAAAACCATTTATTTTATGCTATATGGGTTATTTATGAAATGTTTGATGATGATATATGTGGCTCACATGATAATAAAGGCAAATTTAAGGGTGCACCCTGATAGCGCTCCAATACATTGTGTAAAGACTTAATCTCTAGAGACGACCATTTTTAACGACGCCTTGGTGAATAACCTTGGTAATTTTTAACGACACCTTGGGGATGGACCTTGGTGAAACGAAACGATTGTCAATATTAAATGTTGTATCCACATCTTCAAGTTATGAAAATGTAATGTTTATTATGATATGCCTCATAATTTAATTCTCATTCCTTAAAGATATTTTCATGACCTTATTGAAGTATCTCAAGTTCACATGTAAAATGTTTCTCTTATTTCCCTTACTGGGATTTTTGCTCACCCTTTCTTTTGATGTATGCTCCTAGGTTATGTGATGCAGTAATGAACCTAGGATGAACATGAGGAAAAGCCTTTCACGTGTTTTAGAAGAATGTTTTATGTTTTCATGTTTAAAGTTCCTGGTTTCCAAGACACTAAACCTTAAAGATCCTCAGTTTTGTAAAATGTAATGAATGTTTATGTCATAAAGAGGCGGGATGATATAGTTGGTATCAAAGGATGGTTTAGTTATTTGTGGAAATTAGGATATGAAAAATATTGGAAGGACCCTATAGAAAAGTGTAAATATAGGAAATCTTCCTGGTATTTTGGTGAGTATTGAGTAAGGGGTTTCCAAGCGAATACATCCCTGTCTGGATACGAGCAGGTAGAGGTGGCTCTGGCACAGATGTACATAGAGGTAAAACCTGAAAACACCGCTTTGAGCTAGACTCAAACGGGAACCGGTACACGACAACGGGCCTTGCTGCACTCTTGGTTACGACACTCCCGGGGGATATGCTTTGGTAAATTAATAAACTTATTATGAACCATTATTAAAGGAACCAGGATAAAACAAAATAAAGATTCACATAAGAATATATGATCAGGGATAACCTAGATTATAACCTAGGGGATCACAAGTTAGGATATAATTTTATTCTACATGTTTATCTTTTTATGCTTAATGTTTCCTTTTCATGATTATTAGCTAAGTATTTATGCCCCTAATTATAGTTTCTTTTCATAGTTAATGGCGGGAAATTGAAGAACATGTCCCAAAAACCAATGTGATAGGAAATGCGACGATTGTCGTATTAATATGACAGAGATGATTAGGGGATTTAAAAAAATGATTATTATTTTGGAAGATGTTTACTATTTTGGGGACCCTATATGATCGAGGTAAATAGATTACTACGGTATTTTCATTGAGGAGTAAGGATGACTTATATTTTGAAGAATCGATGAATTTATGGTGGACTTATAGTAATTTAGGTTACTTATGGGAATGATTAACCTATCTTGGGATAAATATGTTTAGTTTAGATAATTTTGTTATAAGATGTTAGGAGTGGTTGATGTTGTTTGGAGATGAACAATGAAGTTAATTTTGGAAGACTATGTTATCAAATCCTTCTTGTATTTGGGTTTCAAACTTAGTTTGGTTTATTTTGAGGAATTTTAAGGACCGTTATTTATGGAATGGTCTATGATGAAATTTGGGTATTACCATGGAACATTGAAGATTTAAAAGTAGTTTCCATTCCTATGGGATTCATCCTTTTTGAAGAGTTGATTAACCTTACCCTTTCTGTTTTTGGGATAATGTTTAATGATAGAAGAAATAGATAGTTAATCTTTTTTGGATTATGTGATTCTCTAGAAGATGATTCTTGTGTTTTGACGAGACCAAGTAGTTTTGAATGCTCATCGTTTGGGAGAAAAGATTAGTTTTGGTAGAAACTTATTAAAGGGTGAAACACTACATGAAGGTAGATATATTTCGTTATGTTTTTGTTCTATGTTGTAAATGAATTCCTCAAAATTATGAAAAGGAATGAAAAACAAAAACGTTGTTGGTTTACGTTTCCTAGTAGGTAATCAAAGATCGTTTACACACATCATATGTTTGGGATTTTCTTATGGTCAACTTTCTCCTAATCATGTTTTCTATCACTCTCCTTTAGAACGTGACCCTTTGTTTTCTCCTCCATGTCCATGTTTCCTACATGGAATCCTAGAATGAGTATACTCGGGTGGCCTTTGTACTTCCTTTTCGTTCTTTTAAAGTAATAGTGTTACTGACTCTTTTTCCGATGTGGAAATTTCAATGAAATTTCAAAACCCAATTTTAAAAATTGCGAGGACGCAATTTCTTAAGGGGGGAAGATTGTAACAACCCGAAATTTTGAATAAATCTTGTTTCCTAATTTCATGTGTTATTTTAATTTTTATACTCAACAAAAATGTTTTATTTGATGACATGAGTATAATTAAAATGAGACAGTTGGGTTTAGACGGTTATATGAACATTGGTCAGTATGACCGCTGGAAACTAAAAGTTTTGATTATTGCCTCTATATACAAGTAATATTGGTTAATTATTATAGAAAGAAGATTCGATGTCCTCACCTAGTAGTCTTGGACCGATCGAAGCCCATCTAACAAAACTTGGGAAGGAGGTAACACCACTGGCCTTTGCTCTGGACCAAACCCAAGCCGAACTTCATCGTGTGAAGCTAGAACGAAATCACCATTGCGAGAAGTTCAAACTAATAGAAATTACTACTCGTGCGATGTTAGCCGAGCCTCCTTCCGATTCTCTCACCTTAGCACACCATACACTTAGGTCATATGCTGGTGTGATAAGGGGATTTGTAAGGAGACCGTAACTGCCTTCTGTAATCCTTTGTTTTAAATAAAAATTGGGATTTATTCTTATGATAAGGTTAATGAATTTTCAAACGACCGGATAAATATATAATGCATATTTTTGATGAATTTTAGAAAATGGATATTTTAAAAATGGTTGTGTAAACCTTAAATAATTAAAAATTTGTAATGATTTTAGAAAAATGGTCTTCTACAATTATGTTCAGTACGAAATTTAGAGTCTAATAAGATCAACATAATTTTTGAAGAATAGTAAATTATGAATAGTGATTTTATGATTAAGATTAGTAATGTGTCCAAATGGATTAGTAATCTCACTTAAAGAAAGTATTAATATAATCTAGGCACCTTGATTAAGTAATGTGATTCAATTAAATGGTTAAATAACAGTTTCATAAATTATTATTCAAGTATTAGTTTTTTTCGGGTGAATAGTGTTTTTTAATTAAAAATTTAATTAAAAATATTTAGAAAATTATTTTTATAAAACGGATTTCATTTTTGAACTCAGAGCACCGATATTATGCTATGGTAATTTTTGGGGTTTTTTCTGAAAAAATGAATTTTTAGTGAATAGTGTTTTTATTTAAAAATTAAATTAAAAATATTCAGAGCGTTGATATTTGGTTAAGGTGAAATTTTGGGATTATTCTGAGAAAGATGAATTTTCGATGAATAGTGAAAATACAGTTTTTAAGTTACTGGTGTTTAATGACATCAATAAATGATGTATTAAGTTTTTAATCAATATTTTCGACTTATGAATAGTAAGATAAGGTATGAGGTGTCCCAAGTGTTCAATACCATGGGAAAATACAATGGGCAAGCCCATGGTTTTTCCAAAACCACTAATGAGGTGTCCTTTTGCCATTAATGCCTTGTCCCCTCACTTTCCCTATAAATACCAAGCCATACTCTCATCCATTCGACTCCCCACTCTCCCCCAACAAAGTTCTAGTCTCATTACCTCCCAAGGAGTCCTCCCATGGTGCCCCCAAGCCCTCAAGGTCCCATCCTTTGAGTTTTAAGAGTTATGTTTTAAGGTAAGGGATCTAATCTATCTCTTTCTTTTCAAGAAATCTCTTTTATGTAATTTCTTTTGTGCTCCATGTTCTTATGTTAAAGGGTGTTCTTTTATGCTCTTCTTACTTCCCTTTTCATGTTCACATAATGAGAGATCCCCTCTTACTCTCATTATTTCGTTTTATGATGTTTTTAGTGGCGCCGTTAGGCTGTAGAAATTTTTGTAACGGATTCTTTCTCCCTTCTAATTTTTCAAGATCTATTATCATGCAAAGTATTTCAAGTTCCTTTTTATTATGTTGGGGTATGATCTCTAAATTTATCATACTGATCTTTTATGATCATATGATGAGAGACCCCATTTGATCTCTTCAATTCAGTTTTTTTGATGTTTTAAGTGGCACCGTTAGGCTGCCGAAATTTTAAGTGGTTCTTTACCCTTCACGTTTTGAAGTTCTACTTTCATGTCAGTTCTTTCGTGTTACTTTTTGTTATGTTGGGGTATGATCTCTATATCTATCATACTGGATTCTTATGTTCATATGATGAGAAACCCATGTTGATCTCATCAATTCATTTTTTTGTAGAAGTTTAAGTGACGCCGTTAGACTGCCGAATTTTTAAGGGATTCTTTCACCCTTCTCCTTTTCAAAGTTCTAATTCCATGTCATGTCTTGCACGTTCCTTTTTATTATGTTGGGTTTTGATTTCTATATCTATCATACTGATCTTTTATGTTCATATGATGAGAGACACTATTTGACAACATCAATTCATTTTTGGTTGATGTTTATGTAATGTTGTTAGGCTGCCGAATTTTCATAAGAGAAATATTATTTTTGTCTTCCTTTCATGTTCTTCATTTCATATGGTATATTTTCAAATTTCATTAACATGTTCTTAAATCCCTTATATTCTGTCCCTCTACTGTTTTATGGGTCATTTATCATTGTTTGACCCATTTCCCCTCTCTTTTCAACATTTTCTAAAACCTTGTAACGTAGCTGTTGTGCTACAGAATTTTCGTCTCAAAATGCCTCTATCTTTTTCTCAAAATTACTTCATGTTATTAAGTGAATACTCAAAGATATTATTTATATAGGGTTATTCACATATATAAAAAAATGTTCTATTTTATATTCTGGGATTTACATACATGATACCCGCATTCCCTTTTCGTGGGTTTAAAGTAACGTAAAGATCATGTCTTTAATGTAGTTTTGAAAACGTTATGATTATGAAATGAAACCCATTTATTTTATGATATATGGGTTATTTATGAAATGTTTGATGATAATATATTTTGATCACATGATAATAAAGTCAAATTTAAGGGTGCGCCTTGATAGCGCTCCAATACATTGGGTAAAGACTTAATCTCTAGAGATGACCAATTTTAACGACGCCTTGGTGAATAACGTTGGTAATTTTTAACGACCCCTTGGGGATGGACCTTGGTGAAACGAAATGATTGTCAATATTAAATGTTGTAGCCACATCTTCAAGTTATGAAAATGTTATTTTTATTATGGTATGCCTCATGATTTCATTCTCATGCCTTAAAGTTCTTTTCATGACCTTATTGAAGTATCTCAAGTTCACATGTAAAATGTTTCTCTTGTTTCCCTTACTGGGATTTTTGCTCACCCTTTCTTTTGATGTATTCTCCCAGGTTATGTGACGTAGTAATGAACCTAGGATGAACATGAGGAGAAGCCTTTCAAGTGTTTTAGAAGAATGTTTTATGTTTTCATGTTTAAAGTTCCTGGTTTCCAAGACACTAAACCTTAAAGATCCTCAGTTTTGTAAAATGTAATGAATGTTTATGTGATAGAGGCGGGATGCTATAAAATTCCTTCCACTCCATTATTTTTCAATTTGGGAGGCTCATTAGATAAAGAAGGTATTTTTCCAGAAAATTAGATATTCTTTTGGGCCAGAGGGTGGCACATGGTAGGAAAAAGATTAAAATAAATTGTGTTCCATTACATAGTAAATTTTGTGTCCTAAATACTGGAATTGTAGTGTCTATAATGATAGGAATAATTTTTGTGAAACAATGTGAGTGAAACAATGTAGTTATCCTAGTTTAAAAAAATATTTTTCATAATTTTTAGCTACTTAATTTTAACACACTTTCACCTATAATTTCAATCATTCAACTTATCCATCCCTAGGAATGCCTATACTATACTCACCTCCATATTAGAATAAATATTTTGTTGTTTTTTCTTGACTCTTTATGTAATCTACAAGTAAGTGTCTCATATCTTTTATATGTGGTCTATCCTCCATTTGTTCTTGGTTTTACTTATCTTTGATGATTTTGGTGAACTAGAATGATTTAAATCTAAACAAATTTCATTTTTTTGACTTTTTTGGTCTGTTCCTTCTTCCATATGGTCCTCAATCATCCTAGATGGAGTTTTTCAACCATATTGGGGTGATTTATAAGGTAAAGGTATTTGGTTCTATGTTGTGGTATTATTTTATAAATTAAATTTCATATCCTCTATTAATAAATGTGTTCTAAAATTGTGTGTTTTTGGAAATGGGTTATTTTAAAGGTGTTCATTTGTGAAACACATTAAAAAGGACGTGTCTAAAATTGTTAAAAATGGTATTCATTTATATGTGATAGATTGTTTTGGCGAAAAGATTATTTTCAAGGTTTGGTAAATGTGGAGAAGCACATGGTAATCTTCAGTACATAGGTGGTTATAGTAGGACATGTGTACTAGGCCTGAACCTCCCTAACAAGAAGTATTATGTTACGACACTCTCTTTAGTAATGATGTGGATTTGTTGTCTTGAGAACAAGAAAAACTTTTACATCTATGTATGATCATTAAATGTGTGAGGATATTAGGTCCCCACTAACCCTATGTACATAGGGATTTACCAAGGTTCTTATACTATGAATTTACTTATTTATATTTATTCCTAAATATCTTAACATTCCTTCAAAATTAAATCATGTTTAATAACAAAAAAATATTACTGTCTTTTTTCCATACTAGATTTTCTATTTTTTTAGTAATGGTTATTCATGGAAAATATGATGGGATCATACTAGTAATGTAATATCACTAATTACATAAAACTCTTTGTGTGTGTAGACCACATTTCATCTGACTCAATGAGAGGAATGATTTTCTTTAGAGGTAGTGGTGGCTATTCTTGTTTGATGATCCTCATTAGGAAAGTTCTGATGGTGATTTCATGCTGGGTATCATCCCTCATGCCATGAGGTGTTTTTTATTTATTTAATTTATCGCATCCCCATTTTTCTTTATATATTTTTTATACATGTATATGTAATATTAAATATTTCTTTATCTATACCTCTTTTATTTATTCTTTGTTGTAGATGTTGGTTATGAGGTGTATGTAAATGTAATATTGATGATTTTTAAAGATTTTGATTATATTTCACATAAGAAAATAATTAAAATCAGATTTATTGAATTCCCATGAACTAGTTTCTGGTCCGTGGGGATTGGGAACACCCTTCAGATCATGCCACATGCTAGCTAGTGTGCCGGTATGAATGGAAACCTGTACAAGTTCATGAAAAAGTATCATTAGAGCCATATTTACCATTTATTTGGGAAATATTATTTTTTAATATTTATATAGATAGGGAATATAAATTTTGAAGCATGGGTTTATGGTTATGATGGGGGTTTTTGGTCAATGTACGTTAGGACATTCCTTGTTTCACCCTATGATATTTCAGATTTGGTTGACTCCAAAATCTTGTGTAACACACAAGCTTTAGGTTGGGAATTGTCCATTAGCTTGGGTGGGGTGGTTTATAACATTTATTGAGTTGTTATTATTTTATTATTATGTATGTGAGTGTTTTATCATGATTATTTGATGCTGTTTGGGTTAATGTATGTATGGTTTTTCTATTTTGTTTTTTTAGTTTTAATGTATCATTAATATTCACATACCTATTCTAAATCTATGAGAGGAGTCCAGAGATATTGTTCCATCACTAGATGATAAGAAATTAATTGTGGAAATAGTTCAGGATGTCCATTCTCTAGATCAGGTATTGGTCCGTAATCTATCCTTGGTTAAGAAATTTGAATTAGGAATGGAAAAGGATCAAGGTCGGGTGTTTCTTAAAAATAACCCCTTCCCATTTTTGGAATTATGGTTCCCCTATAAGTGGACGATTATTTGGAGAATATTGATATAATTTTTAGGTCCCTTTGGACTCCGAATGTTTCCATGGTTAACTGTGAAACATTTATTCTAGAAGGCCTCAGTCATAGCTGATGGGAGATCATGGTTATGGTAAGAGAAAATTATAATATTTGATTGAATGATTTCAAGGTTGATTTCAAGGAGATTTTTTTCTTGATACATTGGATCTCACTATGTCATGGTACTTTATAAACCTCCACCAAGGAGTGCATTCCATTTTTCAATATGCTAACAACTTCGTAGAATTAGTCTACTTCTCTAATATGAAAGTCTCCAATTAGAGGATGAAATCCCAAAGGATTGAAATGGGATTATGGCTAGACATTCCATATAAGGTTTTTTTATATTGAAGAAATATATTTAGGGTGTTGAATAATCTATAATGGTGGAGGTCAACTGGTTGGTCTGTCATTCTTGTATTAGATTCTAAAATTACTGGGACTGGGTGGGATTGACTCATTTGTAAATAAGAGGAAGCATGAAAACCAGAAGTAGAAGTGTGGTAGTATCTACGAGTATCCACCCTGACCATATTGGTCATGTACTTTATATAGTGAAGTTTTTATGTTAGATTAGTGTGTGATTCAAATGGTATATGTGGTCAACATGTCTAGTTCCATCCACCACTACACAATCCATTTTTTTATATTAAAAAATACTATTTAAATAATGTAGGAACCTTATATATACCCACCTATTCTTGAATATCCCAAATCATCTTAAACTACACAACCCATATTCACAAATTAAAAAAATATACATTCAAAATTCAAAAAAAAATTCAAAATAAACTAAAAATTCCACCTCGAGCAATGAACTGCCCCACCATGATCTACAAACCATCATCTTTAATAATTAATATTCTAACCAAAATTAGATTCATGAAACGACATCCACTTTAGAAAAATACACCACCACAACCATGGGTCCTCTAAACATCAAAACCATCACCACAACCAATTGATGGAAATTGTGCAACCGTCATGAAAACAATCAGAAGACATCATAATTAGGAATGAAAAAATATACCAAAAACAAGAGATGAACATATTTTTATGATATCATTGAGAATGAAAATGTGAAAACATATCAATGAAATTGTAATAGTCCACCTTTTCATAGCTATTTACACTACTATAACACGCCATCCGTAAAAAAAGATGGAGAATCAAGACATCGCCATTGGTGAAACCTGCATGAAAATAGAATTTTTAGAAATCCACCACCATTTTCACCAATCGTGAACACATGGGACTCCCCAAACACATCCCAAAACATCTGTGGATGTTATATCACCTGATCGAATAGGAAAAAAATCAAAGGACCAAGTGACCATGTAAGAAAGGATCACCAAAAAGGGTGCAAGGTCAAAACAAATCCATTGTGGGAAAATAAGTAATAACATTGGGACTGAAACCATAAGGGAAACTAGAATGGATTTGATGATTAATAACAATTGAAATAACCATTGAGAAATGGGAATGAACTGACTGGGCCTGAAACCCCATAATAATAAACTAAAGAATCCATAACTGGGGTGATTGAAAGAGTGTAATTGAGAGCTTCCCCCAATGCCTCCAAATCAGAATGTCTTACCATCATTCATTACCAAGAATGTAACATCACAAGTAAGTAATGAATAATATATTTTCTTATCAATTTATTTTAATCTAATTAGATAGTGTTTTAGAGGCTTAAACTGAGAATAAATCCAATCTTAAGCATGGAATACCCTAATATTTTTAAATGATTATTTTACTGCCTTTTGATGGAAAACAATTTTTAAATCAAACTTTTGACAATTTTATATGCTCTATTTTTTCAAAATAAAATTAATCTTTAGGATTGGGAAATTGAAATTTACTTCGGATAATTTTTTGGTATTTTTCTGATAATGTTCATTTTTTAATGAATAGTGAAAAATATTGCATTTTACTTCAAAACTGCTTTTTCATCTAATTTAATTATATGGATAGATTATCTTTATAATTGGTTTTAAAGTGTAATTATAATATTTTTTTACCATTTAATCTAGTGGTGGTCATTATAGTTAATATCTCTTTGAAATTGGGCATAAAGAAGTGCCAAAATGTTCATAGATATTGTTTCTAATAAACCCGCCATGTGTTTTGACAACGTGAATTATTTTTAAATTAATTATTGCAATTTCTGTGTTTGGAATTTGGTAAAATATATTCTATATTTTGAATCATAAGGTAAAAGTTATGTAATTAAGACTCTTGTTTTTGGAAATTATGAATAGTAACGACGGTAATTCTCTTTAATTAACTTGATTAATTAGTAATTGGGATGTTAAGGATAATAAAATAATATCATAATAATAACAAATGAACCCAAAATGTGTCTTAATGCTACTTTCTGTGTCATGGGAGACCATGATATTCCTTGTTCTAAACTTAGGGACCCCATGGAATCACTTTTGGGTGATAGTGACACTTTATCATTTTATTTTTAAATAAAAGAGAATATCACAAAAGTATGTAACACCTAAGTAAAAAAAATTAAATTTTGTTTGTGTAAATGATATATTATACTATAAATATTCATTGTAAAGATAAAATGATTTAATACATCATAGTATTTTTTTTATAATTTTTAGACGTTAAATAAATTAAATATTTTATGACACCAAGATGATGCAGCGATTACCTCATTAATGAACGATTTAAATAAAATGAAACAATAATGTAAAATCTAAGACTAAAAATTTTCATAAACCTATTGGTTGAGTATAATTAGAACCCTTATCAACTTATCCTATAAATTTATCTATTTGGGACCTTTAAAACATGAATCTTATTTTTGTATAAAGTAACATTTCTTGACTTTCCCAGAGTGCCCCTCCTCCCTCTTATAAAAGGCCCCCACCTCTAACTACTTACCCACACCTCTCAAGCCATTGGCTCAGACACGATCTAGTAATTTTATCTCTCCAATTCCCTCTCTCAATCTTAGAAGAATTAACTTAGGAAGAAATCTCTTCAAGAAATCCTTTTCGTTCAAACGAAGAGAAGTTACCCGATTTAAAGGTAATGTCTTCACTTTTGTTTTTTTTATTTTGATTCTCCAACCCCCTAAACTCTTTTTATTCCTTTATTTTGTAAGAACACCAGTATATTCAATATACTATTATGTTTTTATGAGTTGTATTCGAGCTACACTTACACATACCTTCGTCTAATGGTTAAAGAATATACTATTTTCGTGGTTGGCGAATTTCTGCCTCACGAAACGATGATTGTTCAATCTTATTTTAACACCACTAATGGTGGACATTAAGATGTCACTATATTTATATATGATATATATTATGTTTATTTTTTCCTTATTCTTCTGTATTTTTCATTTATTTCATACCTTTATGGTTTCCATTATGGGTAAACGCGATATCTTCATTTTAGGAAGTGTGGACTACCGCCCCCTCAAAGTGATTTGATTTGTTAATGCCATATGTGGGAAATATAAAGGATGGAGTTAATGATATTATATATGATATAATAATGTAATTATAATATACCTTTATACCATTATGATTTCATCCCATTAAATATGAAATAGAAATGAAAGTATCGTTCATGCGTACGTACGACTTACGGTCTCCATGAACAGTGCATTTCATTTCTTACCTATAAATGTTATGTAATATTATAAATTCATGTATATACTGGATATATATGATATATATGATATCAACATCAGGAATATAATTCAGGATATAATAGATATTTTACCACATGACCAACTTGCAATTATAAGGAGTTTATTTTTGACTCAAGTACCGATGGTCGACAAAAAGACTGTTATTAACTTAAATAATTACATAGTGTTTGTAACATTGTAATAAGTGATATAAAAGGAATAATGAACTTGAATAAGTTTCTTAAACAAGTATATATTAACTCAAGTTTATTATTTAGGAGATTAAAGAACGATCGAGTTAAGTCAGATATGAGGTAAGGGACTTCGTCTCAATCTCCTTTCATTGAGGAATATTTTGTTTTATACACAGATTTCTCTTATACGGTGTATAAACCCCTTTGAATTTTATGTTTATTCAAAAGAAATATTCTTTATACGAAGCATTTTACTAAACGACAAAAGGGAATGTTTTTGTCGCACATATGCGGTGACAACGACTTCTCCGCCACCGTGACCATTATTTGAGTTTCAGCATCCTCTACAAGCCATAAATTTTTTTAAATGAAAAATAAATACCATATTATACTTTTATTTTATTTTGGTATTGAAAATGGTTTTGATAATTGTTTTATTATATAAATGTGTTATTGATATCTAGTGATTGAAATGTGGAAATGTTATGATTCCTTTATGCATGTTTTATGTGATACGATTATGTTTTGGTTCATGGGAATTATTTATGAAGACGGGTGGTTCCATAATAAACTAAGGGCGGGTGAGCCCGATATAGCTCTCCAATGCATTGGGTAACGTGAAGGGGTTACACACTAAGGATTCTCTGAAGAGATTTAGGGAATATACTGTGATGGGTATTCCAAACGTAACCATGTGGGTTACTCTCTACGTAAGAATGTTATGAATGCATCAATTTACCTTTATGTCTTATGATTTCTATGAATTATTAATTATTTGATGAGGTATGTTAGAGTTCTTATTATTCATGAGTAATGTATGATTTCACTAGTTCTTATATATAAATGGACTAATGTATTCATTTCGTACTTTTATATCCCTTACTGAGATTTTTATGCTCATCCCATGTTTTTGAAATGTTTTTCACAGGTCAAGGGAAAGGTAAATGATGTGATGATAGTGTCAAGGAAGTGTTACGAATGAATCCATGTTTTATTTTATATATGTCTCATTTTATGGGAAAAATGAATATTGTCTTTTATTTAACAGCCTTGTTTAAATGTGGAATGTAATGCATGATTTATGGTCTAATTCTCTAAAACACTAAACCTAAAAAGATCCTCAATGTGTATTCTTGAAATAAATCAATATTAAGTAATGTTTAATGTTGGGGCCTTATAGTTGGTATCAGAGGTCAGTTTAGATAACGTTAGGAGTTAGAATTCTATTAAATGATTATCCAAAAATATATTTTTTGTTGTCAAGTTGAAATGATATAGCATTTGAATATTATCATGTTCCTTCATCTAAGACATGTTTGTTCAGAATGGTTTTCCGCAGAGGAAACAGGGAAGCAGTGCTACAAAAGAATACAGATGAAAATGATCTTCCGAATCAGTATCCCGAGATGGTGGGAATTAAAACTGAATAGTTTGTTGGAGTAATGGCGCAGTTGACTCAAGCGATAAATGGTGGTTGTATCTATGCACGAGATCATCCAGATCAACAGCAGAGTAACATCTCAGTGGTGGAACATTTCATGAGGCAACATCCCCCATCATTCAGAGGATCATCTGACCCTGTGCTAGCTGAAGGGTGGATTAAAGCACTGGATAAGATTTTCTATGTCATGGGGTGTTCAGAAAATCAAAATGTTATTCTCACTATTTACCATTTGCAGGGTGAAGCAGATCAGTGGTGGTTGATGGTTAAAAATATCAGGGACGCTGATGATATTGATGCTCTTGAATGAGATGAATTTAATGTTATATTTCTTGAGAAATATTTTCCTAAGGCTGTTCGACTTAGGATGGAAAAAAAATTCTTTGAATTGAGGCAAGAAGTCGACTAAGTGGATGCTTATGAAGAAAGGTTCACTCGATTGGCAAGGTATGCTCCAAATTTTATCCGAGACTTTGATTGTAAAATAAATCATTTTTACTCAGGATTAAAGCCAAAATTTCAAATGACTTTAGCTTCTCGTGAGTTCAAGAGTTATGAAAAACTTGTTTGATGTGCTAAGAAGGTGGAAAGGGAGTTTTCCATTGACCAAGTGTTCCATAACAACCAACATAAGAAGAGACTGAGGTGGTAGGATAAAGGGAAGAATTCATCAATAAGGTCTGATGGTAATAAAACTAATTTCCCAGTTTGTGATAAATGTGGCAAAAGGAATACTGGGGAATGTCTTCTGAATTCTGGAAAGTGCTACTGATGTTGTAAGATGTGACATAAGGCTCGTGATTGCACTGAAAAAATTAGGGTGATGGTAAGACCAATTTTGATTTATTGTTACTGAAATGTTTTATGTGCAATGTGATGGGTCATTATGCAATTTAGTGTTTGACAAAGACCTCAAATGATGGGAAGCAGTCAGACTACAAGCAAAAAAGAGTGGTGAAATCCTTTGCAACTACATGAGCAGATGTTGGGCTAGCAAATGAAGTGGTATCAGGTACTTTGTTTGTCTTTTCAGATTATGCCAGAGTGTTGTTTGATTCAGGGTCTACACATTCCTTCACCTATGAAAACTTTTCTAGTAAATTGGGAATTCCATCTCATTAAATGACTCCTGAACTTGTGGTAAAAACACCTGGGGGAAATGTTAAGGCAAAAATAATTTATAATAATCTCCATATCCTTATCTATGGAAAGAACCTACTTGAAAACATTATTGTTTTACATATAGTAGAGTTTATTGTTATCATGTGTATTGATTGGATCTCTGTTTACCATGCTAAGATTGATTGTAGAGCTAAAGAAGTTTCTTTTCAGAAAGACTTTCAGTTTGTGTACAAGAATGAACCCTTACAGTTGATAACATATCAAGAGGCTGAGAAACTTTTAAAAGATGGAAAGGAATGTTACCTTGCACATATTGTTGAAAACAAAGGAACCATTCAGATTAATGTTGTGCCAATGGTAAATGAGTATCCTGATGTTTTTCCTAAAGAGTTTCTTGGAATAATACGAGATCGAGAAGTTGAATTTACCGTTGAATTAATTTCGGATGCTAAGCCAATTTCAAAACCCCCTTATCGAATCGCTCAAATTGACCTTTTAGAGTTTAAGGATCAATTGCAAGATTTATTAGAGAATGGTTTCATTCGACATAGCACATCACCATGGGGTGCTCCTGTCTTATTTTTAAAAAGAAAGATGGTTTCATGAGACTTTTCATTGATTATAGAGCCTTGAATAACATCACGGTTAAGAACAAATATCCTTTTCCTCATATCGATTATTTATTTGATCAGCTCTAGGGAGCTCAGTATTTTTCAAAGATTTACCTGAGATCGGGGTACCATCAGTTGAAGGTAAAGGAATAAGATGTTCCGAAGTTCGCGTTTCTTACAAGATATGGCCATTATGAGTTTGTAGTAATGCCTTTTTGGCTAACCAATGCACCTGCTGTATTCATGGACCTTATGAATAGAATTTTCCATCAGTTCTTGGATAAGTTTTTGGTTGTTTTCATTGGTGACATTTTGCTGTTTTCTAAAAGTAAAGAGGAGAATGAAAGTCATTTAAGGGTTATTTTGAAAACCATAAAATAAAAGAAATTGTATGGTAAATTCAGTAAGTGTGAGGTTTGGTTGCAAAAAATTTCATTCCTTGGTCACATTTTTTATAAGTATGGAATAACTATTGATCCTCAAAAAACAAAGGTTGTTGAAGAATGGCCAAGACCCACAAATGCAACTGAGATTTGTATCATTCGTGGTTTGGCGGGCTATTACCTAAGGTTTGTTAGAAATTTTCTCCGTTATCTCATCCAATGACTATGTTAACTCGGAAGGGTGTTAAGTTTATCTGGAAAAAATATTGTGATGATTGTTTTCAATAATTGAAAAGAATATTGGTGAATTCTCTAGTTTTGGAACTACCTTCTAGGAATGGTGAGTTTTTTATCTATAGTGATGCTTCATTTAAAGGACTTGGTTGCATTCTAATGGAGAATTATCAGGTAATTGCTTATGCTTCATGTTAGTTGAAAACTCATGAGGTAAATTAACCTACACATGATTTGTAATTAGTTGCTGTTGTTTTCACTTTAAAAATTTAGAGGCATCATTTGTATGATGTAAAGTGTGAAATATATACTGATCAGAAAATTTTAATGTATATATTCACTCCGAAATAATTGAACATGAGATATAGGAGATGGCTAGAAATAATCAATGATTATGATTATACAATTCATTACCATCCGGGAAAAGAAAATAAAGTGGTGAATTCTTTGAGTCGAAAAAGTAATGATTCATTAACAATGTTGTGTTTGGAACATGATACTTTGGTTAAGGATTTGATGAAAATTGGCATGGAAGTTGTTGGTGTAGGATGTTCTTCTATTTTGTTTCAGGTATTAGTGAAATATTCTCTATCCGAAAGATTTAAGAAAGTACAGAAGCAAGATAGTGAGTTGCAGAAAAAGGTAGAGCTGGTTCAGAAGGGTAAGTTGCCTGAATTCAACATTGATAATGATTGTGTTTTGAGATTTGGGATGAGATTTTGTGTGCCGTTTGATTCTCAATTGAAGAGAGAGTTGTTATGTGAAGCTCATAGTTATCTGTTTTCAGTTCATCCAGGCAGTACAATGATGTATAGAGATCTTCGGGAGTACTACTGGTGGGATGGAATGAAATGAGATATTGTTGATTTTACTGTGAAGTGTTTGACTTTCCAACAGGTTAAAGTAGAGCGGCAGTTACCATAGGGGATGCTTCAACCATTACTACTACCATAGGGGAAATGGGAGAATATATCCATGGACTTCGTTGTGGGATTGCCGAAGACACCTCGAGGTAATAATGTAATCTGGGTTATTGTTGATCGCTTGACTAAATCTGCTCATTTCCTTGCTATAAGAGATACTTTTTCTCTAGATCAACTTTCATGATTGTATCTTAAAGAGATAGTCAGGTTATATGGAGTTCCCCTCTCCATTGTATCTGATCGTGATCCCAAGTATACTTCTATCTTTTGGAAAGGCCTTCAGAAGTCGTTGGGTATTGAATTAAATTTTAGTACAGCTTTTCATCCTCAATCAGATGGGCAGTCAGAGCGAACAATTCAGACATTGGAGGATATTATACGTGCTTGTTCGATGGATTATCAGGGAAGTTGGTACCAACATCTTTATTTGGTTGAGTTTTCTTATAATAACAGTTTTCATTCTAGTATACAGATGGCACCATTTGATGTGTTATATGGGAAGTGGTGTCGAACTCCAACATTTTGGGATGAATTGGGTGAAAGGATGTCGATGAGACCAGAATTGGTAGAAGTGTTGGTAGAAAAAGTTCATCTGATACAAAAACACATGAGAACAGCTCTAAGCAGGAAGAAAAGTTATGCGGACAACATGAGGAAGGATCTGTCTTTTGAGGTTGGTGATCACGTCTTCTTCAAAGTTTCACCATGGAAATGTGTGATGCGATTTGGTAAGAAAGGAAAGCTTATTCCAAGGTTCATCAGACCATATGAAATTCTGGAGAGATTTGGATAAGTTTCATACTGAGTGGATTTACCTCCGAGTTTATCTCAGGTACACAATGTTTTTCATGTTTCAATGTTAAGGAAGTACATGCTAGATCCATCACATGTTTTGAGTCCAGAGGTAGTTCAGTTGGAAGAGAACCTATCTTATGAGGAACAACCTTTCCAGATTCATGACCACAAAGAGCAAGTTTTACAGAATAAGGACATTCATCAAGTAAATGTTTTGTGGAAAAAACACATGATTGAAGAGGGAACATGGGAATATGAAAATTCAACGAGGGATAAATATCCCCACTTATTCGATATGTAAATAAATTGCGGGGACACAATTTTCTAAAGGGGGGAAGGATGTAACATCCCAAGTAAGTAATGAATAATATATTTTATTATCTATGTCTATCTATTGAATTAGATAGTGTTTTAGAGGCTTAAAATTAGAATAAATCCAATCTTAAGCATGGAATACACTAATATTTTTAAAAGATTGTTTTATTGCCTTTTGATGGAAAACGATTTTTAAATAAAACTTTTGAAAGTTTTATAAGCTCTATTTTTCAAAATAAACTTATTCTTTAGGATTGGGAAATTGAAATTTACTTTCGATAAATTTTTGGTATTTTTCGGATAATGTTCATTTTTTAATGAATAGTGAATAATACTGCATTTTACTTCAAGACTGTGTTTTCATATAATTTAATTATATGGTTATATTATCTTTATAATTGGTTTTAAAGTGTAAATAGAATATATTTTTACCATTTAATCCAATGTTGGTCATTAGAATTAATTTCTCTTTGGAATTGTGCATAAACAAGTGCAACACTTTTCATAGATATTGTTTCTAAAAAACCCGCTATTTGTTTTGACAACGAGAATTATTTTTAAATTAATTATTTCAATTTATATGTTTGGAATTTGGTAAAATAGATTCCATATTTGGAATCATAAGTTCCAAATTATGTAATTAAAACTCTTTTGTTTTCGGACATTATGAATAGTAACGACGGTAATTATCTTTAAATATCGTGATTAATTAGTAATCGGGTAGTTAAGGATAATAAAATAATATCATAATAAGAACAAATGACCCCAAAATGTGTCTTAATGATACTGGTTGTGTCATGTCCGACCATGGTATTTTTTGTGCCAGACTTAGGGACCCCATGGAATCACTTTTGGGAGATAGTGACACTTTATCATTTTATTTTTAAAGGAGAATATACAAAATTATGTAACACCTAAGTAAAACAATTTCAATTTTTTCTTTGTAAATGATCTCTTAGACTATAAATATTAATTGGAATGATAAAAATATTTCCTACATCATAGTATTTTTTTATAGTTTTGAGACATGAAATATATTAAATATTTTATGACACCATGATGATGCAGCAATTACCTCATTAACGAGAGATTTAAATAAAATGAAAAGATAATGTAAAATATAAGACATAAACATGTCAAAACCTATTTTATGTGTATACTTCGAACCCCTATCACCTTATCCTCGAAATTTATCGATGTGGGACATTTAAAATCCAAAACTCATTTTAATATAAAGTAACATTTCTTGACTTTCCAAGAGTGCCCCTCCTCCCTCTTATAAAAGGCCCCCACATCTACCTCCTTACCCACACCTCTCAAGCCATTGACTCAGCCACGGTCTACTCATTTTATCTCTCAACATCCCTCTCTTCATCCTATAAGCCTATCCTTAGGCAGAAAGCTCATCAAGAAACCCTTTTTGTTCAAACCAAGAGGAGTTACCCAATTTAAAGGTAATGTCTTCACTTGTGTTCTTTTGTTTTATTTTTCTTCTCCAACCCCCTAAACTCTTTTTATTCCTTTATTTTGTAACAAAACCAGTATCTACAATATACTAGGATGTTTTTATGAGAAGGATTCTAGCTACACTTACACACCGCTATCTAATGGATAAAGAACATATTGTTTATGTGATTGGCGAATTTTTGCCTCACGAATTGATGATTGTTCAATCTTATTTTAACACCTTTAATGGTGGCTATTAAGATTTCAATATATTTATATACGATATATATTATGTTTATGTTTTCCTTATGCTTCAGTATTTTTCATTTATGGAATAACTTTATGGTTTCCATTATGGGTAAACACGATATCTTCATTTTAGGAAGTGTGGACTACCGCCCCCTCAAAGTGATTTGATTCGTTAATTCCATATGTGGGACATATAATGGATGGAGTTACAGATATTATATATGATATAATACTGGAATTATAATATACCTTTATATAATTATGATTTAATTCCATTAAATATGAAATAGAAATGAAATTAGAATTCATGAATACGTACGACTTACTGTCTCCATGAACGGTGCATTTCATTTCTTACCTCTAAATGTTATGTAATATTATAAATTCATGTATATATATGATATATATGATATATATGATATCTAAATCGTGAATATAATTATGGATATAAGGTATATTTTACCACATGAACAACTTGCAATTATAAGTAGTTTTTTTGACTTAAGTACCAATAATCGACAAAACAACCGTTATTAACTTAAACAATTACATAGTGTTCATAACACCGTAATAAGTGATATAAAAGGAATAAATAACATGAAAAGGTTCATAAGAAAGTATATATTTACTCATGTTTATTATTCACGAGATTAAAGAACGACCGAGTCTAGTCGGATATAAGGTAAGGGACTTCGTCTCAATCTCCTTTCATTGAGGCATAATTTGTTTTATAAAAAACATTCTTTTATACGGTGTATAAACCCCATTTACTTTTACGTGTATTAAAAAGGAATCTTTTTTTACGAATAATTTTACTAAATGACATAAGGGAATGTTTTTGTCGTACGTATGCGGTGAAAACGACTTCTCCACCGCTGTGACCATTATTTGAGTTTCAGTTTCCTCTACAAGCCATAACTTTTTTTTTAAATGAAAAATAAATACCATTTTTTCTTTCCTTTTATTTTGGTGATTAAAATGGTTTTGATAATATTTTTATCATATAAATGTGTTATTGATATCTTCTAATTGAAATGTGGAAATATTGTGTTTCCTTTATGCATGTTTTATGTGATACGATTATGTTATGGTTCTTGGGAATTGTTTATGAAGACGGGTGGTTCCGTGATAAACTAACGGCGTGTGAGCCCGATATAGATCTCAATTGCATTGGGAAATGTGAAGGGTTTAAACTCTAAGGTTTCTCTAAAGAGATTTAGGGAATATACTTTGATGGATATTCCAAACGTAAACATGAGGGTTACTCCCTACGTAACAATGTTATGAATGCCTCAAGTTACCTTTATGTCTTATGATTTATATGATTTATTAATGATTAGGTGAGGTATATTAAATTGCTTATGTTTCATGAGTAAATTATTATTTAATTAATTCTTATGTATACATGGACTAATGTTTTCATTTCGTACTTTTATATCCCTAACTGAGCTTTTTATGATCATCCCATGTTTTTGAAATGTTTTTCATAGGTCAAGGGAAAGGTACATGATGTGATGATATTGTCCAAGAAGTGTCACGAAAGAATCCATGTTTTATTTTAGATATGTGTCATTTGATGGGAAAAATGAATACTGTCTTTTATTTAACCTCCTTGTTTAAATTTGGAATGTAATGCATGATTTATGATCTAATTCTCTAAAACTCTAATCCTAAAAAGATCCTCAATGTGTATTCTTGAAATAACTCAAGATTAAGTAATGTTTAAGGTTGGGGCCTTATAAATAATTCATTCAATCATGATGGAGAAGATCAAAAGGGAAATAGAAGAAACCCACAACATCGATGATGAGTCAAAGATTTGGATAAAGGTTGAGTCGTGGGTCAGTTTTAAAAAATAGGAATAAAAAAAGGTGGAGCACCTTGATGATATGAATCAAACACCAGTGAATCAGATATAGGTCATGAAAAAGTACGAGGTATTTTTTTATTTTATAATTAATGGTATGTTCATTGATTATACATGTGATTCTGATTTTTATCATTTTTAATCACCTTAGTGGTTTATTGAAACTGTCGAATATACATATATTGTGTTCCATGGAGTTGGTTATTCCTATTAGTTGAAGTAATGAATAGGGTTTTAAGTTCCTCTTGTTTGATATCAAATTTTCCATGTTTGAGATAGAATTGGATTTCATTATCTTGTAGATGTATTTTTTGATGTGATCATAGGGATAGATTTGATGAATTTTTTCAAGGACTAAAAAAATGGATATTTTCATTGGGTTAATTTCATGAACCCCAATGGGAGTAATAAAGTATTTAAGGGAGAATGATATTTATGGTAAGGATGATATGGACCTCCTATTGTGAATCTAGGTATAATTTCCTTCCATATGTACTTTCTATTTCTGGAGAAATATGGGAATGGCTTAGAGAGTGGGCTTCTGTCCATGGTGCATGGATTTCCTAATCTATTCCTAGATTATTTCTCATGTTTACCTCTTAATAAAGATATAGATTTTACAATTGATTTTTAATTGGGGATACCTTCGATATCTCTTCATTCATATTGTATATCCCTACCATGTTGTGAAATTTAAAGATAAAGATAGATGATTTGGAATATAAGGAATTCATTCACTCAAAATTGTCTCATGGGGACACATTCAGGTACTTTTTCTAAAAGTTTGATGGATCTCTCTTATTGTGTATCAAAAATTGAATAATGAACTAGGTCATAATCAAGAACAAATACACATTACCCCATATTGAAATTATATTAGACTTTCTCAGAGGAGAAACATAGTTCTCAAAAACTGTCTTACATTTAGGGTATCACCAGTTTAGAGTGAGAGATTTAGATGTTTCAAAGTACAATACCTGAACTAGGTATTCCCATTTATATAAAATGTAATCCCATTTAGATTTAAAAAATGCTCCCATAGTTTTTCATATCTTGTGAACCAACTGTTCCCTATATATGTTGACTCAATTTTCAGGGTGTTTTTGGAGGACATACTAGTGTATAATAGAGTAGAAGAAGAGTATGATCAATTTTGAGGATTTTTATAGTCACACTACAAGTCGACCACATTTATATTATACTATTGAGGTTCAATTTTAGGATCCCAGAATTTATGTTGTTGGAACATGTGTTCTTAGAAAATGGGGATTGGGTTGATCAAAAAAATATCAGGTCTGTGATGTCATCGGAAGAGCTGAGGAATGTTTTTCAGATTGCTATTTTTTTCTACACCTCGTAGGGTATTATAATATATTTTCTAATGGATTTTCTCAAATTTCATCAGTTATTCCACCCACACCTAAAAATAGTTGAATATATCTTGGAATATTGAATTCCAATATTCATTCAAGGAACTAAATCATTGGTTAACCACCACTTCATTATTAATTTTACATGAGGTAGTACATGTTTATATGGTCTATTTTGATTATTTAGGTATGAGTTAGGGTTTATTGACTATGTAGATTAACCATATGGTGGTGTATGTCTCTAACCAAATCCATTCACACAAGAAGAATTACCCCACTATTACTTAAAACATGGTGAATAGAAAAATTCTCTCAAATTCAGATGCCACAATATTTCTACTGAGAATATTATGGACTACTTAAATTAAAAAATAATGAGATATATCTTATCTGTGAATGATTTGAAATTGATGTAGAGATGATGTATACAATATATTCATGGGTTAAACCTTGATATATTCTACAAATTAGGTAAAATAATTGTGGATGCTAATGATTAGAGTAGAATGTAACTTACTATGTTCTAAAGTAGATAAATAGTTAAACTAATTTTATGGGTATTTTCTCTATGATTTACCAAAAGGATAAGGAATATTGTGGAGGTATGTTCTTTGATTGTGTGTTGTTGGACCCTTCTCTATTATGTATTATTTATGATGAGTGGTAAAAATATGAGTTCTACTAGTGATCTATTAATATCTAAATAGTGGGGAGATTTTTGAGGAATGCTATTGGTATTATATGGGAATTATCAAATTTAAGGGAGGCTTTGTTGTGATGTTTCCTATGTGAAAGGTTTTTATGTTGGAAAACCATCGGTTTCAGTGGGTCATTCATCTTGATTACCCCAAGATATTTAATGATGTACATCACCGGTTTCAGTTTCAAGGTATCACACATGATATAGCCAATTTTTTATCTCTGTTATATATATGTCACCTTGTCAATGATGAGAAAAAAAATCTCTCATGATTTCATTAGCCTCTTGCTATTACAACATAGACGTGGGGTAAGGTATCTAGCGATTTCATCATAGAGTTTCCATATAAAACTCATGGAATGAATGGAATTTGGGTAGTTATAGATTAACTAGATACATTCATTTTATCATGACAAAGGATACCACTAATGTTGAAGATATAGGTAGGTTGTATGTTCAGATGATCATGAGGTTGAATGGTGTGTCGTCAACTATTTTCATTGATAGGGTTTCCCATTATACGTCTCATTTATAAGAAGGAATTTTTAAGTAAATGGGTTCATTTTTCAGGATGAGTAGGACTTACCCTCAAAAAACATATGTTCATACAATGTGGAAAAACAAGATTATATAATACATTCCTCATGCCTCGCTTTTAGATATTGATGGCTCATGGGAAAACATATTCGATTTCAGAAAATTTACTATACTAACTATTACAAATTATCATTCATGATGGCTCTTATAGAAGCTTTGTATGGATGGATTTGTTAGTCACATCTATAGTGGATGGAAGTGGTTGAAACTTCCTTATGGTGGCAAATAATAGTTTAGTATATTACTAGAAAGATTAAGAAAATCATGTCGTGTTTTATGACACCAAAAAGTCGTTAGAACCCATATGAGGATCATCAATGCTAGTATTTTTAATTCTCAGTGGGTGTCCATGTGCTTATAAATGCAACACCTCACTTGTGAAGACACTATAAAACCTTGAGTATTTTATGAAATATTTATTAAAAATAAATTTTATTTCTTTGGTAGCTTGTGCTATGCGCAACACTATGTTTTCATGAAATAGTATTATACCATAAATATATTATTTTTTAACCATGGCCATTATAAGATATACATTTGATTTTGAAAAATAATTAAAAATAAAAATAATTTAAAAATTAATTATGCAGGTTTAGATTATAAAATTATATTGATAAATAAGTACATAGTTTATAGTAAAGTCTTTATACACATCGAAAATACACTGTTTCTGGAAAAAATGTTATTCATTTAATTTTGTAAAAAAACCATAAAATTTATTTTTCCGTGTTTTATAAAATATATTTGAAAAAATTTACTTCATTATGTGAATCAACATATTGAAATTATCATAATTTAAATTTTAGTTTATTTTAACAAAATATTATTTTTTTGATGAATAGTGAAAAATAATACATTATATTAAAAACTAGGTTTTTTATATATTTGAAAATGTTAATTTTCTTAAATGGTTTTAAATTAAAACTAGTTTCATTATATTTTTATTAATTCAATTTATTTTATTGGAAAAAATTTCATGTAGAACATTGATGTAATTCCTTTTAATAAATATGAATAAACGTTCATTGGAAAACTATTTTTTATGCATGTACGGGTTTAATTTTAAATTTAACTATACCACTTATGTGAATTAAATTTTGAAAAATATATTCCATATTTGTAAAAATAAGATTTAATATTTTGTTATATGTAAAAGTTATTTTATATCATAATGAATAATAATGATAATAGAAATTTATTATTCTGGTTGATTTTAATACATGATTTTGCATGATACATAAACTTTGGATAAATTTAATCTTCATCACCCATAAGATTATTTTGATAAATAGGAATTTAAATATAGAATTAGTGTCTCCATATTATACAATATGTAATATTTTGTTGAAACATTATAGATCATTTATGTAAAAAACTAAAATATTAGTTACAATAGTGAAAAAAAGGTAAAAGCAAGTGATATTTGTTTTGTATTTTGATCATTTATGTTTGATTAGTTTTGAGTATGTTATATTACTTTTATAATGGAAAATACAATTAAAATAAAAAAACGAACTTTAGATCATTTAAATCATACCACACATCAAAAGGACATGAGGTTCATTTCTTCATGTAAAAAATAAATCAATGACCTATTTTTAAAAGTATCATGAAAATACAAAACAATTTTCTTTATTTTAGAATTTTTTTCATGTTTTGAACTGAAATATCATTTTTACAATGAATACAAGAACTTTTTGTAAAAATGTGTAAATGTAAGTAGACCTAAAGTATAAGGAATGACATGTTTAAAACATGTTTTTTATGGTGTAGGTTTGGATAAAAAATATATTTCTTATAATATATTATTTACTAATTTTGAGTCAAATGGGGTGATAGTGACTTTCCATTGTTAAATAGTTTTGGGTACTTAAAGAAATGCCAATCCTCTTCAATAACAAAAGGGAACACCCTCCACTCCCTTCTTCACACCTCAAAAGCCAATTTTTATGAAAAACCACAACCCAAATCTACCCCAAACAGATTTATTCATGTTATATGTCTAATTCTAGTGACATAATTCTATCCTTTGGGTCCTTAAAAATAGTTCCAAAAGTGATTTATTTCTCATCAATGGAAGTTTGAACGTGTACGATGTAATGTAAGAGGTCAGGTAATAGATATCATGTATCAATTATTTCAAAGAGAAATATGATATATTAACCAATTTTTTTTAAATTTTTCATTTAATAAAACCCAATTTACATGTTATGTTATTAATTATTTTCATTTTAGAATATTTAAATTTAAATTTTGTATGATTATTTTATGTGCAATATGATTACAATTTTTCCAAAGTGGATAGGGATTTTCATTTCAAGTTTTTTCATAAAACACATGAAATATTCAACAATATTTTCTTTTATGTGTCTTATATTCAAAAAATTTATTTATTGTATGATTCTTTTCATGAAAATTATAGAATATATATATATATATATCCATCTCTGTTTCTTTATTTTATGCTGACAATGATTCAAAAGGCATCAAATTGGTAAGGGTTTTATGATAAAATATTTTTTTCTACCATAATTTTTTTAATTATGATTGTGATGATGAAATATTGTGATAAAAAATCAATAAACTCATTTTTCCCTTTCCTATGGTTATTTCTATAGAAAACCAGTTTTCATTCCAATTTCCTCTCTTTAATAACCACGGAGACTAAAAGAATGTTTTTAATAAAAATCGATTTTCTCTCTCTACATGAAAAATAATAAATTTTCCTCCTTGTCTAGGTATTCTAAAAATATTATAATGAATTTTTTTAGAATTATCAACTGAATTTTAATGAAATTTATACACATTTGTTTTTTTTTAAAAAATAATTTAAAATAAATATTTTTGTTTTTTTTTTGAACAAGGTTATTTATAATTTTTACCACTAATGTGATAGGATTCATTTTTTAACAAAGATATAGTTATATATCATTTCTATCATCATTATCTCTCAATAATTTAAATATTCCATAAAATTTTTCCATTGATAATTTCAGTGAAAATATTCTCTTTTATTGAAGTAATATTTTTAGATGTTTAATAAGTGTATTCAAAATGGAAAGGTAGTTTTCCCCAAGAAATATTCCACATGATATTTAAAATAAATTTTAAATATAGGATAACATCCTAATATATTAATGAATGTTTACATGAAATATGATCTAAGGGTACCATCCATATTTCTTAATGAGATAAATTTTTTTATGATAAGAAAATTTTTATGAAGAACAATAATTTTAATGGGTTATGCTCTAATGATTGATGAAATTTTTATGATACCTTTATCCCTTGCATGGGTTAGGATTTGATGATATGATGAATATATCATGATAATTTGACACACATATGCATGATTCTCGTTATTGTATGGGTGTTTCATTTTTTAACCAAGGAAGGTGGTTGCATTATAACCAAGGATGGTGGTATCATTATAACCATGGAGAATGGTTATATTATAACTAGTGACTGGTGGTTATATTAGAAAATGAGATGAGGGTATCCAATATCACCCTATAATGAATTATGTAAATATTGGTATCCCATAAGAAAAATAGGATTTTAATGTAGAGTGAAATCAGTTCAGTAATGGACTTTCTCAACATTGAAAATCTACAGAAGGAACCTTGACTAATATAAATGTTTGGGGAGTGAACCAATAATACTATTATAGTCATTATAATGAACCTATATAACAATGGAAATGATAATATATATTTATATATTATAACTTATGATAATGTTATTCTCTCAAGGCTTATGTCCTTTTATTCATTTCCGATTCATGTCACATGAGTTGTCAAAATTTATGTCATCTATCAAGTTTATGATATATGATATAAAGGTTAGTGTTTTAAAATTTTATTCTCATGTTCTTACAAACATATTCTAGTGTTATGTTGATATCTCCCTTTTTAACCCTTACTAATCACCTGACCTCACCATTTTTTGTGTTTCTTTTACCCATGTTATGATGAAAGGCATTATGTATGATATAAATAATAGAAATTCTATTTATAAAAAATAGTAGGTGAAAATGCGGTTCACTAATGAACTAGTGGTTTGTGTATCCCTGTTTCAATGGTCATTAATCCATTATAATCTTCATGTGTGTTCTTTTATATGTACTTAATATTCATATAATAAGATATGATATTTATCATTCAAAAAGATAGGTCTCTATAGTATATCTTATAATGTGGGAATGTATCTAATCCTTGTGAACTCTCATGTGTGAGCATTAGTAAAATCATGGCTCTCACGCAAGGGATTTTTATAAAAATGTTATCCAATGAGGGTGGTGTTATGAATCCCACCATGTATGTGTATCCACCTATGTATTTCTCTAATAGTTATAAATTATATCCTAGTGGTTATAATTCCAGACCGTTATAGTAGGTCTTAAAAGATAGGTTTAGTTATCATGTAAAAACATGAAAGAGAAAATTACAGTGACTTACCTTGGGATATGTATAAGAATATTTATAATGATAAGTCTAAGGATAAGTCTAGGAGTCAGAATATAACTTAGAAATCTGGTGAAGTGTAGAGCGAGTCATTTACTAGAAAATACATCCTTTCTAGATGCTATAAGTGGATGTGGCCTTGGCATAGTTATACCTAGGGACAATAACTCTAAAAAGGTTTCATTGTTATATGACTCAATATTCACATTGTATATGTAAATGAACCTTACTGCACACTAGTTTCGGCATTCCCAATGGATATATATTTGAAATTCTTGAACTCTCTGCGAACAGTCATGAAGTATTTAAATAATGATCATAAATGACATATTTTAAGCCGAAGGATTCATATATTGAAAATAAGGATTCATGACTAAGATATATTATGATGGTTTCATTATGAATAATCACTATGATATTTGATTATTGGTGGTCTTTCTAACCATTTTTTGGTATGGTATTGGATATAGAATGGTGATTTTTGGAGGTAACATGTACAGTAAAATAATTATGTAACCTATTTGATGTATGTTATATTAATTATTCATATGAAAACAGTATACAGGAATGTTAATTCATACCCCCAATGATTATATGTCAAATTAAGTATGAAACCCTTAATGGAATAATGATCACATATCAATTATAGGATTCTTATCCAATTGAATTTTTTAGGATTGTGCTTCCTAAAAATCATGTTATTCTCAATCTGGTTGAATTTTATGTTATCATTGGCATGGTTCATAATTTTCAACATAAATACCACATCAATTTCTATGTATGGGAAGTCATGTTTTAAATTCCAAACCAACCTATGATCATCAATCTGTGCAATAAAAAATATGAATATCTTATGGAAATGAAATCCATTGTAAGGTTCTTGAATCCTTATATAATGGCCCTAATTGAGTTGATATAAATGAAGAAAGAAGCATAAATAGATTCTTGTAATGGGATTTATTTTTCCAAGTGTATCCCTTTAGGTTAAACCTATCCTTTTTAGGAATAAAGATGGATCGATGTGACTCTGAATTGATTACGAGGAACTAAATATGTTCACAACTGAGAACATATATCATCTACCATATATTGATGATTTTAATGACCAATTGTGTTGAGTAGAATACTTTTAGAAGATTGAACATTATTTTGGATATCCTAAATTGATGGTTAAGAAGGATGATATTCCCAATACAACCATCTGTATAAGTTATAGTCACTATGAATATATATTGATGCACATTGGTTTTATTAATTCCAGAAATATTCTCAATGACTTAATGAATAGATTTTATATAGATTACATTGATCAATTTATTGTATTGATTATATAGGATATTCATATATATTCAAATATAAAGGAATATCACGAATATCAAATGATAATTGTCTTGAACCCCATAAAGAAGGATAAAATATATTAAAAATTTTCAAAGATTGAATTTTGAGGGAAAAAGTTTTATTTTTTATCCATATAATCTCATTCCATGGAATATTGATGGATCCATCAGTGATCAATGTTATTAATCATTGGCCAAAACCAACAATGGTGGACGAGATCCATTGATTTCTTATTTTGGATGGATATTGTTTATGTATTGGGGATAATTTATCAAGGATTTCCATTTCACACACAATGTTAAATAAAATGGGATTTATGTTCCTCTGGATGGATGAATGTGAGGAAATAATCTAGGAACTGACGAAAGTGTTAATCAGTAAACCTATCCATACATTAAATTATATAGGATAAGGGTATGTAATCTATAGTGATGCTATAGATAAGGGATTGATATGTTTCCTTAGGAATAATTCTATGATGAAAACTTAGGCTTCATTATAATTTATCGTTAATGAAAAAATTAGCCAAATCATGATATGGAATTAGAATCAATAATTTTTGTATGAAAAAATTGGTGTAATTATATTTACCGAGAAGGTTTGATATATATAATGATCATAAAAAATTTAAATTATATATTCTCCCAAAAAGAGATAAATATGTGCTAAAAAATTTATAGAACTGATTAATGATTGTGACCGTTCAATAAATTACCACAATGGGAAAAAATGTGTTGGATTCTTTGTGTCAAAAGGATTATTATGAATTTTCCATGATAAAGATAAAAAAGATCCAATTTTTATATATTTCAAATGTATTGATTTGGAAAATATGAAGGATGAAGGAAAATATAACCATTCTAAAATTATTTTTCAATAATTTATGCAACTGTATAGGATCAAAATAATAATGAAGGGTTGTAGAATAATTTGAGAAAATTAACAGATTTTAAACTGGATTATGAAGTAATGATATGTTTTAGAAATCATTCATGTATTATCCATTCCATACTCGAAGAAGGAAATGTTAGAGGAGTTTTATAGTTCATCATTATATATTCATCTTAGATGTTCAAATTTGTATAGTGAACTTAATGTGTAATTCTAGTGGGAATGTATGATGAGAGATAATATAGGGTTTGTATCTCAGTGCTTGGTATGTCATCAAGTGAAAGATGAGATATGTAAGTATAAGGGTATGCTACTACCATTATGCATAATATAATTGAAATGGAAAAATATTTCCAAGAATTTTGACTTCAAACTCACCAAAACAACTGAAGGGAATAATTATTTATGCGTTATAGTCGATCACTATTCCAACTAAGTACACATCATTTTTACAAATGGTGATTTTTCCCTCGATGTAATTTCCAAGAATATAATTTATGAAATATATAATGTTTTCAGTAATATCATATTCTGTTATATCTAATTGTTATCCTAGTTTTATCTAAAAGATATAGAAAAGTCTTTTGTAATGTCACACAAAGACAGTGATATTTTAATTATTTTAATTATTCATTTATTTTCATCCTCTCTTTTGAGTTCCCGTATTTGGTGGGTAAGATTTTAAATTTATGAAGAATTTTGGATATTGAACGATTAGCCAGCATATTTTGAAGAAAATATGTTTCCCTTCTGTGGGTGACTAGGTGGGTCTGAGTTGTGGCACAAAACTTGTGTGTAGTTTATTAAACTATCTGACAAATGTATGGATTGGATCTGTAAGTAAGAATTGCTTAGTGGAATAGTTTGAGCATTGTTTTCTCAACCATGCATATACTTAGTTGTAACCATGTGTGGGTTCTAGGCCTTTGCGGTGGGCACCGAATGGTTGGAAAATGATAGGGTAAATGTTCAGAAACCATTTAGATTAATGAGTAATTTCATATTTTTTTACATTATGTTTTTTCCTTTTTTCGATTCTATTTCATTATTTCATCTCCTCCATCATATTTGTCATACGACCCACACCTTATCCTCATATATAGCCATAACCCACCGCATTTTTAGATCCCTCTTCTCCTCTATATTCATATGGATTTCTCTTAGATTTAGGGAAGAATCTCAGATGTAAGGCCTCGACATCCCTCATCTTCATAAATTTCAACGTTTTTCATTCCCCACTATCCCTCCGTTGTTTATCCGTACCCTAGAGTTTATAGTGATCTAATTTTTATGTTTTCTCTTGTTTCAATTAAGTGAAATGAGTTTCTCGGGTCAGCATCATGAGTGTTTCAGCATCCATCACGGAAGATGAAGCATCTCAAACCATTTCGGTCTTCTAGACATCGATTTCAGGTAGGTTTTCTTCAACCACTATTTATGATCTAATTTTATTTATGTGTTTTATGATGTTTGAGTCCCTAATATTTTTATTGTGTGTCTTGTACCTTGTTGGGATGGATTCAATCTGCCATTGTTGAAGGTTTATCTTTATGTTCATAGGTATGCGTAAATATGTGTAAGTTTCCCCATTATATATATTCTCCCATGGTAGTATGAATATATATATATATATATATTGGGTATATGTGTTCTTATATATATATATATATATGAAAATTTAGACACATTTATGATAAAATGAGTATATGAACGTACAAGCCTATGTGTAAGGATCCACTTATACATATTTGGCCATGATAATTATACATAAGGGAAATGTGTCCTTGTATATAAGTAAATGTTCAAACGTTTTCACGTGGTAAAAGGAATGTGTGTGTGTCTGTTATTAAATTCACCCAGTGCTAAGACGTTTCCTCTTGTTTATTTTCACTTGAGGGTGGTTCCCTCTGCATAACCCTTTAATTTGAATTCCTAATTTTCCTGTTTACTTGTAAATTATTTTTTATATTTATGTAGTATATATATGTCATGTGATCTGGTTTTTGCTGTTAGAAATTATACTACATTTTTTCATTATTTATCTGAGTTACAATCATGGTGTTTTCAATTTGAAATATTCTTTTGACTTTTTTTGGGAAACAAAATTAATTTGAATGCCTATATTGGACCTAAAATATATTTCTTAAAAAGTGGCACCCTCCATGGTTTTTAGTTGGTCATAAGTATTTCCAAATATGTTTGGCGTGTGTATAATGGTTGTATAAGCAGACAAAAATGAAGATAGGTTGTTGTTTGAATTTAAAAAATGAATAATTCATGTTCATTTATGTTCAGAAAAGTGAATGGATTTTGGTGTGTATTAGAGTTTAAATAGTGTTTTTCCATTCTTATTTGGTTTCATATATTTAAGCATATTGTCAATTTTTTTAATGTTGTGGTGCCCTGGTTGTTTAATTGGTATTCTAAATGGGGTGGGGACTTAAAATTTATAGGTGTTTTGGATTTATAAAGGGAATTTATTCAATTTAAAATAATAATTATTTTTTGGCATTTCGATAATGATTTGTGGAAGTGAAAACCCCTTATTGAGGTATTCCCCATTTTTTGAGAAATTTTATATAAGTGTTAATGTTAAATTTTTCATATTTTCTTAGTGAAGAGGAATATGGATTGTTGTGTGACTTGAAAATGGGGATTATCTCAATGAGGGAGATTAGAGGTGAGAGGTTGGTTGGTTTTTGTGTAGAGAAAATTATATGTTCATTTTTTTTCTGGATAAAATCCCACTACCAAGTGAAGTGGAGAGCATGGTAATCCTGGGTATCTAGGTGGGAAAACTAGAACTCATATAATAGTTGACTCGGAAGAGGCAGAGGCCCAAATTCATGTTATATAATAGACATTACAACAGTAAATAAACATGTGATATTATTGGAGACCACTAGACATTGGGATGTGTTCCTGTATAGTGGCTCATGCATTGGAACATTTTTGTTTTTGGATTATCATATGGATACCATTATAGCTTGGGATGTGATCCCCTATAATGGATCTTGCACATGAACATTGTTGGTAGTTTTGTTGGAGGATTATGATCACTAAGGTATGAGGTTTATAGTGTCCCACTTTTTCTAATAACCTATAGGGATTTCCCATGGTGCTCACTTATGACATGATACTTTTGATGCGATGCTTATGTGATGTGGTTATAATGTTCTGTAGACGGTGGACCTTGTGCACATTGTGGTTTCATGGAATTCTTATTTTGAGAAATGTTCTCCATTAAAAGTGTTTTCTTGAAAATGGTATCCGTGAGATGTTATTTGAAATTGTTTTCAATTATTCTAATGAAAATGTGAAAAATTCTTCTGAAGATATTTCGATTTCAGTTGATTCTCACCTATTCCCTCCTTTATGAAATCCATGTTTTAATATTGATGGATTTTCTTTCATTTTGAATGGATTATGAATTCTTGGAAACTATTTTTGAAATGTGACTAAAAAGAAATGGATTGTCTTGAATTTTTATGATTGTTACATAAATTTGAAAGGAATAGAAATATTATTTTTATATGATTTTATTTTTAAACGAAAATTACTTGGTATTATTTTTAAAGGTAGGTCATAAGGTATAGTTTATCTATGAAAAACTATAGAGTTTTAATATTCACTTATATTTATTTATTTGTGTTTTAAGATTGATTTCTACGACAAATTTGGTTTTGGTCACTATAGTGAGATGTTGGTTTAGTGAACGAAGGTAACCCACATTCTCACATGGAGGTATATGCAGATTTATTTATTTCTGTTTCCCATATTTATTTTTATTGTTTAGTTTATATTAATATATTTTTAATTTTTTATTGGGGAAATAATTTCCTTATTTTTTGACTCGAACTAGTTGAGAGCTTGAGAGGATCAGGAATGCCTCTCCTGACATATTGTGGGCTGAGTTGGGTGATCGATTTAGGGCCAAAATAGGTTGGTTTTTTAAATAATGATATCAAAGTATCCCCATGATATTTTTTGTGTTAGGAATATTAGAGGTATTATTTTCAGGTCTCTTTTGGAATGTTGGGCATTGATTCATTATCACCACCACTTGTGATGAAACCTGATTTGTTAGGGGTAGTTAGATTTTGAATCATAATTTTTTCATTGAGTTTTGACATTGGTGGTTGTACAGTTTGATGATATTTTGTATGTTTGGGGATGAGAGTGGTAGTGAGATGGGGTTGCACTGTGATCTTACAAGCTCTAGAGAACCATGTGGAGCTCATGTGCAATGTTCAATATGATTCCAGTGGTTAGTGCATGCTCAATGCATGGACAGATAAACAATGTGGTCAGGGTATGCATGTCCAATAGTTCCCTTTTCGAGTTATTTTGGTATTAGGGATGCTTTAATCTAATTTGGGTCGGTATGAGTGTATTTTGATAGGAAAATTATTTTTTAAAAAGGGTTTTCAGAGTTAAAAAATGGGTTTTAAAAGTGATAATGATTTAAAATTTTGAAAATTTTGGTAAAGTGTGGACGAAATTTGAATTGGGAATTTTGTATATTCATGTATTTTATGATAAAATGACACACATTGAACTTTTTATTCTTTATAGATATTCCCATATGTGTGTGTGTTTGTAGAATGTGTGTGTTGGCATCTATGTGTGGATTATTTAAGTGAAAGTGGGAAATGACACATATGTTATAGTTTATAGGATACCACATGTGTGTATTTAGAATAAAATATATGACATGATTTTCCAATATGTTTTTGATAAGGAAAATAGTTTTTTAAGAAGGTAATTCTTCCCTAATGATATTTTTGGTCATAAAGGTAAATAGTGGGGTGGTGAATTGAATTATAAAGTGGATAATTAAAGGATATTTTGAAATGGATATATGTTTCTATTTTTAAAGGGGGAATTGAATTTGAAAATGGGAGAAAATTGAAAATTTTGGTTTTAATAAAAGGGAGTTTTTTTTCTATTGTTGTGGTCTTTTCACGTTGATATTTGATTCATCATTGATTTTATTTTTTTATGTTTTCTCTTTTATCTTAGTGTTTTATCATGGGGGGCTCTCTCGGTTATGTTTCTGGTTCGATGATGAATCAGGTTGTGTATTATTTTGTTATACATAGTATGGAACGAAAAATTAACGGGAAGGCTTACAATGAATTCTCTAGTTGTGGCCCCGCCTATAATCTTATTGGAGTAGTGGAGTAGAGATATCCAAAATCAGTGTCTTTTGATTATATCCATTAGTTTCTATTGGAGGCTGTAGAGTGAATTAAGGAAATTGAGTGCCTTTGGGATTTGTGTAATCTATATATGAGGACTGTTTGATTTTCCTAAGGTATGTTTGAATGAATGGGTGTGGACTAGTAGTAGGTGGTTGTTTCATTCTCATTCATAATTTATATGTCTTTGGAAATTTTAATATTACTTTCATCTAAGAGTTTATTCTTGATTAATTGATTCGGAATAAAATTCAAGAGGTTGTGTGTAAAGACCCGCAAATTTCAAGGAAATTTTTTTCTTAATTTTCTTTGGAATTTTTCAAGAGCGCAGCTTCAGACGGCACCTGATTCCGAGGCCCGGTGTGCCCGGAATCCATTTCCGAAGTTTGGCTCGGGTACGTTCAGTGAACGGACGAGCGGGTTTTTCTATCTTTTGAACCAGTGCCCGAAATCAAATTCTGAGGGCACCGATGAAATCGCAGCGCCGATATTTGCTTAGAAACGCCTCTTCCGGAGTTGCGTTTGCTCAACCGTGGGTTTTAAAATTTTGGGCTTTAAGTCGGAAATAAAATAAAGGTTGTGCGACAACTTTATTTTATTTCACTTAAGCCGCTTGGAAGCCACTTGAACTGAGTTAAAGTGGATAGGGTGCTATCCGGAAATACCCTACCCCTTGGTAGGATATTTGTGAGGTGGGGCCCGCACGAGCCCCGCCGTTTCTTCCGCTAAGTAACGCACCCGCGAAAACCCGTCAAAGTAACTGAAAAGTCAACCGACGCGTTTTCTTAAATTCTTAATAGACCATTTAATTGAGCGGTTTATTTTGTGAATTAAATGGGCTGTTCCGTCCGTTGAATTAATTCAACGAACTGATGGGTCATTACTTACACATTTGCGTTTGTTGGCAAAATAATAAAATAGACCAACATGTCTATTTTGGAGGATTACTCTTTATTCTCTGGGCCTCCACCCTCCCCGCGAAGAACGCGAAGAACGCAAAGAACGTGAAGAACGCGAAGAATGCAAAGAACGCCAGAACCAAAATTCGACGACGCACACCGTGATCCGCGACGTCGACAAACTTTTTCCGCGACATTCTTCTTCTTCTTCGGTGCTTCTTCTTCCGCGGCGAACCTACGATCGGCGGTTAAAGGTGATAATCAAATCATCTAAATTCTCCCTTTTTATAATTCGATATCAACGGATTTAAATTAATTAAATCCGTTTGATCTTGATCCGGAGATCGTCGGCGCGACTCCTTCCCGTGGTGCGACGAGCATCTCTTCCACGACGATCACCAAATCCGCGACGACCTCTCGTCCGACGACGACGACAAGGTAGGGATTTAATTCTTGATGATTCATTCCCGTGTTTTTATTTCTTTTTGAATAAAGAACCGGCATGAATATTTTCAATTAATTAAAATTGAATTGCCGTTTAAAAGAAAAAGAAGTGAACAATTTTTATCTTGATTAAAAATTGTTGTAGCCCCTTTCTCCCGTTGTTTATGACTAACGCGGAGGGTGCGGGTCTAACGAACAAGACCCGACAACCCTCCGCCGATCCTTTTTGTGTGCGGTTTTGGCAAGCGACGACGAACCGTGCGGCAAGGGCGATCCGTTGATCCCGCAGTGAAGATCGGCCCCCGGGAGGAGCAACGGCGTAGACGGGAGAGGAATCGGGCCACCGGAGCAACTTCAGCGGCCCGCGGAAGGCGGCCGCGGCGCGGGTCGCCGGCGCGGCGGCGCCGGCGCCCGGCGTGCCGCCGGAGGATCCGCCGCGGCTCGGCCGCGGCGGCGGCGAAGCGCCGGACCGCGTCTGCGGTCTGGCCACCCAACACGCGGCCCGCGCGGGCCGCGTTCCACCTAAGCAGCGGGTCAAACCCACGGTGCCCCTTGGCCGCTCGGCCGAGGTCGAGCCGGCCGGGTCGCCCCGGGCCCAGAACCCCCGTTTTCGGGCCCTCTTCGGTATTTTGACCATATCTTGGGCCTAGGACCTCCGATTGACGAACCGTCAGCGGCTACGCGATCCTTGGATAGATATGGTCGTTTCGGTATATTACACTCAAGGTTTCGGAAGACTTTGGTCTCGGCCGGGTTGGTTCGTACACGAAACCAACCGGGCCCTCGGAGCGGAAACGCTCATAACTTGAGCTACGGACGTCCGATCGACGTACCGTCAGCTGTGGTAGTTTTCTCTAAGTGAGACGGAACTTTTGGCATACTCCGCCCGAGGATCGGACACAGGCGGAGTACGGTCGGGTTGGTTTTGCCCTAAAAACCAACCAGGCCCCTCGGACGAAAATGCCAATAACTTTCAGACCGGGCGTCCGATTGACGCGCCGTCTGTTGCGTTGAGATCCTGTTGTCGATACGGAACTTTTGGATACATCAACTTCGGACTACGTGTCAGTTGATGTATCAGCCTCTCGGCTCGTGGAGCGGACCCTCCTAAACGAGCTCGCTGTGTGTGGGAACCCTAGTGCTGGCTGTGACTTCGACGACAGAGCAGAGATCCTCCGTGGACTGCGACGACGACAGAGCAGAGATCCTTCGTGGACTGTGGCGACGACTGTGTGGAGATCCTCAGTGGACTGCATCGACTACTGCACTCAGCGATCCTACGTGGATCAGTGCTACAGGTCCTGTGTGGGCCCGATCCTGTGTGGGTCCTTACTACCGGTTCTGTGTGAGCCACTGCCTACAGGTTCTGTGTGAGCCCGATCCTGTGTGGGTCTTTTGCGGGGGTTAGTACCTATCGATCCTTCGTGGGTCCGATGACTTAGATGGATCAGTGATCATCTTTGACGTCATCTGAAAAAGTATACCTGGTTGAGCTGAATCTTATGTTACTCTCCTTTGTGGAATGTGTTGAACTATCCTATGTGGATTTACTGTTTACTCTCCCTGGTGGATTTGAGTCTTGCTTTCCTGTGTGGATCGAGTTGACCTTGAGCTCGAGAGCAGAGCTAGAAATGGGGACTTAGGTATATGTATGGGCATATACCTAAGTCGAGTCAGTTGTTTCTTCGTGGTTGCCCCTTTCTTTTGTGCTATATCCTTTGTGGAATTCGGGAGACCTTCGGGGGTCTCGGGGTCCTTACTGAGTAGTTTATACTCACCCCTTCACGGGCTATGCCCGCACCTTGTTGTGTTGGATGCAGACGACGGACAGTGCTGATCTCGGTTGGGGCGTGGAGCAGGACGGTACCTGGAGGCGGACCACTGGGCGGGACGTGCTCGGAGCGGACGTGGGACCTGAGGAGCCTGGAGGCTATCTGTACCCACCCTTCATGTGGGATTGCCAGTGGACGACACGAGGCCACCGTCTTTTCTTCAGTTGCTGTTCTTTTCCTTTTCAGTTGTACTTTCAGTTGGGCTTGTATTCCGGCCCCCTTTACTTTTCTGCACTTTGTAGTTACTTTCCGCTTGCTGACTCTGTGGTGGTTGTTACTTATAAAGGCAATGCCTTCCCTGTTTACCGGGATTTCACGCCTTGGTGCTAGTCGCCAGCCCCTGTCATATGGAAGGCGGGCTTGGGGTAGTCACAGCACGGGCCCCGAGGTCGGGTCGTGACAAATTGGTATCATAGGTGGTCGGTTCTACCGCAGACTCTGATCGTCTTTTCTTTCTATATGAAGCAATAGTGTTTAGTGTATTGAGTGTGGTTATCAGTTCAGGGAGCCCAGTGTTGGTGCGGCGGCCGACGTATCCGTACACCAGGACCCTGACTCCTGATTTCCGACTTAATGCATGAAAACATTGATTGCGTGTGTGTTACAAGTTTTCTTTGTGATTACTTGTGTCAGCTCACCGGGTATACTGATCTGCTTCATGAAAGTCTCAAGTTTTCCTTGTGATTACTTGTGCCATCTCACCAGGTATACTGTTCTGACTGTGGTGCTCTTGTTCTCCTTTTCAGGATGGCCCCGTGACGACAGCCAGCTAGGGTTCTGAGTGTAGGGCGCGACGGCAGCCCACCGAGTGACGAGGCCTCGGTGCAGGGCCCTTTGCCAGCAGTGGCACCGGCGGTAGCTTTACCCGCCGAGCCACTGATGCTACCAGTACCAGAAGCTGACGATGCACATCGCCTCAGGGCACTGCATGAGTTTCATAGCTAGCGACCACCCAGGTTTCGCGGTGAGACTGACCCCCAGGCCGCCGAGGACTGGCTAGAGGCGGTGGTACGGATCTTTAGGCTAGTGAGGACACCAGCGGATCTCATGGTGATTCTCGCGGCAAGCCTCCTGCAGCCGGCGGCAGGACGATGGTGGAGCTTGATGCTCCAGGTTCACGATGAGGCATCCTTGCTCTGGACAGACTTCAAGAGCCTCTTCCGCTCTGAGTTCGTCCCGGCCACCCTCCGAGCGGTGCACATCCAGGAGCTTCTCCAGCTGCGCCAGGGCAGCATGACGGTCGCTCAGTACGCGACGAGGTTCACTGACCTATCACGCTACTCGACCGACATGGTACGGGACCCCTTCTTCCGGGCTCGGACCTTCGAGCAGGGCTTGCGGCAGGAGATTCGGGCGTCGCTGATCTCCCTCAGCATTCCGACCCAGGCGGGAGTGCTGGAGCGAGCCCTCCTGATCGAGAGCTTCCTGGCAGAGCCTTCTTCAGCGGCGAAACCTAGCGCAGGGCGGCATGTAGCTGAGTCTTCGGCAGCAGGTAGCCGACGGATGACTCTCGGGTCCAGACAGACCAGACCCCCACGCAGACGGCCTTAGGACACCGGCTCAGCAGTGCGGGGCACACAGCGGAGTGCCAGCCTTCCGAGAGGCAGGCAGTGCTACTCCTGCGGCGGGCAGGGTCACATGGCTTGTGACTGCCCGACTCGCCGATCAGAGGAGCAGCAGACGGTGGAGGGGCCACCCAGGTAGAGGCAGAGGGTCGACCGTGGCGGTCCGCAGGGAGGAGGCGGACGAGGCAAAGGAGTTGGCCGAGCAGCGGGTGGTGGTCGACGCTTCCAGGCTCTACCCCCACCACCACCAGGAGGGCCACCTCGACCATAGGGAGCTGGTGGGCAGGGACAGGCCCAGCTCCAGGCAGTGGAGGCCTACGACCCCGACATGCCAGAGATGATTTGAGGTACGATCTGTGTCTATTCCACCCTTGCTGCAGTACTTATAGACACAGGAGCGAGTCACTCTTTCATAGCCTCTGCCCTTGTTCGGAGGTCAGAGATTCCGACTGAGCCGTTGGCTCGATCCTTACGGCTAGAGACTCATACGGGAGCAGACTCGACGATTACGCACTGGTGCCGGCAGTGTGAGCTTACTCTAGGAGGCGAGAGCTTCGGCTGGGATCTCCTTGTAGCGGCGTCGAGGCCTTACGACGTCATCTTGGGCATGGATTGGCTATCCACGGTTCATGCCCAGATCGACTGTTTTAGGTGCAAGGTGCGATGTGTTCGCACCGACGGGAGCAGGTTTACCTTCACCGGCGAGAAGGGAACCTTTGCAGCACAGGATGGACTTCCGCGGAGGAGAGTGCAGCCCATCTCTCATCAGTTGGCTAGCCTCATCCTAGGAGCAGTGGACGTGCGGAGTCCAGTTTTTCCTGCAGTGGTGGACCAGTACGTGGATGTCTTTCCCGACGACGTTCCAGGGCTACCTCCTCGTAGAGAGGTAGACTTTTACATCGACTTGTACCCCGGGACAGCCCTGATATCTACTCCAGCATATCGGATGGCGCCCGCCGAGCTTCGAGAGCTGCGGGTACAGTTGGAGGACTTGTAGAGCAAGGGGTTTATCCGACCCAGTGTTTCACCTTGGGCTTCCCCGATATTGTTCGCCAAGAAGGCGGATGGGAGCTTCCGACTATGTGTCGACTATCGTCGCCTGAACCAGGTGACAGTGAGGAACAAATATCCGCTTCCACGGATTGATGACCTCTTCGATCAGCTCAAGGGAGCGCGGTGGTTCTCAAAGATAGACCTCCGGTCAGGCTATCATCAGCTCAGAGTTCGAGACGAGGACGTGCAGAAGACGGCCTTCAGGTGTCGGTATGGCCATTATGAGTTCTTGGTTATGCCGTTCGGCGTAACCAATGCTCCAGTAGTGTTCATGATCCTCATGAACAGGATCTTCCAGCTATATCTCGACCGATTTGTCGTGGTCTTCATTGACGACATTTTGGTATACTCAACGATTGAGGAGGAGCATGCCTACCACCTGTGAGTTGTGCTAGACACACTCCGAGAGCACCAGCTTTATGGCAAGCTCTCAAAATGCCAGTTCTGGTTACGTGAGGTCCATTTCTTGGGGCACGTCATCTCTGAGGAGGGAGTTGCAGTGGATCCCGCGAGGATCGAGGCAATGCTAGCTTGGGAGCCACCCAGGAGCGTGACGGAGGTGCAGAGCTTCTTGGGCCTAGCCGGATACTATCGGAGATTTGTGCCAGACTTCTCCAGAGTTGCGGCACCACTCTCAGCCTTGACAAAGAAGGGGAAACCCTTTGTGTGGTCAGACAGATGTCAGCAGAGCTTCCAGGAGCTGAGACAGAGATTGACCAGCGCACCAATCTTGAGGTTGCCTGAGGAGGGAGTTGGATACGTAGTTTACTGCGATGCATCAGGGACTGGACTCGGGTGCGTCCTGATGCAGGAGTGGGCCGTGGTCGCCTACGGATCACGTCAGTTGAGGCCGCATGAGCAGAACTACGCCACTCATGACCTGGAGTTAGCAGTAGTGGTCTTCGCTCTGAAGACTTGGTGGCACTATCTGATGGGCGAGCGCTTCACAGTCTTTTCTGACCACCAGAGTCTCAGGTATATCTTCTCTCAGAAGGACCTGAACCTGAGATAGCGGAGATGGCTTGAGTTCCTCCAGGACTATGACTTTGAGATAGTCTATACTCCTGGGAAGGGGAACGTGGTAGCCGATGCCCTCAGCAGGAGGACGGGCATTCAGCTACTTGAGGAGGCGACGGAGCAGCTAGCCTCCTTACAGATATCCTTCGTGGATAGAGACGGAGCAGCCTTTCTTCAGTCTCTCACAGTCTCTCCTCCACTTCTACAGCGGGTCAGAGAGGCTCAGCGTGGGGATGCTGACTGTGAGACCCAGCGTGCACTGATATCCTCAGGTCAGGCGCCTGATGGCTTATCCCTTGGAGCAGAGCACAACATCCTTTTCAGAGGACGTACCTTCGTACCAGTTGCTTTACGAGAGGAGGTGCTAAGATAGTTTCACACTTCTCCCTTGGCGGTGCATCCCGGAGTGGCGAAGATGTACCAGGATCTCAGACGACAGCACTGGTGGCCGGGCATGAAAAAAGTTGTGGCAGAGTTCGTTTCACGATGCCTCACCTGCCAGCAGGTGAAGGCAGAGCATCAGGTACCAGAAGGCTTGGTACAGCCCTTGGAGGTCCCGAAGTGGAAGTGGGACGGCATATCTATGGACTTCGTGACTGGACTTCCACGCACTTCTAGAGGCCACGACTCCATTTGGGTGATTGTCGACCGACTCACCAAGTCGGCACACTTCTTACCCATCAGAGAGCAGGGTTCAGTGGAGAGCTTGGGACGTCTTTACGTCCAGGAGATCGTACGGCTTCACGATGTGCCATCGTCTATCGTCTCCGATCGAGATGCTCGTTTCACTTCCCGGCTTTGGAAGGGGTTACAGGAGGCGTTCGGGACGCGGCTCCATCTGAGCACAGCCTTCCACCCTCAGACGGATGGTCAGACTGAGAGGAACATACAGACACTCGAGGACATGCTCCGTGCATGTGTTCTCGACTTTGGTCGCAGCTGGGAGGACCACCTACCCTTGGTGGAGTTCGCGTACAACAACAGCTACCACTCCACCATCGGGATGGCACCATACGAGGCGTTGTACGGCAGACCCTGCAGATCACCGTTGTGCTGGACAGACCCTGGGGAGTCAGCACTCGTGGGACCAGAGATGGTCCAAGCCACGACAGAGAAGGTCCAGATCATCTAGGAGAGGATGAGGACAGCTCAGAGCCGACAGAAGTCATATGCTGACAGGAGGCGGAGGCCACTAGAGTTCGAGGATGGCGACCACGTCTTTTTGCGTGTCTCACCTCGACGTGGTTTACGGAGATTTGGCCGAGGCGGCAAGTTGTCTCCACGCTTCATCGGGCCTTTCCAGGTCCTCAGCAGGATAGGAGAGGTGGCTTATCGCCTGGATCTACCACCTCAGTTGCACCGGGTGCACGACGTCTTCCACGTGTCTCAGCTGAGGAGATACGTGCACGACCCGACGCAAATCATCGACTTTGGGGAGCTGGACGTGGACGATGTGGCGACTTTTGCGGAGGTCCCAGTGGAGATCGAGGATCGATAGGAGCGGGTCCTACGTGGGCAGTCGATTCCTCTTGTGCGCGTCAGATGGCAGCACGGGAACCTCCAGGAGAGCACTTGGGAGCGGGAGGCTCAGATGCGTGCTCAGTACCCCCATTTGTTCCCCTAGTTTTTGATGTATCTTTACGGGGACGTAAAGCCCTGAGGTGGGAGTAATGTAAAGACCCGCAAATTTCAAGGAAATTATTTTCTTAATTTTCTTTGGAATTTTTCAAGAGCGCAGCTTCAGACGACACCTGATTCCGAGGCCCGGTGTGCCCGGAATCAATTTCCGAAGTTTGGCTCGGGTACGTTCAGTGAACGGACGAGCGGGTTTTTCTATCTTTTGAACCGATGCCCGGAATCGAATTCTGAGGGCACCGATGAAATCGCAGAGCCGATATTTGCTTAGAAACGCCTCTTCCGGAGTTGTGTTTTCTCAACCGTGGTTTTTAAAATTTTGGGCTTTAAGTCGGAAATAAAATAAAGGTTGTGCGACAACTTTATTTTATTTCACTTAAGCCGCTTGGAAGCCACTTGAACTGAGTTAAAGCGGATAGGGTGCTATCCGGAAATACCCTACCCCTTGGTAGGATATTTGTGAGGTGGGGCCCGCACGAGCCGCACCGTTTCTTCCGCTAAGTAACACACCCGCGAAAACCCGTCAAAGTAACTGAAAAGTCAACCGACGCGTTTTCTTAAATTCTTAACAGACCATTTAATTGAGCGGTTTATTTCGTGAATTAAATGGGCTGTTCCGTTCATTGAATTAATTCAACGAACTGATGGGATGTTACTTACACATTTGCGTTTGTTGGCAAAATAATAAAATAGACCAACGTGTCTATTTTGGAGGATTACTCTTTATTCTCTAGGCCTCCACCCTCCCCGCGAAGAACGCGAAGAACGCGAATAACGCGAAAAACGCGAAGAACGCGAAGAACGCCAGAACCAAAATTCGACGACGCACACCGTTATCCGCGACGTCGACAAACTTTTTCCGCGACCTTCTTCTTCTTCGGCGCTTCTTCTTCCGCGGCGAACCTACGATCGGCGGTTAAAGGTGAGAATCGAATCTTCTAAATTCTCCCTTTTTATAATTCGATATCAACGGATTTAAATTAATTAAATCCGTTTGATCTTGATCCGGAGATCGTCGGCGCGACTCCTTCCCGCGGTGCGACGAGCGTCTCTTCCGCGATGATCACCAAATCCGCGACGACCTCTCGTTCGACGACGACGACAAGGTAGGGATTTAATTCTTGATGATTTATTCCCGTGTTTTTATTTCTTTTTGAATAAAGAACCGGCATGAATATTTTCAATTAACTAAAATTGAATTGCCGTTTAAAAGAAAAAGAAGTGAACAATTTTTATCTTGATTAAAAATTGTTGTAGCCCCTTTCTCCCGTTGTTTATGACTAACGCGGAGGGTGCGGGTCTAACGAACAAGACCCGACAACCCTCCGTCGATCCTTTTCGTGTGCGGTTTTGGCAAGCGACGACGAACCGTGCGGCAAGGGCGATCCGTTGATCCCGCAGTGAAGATCGGCCCCCTGGAGGAGCAACGGCGCAGACGGGAGAGGAATCGGGCCACCGGAGCAACTCTGGCGACCGGAGGCGGCGGCGCCAGGTACGCCGCCGGAGGATCCGCCGCGGCTCGGCCGCGGCGGCGGCGAACCGCCGGACCGCGTCCGCGGTCCGGCCACCCAACACGCGGGCCGCGTTCCACCTAAGCCGCGGGTCAAACCCGCGGCGCCCCTTTGCCGATCGGCCGAGGTCAAGCCGGCCGGGCCGCGCCCAGGCCGGACCGGACCCGGCTTAACCGGGCCGGGCCGGGTCGCCCCGGGCCCAGAACCCCCGTTTTCGGGACCTCTTCGGTCTTTTGCCCATATCTTGGGCCTAGGACCTCCGATTGACGAACCGTCAGCGGCTACGCGATCCTTGGATCGATACAGCCGTTTCGGTATATTACACTCAAGGTTTCGGAAGACTTTGGGCTCGGCCGGGTTGGTTCGTACACGAAACCAACCGGGCCCTCGGAGCGGAAACGCTCATAACTTGAGCTACGGACGTCCGATCGACGTACCGTCAGCTGTGGTAGTTTCCTCTAAGTGAGACGAAACTTTTGGCATACTCCGCCCGAGGATTGGACACAGGCGGAGTACGGTCGGGTTGGTTTTTCACTAAAAACCAACCGGGCCCCTGGGACGAAAATGCCAATAACTCTCAGACCGGGCGTCCGATTGACGCGCCGTCTGTTGCGTTGAGATCCTGTTGTCGATACGGAACTTTTGGATACATCAACTTCGGACTATGTGTCAGTTGATGTATCAGCCTCTCGGCTCATGGAGCGGACCCTCCTAAACGAGCTCGATGTGTGCGGGAACCCTAGTGCTGGCTGTGACTTCGACGACATAGCAGAGATCCTCCGTGGACTGCGACGACGACAGAGCAGAGATCCTTCGTGGACTGCGGCGACGACTGTGTGGAGATCCTCAGTGGACTGCGTCGACTACTGCACTCAGTGATCCTACGTGGATCAGTGCTACAGGTCCTGTGTGGGCCCGATCCTGTGTGGGTCCTTACTACAGGTTCTGTGTGAGCCACTGCCTACAGGTTCTGTGTGAGCCCAATCCTGTGTGGGTCATTTGCGGGGGTTAGTACCTATCGATCCATCGTGGGTCCGACGACTTAGATGGATCCGTGATCATCTTTGACGTCATCTGAAAAAGTATACCTGGTTGAGCTGAATCTTATGTTACTCTCCTTTGTGGAATGTGTTGAACTATCCTATGTGGATTTACTGTTTACTCTCCCTGGTGGATTTGAGTCTTTCTTTCCTGTGTGGATCGAGTTGACCTTGAGCTCGAGAGCAGAGCTAGAAATGGGGACTTAGGTATATGTATGGGCATATACCTAAGTCGAGTCAGTTTTTTCTCCATGGTTGCCCCTTTCTTTTGTGCTATATCCTTTGTGGATTTCGGGAGACCTTCGGGGGTCTCGGGGTCCTTACTGAGTAGTTTATACTCACCCCTGCATGGGCAATGCCCGCACCTTGTTGTGTTGGATGCAGATGACGTACAGCGCTGATCTCGGTTGGGGCGTGGAGCAGGACGGTACCTGGAGGCGGACCACTGGGCGGGACGTGCTCGGAGCGGACGTGGGACCCGAGGAGCCTGGAGGCTATCTGTACCCACCCTTCAGGTGGGATTGCCAGTGGACGACACGAGGCCGCCGTCTTTTCTTCGGTTGATGTTCTTTTCCTTTTCAGTTGTACTTTCAGTTTGGCTTGTATTCCGGCCCCCTTTACTTTTCTGCACTTTGTAGTTACCTTCCGCTTGCTGACTCTGTGGTGGTTGTTACTTATAAAGGCAATGCCTTCCCTGTTTTCCGGGATTTCACGCCTTGGTGCTAGTCGCCAGCCCCTGGCCTATGGAAGGCGGGCTTGGGGTAGTCACGGCACGGGCCCCGAGGTCGGATCGTGACATTGTGGATTCATTAAAAGGTTGAATAATAGTGAAGGGAAATGTTGATCATTTTAATTAGCTGGTTTACTTCTCTTCATAAATTGTGTTGAGTGATCAGTTAGAATCTCCACCATTCATGTGGAATATTAAAATGGGCTTCACGGACTAGTTTCTTTCGGTGTTCAAGGAGGTTCTTCCTATGGTGAGGAGATTCAAATAGATGAACCTATTCTATTCAAGTCACCTTATTTGTTACCATGTATCATTGGTCAAATCATATGCTTTTTTGTTTCCAGTATGGAAGGTTTGGAATTGAAATCCATACTTCATTAATTCCCTAAGGGTTTTTTGACTATCAGTAAAACTATGACACCAACAGAATGTGTTTAGATCATGAATTAAAAGCTCCTAAATTTGTGGAGAATATGCTTCAAGACACGAGGGCTCCAACCATAGGTCCAATTGTGCATCACTTCATTTAGTTAGGAATCACCAAGGGTGTTGTTAATTTTTGTTCAATTTTATCTCTGACATCATAGTGGATACCATTTATTTTTTCATTTTATATTTCCTTTTGTAGTTCCCATTATATTTATGAGTTATTATTTATTTTTAAGATTTATTGGTCATCTCATTTTAATGTAATTACAGTGGTTCTGAAATTTTGGATGTGAATGTCTAATTGGTTTTCCTTGTGTGGTTATCCATTGTGTAGCAGTTTTGGTTTTTGTTTGTGATTGTTTAGTGATGAATGTGTCTTGTTGAAATTTTGAATTATGATTTTTTGGATGATTTTTTGAGTTTATTTTTTTGGGTTTACATTGTGTTAAGGGTTTCATGTTTGGGTTGGATGTTCCCAGTGGATGTGCTGGTTAGTCCATGTGAGAATTGTTTGGGTTGTTCCATGTTGGGTTTCTTATTTTAATCTATGTTGGGTGGTTCTTAATGGTGGGAGACCCATCATGGATGTTGTTTTGGTACATTCTTTATTTTTTCTCTGTTAGTTGGTTTCTATTGATGGGGACACCCTTCTCTTCTCAAGGTGGTTATCCTTGTGTTGGGGTTCTCTAGAGTTGTTCATTCGTGACTTGTGGGGTCGAAAAGTCACAATGGTTTTCTTGTTTTCAATTTTCCATGGTTATTTTTGTGTTTTTATTTTCTTCCATGTTGGTCTAGAAGAATTTATGGGCGTAGAAATTATTATTGGTGGAGAGAATTGACACACCCCGATAAGGGAAGATTAATTATTTTAGTTCATGATTAATTATTCAACCATTCATTTCAGTTCTGATAATTATAGGTTTGGATTTTATATTGTTTTGAAGACTTTTATATATTTCTTGGTTATTCCACCTGGTAATAAGATGCTTTTAAGAGTGTGTGGGTTCATAGTTTTGTATGATTTGTAGTGCATGACTTTTGCACAATTTTTTAAACTTTGGGCAAAGCATGTGGTTTGTATCTGTAAGTGGGAAGTTATATGTGGCATAGTTTTAGTACAGTTTTCTCAACCGTATATTTTCCTAAGACTAATTGTGCATGGGTGCTAGACTACTATGTGGTCCGACCAAGGTTGGAACACAATTTTGTAATGATTGAGAAGACTATGCTGATTTCCCATTAATTTAAAGTTATGGTTTTTTATTTTTCCCTTTATTTTCCTTTTATTCCTCTATATCTTTATTTCGTCTCCTCTTTCGTATGCATCACATGACCCTCCCCATCTCCTCTTCAATATCCACATGCCACCTCTCTTGAGAGCTCCCTTTTCTCTTCAACATTCATATGGATTTATCATGAATTTATGGATAACTCTCCAAGTTAAGACCTCTACATCACACCTCTTCCTCTTTTTCTACATTTTTCTCTTCCCCACCAACCCTTTTTAGTTTGGATGAAGCCTACGGTTTCTAGTGAGCCATTTGGGATGCTCCTCTTGTTTTTAGGGAATGCAATGATTCTCTCCAGTAGGCATCATGTGTGTTTTGGCATCCTCCTTTGAAGGTGAAGTGTCTCGGAATATTTCGGACCACCCACCAGTGAGATTTGGTATGCTTTATTCAAACATTGGTTTTGGATGACTTTTAATTAGGGGTTTGTGACGTTTGAGTGCATAATAATTTTCTAGTGTGTTTTTGACCTTATTCGGATGGATTCTAGTTATCGTTGTCAATGGCATATCTGTGTATGCATAGGTTGGCATAAATATATGAAAGTTCCCCCTTTATAAATATTCACCGATGTCATGATGAATATATATATAATGTTGCTAGGTGCGCTTTCATATATTTATATATATGAGAATACATTTTTGTGTAAGTGAAACATGGTACATTAATGTTCAACAGTATGTGTAAGGATCCCCTTGTGCATATTTTTCCATTAAAATATGTATATAGAGGATAAGTGTTGTTACATATATGTGAAGGTTCATATGAATTCAAGTAATGATGGGAATGTTTGAGTTGTTATTGTGAAATTCATTGAGTTCTGATATTTTCTATCTTGGTCCTTCTTTTCACGAGGTCAGATTCATATTCAGAACCTTTTAATTTTAATTCCATAATTGATAGATTAATTTTAAAATATGCTTTATATTTTTCTAGTATATAAACGATATGTGATCTGGTTGTGGTTGTCAAAAATTGTTCTATATTGTTTTTATAATAATGTTTCATATATTTCAACATGATTTTTTGAGGTTGAAATATGTTATAGTCTATTTATTAAAAAAGGTAATGTATTTATAAAGCTCAATTTTTCCTAAATAATATTTCATTAAGAGTGGTTTCTGAAATGGTGTGTAGTGTGCAATATGTATTTAGAAGATGTCTGGTGTTTGAATAATATTTTTGTAAATATACATAAATTAATGTCGGTTCAAGTGTGATTATAAAAAGTGAAAATTTCTTGTTTTGGTACATTTAGAAAGGCGAGAGGGTGTTGGATTGAGTTTTAGGTTAAAAATTTCTTTACATTTCTTAGATAGAGTTTCTAGATTTAAGCATGATTTCATGCTTGTTATTAATGGCATGGATCCTTAGTTGTTTACTTGTGATTTTAAATGGTTTTGGGACAAAAAATTGTTTCGCAGTGGTTCTTTCTAAAGTCATGTTATTATTTTTAAAATAACGAGGATCATTTGGCATTTAAATTATCATTTGTGGAAATGTAAAAATATTCTTGAGTCATGAACCCTTGTTTGAGAAATGTGATTTACGTGATAATGTGTGATTTATTATATGTTCCTTGGGAAGAGGTTTCTGCATTATTCGGTGACTTGAAAAAATGGATGCACTCAAGGAGTGAGATTGGTGGGGGGAGGTTAGATGGTTTATTAGTAGATAAAATGATATGTTCATAGTTTTTTTTCATGTAAAAATATCACCACCATTTGAAGTAGAGCACATGGAAAACCAGGGTATCAATGTGGGAAAACCATAACTATTACTCTAGTTGACTTGGAAGTGGATGAGTCACAAATTCATATAAGAGGATTAATGTTACAACTCTAACTAAACATGTGATTGATCACATACCATTAGACCTTGGGATGTGTTCTTATAAAATCCCTGATATATAAAGAGTAATACATTTTCATATTTATTAATATTTGTGGATTAAATATTAATGTTACTTTAATGTGGATGCTATTTACGATGGTGTACCGAATACACAACAACAAGTTTCTTTGAAATCTTACATTGCACACAATGTTGAGTTATACTGAAAAATAATAATATATTATTATTATTTTAAACGGTAGTTGACAGATAGCCATTGTTTTGGTGGGAATGAACATACTTAGGTAAAATATGATTTTACATGTTTGTTAAATGTTTTTATATTTATCCAATAAACATTATAGGATTAAAATGTGAATAAATCCAATTTTAAGCATAAATACTCTAATATTCATTAAAAGGATGATTTATTTTCATTTGATGTTGAACCCTTTTTAAATAAATTTTTTGTCACTTTTATATGTTATATTAAAAAAATAAACTTCTTGTTTAGAATTGGGACATCAAATTTTACTTTTGGTAAAATTTTGTTTTATTTATGATAAAGTTCATTTTTTTAATCAATAGTGAAAATTCTATATTTTAATTCAAAGCTGTCTTTTAATCTAATTTATTTATATGGTTATATTATTATTTTATATGGTTTTAAAATTTATTTAAATTATATTTTTAAAATTTAATCCAATTTTTCTTATTAGAATTATTTTCACCTTGAAATTGGACATAAACACATGTCAATCTTTTGATAGTTATTATTTATTAAAAACACGCTTTTTGTTTTGACAACGAGAATTAATTTTAAATTAATTTCTAAAACTTTTGTGTTTTGAATATGGAAAATGTATTGCATATATGGAATCAGGAGTTCCAAATTGTGTAAATAGTAACGTTTTATTTTCAGACATTATGAATATTTACTTATGTTAATATTTTACATACTATGATTAAAAGGTTAATATATTAAATAAGTGTAAACAAATATTATAATTATAATACTAAATTTCCCTAACATGTGTTCTAATCCTATTGGTTGATACATTTCCTAACATTGGCATCCTCGGGTCGCTTTTGGGACCCCATAGAGCCACATGAGAGTGATAATGACACATTATATTAATAAATTTAAAGTAAGGATGAAATAACATAAACATATATCATTTAGAAAAACTATTTTATATGGAATTATATAAGTGATAACTTCAAATATAATTTTTTTTTGAAATCTAAAAATATTTCCTACATCATGATATTTTATTTATAATTTTTATACATCATATAAAGAAATTTAATTTTGAAACAGTGGTTATATATTGATTACCTCATTAATGAATGTTTTAAATAAATAAGAAAATAAATGTCAAAATAAATTTATTTTGAAACTTTTTATTTCATCCACTAATTTTTAGGATGTGTTTGACTTTTTTATTTTATTTATTGTACTCTGTTTGAATGAATCAATTGTTATATATTTTTGAAATGTCATTATATTAATATTATTTAAATTGACCAAAATGAGTTTTTAAATCAATTAATATTTTATTGAATGATATTATAATCTTAAAATTATATGATTTTTCCAAAATACCTATGTAAGGTTTACAATGTAATTAATGAACCACTTGTGGTTCGACTATCATTTTATGGTATATATATTAACCATATTGTATGAATATATAAGAGAACATGGTAAAAGTTAAATAAGTTATCAAAGTGTTAAATAAAAAATATATGGATTAAAATTTATCCAAATCATGTGAAAATATTATTTGATTATTTTATTTCGACTTATAAGCACATTATCTTTAAATTAAATAAGTTTTGAAACTTTTGAAACCGAAAAACAGTTAGTAATAAAATAATATTTTCAAACATTCATATAGAGCCCCTCCTGCCTATTATAAAAGTACACGACATCTATCCGATTTCTTACACCTCTCAAGACCATTATTTCGTCCATACTCTGCAATATTAAGCTCCCTACATCCCTCTCTTCATCCTATATTCCTCAAATTAGGCACAAAGAACTTCAAGAAATCTTTTTTGGTTCAAACCAATAAGAGTTACCCGATTTAAAGGTTACATCTTCCCTCAAGTTCTCTTCTTTTTTAACTTCTTCACTCCCTATGCTCTTTTTATTATTTGATTACATAACAAAACTAGCATCCTCAATATACTAGGTTTTTTTTATGAGATTCATATGAAATAGACACTCAAAAACTACCATCTAATTGGTATAGAATAAAATTTTTCTGTGGACGGCAAACTACTACCCTGGGAAATGTTGATTGTTCAATCTTCTCCAACCACCTCTTATGGTGGCCATTATGATGGAACTGTAATTATATTGGATATTAAGGTTATTTTTTATCTATTTTCTTTATTAATTATCTTTTATTACAAACCGTTATGGTTTTTATGTTGTATATATATGCTAATTTCATTTGTGGATGTGCGGACTTCCACCCCCTCAATGCGATATCACTCATTCATACCATACATGGAACGTATAAATGATTCTTTTAATGAATATATGTAATGCATATAAAATATGATATTTTAATTGAATAATTATATACCAAAGTATCATTTAGGTTTTAAAAAAATGAAAAAAAGGTAATTGATGTAGAATTCATGCGTACGTACGGATAACCTTGTCCATGAAAGGTGTATTTAATTTTCATATATCCAAACAATATGGAATATTCTAAATAGATATTACTAGATATATATGATATATATGTTATATAAATCATCAAATAAATTCTATAGATAATGGAATTTCGACCACATGGACAATTTATAATTATATTAAGTTCGTTTTTAACTCATGTTTTGAACATCGACAAAATGTACGATATGAACTCAAATAATTACATAATTGTTATATCAAGGTAATAAGTGATATAAAAAGAATTATAAACATTAAAAAGTTTCTTAAGAAATTAGAAATTAACTTAAGTTTATTATTCATGAAATTGAAGAATGAATGGGATATATCCGACACGAGGTACGAGACATCATCTCAATCTTCATTCGTTGAGGAAAGTTTTGATAATATGCACCTATTTCTTTTATAAGTTATATAACTAAACCCGGTGACTTTAAATTTCATTTAATGGGAAAAAATTCAACGTAGCCTTTTAGTAATCGATGAAAGGATGTTTTTTAACATCTATGGCGACAATGACCTCTCTTCCACCATAATCATTAGTTGGATTATTCTATAAGACATAATGTTTTACAAAGGAAAAGAAATCCCTTATTCTATTTTTTGGTGTTTTGGTATTGAAAATAGTTTTTGAAATGGATTGATTATTTCAATATCTTGAAATAATTTCATGTGATTTCAAGTGAAATGTTATTTGTAAAATGTTTATAATTGCAATATTTTATGTGTTATAATTTTATATTGGTACTTGAACATTAGAAGGGGGGTTATGTGATAAACCAAATGATTGGTGGTTCCATGATAAACCAAGATGGTTGATTATGTTATAACTTTCAATGCATTAGGTTTTAAGGTCGGCCATATGGCTATTCCATTTAGTGATATGTGTGGAAGTCGACTGTATAGTAATTCCATTTAAGTATGTTTATGTCCCATGTTACCTTTATATGTTATTTGTTATTTATATGGGGTTTATGGTAATAATATGGTTATAAAATGGTAAGAAATGATCCTTACTCTAGTGAAGAGTATTTTTTACTTCAAAAAGGTGAATATTATTACTTATGATAATGTATTCAGGGTTTACTTGTTGTTTTAAAAAAACAAACAGTCTTCCTTATTTTTTTATCCCTTAATAAACTTTTTTATTCTCATTCTATGTTTTTAAATGTTTTAACCAGATATAATGTTGAATAAGGTCAAGGAGGGATCAAGGAAAACTCATGATATCTAAAATATAGAACTAGACATGACTCTTTTTTTAACAATTTTTTTATGAAAAAATATATACTGAGTAGAAGTATCTACATGTAATATTTAAATTGTTATTCATATGTTATGACCTAATTATTTAAAGATATAAACATGAAAATATCCTCAATGTGAATTATTAACTTAATTTAAGATTACGTAATGTTTAAGGTCGAGTCCTTATAGATATTATCAGAGTTCGGTTTAGACCACATTAGGATTTAGGGTATTGTTAAATTAATATCCATAAATTAATTTATGGTAAAATTTAAATGATATAGAATTTATAGATTACCATGTTTCTTCGCCTAAGATAATATGTGTACATAATGGTTTTCCGTAGAGGAAACATGTAAGCTATGTTCGGAATACACATAAATGAGAAAAACCTTCCAAATCATAATCCTGAAATGGTCAGAATCAGAATTGAAACGTTTGATGCAGTGATGGAACAATTGACTTAGTCTATAAATGGTGGTGGTATCCATATAGAATATTAGCTAGAACAACAATATAGGAACATGTTAGTAGTGGGGTATTTCACGAGGCAACGTCCCCCATCATTTAGAGGATCAAATGAACCTGTTCAAGTTTATGTTTGGATCAAAGTACTGGAAAATATATTTGATGTCATGGGTTGTATAAATAATAAAAAGGTTAGTATTCATGTTTACTGTATATAAGGTGAGGTCGATCGGTGGTGGTCAATGGTAAAAAAAATTTGGGCTAGTGAAGAGTTTTATGATATTGGTTGGGATGAATTCAAATGTATGTTTTTGACTAATATTTTCCTAAGGTGGATCGACATAAGATGGAAAAAAATTCATTCAATTGAGGTAGAAGGATGAATCAGTGTCTAAAAATGAATAAAATGTCACTTACCATTCCAGTTATGCACCAAATTCTATTCTAGATCTTGATAGAAATATAAATCAATTTTACTCAGGATTGAAGCCTTGATATTGAAGAGCATTAGCCTCTCGTGAATTCAAAAGCTATGACAAAAATTTCAAATGTTTTGTGAAGTTAGAAATAGATTTTTATGTGGAATTGTTGATTCAAGAGAGAAAAAAAATAAGTGGTAAAGTAGGAAGGAAAAGGGAATGAATTCATCAAAGAATCCTGAATGTAAGAAAATGAAATATCCATCTTGTGAAATATGTGGTAAAACAGTCCAGGATAATGTTTATCAAGGACTATAAAGTGTTTCTAATGTGGTAAGTCTAGTCATATTGCTCATAAATATAAGGGTGATGATCAAGAAGGTGATGAAGAGCTAGCAGTTAAATGTTTTAAGTGCAATGAAATGGGTCATTATGAAAATGAGTGTCCAAATAAGAACTCAACTGATAGAAAACCACCCGAGTACAAGCTGATAGGGGTGGTGAAATCCCCTATAACTACATCAACAGATGTTCAACCATCAAATTAAGTAGTATTAGGTACAATTTTTGTTTATTCAGATTATTCCATTGTATTGTTCAATTTTGGTTATACACATTGATTTATTTTTGGAAAATTTTCTAGTAAATTGGGAATTCCATATCAAGATATAAATGTTAAACTTATGGTAAAAACACTAGGAAGAAATGTTGAGGAAAAATAACTTATAAGAACCTTCTTATCCTTTTTTGCACAATGAATCTACATGTAAACATTATTGTTTTTCCTCTAGTAGAGTTAGATGTTATTTGGGGCATGGATTGGCTTTTAGTTTATCATGATATGTTTGATTGCAGAGCTAATATGGTTTCTTTTCTGAAATAATTTCAAATTGTTTAAAATAATGAGCTTTTAATTTTTATAACATATCAACAAGCTGAGAAACTAGTAAAATAAGAAAATGAATGTTACCTTTCACATATTGTTGAATACGAAGGAACTGTTGAGATTAATGAAGTGCCATTAGTAAATGAGTTCCTTGATGTTTTTCCTGATGTGTTTCATGGTATAATACTGGATTGGAAAGTTGAATTTACTATTGACTTAGTTACTTCGGAAAAGAAAATTTCTAAAAACCCCTATCGAATGGCTCCAATTGAACCTTTAGAGTTAAATAAGTAATTGCATGAGTTATTAGATAAAGGTTTATTTCAACCTAGCACATCACCATGGCATGATATTGTCTTGTTTATTAAAAAGAAAGATGGTTCAATGAGGCTTTTCATTGATTATAGAGCATTGAATAACATCACTATTATGAAAAATTATATGTTTCCTCATATCGATGATGTGTTTGATCAGCTCCTGGGAGCCTATTATTTTTCAAAGATTAACATGAGGTCGGGGTACCATCAGTTGAATGTAAAGGAAGAAGAAAATCTTTTGACCGCATTTCTTACTATATGTGGCCATTAAGAAGTTGTAGTTATGCCTTTTGGGTTAACCAATTCACCTGTTGTATTCATGGATCTTATGAATAGAATTTTCCATGATTTCTTGGATAAGTTTTTGGTTGTGTTTATTAATGATAATTTTGATTATTATAAAAGTAAAGAATACCACAAAAGTTATTTAAGGGTTGTCTTGAAATCCCTAAATTAAACAAATACTATATTGTAAATTCAGCATTTGTAAGTTTTGGTTACAACAAATTTCATTCATTGGTCACATTATTTCAAAAAAGGGTATAACAATTGACCCTGCTAAAAAAGTTGTTGAAGAATGCACAAGACCACCAATATCCTAGAGATTTGTAGTTTTGTTGGTTTAACAGGTTATTACCATAGGTTTGTTCAAAAAGTTTCATGGTTATCTAGAAAAATGAAGTTGTTAACTTGAAAAGGTGTTATGATCATTTGCAAAAAAGAATGTGATGATTTTTTTTTTCAGGAATTGAAATGTAGATTGGTGAATTCTCCAGTTTTGGAAATACCATCCATAAATAGAGTCTTTGTTATCTATAGTGATGATTTGTTAAAAGGGCATGGTTGTGTCCTAATATAGAATGATTAGGTAATTTCATATGCTTCACTTTAGTTTAAACCTCATGAGTTAAGTAACAATTCACATGATTTTGAATTATCTCCAATTGTTTTTTCTTTAAAAAATTTTAGGCATCATATGTAGTGTAAAATGTGAAATATATAAAAACCACAAATGTTAGAAGTATATATTTAGTCAGAAGGAATAAAACACGAGACATAAGAAATGGATATAATTAATCAAGGATTATGATTACATGATCCAATACCATCCAGAAAAGGAAAATAAAGTGGCAGAAGCTTTGAGTCAAATGAGTAAGGATACCTTAACCATGCTACCTTTGGAATGAGATTCTATGGTTTATGATTTGATGAATTTTGGATTGGAAGTTGTTCGTGTAGGAACATTATATGTTTTGTTTTAGGTTTCAGTATAATAATCCCTAGAAGAAAAATTAAGAATGCGTCGAAAGATGACTGCGAGTTGTAGAAAAAGGTAGAATTTGATTAGCAGGGTAAGTTACATGAGTTTAATATTAATAGAGACTATGTTTTGAGACTTGAAAAGAGATTATGTCTTCCTTGTGAATTATAGATTAAGAAAGAGTTGTAATGTGAAGCTCATAGTTCTCTATTTTCAGTTATTCAGGGTAGTATTATGATGTATACAGATTGTCTAGAGTATTATTGGTTGGATGGAATGAAAAGATATATTGATGAATTTACTGTGAGGTGTTTGAATTTTCAATATGTTAATAAATAGTGACAATTATTAAATGATATGAATTAGTATTTACTGGTGCTAGAGTGGAAATGTGAAAATATATCCATGGACCTCAAAGTGGTATTACCAAATTCATCTTAAGGTAATAATGTATTCTGGGTTATTGTTGATCGATTGGCTAAATCTGTTCAGTTTCCTTCCTATTCGAGATACTTTGTCTCAAGATCAATATTCTTGGTAGTATGCTAAAATAATATTCAGGATGCATGGAGTTCGTCTCTCCATTGTATCTGATCTTGATCATAGGTTCACTTATAACTTTTGGAAAGGCCTTCAAAAGTCGTTGGGTATTGAATTTAATTTTAGTACATTTTTTCATCCACAATCAGATGGGCAGTCAGAATGAACAATTCAAACATTGGAAGATATTATATGTACATATTCAATGGATTACCAGGGATGTTGGGACCAACATCATTATTTGCTTGAATTTTCTTATGATAACAATTTTCATTCCAGTATATAAATGGTTCTGTTTGAGTGATAATATATAAAGTATTGTCGAGCTCTAGCTTTTTGGGATGAAGAAGGTGAAATGTAGCTAATGGGACATCAATTGGAAGAAGAGATGACAGAAAAAGTTCATTTGATTTAAAATAACATAAGAATAGATCAGAGTTGGCTTGAAATTTATGTGTATAACTGTAGGAAGGATATTTCTTTTGAGGTTGGTGATCATGTCTTTCTCTAAATTTCTTCATGGAAATGTGAGATGCATTTTTTCAAGAAGGTAAAGTTGAGTGTGAGGTTAATTGGACCCTACGAAATCATGGATAAAGTTGGATAAATTTTCTAAAGAGTGGAATAACGTCCATGTTTATCCCATGTACACAATTTTTTCTCATGTTTCAACATTGATAATGAATATTCCAGATCCATATCTTGTTTTGAGTCTACTGGTAGTTCAGTTCGAGAAAATATTTCATAGGAGGAACAACCAGTTCAGAATCTTGACCGAAGAGAGAAAGTGATGCAGAATAAGGTAATTCATCATGTAAAGGTTCTTTTGGAAAAACCATATTGTTGCAGAGGAAGTGTGTGAATCTAAATATTCTATGATGGGTAAATAACCTCGTTTATTTGATATGTGAATAAAATTACGAGGAAGCAATTTCCCAAAGGGAGGAAGGATATTAAATCTAATGTACATAAAGAGTAAGACATTTTCATATTTATTAATATTTGTGTATTAAATATTAATTTTACATTAATTGGGATTTTATGTTCAACGACATACCTGATATGCAACAACCGGTTTCTTTGAAATCTTACATTTCCCACAATGTTGAGTTATAATAAAAAATAATTATATAATATTATTATTTTAAATTATTGTTAATTCATATCCATTATATTGGTGAGAATGATTAGAACTAACTAAAATATGATTACACATGTTTATTAAATGTTTTTACATTTTTCTAATAAAATTTATCGCCTTAAAATTTGAATGAATTTAATTTTAAGTATAAATACACTAATATTCTTTAAATGGTCAATTTACATCCTTATGATGGAGAACCCTTTTTACATGTACATTATATTACTTTTATATTTTATATTTGACAAAAGAAATTTTTATAATAGGGACATCAGAACTTACTTTTGGTATTTTTCTGAAAAAGTTAATTTTTTTAATGAATAATAAAAAATACTATATTTTAATTCAAAACATCCTATTAATATGATTTTTTATATTGTTAGATTACATTTTTAATTGGTTTTAAATTGTAATACATTAATATTTTTACCATGTAATCCAATTTTGGTCATTGAAAGTAATTTCACTTTGAAAATGGATATAAAAAAGTGTCAATCTTTTGATAGTTATTATTTCTTTAAAACATGCTTTTTGTGTTGAGAACTATAATAAATGTTAAATGAATTTCTATAACTTCTTTGCTTTGAATTATTAAACATTGATTCCATATTATTAATCAGGATGTCCAAATTTTATTAATAGGTAACTTTACTTTTTAGTCATTGAGAATATTTACTTCAGTAAATATTTTATTTAATGTGGTTAAAAGGTAAATCTGCTAAATAAGGGTAAACAAATGTTATTGTAATAATATTAAATTACCCAAAAAATTTTCCTAATCCTATTGGTTGATACATTACCTACCATGGAAATACTTGGGTCAATTTTGAGACCACATTGAGCCATGTCGGAGTGATAATTACATTTTATATTAATTAACTTTAAGTATTGACAAAAATTACATAAACATATATCTTTTAGTAAAACACATTTTTATGGGGTTATATAAATGATCTATTCAACTATTAATATTCATTTTAAAGATAAAAATATTTCTTACATCATGTTATTTTATTTACAATTTTTACAAATAAAATAAAAAATTTATGTATCGCACAATGATGATTTAATGATTACTTCATTAATGAATGTTTTAAATAAATAAGATAATAAATGTTAAAATAAATTTATTTTGAAAATTTTTATTTCATCCACGAATTTTAAGGATGATTTTGAATTTTCATCTTTTCATTATTGTAGGTTGATCAGAATAATCATGTTTATATAGATTTAGTAAAAGTATTGATATGAATAGTATTTAAATTGACATAAATGTATTTTTAAATCAATAAATATTTTATTAAATGATATAATAATCCTAAAATTCTTTGATTATGACAAGTTACATAAATAATTATTATAATGTAATTAGTGAAACACTTTTTGTTATATTGTCATTTTATGGTAACTATATTAACCATATTGTTTTAATATATTAGAGAACATGTTAAAAGATAAGTAAATTAACAACTGGTTAAATAAAATATATAAGGATTAAAAATTATCCTAACATGTCCAATTCATATTGGATGATTTCATTTCGGTTTATATTCACATTATCTTTGAATAAAATATGTTTTGGACCATTTGAAATAGATAATTAGTTTATAATATAATAATATTTTCAAACATTCATAATGTGCCCCTTGGCTCATCCAACCTCTATACAATTAATCTTCCTACATCCATATCATCCCCCCAGAAGCCTTAAATTAGGAAAAAAGCACTTCAATAAAGCATTTTCGGTTCAAACCCAAGTGAGTTACCAGATTTAAATGTACTATCATCCCTCAAGTTCTCTTCTTTTATTTTACTTCCTCACTCGCTATGCTCTTTTTATTATTTATTTAAATAACAACATGAGTATCCTCAATATTCTAGGTTATTTATGATATTTATTTGAGCTAAACTTACAAAAACCTCCATCTAATGGGTATATAACATAATTTTTTTTAGACGATGAACTACTGCCCCATGAAACGATGTTTCCTCAATATTCCCAAACCACCTCTTATGGCGGCCATTATGAAAGAACTGTAATTTTATATTATATTTTTTTAATCTCTGTGATTCTATTATTCTATTTTATAACATACCTTTATTTTTTTAATGTTGTATATATATGATAATTTTATTTGAAAATGTGTGGACCACCACCCTCACAATGTGATATAACTCATCCATACCATACATGGAATGTATGAAGGATGAAATTAATAGACATACATAATGTATATAAGATAAGATGTTATATTGGAATAATAATATACCTATGTATCATTTGGATTTTTTAAAAATTTAAAAAATGAAACTGAAGTAGCCTTCATGCACAAATACGACTTACCGTCTCCATCAATGGTGTATTTGATTTCAATATATCCAAATGATATGGAATTTTCCAAATAAATATTTACCAGATATATATGATATATATGATATATAAATCACGAATATAATTTTAGATACAATGGAATTTCGACCACATGGGCAATTTATAATTACAATAAGTTAATTTTTTACACAAGTTCTGAACATCGACAAAATGCCCGATATGAACAAAAATAATTTACTAATGGTTATATCTATGTAATAAGGGATATAAAAGAAAAAAACATGAAAATGTTTCATATGAAATTATAAATTTTCTGATGTTAATTATGTAAGAAATTAACAAACGAACATGTCAAGTCAGATACAATGTAAGGGACTTCGTCTCAATATCCTTTCCTTGAGGCATGTTTTGATAACATACACCTCTATTTTTATACGTTATACAATAAACCGCTTTGAATTTTAATTTCAGTCAAAGGGAATATTTTTTTCTACAAAGTGTTTTATTAATCTATAAAAGGATTGTTTTTAACGCTTCCATCTACAATAAACTCTCTGCCACCATAATCGTTTGTTGGATTCAACTATAAACCGTAATGTTTTAAAAAGGAAAAAAATCATTTATTATGTTTTTTTTGTGTTTTGGTCTTGAAAATGTTTTTTGAAATGGTATGATTATTTCAATATAATGAAATGATATCCTGTGATTGAAAATGAAATATTATTCATGATATGTTTATATATGAAATATTTTTTTATTAAAATTCTATAATGGTACATTGACATATGATGGGTGGTTATGTGATAAACCTAATGATGGGTTGTGCCATGATAAACCTGGATGGGTGGTTATGTTATAACCTCCAATGCTTTCGGTTTGGAAGTCAACCGATTGGCTAATCCATTTAGGGATATTTGTGGAAGTTTACTGTATGGTTATTTCATTTATGCATGTTTTTTTTCAAGTTACCTTTATATGTTATGGGATCTTTCTATGGGTTCTATGCTAATATTTTTGTTACAAAAGGGTGTGAAAAGATATTTTATTCATTTAAGAGTATTTAATACTTCATAATGGTTTAAATTATTACTTATGATAAAGTATTCATGGTTTACATGTTGTATTGAAAAAAATAACACTTTTCCATCTTTTTTTATCCCTTACTGAACTTTTTATGCTCCTCCCAAGTATTTTTTGAAATTTTTTTACTAGACTTAATGATTAATAGGGTTAATGATGGGATAATGGAAAAGGAATGTTTTCTAAAACATAAAACTTTACATGAATCTTTTTTGAAGTGTTTTTATTTTATGAAAAAATTGATAGTAAGTAGAATGGTTTACAAGTAATTTTAAAATTGTAATTTATATGTTATGACCTAATTCTCTAATGCTATAAACTTGAAAAGATCCTTAATATTAATTACTGACATAATTATATATTATGTAATGTTTAAGTTCAGGTCTTTATAGTTCCCCTCAAGTGGCATGCGCATGGGAACACTTTTGGTATTCACTTATGATAGGAAGGTCATTTGACCTTGGGATGGGATCCCATCTAATGGATCCGCATGGGAACACTATTTGTAGTTGAGTAGAATGATTTTGATCATCGAGGTATGAGGTTAATAATGTCCATCTTCTTATATTTACCTATAGGTATTGCACATTGTTCTCACTTGAGACAATATACTTTTGATGTGGTGCATATGTGATGTGTTGTTAACCATCATTGTAAAATGAAACTTGTGTACATTGTAGTTTCAAATAAAGTTCCATTTTATAATTTTTCCCCTTAAAAGTGTTTTCTTGATAAAAAATTACATGAAATTTTATTTGAAATTGATTTCAATTATTCTTATGAAAATATTCTTGGTTCTTGTGACGAGATTTCAATTTTTGTTGCTTCTCAATTGTTTCTTAATGAAAAACATGTTTTAATATATATGTATTTTCATTAATTTTTTAATGATTATGCATTCTTGGGATTAGTTTTTGAAATGTGAGGGACATAATTATTTTTTCTAGATTTTGGAAGCTTCTTACGTGAAATTGAAAATAATGGAAACCCATATTTTTACATGGATGTATTTTAAAACTAGAATGACATGAATTTATTTTTAAAGGAAAAGAATAGTGAATAATTTATATATGCATGCCTACTATATTTTAATTCACATTGAAACATATTTATTTCTATTTTTAGTTTGTTTTATTCTTCACATTTGGTTTTAGTCACTGTGGTGCGATGTTGGTTTGTGCTTGAAGGTGACTAGTAGGGTCATGTGAAGGTAAGTGAAGTTTTATTTATTTTTATTTCTCATATTAATTTTTATTGTTTAGATTATATTTATCGATTTTATATATTGTTATGGCCCAAATCATTCCCATTTTATTTATTTTGATGCTTGACAGTAGTTTCCATACTGGGAGGATTAGGAAAGCCTCTCGTGCCCTGTTTTTTGGCCGGCTTGGGTAACCAGATCATGGTCAACTCGAATTGGTTTGCGAAACGAAATATCATGATACAGAATTGAATTTTAGTTATATGTACCATCCTTATAAATATTATTAGTCTGAGAGACCAACTGAAATCCAATAGGATATTCTGATATCCTATTTTTTATATTTCAATGGTGGTGGGGATCACTACCTTCCAGTAGTCCATTTTTCTTATAATAATAACATTCAATCAAGAATATATATGGATCTATATAAAGGCTTCTATTTAAAGAAATATTGACATAAAATATTTTGGGATGAAGTTAGAGATATAATAATATTGGAACATGTTTTGATTATGAAATGGAATATAATGTTACCGTCATTAAGAAACATATGAGTTTAGTGTAATATTGAATGAAAATGTATGCTAACTATCCTCAACATAATCTTGAGGTTGAAGTTAGTGAGAAGGTTCTCCTATGATTCTGGCCTTAAATTAAGGTAATGATATTTATAAGGAAATGAAATTTTTACCCTTTGTATCTTTTACATTTTCAAGCTTCATTATTTAGTAGGGATGGTTTTATCACGTGGTGCTTCCATTAAAACTCCCTCATATCCACAATGTGTTCCCTGAATCTCTCCTAATAAAGAACATACTTGTACATTAACATGTACTTAACTCATAGTTTTTACCACTATAAAAAGATATTTATTATAAGTAACAACATATATAGGTTCAATATCATAGATAATAATTACTATGAAAAAATTCCCATAACATGGTCAATGTTTGTGGGTGATACCACCTATTTTCTATTCCATGTGGGAACCTAAGGGTATACTGAATCAACTATATCCTTAGATTTCTTTATATGAGTGAAATAATTTAAAAGTAGAAATTTATTTTATGTGTGGTAGAATATGACAACATAAATTTTTTAAAAATAATAATAAATCTAATTACATTGATAGTTTTCATTACTTGTAAAACAGAATTTTTAACAATCTCCAATATAATATAAAAAATATTATTATTTAACCATGACTATTATAACATAGTTATCAAACATATATGTATAAATAAAAATCAATTTTTTTTATTAATATATAATAATTTTTTTAGATAAATAAAATATATTTATAAATTAGTACTAATATTTTTTTATGTTTTTATACACATTTAAAATACATCATTTCTCAAAAAGTAAGAGAGTTTAAAGGATAATAAATTGCATGTTTAAAACATATAATTGTTTTTTGTTATGGAGGTTTTTATTCAACATATATTATATAAACTCCATTATTTAACAATTTTGGTGGCTCATTGGATTATTTTGGCATCCCTTTATTGAATAGGTTTTGTTATTAACAAAAAATTCACTATTCTGCAATTATAAATCTCTACTTCCTCCCCTCACTTCATCACACCTCATAATCCATTTTTAAGGACCAAAACCTACAAATATTTTTTCCCAACAACCATATATATGTTTCATTGATAATGTTATTACCAAAATTAAAATCCTTTGGTCTTTAATATGATATCTAATGGATATTTCTATATGAAAATCAAGTTTGAACATGTATGAATAGTGTTAATAATTGAGGCAAGTGGTTTCTAGTATCTCTCTTATTTCTGGTATACATTTTTCATAATCACCACTCAATTAATTTTTAGGCTTATTAAAATTACCCATTTAAATTTTATTTTAGGAATATCCTAGTTTAATTCATATTTAACAATTCATTTTATTTTATTCTTTAATGGGGATTATGATTCAAAAGATTCCAAAATGGTTAGGTATGTTGGTTTTAGTTTTATTTTTGGGACACATCCCATATTCCTGACTAGTTTCTTTTTAATATATATAAAACCCATAAATGTATATTTTGATTCTTATTATGAAAATTTTATGATATAAATTTCTATATAAGTATACTTATTTCATGTAACTTATGATCCAAAAAGTCCCTAATGTGATAAGGGTATTATGATAAAATCTCATTACATATAGAGATAGTTTATGTTTATGAATATGATGATGAAATATTATGGTATATATCTCACTAAAATAATGAATATTCTTATCCTATTTTTATTTCAAGACAATACATTTTTTCTACCTTTTTCATCTCTTTACGAACAAATGAGAAAAAACAATTTTTTAAAAAATTTATCATTCTCTCTAATTAATCAGAAATATTTTCTCTTCATTGACTATGTATTATAAAAATATTTTAAAGACTATTTTCTTCTCAAATGATTTTTTTTTAAAAAAATTCCATTGTTTTAATTTTTTACAAGATGGTTTAAAATGAATCATTATTTCATTTTTCGAACAAGGATCTTTTTTTATTATAAATGTTAATATAATATTTGTTTTAACATGTACTACATGGGAAATATTTATCTATCATGCACACTCAATGATTAAAATAATTATTTACATGTATTAAATGGTATTTTAAAAGAAAATACATCATGTAATGGTTGGTGAATATTATTGATTTTAAATGAATCATTTTCAAGAGGGAAGTGCGTTTTTCCTCACTAAATGTTTCAAGCAATATTTGAAAATCCTATTCCTTGTAGGATGGAATCCTTTGATGTTATGTAATTACTATTAGGAATATAATCCAAGGGTATCATATTTATTATTTATCTGGATTGTATATGATTATGAAATTAACATGGTTATTAAACAAATTTTTCTTTTTGGGTTATGCTATGATGAATTCATAAAATGTTAATGAGACCCATCTCAATTGAATGAGTTATGATATGATAATATGATGGAAGTTTTATGATCTATGGAAACACATATTTAGGATTTTTAATATGTGATGGATGGTTCCATTATAAACCAAGGATGGTGGTTACATTATAACCAAGGATGGCGGTTATGTTATGACCTAGGAAAGAGGTTACATTATAACCAAAGATGAGTATATATGTTATAAATGAAAATAGGTGGGAACTATATCTCCATATAATGCTTTGGATAAATATTGATATGCCATGAGATAAAAAGGATTGAAATACGGCGGGAACCCATTTTAATAAGGGTATTTTGTCACTATAATAGTCTTGAGAGTGAACCGTGACTACTACTTTGGTGTGGGGAGTAACCCATTCCAATCTTATTGTCTTGAAAATTGACATTGACTACTAATTAATTGGGTTTTATTCGTATTTATATACCAAAAATCTATGTATTATTCTAATGTTATGATAGTATTTTTTATACTCATAGTATTTTTTGTGATTCATGTCTTATTAACTTCCATGATATATTAAATGACTCGTGTTTTTGATCTATGATATGGAGGGTATTGTTTAAAAAATATTATTCCCATTTACTCATACCCTTATACTCATGTTATATTGATACATCCCTTTTTAACCCTTAATGGCCATATTATCTCACCCATTCTTATGTTTTTATTCCCTAGATTATGAAGAATGTTATTGGGTATGACATGTCTAATAAGGGATTTAATTATAAATAATTTATATAGATATTGTTTAGTTAATTTAATGACTTGTTTTTATGTATCCATGTTTTCAAAGACAATAAAAATTTACCATCCACATAAATATTTTTTGTAATGATAAGAATAGTAATACATTAAGATGTAATATCTATAAATGTGATGTGTGGGTCGATACAATCAAATATTTGGAAAATAAGGGAATCTTATGATGAGTTATCTCATACCTATCTTGATTATCAAGAGGATACGTAAGGTTTAATATCTCTTCGAATTACCTTCTTAGTTGAAATCGCGTAATGGAGTTTTACATGTTTCTCAACTAATGAAGGGTAATCCAGATAAATCACCTATACTATGTAGTAAAGAACATAAGGTTTGATAAAAAACATCATTGATCGAGTAGCCAATTCGAAATGTATATTCGCAGGTAAATGTGCCTCAAGAAGAATATATACCATTAGTTTGGATAATATGATATCACAAGAATGATAAAAATGAAACGTAGGGACATAATTCTTTAGTATATGAGAAGTTCTCACTCTAGTTATCTTTTCATTCTATGGTCTGACATAATGAGGTATTAATGTTTCATGGTGGTGGGAATTTCTACACCCACAATATTGTTTTATGGAAATTTTATTTTATTTTTTACACATTTGTAAATATGGATTTCCTAGATAATTTTCAATAATAATGGTGGTTATTTAATGGAATGTGGTCAGGGAATGATTATTTCATGGTTGTAACAAACCATGCTCTAGTCCCAAGTAAACTGTATGGGACAAAATGTGGCACTGTAGTTTCTGTATGGGTAGGAATAGAGTTTTAAAAACCATTGGAACCAAATGTGCATCCTCCTCATTTTGGGAAAGTGGTTCATACATAGTAAGTGCACTGTCTGACTATCAATGCAACCAAATTTTGTATCCAATCTATTTTAAAAAAATTGGTTTATTTAAATTTTTACCTTCCCTAGTTTTAACCCTCAGTTACCCCTAATCTCAGCAAGTTGACTAATCTAGCCCCATGATTTCCTCCCCTATCCTCCACCTCCTTATTTCGTTCAAATCATGACTGGTTTTGGAATGGATCTTTAAATAATCATACTATAATTGTCTTCTCTCCACTCCTCTTAGTTTATTAACGATTTTTTGGGGTTCCATAACTTCTATGATTGTAGTAACCTATAATAGGTTCAATCTATTTTATTCCTTAGTTTTTGTAATTGGTGGCATGTTTTTACTTATTGATGGTCCCTACATATCTTAATTTGTTGTTTCTAGCCATATTTTGGTGAATTAAAAGGGAAATGTAAGTGGTTCAATAATTGTTTTATTATTTAATGACTTAATTATGATTTACATTATTTTTAAGAATGTTTAAAAGTTATGTGTGTCATAAAATGAGTTATGCTTATGGTGTAGGTGTGTGTAATGATTTTAAATGGTATATCCCCAATAGAAATGGTAAAAAATGGAATGTTATGGCATGCGATAGTTTAGTTTGTGGAAAATGGTATTATCATGGTATGATAAATAGGATGAATCACCTAGGTATCTAGGTGGGAATACTAGGAAAAGCACACTAGGCATGACCTTCCCTACCCAGCACGATTATATAACAATACTAACAATAGTAATGATACATATTAGTTTGCTCGAGTATATGACATTCCTTTATGTCCATGATTGATCATCTATAGAATTTGGATCCTATTACACCACTAATAAAATCATCTTCAGGATTTCACATGGTTCTTATAGAATATATTTGCATATTTCCATTTATAATTTCTTCTATTATCATTCTCTAAAAGGTAAAGCATGTTTTAAAATTAAATTATTCATATCCTTTGTTTATACTAGCTCATTTATTTCTCTCATAATGAATATGTATGAAATATCAGGTGGTATCGTACTGGGAATATGGGATCACACCTTACATATACCCACTTGGGCATTTTTACATTTTTTGACATAGGAAATAGAAAGGCTTTCCTTGGAGGTGGGACACATACCCTTGTAAGTGGATTCTCTTTGGGTCGGTGTAGGTGGTGGTGGCATGATGGGTGGTATCCCTAGTGTCAAAAATTCTATTTTTGATGATTTTGTTGGTCCCCTAACCATTTATTTTATTTCTGTTATTGTTATACTTTTTAATGTAATCTTAACTTGATCCTGTGTGTGTATAATTTTTCATGTTTTTCATGTTGGTTATGAAGAGTATGTAAATGTTGTATTAATATTTTACGGATGTTTATTATATTTCACTCAATAAAATCATTACCAAATGAAGTCATTGATTCCCATGCACTACTTTATAGACCACCAGGATCAATAATGCCCTTTATGCCATGCCATGGTTGAGTCAGGTGTCATATTGGATTATAGACAATACTAGTTCATGAAACAAGAGGCTTTTTTGACAAATTAATGGTACATGTATTGAATAGAATCAAAATTGACTTAGTATGGAATAATCCATGAAGGGATTGGTTATAGTGTCTCGTGGTATACATCATTTGAGGAAAATGTGTCCTAAAATATTGAAGGGGAAATTGATAATAAGTAAAATCCAATGGTCACAGGATATATGATCATCCATTTATGTCATGTTATATACTATACTTTATGTTTCCATCACATTGAGAATGTAAGTATATATCTAGATGATCCAGGTGAATGCCATTGGAATGATTTTGTAGATATCCATAAGTATCTAATAAGAACAACAGATATATTACTTGTGTATAGAGGATATGAAGAGATATTAATCAAATGTTATTATGATGCATGTTTTCAAATAGAATATAATTACATGAAGAAATAATTAGTTAATATATTTAGTCTTAATAGAGGATATGTGAATTGGAATTGTTCAAAGAAGAAAATGTTTTTCAATCCTACGATGGATTCTGAGTATATAGAAGATTATATTTTTTCTAAAGAATCTATTTATATAAGAAAATTTATCCAGGATCATAATGTCGTACCTAGTGGTAAATACAATATAACATTATATTGTCATAATAATGTGTTGGTGGCTCTTAAAAATAGTGAAGGTAATGCCAATAGACAAAACACATTCCCCGAAATTATTAAATCTTGAGATATTTGTATTATAGAGATGAAGTTTAATAAAGAAGAGTTTCCATGAAAGAAAACATGGATAACTACTTAACAAAATTATTGTCTGAATAGAAGAATGTGTATCATGTGAGTGCTAGTGGGATGAATGTTGGTAATAGTTTTCTCTAGTAAAAATTGTATTATGTTAGTCTTAGTGCCAAAGATCCAACATTTTTGAACTTTATGTTTACCTCTATTAAGGGTTTTTAATATTCATACACTATTAATCACATCATGATTGTTCTTGAATGATACATAGTATGTGAAATATATATTAAGAGTACTTGTTACACTAAAATCTAATAATAGTTCCCCACTGTTATTAGAACCCTTTAATTCCACAACAATATTCTTAGATATATGTTATATATCATGATGAAATCATTCTATGGACACAATGATGTATATTATAAGGGGTGGATTATCATATGACTTCATGGTACCTTATCATAGTATACACATATAGAAATTTATAGAGTAGGAGATTCTGATAAATAGTCCCATTATTGGGAAATCTTCATTTATATGTTTTATTTGATTTTAATATATTTGGGTTAGTGTATTGATCCTTAGATATTAATATTACTATTAACTTAAATTTTGAATCATGTATTTTGATGTTTTGTTGAAAACCATGAAAACATATGATTTTGGTGAAGTAGGATATGTTGGATGTGTCACAATTAATAAATCATTAATGAATAATGTGAGAAGGAATTTCCTCCTTCTATTCTTTAACAAAATTCAATATCTCCTACCCTTTGATGGAAATGATAAATCCTATATAAATCTATGATCACAGTGTCATTTGGTAAAGTTCAATTAAAAAAAACTCAATGAAAGAAACATTGAAATAGTAGGTTGATGGAACTTGAAGGAAACCTACCTGAATAGAAATATCATGATAAAGGGATTATATTTCACTTTAAGCATCCATATGAAGTTTTATTTCATCATGAAATTTAATTTTTCTCAACGTTGACTTGGGGTATTTCTAGATGCTATCCTTGGACATTAGGAAACTTAAACTAATGTCACTAAGTATGAGTCCTACAGGGTACCACTCTAAGTATATCCCGAGCCTTAGTTAAAAAATAACAATATTTTGTATTTAATATATTGATTAAATATTATTCCCAATTGTGGTTTAATAATTATTCATTTTATCTTGATTTTATATATTTTGTCCCTAGTTATTCAATAAAATATTTCATTTTCAGAATATTTAAAAAAATTTATTTTCTCTTTAGTGAATATAATATTTATTTATTTATTGGTAAATAATGAAGTGATATTTATTTATTAAATAAATATTCATCATTTATGGACTTATAAATATTGGGGCAGGGGGTTAAGAAAATAATAATATTTCCACAAGAAATAATATATATTTAATATTATTTAAATAACAAATATTTAATTATTTTTTTAGTTTGGTGCATGTCATTAAATAATTATAATAATATTTTTATTATAGACCTGGGGTTCTATAAGGAGTATGAAAATAATTACGGCCTATGTTAAAATATAATTTTTAGACCCTAACATTTTTTAAACTAAATTATATAATTTATAACAGAGGGTGTTTTGTTGTTTGGTTGTTCATAAAAAGATCCAGATAATTTATTGCAACCCAAAATAGATCCCACTTTAAGAACACTCTCAATGACAGAGTGAAATTCTCCTCTGACACCACTCTTGATTCTATAAAGATCAATGATAATCCATTATTAAACGATTCTCAGGTCAATCAAAGACAAATTATTCTAGTGTAATGTTGTGCTATTATAGCACAAAGATATACCTACAATGAAATTTGAATGTTGTTAGAGAACGTTTGGATAACTTCTTGAGGGAATATACACTTAATTCATATAATGAAATGATGATAAAATATAAAGAAATTATAATAAAAATCAATAAAGAACAAATTCATCATAAGGTAATTCTTTAATTTCATTATCAAATTATAACTTGTCATGTGATGATAATGGATTTTCGTTCTGAAATTCTCTAAAACATTATATTTGATACAATTCAATTGTTCACAAAATTTTTCATCAATGAAAATATAAATTTAATAAACAATTACAACAAAATTATGGGATGGGAATACCACATCTGGTGCTTCCTCTGTTCTAAAACATTTAATATATTGTTAATATAACATTTATAGATTCTTAATAAAGTAATAAATATCATATATATTCATTAAATATGTCATCATTAGAAACATACTTTTCAAAATATAATTAAAATGAAATACATATTTCATTGAGGTGGTAGTTTTCACACACCCACATGTGAATTTTATTCAATTAACATGATAACATATTAGTGTACTAATATTAATGATCAAGTTATATAATAATGAGTAAAATATATTTTGATGTGGTGGAAAATGAAATAAACTTGAATGAACATGGTCAATATGATTCATTATTCCTCCAGAAAATTACATTGAATATATTCTTAAGACTTATAAAGTTATAGTTTTCATGAGAATAGAACATCGTGGTAGTGGATAGGGGTGTTGATTCGTTTTTTGGATAGATCATGGCCTAGCTATAGTGATCAATGTTTATAGGGAAGTATGGTGTGATGGTATAATGCTATAAGTGAGTGAGATGAAATTTTGTAAATAAAATTTCATAATATAGAAATATATGTCTTGATTAATTATTGTGGATCTGAAATTTATACTTAATGTGTATAATATTATGAATGTTCATGAAATACCCCATATTATATTTTAATTATATGTTTTTATGATAATTAATTACTTACCGATAACACCCCATGTTTTAAGGATCATTTTTTAGAATAAATTAATTTTCTTTGATATATTTTATTTAATGCTATATCATATAAATAATTCTTTATACGCTACCCCAAGATAGTATTGTGCTAAATGCAACACCAACTTGGCTTTTATTAACTGCAACACTGAGTTTTGACGAAACATCTTATTATTATTGTAATGATTTAAATGAAATATTTATAACAGAGAAATTAAAAATTGTAATATTATGAGTAATAAATAATTTAAAATTTTTATTTATAATGGTTTTATAAAAGTTAATCATGTTGATAATAAAACATATAATTTTTTGGTAGTGTATTTATATGATTCAAAATACTATTTTATCAAACGAACTACATTATATTTCTTTATGTGAAAAATAATAACATTGTATTTATACACTTTTAGAAATTAAATTTGTAAAAATAAAAATCATTTATAATCTAAAAACTATCTTAGGGTGAATTTTAGATTTTTTTGAAAAAACAATATTTTTGGATGAATAGTGAAAGTTACTGAATTATAATTCAAAATATCTTTATAATATAATTTATTTATATAATTTTATTATATCTTAATTTGGATTAAAAGTTTAATTAGATACAATTTACATTAAATATTACAATATATGTAATTTTCTTCAATTTCACATTGAAATTGGATATAAAATCATTTTATAATTTTAACCATTTTCGCTTAAAAACCCAACCATCACTACGCATCTGCAGGATAAATTTCAAATTAGTTTCTTCCACTTTTGTGATTATAATTTGGTAAAATGGATTCCATATTTTAAATAATATCTATTTATAATTCTTAAAAATTTCAACTTAGTTTCTGACCCAAAAAATTAGTGAGGTTGAATAATATTAATTACAATGATTAAGGGACCAACAAGATTACTAAGTGGTTAAACTTTAAAATAAGTTTCCAAATAACCTAGAATCATTTTCCAAAATACATTGGATGGAATTATTTCGAACAATTACACTATTATATCAGAAATGGAAAATTATTGGAGGAACATGATGCAAGGTATACCTCTTAATAGTATCTGGTTTTTTATATTCACAAGGATTTCACTCCTCGTCCAGTATAAAAGCACACCCACCCACTCACCCCCTCACTTATTCACACCTCTCAAGACCATTATATCAGCCATAGTATACAAATATTTTCTACCAGATTCATAACCATCATCATAGAATCCTCTCTTTGGGAATAAAGAAAACCAGTGAAGCCCTCTTGGGTAAACCAAAATGAGTTACCCAAAGTAGGGTTGGCATACTTCCACAAGCTCTTTTGTTTTTCTTTCATTATCCATCCCCATATATATTCTTGATGAATTATTATATAATAACCATAGTATCCCAAATATATTGTGATTTGTTTTTTCTAATTTCCCTACCTACACCTACACGCACTTGAATCAAATGGGTAATGAACTTACCATCCATGTGTACAGCGGAATATCGCCTCATGAATCTATGTCATTAATTTTTCCTTCACCACATTTAACGGTTGGGAATTTTGATGGGTGTAATATTTTTTGATTATATATATATGATATTTTTGAATTATTTATATCTTCATTTTAACAATTTTTTTAAATACAATAACTTTTTTTGAGGAAGTGTGGACTACTGCCTCATCAAAACTATATTATTCAATCACACATTACATGTATTGTATAATGTATTGGTTTAGTAAAAACATTTATAAAATAATACATAATAATAATTATTTAATTATATTATATATACACATATATTTTATTTACTTTCTTTTTTTTCAAAATCAAAAAAATGGAATCAATTTTAATGGGTACATATGGTCTACCGTTTCCATGAAAGGTGTATTTCATTTTCTTTTTTTACATTTTATTGATTATTGTAAATATTTATGTAGTTAATATATATGGTATTTAAATAATTTTTTACATTATTTTACCAATTAAATCATAATATATTTTAGTTTATAAGAAATAATAAGTGAAAACATCTCGGAAAAACAAAAGGGATATTACCCGAAACGTAATTTAAACTGAAAATTGTTAATAAATGGGAAATATAAATTCATAATAAAATAACATATTGTATCTGATATATGAATATGGTTCAACATTGGATTTATAATTAAATAATATTTATTATACATGAAGTTTTAATGATTATGATGAGACTTAATAACTTAAGTATGGGTTTTCTCATCTAACTTTTATTTCTGTGATATTTATGCCTTATTCACCACATATTCCTTTTATGTGGTGTATATAAATTCTATGCATAAATTATACAATTATTTTACATATATTTATGGGTATTTATAGAACCATTTTATGTACTCTATTTTATGGGGTTTATGTTTCAAAATTTACCAAATCTATAATGTAATTTTGGTTGAATTTACATTCTTTGAGACACAAGAAATGTAATGAACTTGTATTCTTTTAAGAGGTGTATACACTGAACATTGAAATATTATATCATGAATATAATTATTTTAATAATATTTTAAGCTTAATTTAATTTTATTTTATTGCATGGAGTGTATGATTCAAAGTTACCATGTGGTAAGATTTTATTATAAAATCTCATCAATTATCGGGGGTTTTTATTAAGCTTTAATTGAAGAAATATAATAAACCATGTTTTTAAGAACACCCATGATTTTCTTATTATATGGTTATTCAAGATATCTTCATGTATCGATACCATTTTTCAACTCTTCGTTTATTAATATATTTAAGAAATATTTTAATAAAATCTTACAACATACCTCTCTTCGGTTGGAAATCTATTTTATGAAAAAAATAATGTTTTCAAAAGTTTTTTTCAAGAAATTTTTTTAAATTTATTTTTGAATATCATTTACATTGAAAAGGATTTTATTTTTTATCGGTTTCAAATATATCTTTATATGATTTCTAATGATTTTTTAGGAAAATGGTTTTCATTTTTTCTAAAATGCATTTTTCAATGTTCAATAGATATTTTCTTAATAAATGTATTTAAATAATCATTAAAAATTATTTTCTATATAAGATTGAATCCTTTTGTGTTACTCGGGTAATTTTGGGAATATGAACCAAGGGTCCCATTCGTATTATTTATTCAAAAGGTTTCCATTTTTATGGTATGATGTCAATGAAACCAATTTCTCTTCCAAAAGTTATATTCATATAAAACCATCTTATTTTCATGGGGTTTTTGATCAAATGATTATGAAAATATTCTTTTTTACATATTTTATGATATCATTAGATGTATATAATGCCCATTTAATTTCTTGGGTAATCATATGATTAATTTTTATGATCCAGAGGAAAACATATATATGATTTCATTATTAGATGGGTGGGACCTATTTATCCCTTAAATTAGTTGGGTAAAGATTTATATTCCATTAGATTGACATAGATAAATTGTAAATTGAACATGGTTCAACTTGATCTATTATAATGGTCTTAGTATTGAACCTTGACTAGTAATAAGGCCATGTGAGTAATGTTAGACTACTAAGATGGCATGGTGAGTAAACCCATACATCTAAGATGGACATGTAAGTAAACCTTTACTAACATTGAAATAATTTTATATGATTATGTGTTTTCAAAAAATACAGGTCTTATTCCAATGTAATAATTTAATGATTCATTCTCTTGATTTCTTTTTGATTCATGTCTTATAAACTACCATTACTTATTCCATTATTCATGTTTATGGTCTTTGATTTGAAGGGTATGATGTTATAATATTATGTTCATATTATAATACTATTATAATAATTTTTATTCTTACATGCCTCCCTTGTTTACCCTTATTGAGCATCATAGGTCACCCCTTCTTATGGTTCCATTCCCCCTGTTATAAATTTGTAAATTATGTATGATGTGTCTGAGAAGGGATTAATTCATTAGTATCATAGTGTAAGATAATGTGTCTCACTTATGTATATGTTTTTATGTTTCCATGTTTCCAAAGGTGCTTAACTATTATTGTTTTTGGGCTTATGTTTCTGTAATGTATTACATATTACAAAAAAAATTAATGTTAATGTATGTTAAGAGAGGATTAATATAGTTGGTATCATATAAAAAGTGTAGTTATACTTTTAAAACTAGTATGAGAAAACCTGAGTGGGAACCGTAATGAAATTACAATGTAAAAGTTTATCGATAAGAAAAAAAAAGAAAAATATACATGAATTTTGGTTATGTATAGAGTGATTGGTTTCCATGAAATATAACCTTTTTTGATAATACAATTGTATGTGGCTCTAGAATTGATGTATAAAGAGTTAAAAATTTTTAAATCAAAATATTTATCAAGAATCAATTTAGAACAGGAACAAGTCAATGGTCTTTGCTACTAACATGGTTTGACATTTCCGGGGGATATGATTTGGGAATTCACAAACTCTTCAAAACTCATCATTAAGTATTTGAATAAAATTTTCTTATAAATATCCAATGATTAATATAATGTGTTATAGATTAAATAAGGTTTCAAGATTTACACATCCTACATTTTTTTTTCTTATTACATGGTTCCACGCAATGATTATTTTTTATTACACTAGAAATTTTGGTTTTCGTCAATCTCTGGAATCTGAATGAATTGTGTTAATGTTGGGTCTGACAGATAATGAAAAGATTGTTCACCTAATAAAATAAATTCTATAGGAGTTAGAATTAAAATTATCATTTTTATTCTCATCCAAATTTATCAATATATAAATCATACTAGACATCAAAATTAGAAAAGGATGGAACAACATTGTATTGAATATTTCAAAAGGCAATGTCCACATTATTTCAGGGGGTCTTCAGATCCACCTATTACTGAACAATGGATCAGTACCGTTGAAAATGTATTCTAATTATTTTAATTTTTGAATATGAGAAAGGAATTTTGACTATCTTTCAGTTAGAAAGTGAAGAAGACCATTGGTGGAATCTAATCAAGAATACGAGGCATCATGATGAAATTGAATCCATGGATTGGGATGAGTTCTAGAACATATATTTCCATAAGTATTGTCCTTTTATTTTTTATATAGAGATGGAGAAAGAGTTTTGTGAGTTATAGAAAATGGGTGATGAATATATAATGGTACCTACATGGCTAATTTCACAAGAATTGCGAGGTACACTTTTAGTATTATCATCCAACCAGAAGGAAAAATCTATAGGTTCTAAAGTGGCTTAAACCTAATTATCAAAAGGGCATTGGCCATAAGATAAATTACCATGTATTTAAATATTGAACATTGTTCAATCAAGGATTAAATGAAGGTAGTAGTTATGTAACAATCTCATAGTTTTGACATGAAAATTAACATGGAGTGAAAAGGAAAATATGAAAAACATGAAGAGAAGAAGATGATATTTCATTTGTTTACTATGTGTTTAATAAATCAGAGAGGAAATCGTATTAAGGGTTCTAATAAAATTTTTTATGTCTTGAGAGGAAGGTCATTAGGAATTTTATTACTAAATTGATGGGATGATGTTATGTAGCAACATGAATGGATAGAAAGCTACATATAATGAACCTCCACTGCTATAATAATACAAGTGTTTGGATAATGAGAATTATTCTATCTAGTTCCCATAACAGAAGGTTAATTTAGATGATCGATGTCAGTAGCCACTTAAGTTGAGGGATAAGGGAAAATCTCATGAAATCCATATTTTTAATGAGGGGTGTGATAATGTTGTGGTGAAAGGTGAACTAACCATCCACTGTAGAACTACTAATGTCTTATTTTATTCTGGTTATACCCACTTTTTCATATATAAATAAATTTTAATGTGTATTATGATTCCAAAAAAAATTTATATGTGTAATTAGAAGAGAAAACACATAATGATACAATTATTTTCTATCATGTCTATGATTCCTCTCTGGTTGACATTTGTGGAAATGTGCTTCCTGATAGTACATTCATTCTTCCTCTGGTTGAATATTATGTCATATTAGGCATGGATTAGATTTCCTTACATAAATCTCATATTTTTTCGAGGAAGGTATGTTACGTTTGATATATAAAACTAACCTCTAATCAGATACCAGTGTGAAGATACATATGAAATTCCTATGAAGATGACATCTAGAGTATGGTTTTCAATTATCATTCAGAAGGGTTATTTACTTGAAAGGATGAGGAGAAAATCGATATCAATGAAATGTATATTTTTCCATAATTTACGGATGTTATTCTAGAATAGTTTTATACCCTTCTACCAAAATTTGATGTTGAGTTCTAGATAAAAGTCATACTTAGTTCCAAAAAAATTTCAAATACTCACTATAGAATTACACCAATTGAGTTTCCAGAATTGAATAAGAAACTCATTTGGTCATGTACATCAACATGGAGTGAAAAAGTTACTTTTTAAAATATATTTGGGTCAATGTGACTCGGTATTAATTATTAGGGTTTTAACGATATCATGATCAACAACAAGTATCATACCCCCTATATAGATGAATAGTTTGATCAATTATGTTGTGCTAAATACATTCCATGGATAAACTTTATTATGGATATCATAAATTTATTGTAAAGAAAGAGAATATACCCCTGAAAACATTTCATAAAATGTATGGAAACTATGAACATATAGTGATGCCTTTTGGTCTCAAAAATTCCCATAAAATTTTCAAGGATTTGATGAATATACTATTTAGATATTAGATCTATCATTTTGTGGTAGTATTTAATGATGGTATTATTATCTATTCAAATATAATGTACTAGCATGAATACATCATTAGAATTTTACTAAAGTCTCTAAGTATAGACAAAATGAAGGTAAAATTTATGAACTATGAATTTTGGATGAAAGAGTATTCGGTTTTTTGCTCATATAATCTCATGATCTTGTATAACAAATGATCCACCAGAGATGGAGGCTACTGAATGTTGTTCAAGACCAAACCTGGTTAATGATATCCATAATTTTATTTCATTTGATAGATATTATTAGTTATTTTTGGATAATTTATCCTGAATATCTACTCCTATGACCAATTTATCTTAGAAGGGATCCTTGTTCCCCTAGATAGATTAATGTGAAGGAAATTTCATGGAGTATAAAGGAAGGTTAGTCATCACACATATAGGTACATTACAATGTAGGGGATAAGGGATTGTAATCTATAATAATGAATACATTAAGGGATTTAGATATTTTATTATGCAAAATACCATGTTTATAGTCTATTCCAGACAAAAATCGGAGATTAAGCAGAAAAATTACCCAAATTAGGATTTCGAGTTAAATGTGGTAATTTTTTAATTAATGAATTCAAGGAATTAAATTTATGAAGAAAAGTGTGATTTATATACGAAGAATAAAATTTGAAAATATATATTCACTTAGAAGGAGTTGAACATGTACTAGAGTAGGTGGTAACATTTGATATATGATAATGATAGTTTAATACATTACCACCCTATGAAAGGGAACATGGTTTCCAATGATTTCAACCGATGGGATCATGATATATTATCATTGATGAGGATAATAAAAGATTCAATTTTTATGGATATTCAATGAATTGATCAGTAAATCTGGTTGTAAGGGGGAAAATATATTTCTGCTTCAGGGAATGTTCAATCATCATTCCATGTGAATTTTATAGTTTTTTAGAAGGAAGATGTAGAGATGAAAATTGAAGTTAAAAATGTACCAAATTTTTATATTGATCATGAGGGAATGGTGCATTTCATGAACCTTGTTTTTTTCCTTCCATTCTATATTTGAGGAATAAGTTATTATAGTAAGATCATTGTTCTTCATTATCTATTCATCATGGAAGTATTAATATGTATAGATATTTGAAATAATACTTTTGGTGGGATAACATGAATAAGGACATCATAGAGTTTGTATTTCAGTTCCTGGTATGCTAACAATTTAAGGTGGAAATACAAAATTTAAGGGGGAGTTTCATTAGTTACCCATATAATTGAAATGGGAGAACATCACTATAGATTTCTTCATTCTACACCCCAAAACATTTAAAGGTTATAATTCTATATTGGTGGTTGTTAGTCACCTTACTACATCTGCAAACATTATTAAAATCAGAGAATACTTCTCTTTAGATCATCTTTCTAGAATATAGTATGGAAGAAGTAAGGTTTCATGGAGTACACCATTCCATTGAATCTAATTATAGTATGAGTTTTACCTCAATGTTCTAGGGAAGTCTTAAACAATAACTCGATAAATAATTGAGTTTTATCACTAATTATTATCCTTGGATAGATGGTAATTATGAATGAACAATTATAACCCTAGAAGATGTATTGATATATTATTCATTGGATTTTAAAGGTTTTTGGGATCAAAACCTTCCTCTAGTAGAGTTTTCTTACAACAATTACATGGAATTAATAATTTTGATGGCTCTTTCTGAATTCCTCAATGGGAAGAAATGTATATCTACAACATGATGGGATGATGTTTGTGAAATAAAGGTATTGGGTCTTGATATCACTCAATAAATTGATGAGAAGGTTAGAACCATTCAGTATCTTATCAAGAAAGCTTCGAGTCATCAAGAACGTTTTATTGATAATCATCAACATGATCTAGAATCTGAATTAGATGAGAATGTTTTTCTGAGAATACCTCACATGAGGATTAATATGATATTTTGGGAGAAAGGGAAACAATCCCTAAATATATCAGTCCCTTTGAAATTTTTTATCATATCAGGATGGAATTATATCACTTTGAACTTCACCAAGTCTATTTCAAATCATCGATGTGTTCCATGTGTCTCTCACGAGGTTCTACATACCTAACCCTTCACATGAATTGAACTTATTGGTCATACTACCAGATCAAGATCATTATTTCAAAGAACAACCCATTTAAATTATGAATCATATAGATTGAGTAAAATAAAACAATTCAACTCACCTATACAATGATATGTATAGAAATCACCAGTTAGATGAAGCTATTTATAAACATGAGGATATGGTTAAAAAATGGTATCCTAATTTTTTGGTATCTAAATAGTGAATTTTGGTGGATAAATTATTCATAGGGGGTAGAATGTGACACCATAATGTTTTAAGAACCTTTTTTCAAATAAATTAAATTAAATTGATGTATTTCATTGCATGCCACACTAATTTACGATTTTATTATATGATACCCCAAGAAAAACATTCTCTATACACAACACTAACATGGATTGTTTTACAAGTTACATTGAGTTTATACAAAGCAACATTTTATTATTATAATTAATTAAATGAGATTGTTACAACATTTTCATTAAACATAGTAATATAAAAAGTAATAAGTAATTTTCAAATATTTTTTATAATTTCATTATAAAAAATAAAACCTATTGATAATAAAACATAACATTTCAGATTATTTCTTTATATGTTTATAATATGTTTTTTTCAAATGAACTGCTTTATATGTCATTATGTGACAATTATTAAACTAAATTTTATATATTTTTGAACATGGAGTTGATATAATACACAAATTTTTTAAAATTAAAATATCAAAATTATATTTGGGTAAATTTTAGGTATTTTTATAGAAAACATCATTTTTTGATGAATAATGAGAAATACTGAATTTTAATTCAAAACTGATTTTTAAATATTGTATTTATATCATTAAACTATATTTTAATTTGGTTTTAAACTTTAATTAGATAAATTTTAAATAAATAAATCCCATTTAGCTAATTGGATCCAATTTAATATTTAAATTGGATATAAAAACCATTAAAACCCTTTTACATGTTCTCTTGAAATCCTGCTCTCATGTGACATACCTGCATGATAAATTTTAAATTAATCTATTCCACTTATGTGATAAAAAATTAAAATAATGGATCAATTTTTTTTGAATTAGATTAATTTATAAATTATAATATGTTCAACATAGTTTTTATACAGAAATATTATTTAATTTTATTAAAATCAATTATATAAATTAATGGAAAAAAATATTACTTAGGGTTAAACATTAACATATATTACCAAATAACCTAGACGCATGTCAAAAATCTATTGGTTGGAAATATTTCGGCCAAGCAACATATTTTCAGAAAAATTAACAATTATTGGATGCACATTACGTATGTGATATGTCTCAATAGTGTTTTTAATTTTATATTTAAAAGAATTCCACCCCTTATACTATAAAAGGGTACTCCCCCCCCCTCACTTATTCACACCTCTCATGCACTTAGGATCAGAAAAACCGACCCAAATTTCCTACCAACATAAATCCCATTATCCTAAAAGCATGGGTTTTTGTATAAATCAAACTATTGATACCCTTTTCTGCAAACCAATAATGAGTTACCAAAAGAAGAGGTAACATCCTTCCATTGTCTCTTTTGTTTTAATTTCATTTTCCACCACATTAACTACTTTTATTCATTTATTATATAATAAAATATGGTTTTTAAATATACATAGATCTTCATAGTATAGGGGTTCAACTGAAAGCTTCACACACTTCCATAAAATGGGTAACAAACTTACTGATTGGGTGTACGATGGACTACCGCCACAGAAAATTATGTCATTAATTTTTCCCATTATTACCTCTCATGGTTGGAAATTATGATGTACATACTATTTTTAGATAATAAATATGATACTTATGATGTATTTATTCTTCTTATATTATTATATAACTCATAATATCATGCTTTCCAATTTGTGTCAATACGATAACTACTATTGTGGATGTGAATACTATTGCTTCCTCAGAGCGATGTGATTGATTCAATATTTAAATGGAATATATTACAGAAAGTTTCAGTACACATAAATGATTAATATTAAATAATAATAATTCTTTTATTATATTATATATATATATCTCTCATTTTATTTCTTTCATTTAAAATGATAATAAAATGGGAACAACGACCATGCAGACATATGGCCGACCGTCTCCTTGAACAATGTATTTCATTTTATATTTCTACCCATTAAATATTTTTACAAAAATTAGTTATTGAATATATATGAAATTTTTTCATGTTTTACATTATATAAAAATTAAATTATAATATATGTAAGATGATTTATAATAAAAAGTCAAAACACATACAGAAAAGAAAGAGGAAATTACCCAAAACGTAACATTAACATGGACCTGTTAATAAATGGGTAATATAAATTAATAATTTAATAATATATGGTATTAATTATAATAACGCACTTATGGGTTATATTTATAATAATCTAATATTTATTATATAAGAAGATTGACTGAGTACAATGAGAGTCAACACATAAGGTAAGGTTTTTCTCATCTCACTTTTTTTGCGTGAATTATGCCTTATTCACCACTAGATTATTTATTTTGGGGTATATACTAACAATGAATATATTCTATGATTATTAAACATAAATTTATGGTTATTTTTTTATACATTCTATGATATATATTTCATGTGGATTATGTTTCAAAAGTTATCAAATTGGTATAGTAATTTGGTCTAAATTTTTATTCTTTGAGACACGTAGAATGTTATGAAACTATATTATTATACAAGGTGTATACAACACAATTTGAAATGTTATATCCTGAATAACATTATATTGATGATATTTAATGATTCATGTAATTTAATTTTCCTACATTAGGAGTATGATTCAAATTTAACAGGTGGTAAGAGTGTATTGCAACCATCTCATCCTTTATCGAGGTGGTTTATGATTATTCTTTCATTGAAAAATATTAGGATCCCTATTTCAATGAACACTCATGATTGTTCTTATCCACTAGTTAGTCAAGATACCTTCATGTATTATTAAGATTTTACAACTACTTGTTACTTAGAATAATTAAGAAAATGTTTTTAACAAAATCATACCATATCTCACTCTTCGGTCGAAAATATATTTTACGCAAAAAATAATGTTTCCAAAAACATTTCAAAAACATTTAAAAAGATATTTTAAGCTTATTTCCAATAAAAAATTAATTAATTTTTTTTTGGTTTTCAATGTTTCTATTATAAATTTTAAAAAATATTTTAAATGAAATGGTTTTCAAAAAGTATTTATATTTTAAAAATATGTTTTCAATGTTGAAAGGATATTTTCTTATTAAAATGTTTTTATATGATCATTATAAGTAATTCTACAACTAAAATGACATCATATAGTGCTACTCATTTCTTTTTTGGGTTATGTTCCAAGTGTACCATTTATTTTATTTCTCAAAATTTTTTATGTTTCTAGTTAATGATGTTAGTGAAAATCACTTCTCTTTTATAGGTTATGTACTTCTAATAAATGATTGCTTTCATGGGTTTTTTTCATATATTTATTAGGAAACCAATCACTTTTACAGTAGTTATGAAATGATTTCATATTTATAAATCCCCTTTTATTTCATGGGATTTGATACTATGAATGTTTCTAATCTAGTGTCACACATATTTGATTTCATTATGAGATGGTCAGAACATATGTCTCCCTTGAATGCATTCAGTAGATATTTATATCACATGAGATAGAAAAGGATGGAATGGGGAGTGAACTCAATTTAGTAAATGACTTTTTATACTAAGATGATCTTGCTGGTGAACCTTGACTGCAAGGATGATCATTGGAGTGAACCATGACTACCAATATGGTATGGGGAGTGATCCATTACTAATAATATGGCCTTGAAAATAATCCTTGAATACTATTGAAATCGTTTTATATACTTATGTTTATTACACAATTACATATCTTATTCCAATGTAATGAATTCATGGTTTCTGTTCTTGACTCCCTTATAATTCATGTCTTATGGCTGACAATTTTTATTCCACGATTTATGATTACGATCTTTGATATGTTGAGCATGATCCTCTAATGTTATAATTATGCTCTATTACCTATATGAACATGTTTATGTTTATATATCTCCCTTTTTTACCCTTACTGAACATCTGATGTCACCCATTTATATGTTTCATTTCCCCATGTTATTAAGATAGGTATTAAGTTTGATGTGTCTAAGAAAGGTGTTAGTCATGAAGAAACGAGTGGGAGATAACGTAGCTCACTTATGTACCGGTGTTAATGCTTCTATGTATCCAAATTCACTATAATAATATTGTATTTGGGAATATGTTTGTGTAATGTATTAATTATTCATTAAAAAATTATTTATAATTTATATTTAGATAGGGTCATTATATTACCTATTGATTTAACATGTTTTCCTCAATTTTAATTTTACCATGGTGACTATTTATACTATGGTTGCATAATTTTATGACAAAAAATAAAATAAGATATATGATATAATTTTAATATATCGATTCCCTTTTTGAATTAAATTTTACAATATTCAATTTCTTATTTTAAAAAAAGTAGTTTGTATATTAGTATTTGAAATGAAAGGAAAAATATTTGTTTTAGAAAAAAATTTATTTAAGAATAATAATTAATTTACACCAAAATCATCTATTGAATTGATCTTAATAAAATTTACTAGTTTATGAAAAAACATTGGAGAGTTATTTGACCTTTAAACTAATACTAAACTGAATGTATCATTTTGAATTCATAATTAAATGAAAATGAATATAATAATTTTTTATTAGAATTGAATATAATTTAGCTTCTTAAAATTAAAGAACGCGTTTCAAAATTTATCATAAAATTCTTAGATGATTAATTTTACTCAATAAAAAAATGTTTAGTTGAGGTAAAAGACTAATAAATTTTTGAGTCCTATTTATATTATGATAATTTATTAAATGTCATACAATTTTTAAAAACAATATTTTCACTTCCCAACTATAAATCAAAATATGTCTATAAAAATATAAAAATCATCCTAAGATAATTTTGACATGATAAATTAAAAAAGTGAAATTAATTTCATAAAATTTAAAATCTGCAACTCAAAAATGAATCTTTTAAATAAAAAAATAAATAATTAAGAGATTATTTTAAGGAAAAGGAACATTTTAAGCAATATGTGTTCTTAATATTATTTCCTATGAATTACTAATTATATAAATGTTAATATATTGAAATATTATATATATCAAAATCACTACTTAATCTAAAAAATTCAATATACTATCATAAAATAAACTATACTTAAAAAAATTTCTTCAAAAATCAATATTTTATAACATTAAATATTATTAATTATTTATCATTTAAAGGTTAATTTTTTTAATTTATTGCTACCGAATTTATTTTCTATAGTATTCATTGTTCTTATAATTTTTTTAATATTTTTTATCAAGTATTTCTTAAGTAATTTTATTTCGGTGATTCATGTGAAACATTCTAATCAATATATTATCTATTTAATGGATAATTACATATTTAAATATCATTATGTTACATTATTTTTGGGAGATACTAAATTTTATTGTTATGAGGGGTGGTACCTATCTATAAAAATAGTCACCCTGAAAACATTCTCTTTATTTTATACCATGTAGTAATGTGTTTATGAATCTATAACATACATTTATATTTATTTTTATATAATACATAATAAATGGGGCATGAATGTATATTTGTATACATCTGATCATGTATCACTGACAAACATCATTAATAATTACTATTCATAGACAAGGATAGTGAGATGGATGTTTCAATTTTATGAATAAAAAATAGAGATTAAGGAAATGGAAGGTTATAATAATTTTGTTGTAGACTGCATGAGAAGTATTTCTCACACAACTAAGGTAGAACCACCATCTAAAATAATCTTGGATGATTCATTCCGTAGTGAGAAGCACTATGAATCCCCTCAAATGTCTTCTATACATATTTTGTGAATTGTATGGTCAAATAAAAAGTACAACCATTATTTTCCATACAAAAATAATATTAAAATAAAATCCCAATAAAAATTCTATTTTTTGAAAGACCCATATCTATGGAAAGATTGTAATGATTATGTAATAATGAGGTGTATCCCGAAAGAAGAGGTTATTTATCTTGATTACATTTTCCCATACACTTTCTTGTAGAGGCCATTTTTGATCAAAAATAATAGTTAGAATGATTAAGTAGGTATATTATTTTCACTATCAATTTTAAAACACTCACATGATTTTTGAAAAAAAAAATGTCTAAACAGTCAGTATTATGGTTTAATATCTAAAATACATTGAATTCCACCAAAACATTTTTTTTATTATGAAATATTTGATGTCAATGGATTAGATTTCATCAACCCATTTCCTATTTCATTTTTCATACATTTGGTTCATAGTATATTATGTTTACAAGTGGATTGAATTAAAATACACATTAACTATTGATTTGAAATATGTGATTGAATTTAAAAAAATAATTTTTTTGTATAATTTTAGTGTTCATTGAGAAAATTAAGTGACCAAAGAACCCTCTTATATAGAAAGAACAAGGAATCCTTAATGAATAATTTTGGATTTCATCATAAAATAGCCACTACCTACCACCCATATGTAATTTCTGAGTCATGATAGTTGTATCACAGAGAAGGGGAGAAGGTGAATCAGTTATATCATTTTCATTTAAGTTTCCTTACTTATGAAAAAACATTCACCACTTGTTAATGATTTATTTCCCTGCTGAAAAAATCTCACATCTACTGGAACACAATAATTCACAAAGTTACCTACTCAATAAGAGTAGCAACATCCTTGGATTGGTTTGGAAAAAATCCAAGACCCTATAATCCATTAGAAAAGAATCATTTTGTGTGGAATAAAATCAGTAGGATATACCCTTACAATCAAGTGTATCTATGATCAAAACAATAGTGCACCTAATTCAATTATATATAAATGATATAAGATATTTTCTAACAAACATGTTATGGTGTTTGTTGTCCAACATTCACAAATATAGATTTTAAATCAATTGTCCACATTAGTACCAGAAACTTGTATGAAAATTTATATACATTGTAATAAAACTCAGTCAGATTTATAAGTACAATTTTCCTTATCTGATTGAACAATATAGAAAATATAGCTCTATCATAATACGGTTGAGACATTTCTAAACTACTTATTCTTCAATATGAAAATCCAAATATGATTTTCTCAGTACTATTTCTCTAAAATAAAAATATAGCTCTTCCAGAATATGATTGAGAGGATTTTGAATAAATCCTTCTTCAGTCCAAAAAACATCTTTCAGAAACATCAATCAGGAATCATCTTTCTCTATATAATTATTTTGTTCTCTTCCGTCCCTCTTCCTTTCATGAACATTACAAATATCAAATGAAGGTAAAAAATTGCATTCCCTTTTATAGGTGACCTGAATATTATTTAGGCATGATTCTAAATACATTTTACCACTCAACCAAATTTCACTAAAATTCAATTTACTTTGATTTATGGATGCATTTATGACTTTTACAATGCTTTTTTTAACTATTATCATTTATTTTTGATCATTCTTGAATCTTCTCACATATTCAAATATCTTATGATTTCATAAAGAAAACATTAGTCTGATTCATATTCTCCATTCCAAGGTCCTAATATAATTTCATCATTAAAAATATCCATAAAAACTAATGAAAACAAAAACAAACATTTCTTTTGAAATTAATCTACCACTGCACAATACATTTGTATCTCCTTAGAACTCATTGAGAAATATTTCAAACATAAAAAAACTCCAGTATATTTATAATTTTGTTCACTATTATGATCTACCTAAATACAATAAAGACATATTTAAAAAATTTATTCTTATTCTTCTTTCCTCTTGACCTACTTATAATACAATTCATCTTTTATTCTTTTTCACATAACTGAATCGATAAATCATCTTGAAGAGAAATGGTTGATTTTATTATTGATCATCCCATTAAATTTTCTTTTGGAACCAGCTCCAACATATTCATATTTCCTTTATTATCATCAGACACAATTTCTCCAAAACAAATTTATACCTTTGATCATTACAATGGTATACTGAGTCCGAGGGATCAATATCAATATCTTTGATTTCATAAAAATATTTCATTTCAGAATTATATTACAATAAAAATTCATGACATAACTTCTTTTTCTTTTATGATTATGAAAAGTACCAAATTATTTCTTAATGATTTAAATATTTTGGATTTTGGTCTAACTGAAAACTAACACCTCTATTACGATCAACATCCTCATCCTTTATGAAAATCTTCCTCCGGTAAACTCATTATGAGGATATTTGATATTATAAATATTCATCTTCACCCCCCTTAATCTTCATTAAACATACAAAAAGTATCAAAAATTCCATCTACACATTGAATATATTGATAATCAGCTTCATCGTCATCTAAATTACATTGGATAGTATTTTCACTTCCCATTCCACTTATAATATAGTTATTTCCATCTAGACTGGAATATTTTTTCATAAATATGATTGGAAGAACCATTTCTATTCCTTATTTCATCAATCTTGAAAAAATATTTTTTAAATATACTTATTCTTTGTGGGAAATTAAAAAAGCAAGGCATGACATTAAATTCATCAAAGTAAGGAAGAATCCAAATCGAGAACTTATTATGATATTTTCATCCCTTTCAAACTTGAGGTGATTCTGATGAATCTTTTCCATGATAAAATACTTTCCCAATATGATGGATATTATTATGATTTGTGAGTCCAATTTTTTAAATATGGTTGTTTGTCTAATTTTCACCAAAAATTGTGGTGATTTATTTTCTTTATAAAATTGCCTGAAAACAAGTTATTATACAAGTATACATTAATGTTTCATATAATCTTGGTCCTAATAATCACACCAGTCAATTATTTTTTCACCTAAAATTAATAAATAACTGAACATTGTAGCCTCATATTATGGATTAATAATCAAAAAATTTATTGCTATGTGAGCTAGCTCATTATAGGAAACAATAATTACAGACAAAAAAATATTCTATCAAAAAGTGGTGATAAAAAAAATTCCACTACTTCATTCTCCATTCCTCATATTTTTTACATTCCTGGAATACAAAAAATTTGTTTCTTAAAAACACTCAAAAAATAGATATAATTGTTCAAACACTTACAATTGTATATATTGAAAGCATATCCACAAATCCCCATTTACATTCTTTAATTAATGACATATTTATAAAGCAATTATACCCCTTGATAGTGCAATCCAAATATAATATGATAGGGGAAAACACATAACTCTACCTTTTTGTGAATGTGGTAGGACACCCATGTTCACCATGAATTTGAAAAAATATTCATTTGGTACAATTTTTGTGAAAATTTCAGAAACCTATTGTTATGTTGGAATATACTATATCTTTAACTCATTCTTCTCTACATGCCCTTTGATGAAATAAAATATTATATCAATATTTTATTGAAGATAATTTTGTACAATATTCATGGTAAGCTTTATTAAACTTTTATAATCACATACTAAGTGCAAGGGTTACCTTACATCAATATATAAGTCTTCTAACAGAGTGATCAGGCACATAATTTGAGTAGCGGCTTGAGTGGAATCTACATACTTAGCATCAACGAGGCTAAGAGTTACTAAATTTTTTAATTTTTAATGCCAACTAACCAAAATATTCCTAGATAGAAAACTCCACCAAATGTGGATATTTTATCATCATCATTTCCTAACCAATCTGTATTTTAATACCCAAACAAGTTAATAATTTTTGTGATATCGTACCTAATTCTATATTTTTTTCCCTTGATATATCTTAGAATTATTTGTCTAGCATTTAAATGTGATTCTTTTGGAATATTTATAAATATTTTTCAAAAGGTAATAGTATAAACAATGTCAGTTCTTGATGAAGTCAAATACAAAAAAAATCCTATTAGACTTCAAAACTATTTCTGATCACCTTCCATTCCTTATCTATATTTAGACAAATTTTTTACCACTAAAAGCAATGAGGATTTTTTTTAATTTTTTATTCTGAAATTAATAAGATGTTCCTTAGCATATTTGTAGTCATAAAAAATGTATTTCTTTTTTTAGAAAATTTGTAACCAAAGAAATTTTTTTATCTTTCTCATCATAGACATCTCAAAAAAACGTTTTCATTTCATCATAATATCTTTCTCAAGATCTTTCATCTTTCACAGCAAAGATAATGTCATCAACATAAACAATTAAAATGAGGCGAAACTTTTGACATTAATTAATTTAATTGTTTCTATCAACTATTTCATTAATAAAATTTATCTTCCATAAGAAAGTATCCAATTTGGAATACAATACTATCAGAGCATATTTTATCCCAAACAATTATTTCTTCATCATACACAAAAAGATATTATATTTTCCAATAAAAAATCCACAATGTTTTTCTATATAAACATCTTCATCAAGAACCCAATTCAGAAATGTGGACTCCACATCAATTTTTAAAAAAATGTAACTTCCTTCTGCATTAACAGAAAAAAGTATGGTTGTTTCTAAACTTTCCATTGGAGAAAAGGTATAATTAAAATAAATACCTTCATTTTTTTAGTAAACATTGTACACTAATATTTCCTTGTTCATTATCACAAAACCTTATTTATTCTTCTTTTTATAGAACACCCACATTAGACCAATATTATTTTTCTTATAAGGATTAGGTATGTGTTCACATGTATCATTCTTTTCTATCTGAACCATATCTTCATTTATGTCCTAAACCCATTCTAGAAACTCAAAATCTTCATTAACTTATTTTTGATAAACTTTTGAATATAAATAAGTATGGGTTAAAGTATTTTTTTTCTTCTGGTTTGAACCTTTTGATGTTGGTCACCAATAATAATCTGAGTATCCACTTGTTTTCTCAACATGGAATTTTTTTTCATGAAACATCCTTATCATTGGAAATAATTGAGTCAGATTCTTCTTCATGAGTAAGATTTAAATTTTATGTATCCTTATCAAAAATTTAAACAATATATTCAATATACTGGTCAACTTATATATCTTCCTGATTATATTTATACTACATTGGTTTTTTGTATTGTTTTAAATCAACAGAGTCAGCAATTGTTTCTCTTTATTTATAAAAACACATATATCCTCTTACTTCTAGAGAATATCAAAGAAAGACCCCATATTCACCTCTCTTCCCAAACATTCCATGGTTTCCGCCTTTCTTTTTTATGATGATTAGACTCTGAAAAACTCTAAGTGTTTCAAACAAGGATATTTTCCACTAAATATTTCTTATCAATTCATATTTAAACATGGATACAAACATCAGTCATCGATATGTATATTAGTACTTATTTCATTCCTCCAAATGAAATGAGTGATACCATGTTCATGTAACATAGTTCTATCAATTTCCACGGAACATATGTTCTTCCTCTTCAATAGCCCCATTTTTTGAAAAGTTTATAATGAACCGAGCTCATTCCAAAATCTGTGCTTATTAATATAATGTTAAAATTCCTCATTATTATATTCAAAACCATTATTAATTCTTAAATTATCCATGAAATTATCTCATTTCTTCCCATATTTCTTCATGAAACTTCCAAACAGTTTTAGTGAATTTAAGATATATTTCATATATTTAACACAAGTGATGTGATTTAAGTCATCAACGAATGTGATGAAGTACATATACTCATGAGTATTTTTTTCTCATTGGCCTAATGATACCGAAATGAATAAGTTCCCTAGGTTTTTTTGGAATAAATCATGGTATTCTTATGCACAAATGTTTAATTTTCATTTCTGATAAATATTCCAACACCAATCCCTTCTTCTTGACAAATCAAAAATATAGTAAACAATTCCTCAATTTGAAAAAATGATCCTGTTTTTTGACACATGTGTCTTATCCTTTTATGCCCCAATTTATTCTCTTCCACCAAGGAAAAGTGATAAGATATTTTCATTTCATTAACATGAAATAAGTTACCTTCTATACGATGGCCTCTTCTAACTTTTTTTCAACATTCCTCACTCTTTAAAAAAAATCCATATTTTCTGAAGATAAATTTTTTCACCATTATAACAATGTTAGGAAACACTCATAAATTTGTGTTTTATCCCACTAACATATAAATCCTTCTTTGATTTCAACTATTCATTCCCAATGATGGTTAATCTAATACCTTGGATTCTCAAAGATTCACCATTTTCAAATGTCCCTATACCTTCTTTAAAATATATCATATTATTCAAAAAAAATTAAATCTCTTATCATATAAAAATTAATCCCATTACAAATAATCCAAGGTTGTTCTCCTTTTATAGAATTTAGTGTAGTTTCTATAACAAGAACATTTTATTTCTACATATTTGTTTTTTAAGAATTGTGAATAACATATTTGCAGTGCTGGTAATAAACAAAAACACAACCCTTTTCATGAATTATAGGTTGTTGAAACCATTCAAAAATAGGTTCTAGGGATTTCATCCTATTTTCAATTTTTACACCACCCTTCTCACATTTGTTCCCAGAAACCATCATAGACACGTTACGTCAAAAATAATGAATCTCCCTATAACATTTCCTTATGTAATATTTGGAATATTAGTAATGTTTTTGATAGAGCCAACACATATTTTATGTGTGTCTGAATCCACCACAATACAAGAAATACCCATAAAATCCTTATTTTCATCGGAAACATCCATACTCACTAGAGTTGTGATAGTTTTTCTCATTAACCACATCATCTTTCTTATTAAATATTTTTTTGTCTAATAACCTTTTTGTTTTAAACTAGAATATTATTTACGAATGTTTTCTTTTCATTCTCATCGGAACAAGAAGTAATATAAAATTTTACTCTCAGAATATTTAATAACCTCTTATTTCCCAACATTGTTGGACTTCACCTCGTACATAACCTTCCCATATTTTTTATTTTCATATATTGTTATATATTTCTTCTGATCCTTTGAAGGAATCATTTATTGATCTATCTCAGATTTATCAATAATTGAATTTCCACAAACCTCTCAAATAGTGTTTTCGAAACTAGTATCCCTCTCTACAGGTTTAGAATGTTTTTGTTGGACAAGTTCCCACTCCTCTTCTTTTTTCCTTTATCTTTACTTCCAGATTTTCATTACGATTATTTTATTCCTCAAGGGAATTATTCAAATCGTCAATTTCATTCACCAGTTTAAATTTCTAATCAATAAAGCATTATTGAATTTATTTATGAACTTTAATTTTTCATCTTCATAATTGTTTTATTTCATTCTAATAATTATTATGTATTCTTTCAAAAAAATATAGATGATATTCTAATCAAGTTTCTTATTCTTGAAAAATGCTACTTCCAAACTATTCATCATTCATTGATTTAATAAAAGTATTATCCACATTCACAGTATAATTTCTTCTTTCATTTTCACTATCTTTTTATTCATCATCATTAGATATGAAGCATAGCCTTTTAGACGTAATGAACTTCATTTGTTTCACGTTTATAAAAGGCACAAAGTTATCATGTTGTTTCATTTAGGAGATTCTCTTCCTTATATCATATTCTTCACTATCATGTTCTTCATTTATTTATGGATAATTAGACACAAAGTGTCTAATAGATCCACATTCAGATATTTTCAAGGGATGTTTCCATTTATATTTTCATAGACCAATTCTATGATTTTTAGAAACTAATGATAAAATTTAATCAAGATTTTTACATACCTCGTTTTTGGTATCAAAATCATCATCTTCTTCTTCAATGGGAAAATTAATTTAATTCTCTTTATTGGAATAATTTAATGAAATTTCCCAATCAATTTTTGTTTTTCATTTAATTTATTTCTCCCTTAACATTTAATATGTGATTAGAGTGCTATAAAAATAATCCATGTATAATTTTTGAGGATATATATCTTCCAATAAAGATAATTTAGTATCAAACTTCTTAAGGAGTATTATTACATTGTTTTCAACAACTATATAATATTTTATTTATTTCCCAAGACATATGATTGTGCTGAGAATTTCATTTAACCAGGAAATGAATTCCCCAAAAGATTCATACTCATACATTTTCAAAACATCAATATCATCCTCCAGATTTTTAATTTTTTAATCTTCACTTTTTTATTTCCTGTGTATATGTTTTTCAACTTCTCTCATATACTTTTGGTTATGGAAACACCATTCAATCTTGAGAATTAATTTTTAGAATGTTTAGATAGTAAATAATTTTTTTACATCCATCATTATCATGATTCTTTTTATCAAAATATGTTAGAGGGATTTTTTTTATCAAAATGAGTAAATCCTTCTGTTATAGCTTCAATAACATCATACTCAATACACATAAGATATGAAAACTTCTATCAATATAGATATGATTGTTATTCCCATTTCGGAATTGTAATAAATATACTATGGGAACAATTCAAATTCTCCATCAACTTATTCTTAAAATTCATCAATGAATAAATGAAGGAAAACTTATACTATTATACAAATTGTAATTAGGCAGTAAAAATATTTGTATCACTGAGAAAGGGAGTGGTGAATCTGTGATATCATTTTCTTTTATGTTTCATTAATTATAAAATAATATTCACCTCTTATTAAATCATTCATTCCCCATTGAAAAAAAATAAAACACACATCTACAAGAACCCAATAATTTAAAAGGTTCAATACTCAATAATAGTAGTTATGTCCTTGGTATGGTTTGGAAATAATCCAATATCTCAAAATATACTGTCAAACAATCCTTTGTGTTGAATATATGAGTTTGATATACCCTTACACTCTTGTAACATTGAGATCAATGAAATAGTGAATGACCTTCAAGTAGAATCAAATGATATAAGAATAATTTGTAACATATATTTTGTGAGGCTTATTAAACAACTATGAAAAATATGGATTTTAATATAATTCTTCACATTCTTACCCAGAAGTTGGAATGAACCATTCTTGGCTTTCAAAAAACACTGAATCCGATTTCCCAGTCAGATTTTTTAAATTTTATTACTCAATATAGAAAATATAGCTCTATCAAAATATAATTGAGGAAATTCTGAACTACTTCTTCTTTAGTTCGGAAATCCCAATATGATTTTCCCAATCCAATTAATCAATATGGAAAATATTACTCTTCTAAAATATCATTGTGATAAATATGAACTACTTCATCTTCAATTTGGGAAAGTTATTCTAGAAAAATCTATCCATAAAACTATTCTATAGAGAATTATTCAATGCACTGCCATCTCTCCTCCATTCGTGAATAGAAGTGTTGTCGGATTAAAGTATAATGTACTTTATCTTTAATGGGTGACCCAGATATGTTTTATGCGGGATTGTCAAAACTTTTCCATGCTAACCAAATTTCCCTAAAAATCAATTTCCCATGAAATATGAATTTAATTATGATAGCATAAACCATTCTCAACTCTTCGTGCTATTTCTATAAACTTCTCAAATATTCTTAGAACAAAATCTCATATCATATTTATTTATCCAATAGTAGTATGATTTTTATTCTGCATCCTGAATTCAAAATATAATTTCTTCAATAAAATGCTTTGTACCAACTGATGAAAACAACATAAAAAATATTCATAGAACATCAATCTCACACATTAATTTTTTTATATATTTCCTTCGAACTCTTTTAGTAGGATTTAAGAAGTAACAAAATTCTAGTCTGATTCTGATTCTCATTATCATTAAATATTCCTTATTAGGATGAATACAAATGTAAAATAACATATTCTACCTAATAGTATTTCTTGGATCAATTAGATCATAATTAAACTTTTATTATTTTTCTCATAACTCAATAAACAAATCATCTTGATGATAAATAGTTAGCTTCATTGTTGATAAGTACATAACATTATTTTTTGAATTGACACTATTATCTTTAACTTGTTTTCTTTATCATCAGTCCCTACATCTGTAAATATAAACGATTCTACCTCAACGGATTATTAAGGTATACTAAATTCAATGGATCAATATTAGAAACTTATTTATTTTTTGAATATGATACCAATAATCCTTCTACACATAACATATTTAGATTTTCTGATTACAATACTTATCATATTCATTAATCTTAGATTTTAATTTTTTATAATTTAGTCCGACTAGAAACCATCATATCCATTATGATCCACCTCTTCATCCTTTATAAAAATCTTCCCCCAATAATCTTCATAACGATTATCTTTGTGACTGAAAATATTCCCATTCACCAACATTATTCTTCTTCAATATTTCATTAAGTATCATAACTTCCTTCATGACATTGAATATGTTAAATATCATCTTCAGCATCACTTGAATTGTAATAGATGGTATAGTAACTTCTCATTCCATTGTCAACGTCATTCTTTCCATCTCAGTATCAAAAAAATTTTCATAAATATGATTGGAAACACCTTTTCCCCCACATTATTTCATCAAACATTCATAAATATTTCTACAACATATTTATTATTTGGGAGATGTATAAAATAAAAAAGAATAATTAGATTTTCATCATAGTCAGGAAGACATTGAAGAAGTTCTTCATTAAGATATTCTCTTCTATTTTAGACTTGTGGTATGTTTGATGATAATTTTCATCCATAAAACATAATCCCAATCTAATGGACATTCTTAATAGTTATCATTCTAATTTTTGAAATATTATGTTTAATCCAATTTTCACCAAAAACAAAGTGGGGTGGTTTCTTTTCTTCTTAAATTTTACTAACAAAAATATACAATACATGAATACAATACAATTACTTATTATCTTATTCCTAACACCATAAAATTTTGGGGTGACTGAGGTTTTAAATATAGTGTTAAAAAAGAATCTAATGAAGATTGTACATCTCAAGTGGAATGACTACAGTTGAAATATGAATGATGCACTGTTGAAAAACATGAATGCCTAAAAACCCCACATAGTTGTGTGTCGATATAGAATAGTTTATTGAAAACAATATTTCAATACTATTGAGTTGCAACATAAAGAATACTGGTGTTTTAAGAGAGTAGACATGGATTTTGGAAAAGTTAGAGAATTGAGTATGTTTGAAATGATACAGCTTAATGAGATGAGAAGATAATCTTATGATAAATCCCTATGGTTACAAGGATAAATATTAATATTTCCATGATTTAATTATCTAGATACAAGATTTTAAGTGTAGTGATAATGTGTTTTTGTTCTCCATAAATATGAAGAACATGTAAGGTACACTTCATTCCAAATAGACTGGACCATATATAGAAACAATGACATTCCCATTTGGTGAAGTTAAGATAATTTGAGATATTTCATAGAACCCCTTCAATGAATTCGTATGAAATTGAAGCATTACGCTAATGTTTTTTTTGTAATGTTATAATGTGGGATTACAAAATACTCTCTATATTCATTGAATATATAATCCAAAGGGGTGTCTCCCATTCACACTAGTATAAATAGATTTATTTTGACCAATTTATCCTTAAATAAAATGCTTAAAATAAATTTAATGGATTTCTGTAAAACAATATGTGTGGGGGAAATAGGAAAAAGAAGTATGTGATTTAAATACCCCATATAAATTTTACATTAAGTCTCCTATAACAAAACAATCTTAATAAATATATATTTAATATGAAAAAATAAAATATTACTCTTCTATAAAATATATTACATAGATCATTTGTATTTATTTGTTTTTTTCCATTTAGAATTTTATTTTATCTTCAATGTCACCATTCCTTGAAAAAATGTTATACTTGGGTGGAAAAATTCACTGGTTCAAAAGTAATGAAATTTAGATGACTATTGATTGATTTTCCCAATTTATTAATAGATATATTGTATTTTAACTAGTGAATGGAGAGTAAGTAAATTTGTTTTTGGTAAATCATAATTATAAAATGTGGTTACCATAATTTTTGAGCATTATATAAGCCGAAATGAACTATGGGAAAATAACACCTTAGGTATCAAAATAAAAAAAATGATATAAGTCACTTAATACTATAGTAAAATTGGGAATTCAGATCCCATGATGAATTTATGGGACATTATTCACCGGGTGTTTCGGTAATCCCTATGTACATATCCAATACGTTCTTTTTCATAGTGATCTGAACATACATGGCTGTGGAAAAATCGAAAAAATTAATCAATAAAGATGATAATATTAAAAAAAATCATTCACATTAGGGGAATATTGAACCTAGACGAAGAAGTGACCAATTGACTTATTTATAATTCATTTTAGTTATATCAATGAGGTTTAAATTAATACTTTGTTTTGAGAAACAAAAGATAGAAGGTAAATTTTAATTTATTCTTATTAAAACATTGATTTCACTGAATAAAAATCTGTTCCATTTTTCAACATGTATCATTTATTGGGTTGAAGTGTAGAGTGAACTAAGTCACAACATAAAAATGATAACTCCAAAAAAGGAGCCACAAATTAATATCATTTTCTCCAGATTGTATATTTTGATCGAGGTAAGATGAATCCTTTTTGGTTTTCTTTTTGATAAATTAAATTCACTAATACATTTTCCTAGGACTGCGACAACATAAGTTTATGGGAGTGATTGTACCTAAAAATTTGAATTATTTTATCTTTTTATCATTGAAAATTACCCCCAATATATTCTAAAATCCTGAGAAAATTTGTGCTTTTATAAGTCATTGTGAATCCCAAACATAATTTTTAATTGGATCAAAAAAATGTTTTTAGTAATTTATAAATATTTAGAATTATGATGTGAAGCCAAAATTATACTTTAATCTATTTAAATTAAAATAAAAAAATCATTTCAATTAAAAATTTATATGTTTTTATTTGATGCAAAGACTCATGATTAATAAATTCTTATATCTACCATTACTTCCATTATTTTTATTGATCTAAACATAAAAAAATGTAAAATTTCATAATCAATCATGCCCATGGAAATTAAATCAACAAGGCCCCACTCTATCAACGATGGTCAAACATTGACAAAGGAATGATATTTTTTCCTATTGTGTAATCAGAAAAAAATAAAAACAAATGCACAACAGACTAAATAGACAAAGACCCTACCTCTATGAGGGACCATGGATTTTACCCCCTTTGTGTGGTCGATTCAGTCAACTGAACAACTTCAAGTACCACAACCTCATGAAGTGACTATGAAACCCTACATGAAATTTTGGAATTGAAAGATAGCGACAAAAAATCTCTTCTTGTGGTTGATCCACATCCAAAACCAAATGTCAAAGGCTTGGATAAACTATATCTTTTTTCCTCCTTGTTTTATCATCCCCCGCACTAGCATCAACTATACTCCCACTTCCAACCATGATTCCATTAATAATATGAAATCTAAGGTTCATTATAGTTCCTCAGTGCTTGTTGATGTTTCCTATTGGATCCAAACTAGATCTATCATCATCATTGAATAAAGAATAGAATAATTTCGGCTACAGGAATTGATGAAAATGATTACTAAAACCCTATCAATATTAAGTTATACCATGAATCAAATAATTAATACGATCTACTAAATTGATCCATTCCACATGTCTTTTATAAACCATAATTTAGTGAATATAAAACTAATGTTGATTCCATTTGTGTGTCGATTCTCGAATATTAACATGCCACCTCATTCAATCATATTCTCATAACTGGGAAGAGTAATCTAATACCTTATCCATGAGATGAATAATGGATGATCCATGTCTTGTTTTATTAGAAAAGATGAGATGGAACTATTTCACCTAATGAATTATGAACAATGCATGATTAATCTTCTCATAAAATAACAATGAACATGAGCTCATTATCAGGGATGAAGGACTCAATCTAGGAAACCATATGATATAGATATTGAGTGAATTATGATGGTGGTATAAGATCAATTTTATGAAAGAGTATGATGCACCCGAGATCAACCTTAGAAACATATTCATGAATGAAACAGGAAGGCATGAACTGAAAAGATATTAATTTAATAATCAAACTATAAATAATTTATTATAGACATTGATGATAATCAGTAGAAGGGTACTCTTCCTCATGTTGATAAATTCATTTAAGTATAAATTGTAACATGCTCATAAAAATAAAAGGTGTTTTGAGAGTTAATTATATGTATCACAGACTCAGTGAAAGGGTAAAATGAAGCTACATAAGGATGGATCAATAAATTTTCATCCACATATAGGTAATTCAATGTTATAAAAGTGTATCTATTGTGTTTCAAGGTCAATTCCAAGTTCACCAAAGAACCTTAGGGCAATGTAGATGTACATATAATATTCCACAATTTTATTTAGGTCTCTTATATTAATCATTTTTACATTCCACTATTTTATCCAAATCAAGAAATTATCAATCAAACTTTCCACTAGGAGATCATCCATTTGAAGTTGAATCTTATGATCATGGGTGAAAATATTTTAATTCAAAATATTTTTTCACACTTCATTGAAGAAGCCCCATCCATTGATTAATTCACATTGAAAAAATTATGATCAAACAGAAATGGGTTGAAAATTTAATGAATAATATTGACTTCTTGGGTTCATTTGATGAAGATCTTGAATGTCACATGGATAAATATAGAATATTGAAGTACTCAATGAATTCCACAATAAAAGATAAATTCTTCACTAAAGAAAATATGAATATTCATTATCACCAAACCAAGTATTATGAATCCACATATTCTTATTCTCTTTCATTTTCATGTTGTCATTCTCTGGTGGTGGGAAACCAAGACATTAATGGTTGAGATTAGGATATTTCCCATTCCCCATGTAATTTAATTCATTTCAATAATCATTTTTTATAATTAATTAATACATATATATTTATTTTAACATGTTTGAGTATTATAATATTTAATTATTCCTATGCAGTTATAATTGTTCTTCATTATATAATTTTATTTCATGCATATGAATCTCAGAATCATAACACTATATATGATATTTAATTTTAGGTAATGAGGATTGTAATTAGAGATATACATTTACCAAACCATGCTAGATTTTGTTTTACATATATCATTTCACTACCCTAATATGGACAAGAATTCTAGGGGAATGTAATATATAAGTATGGTTTTACTAGGTTTTAGAGAGAATTAGAGAGACTTAAAAAGGAAATATTAATTATACGTAGGGTTATGAGTTATATGAGGCTATTCCATAATAAAAATTAATTAATTTAAAATAAATATAATAGGTCTCAAACATTGTTTTACCTAAATTGATCCCATAAAATATAGAATTACACTCATACTATTTTCCTATCTGAGAGACAACATGAATCCACTACTACTTCATTCTCGGGGAAAAAATTTATTTATCTAAGTGCCCCATGAGAGGAACCCACTGATAATTTTCCTTTATACTTATTTTTTTATTTTATACATTCTTAAATGAAACTCATAAACTCATCAAACCATTTAATTAATTATTCATCATCATCAGAGTTACTAACTTCATCCTCACAAACATTCATAAAATTTCTTATCATAGTAACTATGAATTTTTTTTATATCTTTTTTTCCTTATTCTTGATAAAATTTCCCCTTATCATTTCACATTTGATGATACTACTAGGAAAATAATATAGACAATTTGATTCGAAATCTCTATCAACTAAGGATGATATTTTTTCTTCCAATTTACAAGGATTTTTTTTAGAATTTTAAAAATAGTCTAATTTTATAATTTTTACCCAAAACCACTTATTATTCTTAAAATTCCATTAATCCTTATAAATAATTCAACAATTGATTCAAAATATTCCATTTTAATAAATTTATACTTCAATATGTATATCTACAAAACAGATTTATTAACTTTCATGATTCCTTTGTAAATATTTTTATACATGTCCATGATTCCATCAGATATCTAGATCATTTAAACATTATAATATCACTTTCAAAGACAGAGGGAAGTACAACATTTTTGGCTCACCCTTCATTATCTACGTTCTTCTTTTTTTGGTTCCAATTAAGGTTGAACCCCCAAAAAGATAAGTGAATCTGTATATAGTAGCTTCAATAACATTATATCAAATAAAAAAATATATAAAAGTATCATTTTGTCCTAGATATGAGAGTTCTTCCCCAAAATTTTGGAATTATTTTACTATTTAATGAGTTCTAAATAGATATGGAAACCTTCTCCATCTTCAAACTAATTTTTTTTAGTAAAGTAATATGATTTGATACCAATTGAAATATATATCCTGGATCATTGTGATCATTAGGGGTCATAAATTTTTTATTTATAATTTGTTATTTTTTTTAAAACAACAATAATCTCTTTTAAGAGAAAAACGAATCTAATGAATGATAATATACAAGAGCACCATGAAAACACCAGAATTTACAAAATTCATTAATAAATATATATATATAACATTTCCTTTGAATGATTGGTAAATAATCCAAGACCACATATCCATATGAAAAAAAAAATTCATGATTTTCAATATGTAGGTTAAATTTATAACTAACCTAGCACTATCGTTCTTTGAAAATTCTTGTGATTCAAACATATATAAAATGATAAATAATTTTTTCAGCAATAAAATGAAACTTAAAAAATATTATTAAACACATAATTTTTACGATTCTTCATATATTTACACTTTCATTACTTTTATATTCGACTTCTTATATTTATTTCACAATGACATGAAATCCACTGTCCAATATCTATCTGTCTGGTAAATGTTCATTTGGAAGTGATGCTCTTAATAAATCTCTTTCTAGTTATTTATTGTCTAACACTTCTCTATTTTTTACCTCTCTAAATTCTATATCTCTATCTGGAACAACTATATGCATGGTACTTCACTTACCAATGATTTCATAAAATGTGTTCTGAAGCTTCACATTCCATATCTCACTTTTTTATAAGAACTTAATAATGAACCTACTTCACTTTATATACTCATAGATTCTCTAACAGATAATGGAGCACTTCAAACATAAAATTTGAATATCTAACTTAAGTCATTCTTCAATTGACTATAGTTTAACCTATAAATAAATTGGTGTCAAGACACATAATAAGAAATGTCCACAAATATCAGAAGGAATAATTTCAAAACATCATAAAATTTCAGCCTGAATCATGATCTTTCCTTCCTGATTACTTTGGCATTGAAACATCATCTTAACATCCTTACAATTTGTTACTATTAATAAATTTCTATAGATCCTCCAAAAAGTCTCCAGTAATTATTTATAATAAAATCACTATCCTAAATATCTCTATATACTAAATCATCATGTGAATATTTATTTTCCACATACCATTAATATAGTAATATTTTTTTTATCCATCCTATAATATTTATAGGATTCCCCTATAAGAGCATTCCTGGAATCCTTGTTTGATGAAACAATGTCAGGAAAAAGCTATCTGGAAAACCACTATCAGAAAAACTATGTCTAATTAACCATCACAAAAAAACCTTTATCCATTTCATATGTTTCGAAAACCCATGTCTCTTGACTTCATTCAATGAACATTTGTCTAATGAATTCATTCAGAAACTTCTATCTAATGCAACATTTTTTTATTATATCATTTTGATAAGAACAATAAATAAAAAATATGAAATACATATATTCAACTATAATAACCTTTATCAATGATGATGTTTGATAATTTTAGGATAAATTTGCATCAGCTGATTTTTTTTAGAAAAACCAATATAGTAAATTAATTTTTATCTATCTGATTTCCTTAGATTTCGAGACTCTAACTAGTCACCTTTATCTTTTATAATGTATTTGATCTAATTTTGTCCACTTGTCATTTCCTAATCATATTTTTCCATTAGACTTTTACTTCTATATCGAGAATAATTCTTCTTGAAATTCCATATGCATTATCAACATGGTCATGTAATTTATGTACTAAATATAATAGACTACAGCATAAAAAACCTTCATTCATATTAATCAGCCTATTCCATAGTCAAATAAAAATTTTATACCTTTTTCAAAATAGTTAGGATTAGTTTGGTTGATACAAATGATAATGTAGAAAATCCATTTATGAAACCATTATCTTAGTTGATGCATGAGGGTCATGGTGAATCTCTTGGTATATGATACATAATATGTTGAATGTAATGGATTTTAATGTTTCCTGATTTTATAATAATGGAAATCTTCAATTATCATTCAATCATGTTTTTTAAAATTTATTCTCAATGGTCAGTGGAATAATAATATCTCATCAATTTACAACCTTTATTTTTCCGTAATCTATGATCATTAGAGTTTATTATGGATTTTAATTATATGTAATGTTTAAAATGAGAAAAATATAAGACTATATACCATAATTTGTATATGATATTTGAAGGAGAGAATAATGAGTAAATACTTTGAGACTTATTACATCGGATACCCCCCAAAAATATATCATATATAATTTCATACATTATTGGATATACTTAGTGGTGTATTCATATTACAAATAATTCATACCTATGGTTGGAAATGTACATAGCATGGAATCCTTTATACTTGGATACATTTAATACACAGTCCTTGAATCTTATCTAATTAGGGGGTGGTTAGGTTTTTTACAGATGATATTATTTGATGAAGCTCAACTTAGATGGGATTTTTCCACTTGTATTACGATCAAATACATCAAGGCCCTTAATTAAAATTAGACTTATGAAATTCAATGACTTACATTATTTATTCACATATGATGTTCTTGGTTACTTGAACAAGGGACCTAGTATGTTCTTATCAACTAGATTAATGATATGTGATATATTCATAAACCTAGATAGTATATTTTAGTGAATCATGAATGAGAGAGTGTTCTGTACAAGATTGAAATATGCCATGGATTGTGGTAACCCAATTCCATTGAAAAGGAATATATAGTTATAAATATTATGTCTATGACACATCCTGTGGTGGATATGTTCATATAGATACATTTTTATGTTTTATGAGGATTATACGAGATCCCTTTATATCTTGAGTAGCACATATGTTTTTCTAGAGTCCACACTTTGATATAATTTGTTTGATCATGATATTTTATTGTTATATCAAAATATTTAAGTCCCAATGCAACACTCTGACCCCATATTCCTAGAGATAATTCATTTTTTTACACATTGGAATGATTATAAGAAATCATGTCCCGATGGATCGATCTGTTTAGTAGTTTTGGAAAATAGTTTACATACTTAAACATTACTTTAAAATTTCAAAAAATTAAATTCAACATAGATTAACTTTTATAAAACTATTATTCTCGAAGATTAACCACACATATAAATCATAATACACTTCTTGGAATCTTGGGAAAATAAAACAAAACAAATGGGTGATCTTAGATACTTGGTAAGGTTAAACAATATAGCAAATTCTTTCACAACTAAACTTAAACATTATGTAAAGTATTAAACTGAAACACAATCCTTTTAAACATAAAATTGATCATAATTTGTCAATTATAAATCATAAAAACCCATTTAAAAATCACGTTTAATTTCTATAAATAATCTGAAAATGAGAGAAAGCATAATGCTAGACATTTAAAACATACCATCGACGCCTTAGCCAAGTTAGCTAAAAATTAATGGTTAAGGCCTCGACCAAATACAAAAATGAAAAAAACTGGGGAAGGCCTTGTCCAAGTGCATATCTAGTTTATATATTGAGATTGACTAATTCATCAAGGGGCTATAGAGTCCCCCACCCGTCACTTTAAATGTCCAATGCATTCCTCTTATGAATGTGGTAAAACATAACATAAACATTCAGATTAAAACAAGCATATGAAATTTTAATAATTTACCATAAACCATTAATGGTATAAAAATATCACATCCATAGTAAAATATTTCCTAAAACATTTAAAACAATATTTATTATTGTATCTTAATAAAACAACATCAATTTACCATGAAATCCAACCAAGGATGTTGGAGTTGATAAAAATAATCGAATAATATCATTAAAACTCTTAGGAAGAGGTATCCCGTTTTACATGGAAATCATTTAAAAGTTTCAAAATTCTAAAAGAAAAAAATTTATTTTGAAAACAACCATGTAATCATGTAATGGGTGATTCAAAATTTTAAGGTTTCAAAACTCTGTAAAAAGTTTCCCATGTCAAATAAGTTAAAAACGTTCTTCTCGTACGTTGTTGAAAAAGTAAAACAAATTAACTCGTAAGGAAAATAAAAAAAGATCCATTTTTATAAAATTTAACATTGGATAAAATATATTTAAAATATTTTTATATAATAGTTATAATGTTTTGAAATATATTTTTAAGAAACATGAACATGAATGATAATGATATCATAGTTGATACTTATGTATCATCAATCATAGATAATAAAGAGATTGTGAAATAAATCATTACCTTGTAATATCCTTTATTTTTGTATGTTTTAACCTCCTATATAATGGTTAAATCATGTTACTAAATTATAACACAAACATATCCATATTTATGATAACATTTATGTCATATTTTATCCTTTTGGTAAAAATATTTCAGTATTTCTCTTATTTTGGGAGTTAGCTGCATCATTTTCCCATACATGTCTTATCATGTTAGTCTTGTTTTTTCTGAATAGGATATATTTTATTCATATAATTCATGAAATTATGTATATAATTACTATTTTTAATCATCATATAATTTTTATAATCATTATTCAGTGGTTAACATGATGCATGAATCACATCGTGTCGTGGAGACTGTAGTTCGTACTTATGTACGAGAGATGATATCATTCACGTGAGGGTTAAATCATATAGAAGTGGATGTTATATTAATTATATAGAATATATATGATGATATATTCATTATTAATATACATTATACTCATCATTATGCTCATTCAAATAATTTATTATTGAATAAAAAATTACACCACTGTATGGAGATGGTAAGTCATACGTACACACGCCTGGTTATATCATTTTACCTAGGATAGAAGAAATGTGGAATATGGTTTTCCCAGGATTATATTAAAATCTCAGTATATTTATTATACTTGAGTTAATACTTAGTTATAGAAAAAATATAGAAAGAAGAAGTAGAAGATGAAAATAAATTGAAGGGAATTTGTAAAACAATTATCTTTTCATTAATTGTCTCCTTTTGATTAGTGCAAAAGGACATCATATGATTTTTTAGGAAAAAACTGCAGACTCTATTATGAATTGAGGGATTTTGGGTGAATAACTGGGTAGGTTTCATTTGATATATAGGGCTTTAGAGGTTTCAATTAAATAAGAAGGACAAGTGTCCTTTTATAAGAGAGGTTAGGGGCACTTTTCAATGATCTTAAAATTTTAATTTATTATAAATTTATTTTCAGTGTCAAATATACATAAAGTGATTTAATCCAATTATAAGATTATTAGGGGTCTAAATACCATCCACCAATGAATTTTAAATATTTTGGGTCATAAAATTTATCATATCTTTTTTATTTAACTCCCAGTTAAATAGTTTAACTCTTATCATGTCCTCATGTATTTTTACACAATAGGGTTAATATAGTTTCTATATAATTACAAAAGAACCCCAATTGGATCATTAATGTAATATTAGAAATTATCCAAGTTATATTCATAAATCTTATAATTATGTTACTTTTATATCATTTAATAAAATAGTATCTATTTGGAAATATCATTTATGTAATTTTAATACTATTCCATATTTTCATTTTTTAAAAATATATAAACAACATTATAACATCAAAAAAACTTTAAATATGTCACCAACATTTATAATCCATCTATGAAATTATTTCATGTCATTAATTAAGTCAAATTTTATTTATTTTAATACCATTAATATAATTTATTTAATATTTTTATTAATAAAATAATTTATGCATCAATATTGTGTCATCATTAATTGTTTTTTTATTTACTAAAAAATTTAATTAAAAGTATAAGATATATTAAATTCATATATATTTCAATATACTATTTATAATCGTTGTTTTCCCCACGATATGTCTATATTAAAATGATTATAATTATTAGAAAAGATATTGTGACATTTTGTCACATTCATTGATTATAATAATATTCAATTCTTATTCATGGAAGAGGCTCAATTAACTGATTAAATTTATATAATTATATAATAATATTCTAATTTAATCATAAAATAGGATTTGGAAAGGTTTTGGGTATTTTTATAATATTTTACTTACCATTAATTACCAGATTAACACATAACCACGGTAATAAAAATATAAAAAAATTACTATTTATAATACCCAAGAAAAGAACATATTTAAATAATTTGGACACAATTATTCCAAATATGGAATCTCTTTTTCAAAATTTTTATAAAAAATATAATTTCCATAAATAATTTAAAATCAATCCTCGTTGAGAAAATGTGAAAACATGTTTTTTAAATGTAAAAACCATCAAAATATTGGAATGTGTTTTTATGTAATTTTTATGTGAAAGTAACTCCATTGACCTAAATTATATTAAATATTTACAATTTAATCAAATTATACTTTAAAACCAATTAAATCTATAATAATTCAATATAAATAAATTATATGAAAAGGCGGTATTGAATTAAAATGCAATATTTTCTTACTATTCATTAAAATATAAAAGTTATCATTAAAACTCAAATAATTTATCAAAAATAAATTCTGATGTCTTTATTCCAAATAAGAATATTTTAGTGTCATATTAAAAATTTAAATGTTTAAAATATTTTATTTAGAATGGGTTCTCCCTTAAAAGGCAGATAAACTAAATTTTTTTAAAACAATACTTCTTTTATCTTAAAAATTGAATTTATTATTATATAATGTCATATTAGAAGATGGTAAAAAGAATATATAAAAATAAAAATACGGTTAATACTATTCATAATAGCTAATTTATGATCTATATTATATTAAATAAAAATATTTTAATAATATATCATTGTTCCGTAAAACCGGGTTTTGTTTGTAACTCAAGAGAAATCATGGTTGTGTGTAACATAATCTTAACACGGTGTTCTGTAAAATGAAAACAAAAAAACAAAAAAATAAATTTATATTGAAATGAAAATTTTATAAAGTCTCAGGGTGTGACATTCTCCCCTCCTTCAATAAAATGTGTGCTCGAAATTTAAACCTGGGATTGGTAACTAGGGTGTTGTCATTTCAAATTATCACCTAGGAAATCCCACATTGGAAAATAGATTAATGAGACCCCCATTTAAAAAAATGAAAGTGTGAAGGTATCTAGAGATAATGCATACTATGTTTCTCAATAGGAAAATATGGACATGAATTAAAATGAAACCATCATGTTCTGATAGATACTGATAGAGATCATTATTAAGGAAAAAGTTTACAACCACAAAGCATTAAATCTACAATGATCTTAGGGGACATTTGATTCATCAGAAAATAACATACTAGGAACACATTTTTGGTTTCATATTACTTGAATGATAGTTGAATAATTCATTGAATTCATAGACTATGAATATAATGAATCATACTTACTTGACAAGTGGAGTTTAATTCCTTAACTAATTTTTACCAAATACTCATATTTATCTTCAAAAGATATTAAAATTTTAAAATACTCAATTATTATCAATCGTATTAGGTCCCAAAAATGATCATATATCATTTCAATAAATAAAACTATGTTATACTAACTAGAAAATTCTTGTATGCTAGTGGTAGGATATAATGTCCTCTCTCACATCAGTGGTTGGTTCGATTCCCGCATCCTTGTTCGACATGATGGGTTGTCACCCGACTTGCGGGTTGTCCTTTTTCTAAATGTATATTATTAAAACATTCCAAAAATATCCTTTTGAAATGATTTAACCTTTAACAATTATATAAAATGTTCAACTAAATCAATTCCATCCTTAAGACTTTTCCAGAATAACTCTGTCCAAATAAACAGTCTAAAAGGTCTCTAAATTTCCAAAATCAATCATATCATTAAATTCCCCAAACAGCGTAATGTATCTCTAATTGAAAAAATTGTTTATAACTTTCAAATATTTAATTAAATAATTCATTATTCAAAATCCATAAAGAAAAGTAAATTCACTACAATACTTATATATAACAATATTTTTATATCTAAAATATAATAACCTAGCTCTTGAATCCAAAAACATAATAACAATAATTATACCTCTTTGACAGTAGTAACATCATAACCTTGACCATGATCCATTTTCGTCTTCTGAACCATATTTACTTTACTCTTTAAACATTTATTTTTATAATGTACCATATCATTACAATTATAGCATTGTATATTGGCATATTCTTTTATTTCCTTACAATCACAAGCATACTGGCATTTCCCACCACACTTGTACCAAACTCCTTTTACTTTTAAGTAGGCACTAGGGTGTTTCCATCAACATTTGTCACTTGTGGGAAAATCCTTCTTCCCCTTCTTAATATTATCTTTCACTTGCTCAAAATGTATCTTTCTCTCTTTCTTTCCCTTAAAGACATAACACTTAGAAAATTCATTCTCTATCTTAATATCATATGAGACTATATCGTCATATGATAAAAATGTTTGGGAGACCTATACTTTAAAAAAATGGTTTTAACCCATCATATAAATGATCTATCTTACTATCCAGTTTTGTATGTAATATGTATCATGCTTTGAAAAAATTGTGAAGTTAGATTCATAGTTTGCAACATTCTTATCCTCATTCTACCTCTTACTCATAAATTGCCTATCCATATCATCTCGTTGTTCATGAGGAATGCATTTTTCAATGAAAAGTTCTTTATAGTCCCTCGATTCCATATTTTTTACTTCATTATCCTCCTTTTTAATATAATTAGTGACCACTATTGATATGCATCTCCTAAGAGACGATAAACATTCATGACAACCTTTTTCATTTTTTACTCCCCAAACCAATATGTATCTTCTTTAAGAAACCTATCCATTTCTAATATAAAAATTAATTTTTTGTCCCCTTGAATATTGGTGGTTGTTGTCTCCTGAATCGGTTAAGAATTATTCCTCTATGATGCGGTTCAAATTTCTCTATAGGGTCATGTATATTGTTTATAACCTATGCCATCTATCCCAGTATTGTTATAGGAATCTCATTACATGTTTTATATCTTACTCCAAAGTAATTATCTTCCATAATATGGAAATACCTTCATGGATTACGTGCATTGATAATATTTCTAATTCTTCCACTATGTGCCATTTCTAAAACATTTAATACATTAGATTTGGTTATAAATCCGAATGTATAATTTCAAACAATTAAAAAACATAACATAAATATATATATTTAATCATATATCATCTCATAATAATAGAAATGTTTTCATTGGGGACATATTTGCTCCTAAATATGTCATAATATTATGTAAAAAATATGAAATATTTTAAGCATATCCCCCAGGTGTCTCAAACTAGGTGCGTAGTAAGGATTGTTGTCTGGTAGCAGGTTTTCCCGAGTCAACCCCAAAACACATTGTCAGAGTTATTACTCCTTAGTAACCCTATGCCAGAACCACAACCACCTATAGTATACGTACAAGGATGCATTTTCTTTGAATAATCACATAATATCATCCTTAGAAAGAATCTTAAATGTTATTATATGCATATCACGAATTTCTACCTTATAGTTATGATCCATAATCTACATTTTCTAAATCTATTTAAAAAGTATTTTATGAAAATCCACTAATACCAACCAAAATTCTCCAACCCTAGATTCCCAAATCTGATACATTTTTTTAACACATTGGGATGATTATATGAAATCATGTTCTGAAGGATAGATCGATTATCAGTCTTGTAAAATAGATTACATGCATGAAAATAAAATTACAATTCCAAAACATAAAAATCAACATAGAAAATCCTTATAGAATTATATTATTATTTGATATTAACCCTTTATATAAATCATAATACACTTATTAGAATCCTGGAAAAATAAAATATATGGAAAGAGTATGTTAGATGCTTAGTAAGGTGAAACAATACAGTAGAAGCTTTCAAAAATATCCATAAACATTATGGAAAATATACAAATAAAACTCATTCCTTGGAAACATAAACGTTAATATTATATTTCATGAATAAATCAAATAATTAAATATAAGCATTCACATTGTAAAGACCCAAAAATTTCAAGGAAAATTTTTTCTTAAATTCTTTGGAATTTTACGAGTCCGCAGTTTTTGACGCAGCTTGATTTTGAGGCCCGGTGTGCCTAGAATCAATTTCTGAATTTTTTCTGGGTACGTTCAGTAAACGTACGTGTTGGGATTTCTAAAATTTGAACTAGTGCTCGGAATTGAAATCTGAGGACACTGATGAACTCGTAGTGCCATTTTTCGCTTAAAGGGTCCTTTACCACAGTTGCATTTTTTACAGGTTGGAAGTTATAATTTGGGGATTCATGTTAAATTAAATAAAAATGTGGTGTTACACAATTTTATTTTTAAGTGGTGGTTATCTTCTCCATATAAGATTTGGAGGTGGGTCCCACACCACACATAATCTCCCATGAGAGGATAATGTGTGGTGGGGCCCACACGAGCCCCTAACCCTTCAACTTTCCCATTAACTTCTTAAAACCCCTTTTAACTTTTGAACTTCCCTCCTGATGTTCCAACTCTCCCTTTAATTATAGTGGAGCCTCTCCACCTCCCTCCCCTTAATTATGCCAACATAATTAGTTAATTAATTGGCTCAACTTTAAAATTAATTTGAAATTGTTTAGCCGACATTAAAAGAAGGGATTTTAATATTTTCATGGGGTTGGCATAAACATGTTTTGGTGGAACTTGGGAGGATTTAGAGGATATCAACATGTCCAACGAAGAACACGAGGAATGCGATATTCTCCACTAATTATTCAACCGGGGCAAGAAAGTGAGGCGAAGACACAAAGAACGCCATATACTCTCCTCTTCCTCCACATCAAGGAAGAAGACGCCATCGTCACCAATGACAACGTTCATTTTTGTCCGACGTTGATAGAACAATATTCGTCTTCCACGACACCCGACTACCGCGACACTCGACTTCCACGGCTCGTCGACGTGCAATGTCAAATAAAAGGTAGGGGTTTTTGGTATTATTTTAATTGAAAAAATTATACTCTCTCATTGATGAATTCTAGTGATCATCTATAGCCATTTGATATCGCCTAACAAAGAGGGTGCGGGCCAAACAAACACAGCCCAACGACCCTATGAAAATTCTTGTTATTTGTGGCGGCGGAGAACAAAGGAGGTGGAAATCGAAGGCCGCAACCAGCCCGAGCTGTGGAGGTGGAGAACCGGCGCCATCACACCGGCCGCATGGAGGAAATAGAGGCCCACAGAGCGGGCCAGTCGGGCGAAGCGAACCATCCGGGCTGAAGGACCGTGTCTCCTCCTTGGCGTTGTGCTGCGGGAAGACTGTGGCCCGCTGTGCGGGCCATTTTTCAGGGCGAACAGGCCGTCCGCTTGTCGGCCGGGCTGAAAGAAGCTGCTGCACTCGCAGGTGCTATGTGGGAGGAAAGCAGCCCGCTGTGCGGGCCACTCACGCCAGAAAAACTGGTCGTCTTTGGCCAGCCGGGCAGGAGAGGCGGCACCTCTCAGCGCTGCCGTTACAAGACACCCCCTACTCCATGTCGGGTGCGCAACGCGTTTGGCCAACCTGCTCGAGCAGTGACTGACCATCGGGCCGTGCCGCCGGGGCATGGGTCGGGCCTCCGGCCATGTGGGCCGGGCTGCCGGACGCACAGGCAGGGCTGCCCTCACATGGGCTGGGCCGCAGCCGTTGGGTCGGGCATGACCCGAACCCGTGTCGGGTCGGACCGGACCCATACCCCTTATTTGGACCGCTTTCGGTTTTTCTTCCATAACATGAGCTACATACCTCTAATTAATGCACCGTCAGTGGCATTGGATTCCTTAGGTCGAGGTAGTAATTTTGGTATTTCACACTCAAGGGTTTGGCAAATTTGGGGTACATCCGGGTTGGTTAGATCCCGTAACCAACCGGGCCCTCGGAGCGGAAACACGTATAACTTAAGGACCGGACATCCGATTGACATGTCGTCAACTAAGTTGGTTTTCTTTTGATGTGGACGTTTTTTTTATGCTTACTCTTATTGATGTTCGGATGTAGTTGGAGTATGTTCATGTTGGTTTGAGCCCAAAAACCAACCGTTCCCCTGGAATGGAAACACCAATAACTCTCAGACCGGGCGTCCGATTGACGCACCGTCTGTCGCGTTGGGTTCCTTATGATGAGACAAAACTTTTTGATACAAAAACTCAGGACTCTGTGATAGTTTATGTATTTTAAAACCCCAATCTTCCATGATACACTTCTCTTTGAATAATTCAATAGCGTTTGTTGTACGCAACTTCGAGTTCTAACACACACCACGACCAATCAAAGTTGACGTTATGAATAGTAATACCCAATTTTTGAAATTTTATAAATTTTATTTCTCAAAATGGACTTCATTTTTGGATTTTTAATATCGAAATTATCCTAGGGTGAAATTTTGGTACTTGTCGGATAATTTTCATATTTTGATGAATAGTGAAAATTACTAAATTTTAATTAAAAACAACATTTTTAATCAAAATAATTAATAGTGATAAATTATGAATTTTAGTTCTTTTAAATTATATTTAGAATATATTTTTACCATTTAATCCAATGTTGGTCATTGGGATAATTTCACATTTAAACCGGACATAAACAAGTGTTAATCTTTTGAAAGTTGTTGTTTCTTAAAAACATGCTTTTTGTTTTAACAATGGGAATTAAATTTAAATTAATAAATGAAACTTCTATGTTTTTAATTTGGTAAATTATACTACATTATTGAATTCAAAATATCAAAATTAGCTTAGGGTAAATTTTTGGTATTTTTATGAAAACTCTCATTTTTTTGATGAGTAGTGAAAAACACTGAGTTACTGTTTAAAAATGGATTTTTATTTAAATAATTATTTATATTATTTAAATTTATTTTAGTTCAAAATAGATACATAATACCTATATAAATTTAATGTAATTTATTGGAGTCAGTTTATAATAATTTTAGATATATAAAAATATTATTGAACTTTTTCACCGTCTTTTACCCACCTCCGTAGAGAATTTGTAAATTCACATACAACATAATTTTTCCGCTTCTGTGAGTGGAATTTCGAATATCCGAGAGACACAGTTAATATAAGGAAATAAAATGTGTATCAATAAGATAAAAATAATTTTTTGTGAATTGTAAATTTTTACTTTTATTTACCACGGTAAAAAGTAAATAGGGTAATTGAGGGTAAAAATGATATTATTATTTCTGCAACACATTTCCTAATTCTATTGGGTGAGTTTAATTCGACCAAAATAACCTTACTAATAAAATATGACCCTTTAGGTCCAATTGGATTAGATTAGGACATTTATTATTATTTAACTCAAAAAAGAGTTAAAAGAGTTAAAATCAACGTTTAATAACTACAAAATTATTAATATAGGGTTATACATAAGATAAATTAGATTATAAATATTCATTAGAAAGATTAAAATATTTACTACATAATGAAATTTTAATTATAATTTTTATACAGTAAATAATTAAACTTATTTATGACACAATGATGACGCAGTAATTACCTTATTAATGAAAGAATCAAATAAATGGTAATATAAAGATTAAAATAAATATAATTTTACTGTTTTTATGGCATCCACGAATTTTATAAGTTCCTATGACATGTTTGGGATGATTAAATGTATCTTGTTCAATGTAATAAAGTTGTGATGACTTTCACAAAAACAAAATACGAAATAGTTTCAAAATTGACATAAATTAATATTTAAAACAAATTTTATATGATTAATTGATATTATATTCCTAAAAGTATAAGGTTCTACCAAAGGACTTATATCATGATAGGTTTATCATTAATGGACCACTTTGGGGTCTCTTGGAAGTTTATAGTATGTTTATTAACCATATAATATAAAAATACAAAGAGTCATGGTAAATGTCAAACTAAGTAACTAAGGGTTAAAACTAAAATACAAGGTTATTAAAGTGACCCAAAACGGTCTAAATCCTATTGGTTAAGTGTATTTCGACCCAAACCCTCCATAGACTTTGAATAATACAATTTTGATCAATTACAAACCGAGTATAAATTTATTATAAATTAAGAATTTACGTTTTTCCTAAAGAGCCCCTCCTCCCCCTTATAAAAGGACACCACTTCTAACCAATTACTCACACCTTTAAAGCCTTTTGGATCGTCCAAACTATTCCCAATTAATCTCCATACATCCATGTACTCCTCTTAGAAGCCTCACCATAGGTAGAAGGCACTTCAAGAGTCCTTTTTGGTTCAATCCACAGGGAGTTACCCAAAATAAAGGTAATGATTTCTCTTAGATTCTTTTATTTTATTTTACTTCTCCAACCCCTAAAAACTTAATATTCTATTCTTTTGTAACAAAACCAGTATCCAAAATATACTAGGATATTTTTATGAGATGTATTCGAACTACACTTACACACACCTCCATCTAATGGGTGAAGAACATAATGTTTCTGTGGAAGGAAACCAAACGCCTCACGAAACGATGATTGTTCAATTATCTCCTACCGCCTCTCATGGTGGCCATTATGATGGAACTATAATTAATTATTATATTAATTATATTTATTTTATATATAAGGTTCTGTAATTCCATTTTAAAGCATGCCATTATTTGTTTCATGTTGTATATATATACGATAATTTGATTTGAGGAAGTGCGGACTACCTCCCCCTCAAAGTGATATGACTTGTTTATACCATACATGGAACATATAAAGGATGGTATTAATGAACTTAAGTAACAAATATAAGATATTATATTATACTGGAATAATAATATACCTATGTATTACTTGTTTTTTATTCATTTTAAAATGAAAAATGAAATGGAAGTAACATTCGTGCGTACGTACGGACTACCGTCTCCACGAACGCGATGAGATTCTGTCCCCACCATATCCATTCAAGTCTAATTTTCATTTTCTGATAAAAAATAATGTTTAATGACTTGATATAATTCTATATATGTATAAGTTACAACCTATCCATAACAAATATGGCTTATGTAACAAAATATATAAAATAAAACGAGTAAGTTAACACCCGAAATGACAATAATACTATGATATTATTAACAAAGCATTGTTAAAAGATAATATATGATATCATATTAATGTATATTATTCTTTTATAATTTAATAACAATAATTTAACCATTATACAGGAGATTACCCTACCCTCGACAAAGGAAAAGTACAAGGTAAGGGGTTTTCATCTTACTCCTTATTCCCATGAGATTCATGCCATATTGCCACTATTAACTTTTGTGTGGTGTATGTACTACCCATAATTGTATTATTTGTGTAATACACTTTAATTTATGTGTATTTACATATTCATTGTATGATACCTGTTTCATGGGGGTGTTTGTTTCGTATGTTACCAAATTGGTAAGGGTTAATTTCACAATCTCTTTATTATCCGAAGTTGTTTTTACATAAGTATCCAATGGGAAATATTTATTCTCCATGTCCATGTTTTATGAAAGAGTTTTTAAAGGGATTATTTTAAGGTACTTTTTACTAAAACAACATTTCAAATGTTTTAAATATTTATTCTTCTAAATATTTCTCATTAATGTTAATGTCTTAAAAATGGGTTTTATGGTTTTATTTATATGGACATGAATGTGTTTAAAATGTTAATTCCATTCAAAAGTTTCAAAGTGGTATGGGACACATTGATTAAAAAATGTCTTTAAATGACTTCTTTTCCAAATTGTGTTCCTTTTAAATGTTTTCAGGAGAATTTGTATTTATATCAAAGAGTTTTACAAATCATTTACATCTATGTCAAATAATTTAATGGATTGTAAACTTGTTTTGATGTTGATTTATTATGATAAAAAACTTCCATATTGTATTGAAAGTTTTGTGATATGTTTGACTGTGTATGTATTATTTTTATACGATTCATGGTTTATGGTTAAAGTATTGACATTTCGTATCCATGTTCTAATACGAATGTTTATTTTAAGTTTCACCCTTTTCATATGAGGAATGTATTGGACATAGTAAGTGATGGGTGGAACCCACTATAGATCCTCGATGCATCGGTAGGTCACATGAGACAACTAGACGTGGAATTGGCTGAGGCACTTTCCCAATTTGAAATATGGTTTTGGCCGAGGCCTTAATCATTTTTAGTCGTCTTGGATGAGCCCTTGAAAAAATGTCATAGAATGTCTGGCATTATACATTCCCTCATATTGAAAATAATATTGATGGTTCATGTGGTTATTCGACTAGTAGAATACCCATGATTATGTTTTATTATGGAATTATTTACTCAACTCATATTCTTTCCGTAAAAGTATTCATGTATATTATTGGTAAAGGCATGTGGTTTCAATTATTCACCATACTTAATATTTATGTCATTTTCTGCTGTATTTCTTACCCTTACTGAGCATTTGAACTCACCCCTTTCTATGTTTTATATTTACCAGGATTCCAAGAAGTGTATTATGATTGATATGCAGGGTTAAGCTAAAAGAGTATAATGGCATTCTTAAAGAACTATTGATGATGATTTTTATGTTTGAAATTGTAATTTAATTTTAATGTATGTAATCTATTTTCCAAGACTGCTAAACTAATCGGTCTTTTGGGACTTGATTCCTCGTAACCATGCCAATCTATTGTAATAATGAACCAACTCCGGGTAACTAGGGTCGGGGAGTTACATGTATCGACCCTTTTTGCTCGAGGAGCGGACTCTCCTGGATTCAAGCATGCTATGTGCGTGAACCCAATGGCTAGATGCGACAGAGATGATAGGATCCTATGTGGACCTAATACAGTTCCAGGATCCTCTGTGGGTTTGAAAGTGATGACTTCTGTACCGAGAACCTTCATGGGTTCGACAACAGCGAATTCTGTACCAGGATCCTATGTTGGTTCGATAGTGACAACCACTATTCTGGAATCCTACATGGGTTCGACAGTCATGACTTATATACCTTGATCCTCTATGGGTTTGACATCAGCAACTTCTATAACAGGATCCTACGTGGGTTCGACAACCATAACTACTACACCAGAATCCTATGTGGCTTCAACAGTGATGTCTTCTGTGCCAGGATCCTATGTGTGTTCGACAGTGTTGATATTGTTCCCGGATCCTACGTGGGTTTGATAGAGGGGATGATTCAATGGTTACATCTAATCATCTCTACCCCTCTTCGTGAGTTGTATACCTGTGTGAGATGAGTCATGTCTTTCAACCATTATTAACGTGGTGATTGACTTACTTCATTTATGGAATGGTTTGTGCTTGGGCTTGAGAGTTGGAGGCAGACTCTGATTGATAACATTGGTATATGTATGGGAATATACCTAAGTAATGTTTTTTATACATTTTGATAGTATCTTTCTACCATGGTTTATACTTTGTGTATTTTGGTGAGACCTTGAGGGTCTCGGGGTCCCTACTAAGTATCATTATACTCACCCCTGCACAGGCTATGCCTGCACCTCGTTATGTTGGATGCAGATGACGGACAATGCTGACGGAGGCCATGAGCGCCAAGACTGGATGGTACCCGGAGGTGGACCTTGCGACGAGTCGTCACACGGCGGAGAATGATGGAAGTGGGTGCTGAGGTGGCCTTTTGTACCTACCCTTCAGTTAGAAATTCCCAGAGGATGATACAGGAGATTCTCTTTACATTCAACTATTTGTCACTTTACTTGTAGTTGTTGTTCAGTTGGGTTTATATACTGGCCCATTTACTTTCCAGTAAACTCTTTGTATTCAGTTTTACGTAGTGTTTCATTCATGTTGCGTACTCTGTTGTGTTTTTTTACTTTCATAAAGGCAATTCCTTCCCAGCATAGGTATTTACACCATTTGTGCTAGTTTCCAGCCCCTGTCCTATGAAAGGTAGGCTTGTGGTAGTCACGGCACAGGCCCCGTGGACGGGCCGTGACATATTGGTATTAGAGGAGTCAGTTCTACAGCAGAACTCAGAACTCTGATCTTTCTTTTTTGTGAAGCAATAATATTAAGAGTATTGAGTGTGGTTTTCAGTCCAGGGAGTCCAGTGTTGGTGCGGCTGTTGACGTATCCATACACCAGGACCATGACCTCTTATTTCCAACTCAGTACATGGAAACACTGATTCCGTGTGTGTTTCATTTGAAAAAATTTCTTTGTGAATACATTGCGTCAGCTCACCAAGTATTATGTTTTACCGTGGCACACCTATTTTATTTCAGGATAGCCCCACGAAGGCATCCAGCTAGAGTTCCGAGTGATGTACGAGATGGTAGCCCACCGAGCAACGATGCTTCGGTGGAGGGACCCATCACAGTGGAGGAACCAATGGTACCACTACCCACTGGGCCACCGATACCACCAGCTCCAATAGCAGAGATTGTACGCCGTCTCAATGCGTTTCATGAGTTCCAATACCAGAGACCACCTTGGTTCCGAGGAGAGATGGACCAATAGGGTAGCTAAGGATTGTTTGGAGGCTGTTGTGAGAGTTTTCATATTTGTAGGGACAACAGCTAATATATTGGTTACGCTTGTTGTGAGTCTCCTACAGGAAGTAGCAGGAAGATGGTTGAGCCTGATGGTCTAGGTGCATGATGAGGCATAACTACTCTAGACAGACCTTGAGAGCCTATTCTGGGAAGAGTTTTTACCAGCCACCCTTCGTGCAGTGCGGATTCAGGAGTTACTTCATCTGCAGCAGGGCAGTATGATAGTAGCTCAGTACTCAACGAGGTTTACTGATCTCTCGCACTACTTTACAGATATGTTACGTGACCCATTTTTTAGGTCCCAAACCATTGATCAGGGACTCAGGTATTAGATCAGTGATTCGATTATCTCCCTCATTATTCCAACATAGGCAGGGGGGTTCTGGAGCGTTCCCTTCTAGTGGAGAGCTTTCTTGCTGAGCAGTAACCAGTAGGGAGTCCCACCATAGGGCGACATTTAGGAGAGTCTTCTACAGCCGACATTAGACAGATGACGTAGGGGTCCAAGGGGACCAGACCCACAGGTGGTCGACTGCACGACTCAAGTTTGGTTGTGCGGGGTACATGGAACAAAGCTAGCCATACGAGGAGTAGATAGTGCTATGCATGCGGTGACCAGGGTCACATGGCTCGAGACTGCCCGACCCGTCCGAAAGAGGAGCAGTAGTTAGTAGAAGGACCTACCAGGCAGAGGCATAGGGTTGAACATGGTGGTCCACTGGGAGTAGGTGGACGTGGAAGAGGAGATGGATGAGCAGTAGGTGTTGGACGACGTTTCGAGGACCTACCACCACCACCACCACCAGGAGGTCCACCCCGACCGCAGGGAATAGTTGGATAGGGGAGATCACAGCTTTTGGTAGCTGAGGCCTATGACCATAGTGCTCCGTGGGTAGTTGGATAGGAGGAAGACTAGTTCAAGGCATATATTCCTTTGTTTATGAAGCTTCTAGCTTCGTTGATGTGGTTGTATGTGGTTACTTTGTGTATTTTTACTTTGAGTTGTAGTAATAAAAGAAAATTGTATTTGTGGTGTTTGATTTTCTGCCTTTTGGGTGGATTATTCAATGATAATCCAGATAAAACTATTGAATTGACCCTCACATTCGAGATTCCTACTGGGAGAGACCCAGTGACCACACACTAATACCGACAGTGTGACTCAACCCTTGGAGGTGAGAGTAATAGTTGGATCTTTGGGTAGTAGCGTAGAGGCCATAAGATTTCATCCATGACATGAATTAGTTCCATTCATGTTAGGATAGACTATATTAGGCAATGGGCATGGTTCATCCAGGGGATGAGACCGGAGTTATCTTCCTCATCAAAGGAGAAATCTTAACAGCTCTTGTAAGACATAGGTGATGAAGGGTGTAGACGAGTTCTTTTAAATTGGCTAGTCTCACCCATAGTTTTTTGGGAAAATGTATTATAGTCTACTCTGCCCACCAGAGTCTCAGGCATATCTTCTAATAGAAGGACATGAACCTGAGACAGCGACGATTGCTCAAGTTCCTCCAGGACTATGACCTCGAGATAATCTATACTCCTTTAATGTGGGAACATTGTAACCAATTATCACAGTAGGATAACATGCATTCAAATACTAAGAGAGGTGACGGAGCAGCTGGCCGCGTTGCAGACGTGAAGAAGGAAATTGAAGGCGGAGCATCTGGTAACAGCTGACTTGCTACAGCCTTAGAAGTCCCAGAGTGGAAGTGTGATGGAATATACATGGATTTCTTAATCGGTATTCCATGAACGTCCATGGGACACCTCTCGGTTTGGGATATCATTGACCAAATTACCAAGTCAGCCAACTTTCTACATACCAGAAATCGTATGAGCTACCACAGAGGAGGTTCAGGTCATTCAGGAGATGGAGACCTTTAGAATTTGAGGATGGCAACCACATCTCTTTACAGGTCTCACCATGACGAGGTCTATGGAGATTTAGTCGAGGTGGAAAGTTATCTCCACGATCCATCAGACCTTTCCAGGTCCACAGCAGGGTAGGCGAGGTGGTGTACCACTTGGCCCTTCCACCTCATTTTAACTGGGTGCACGATGTCTTCCACGTATCTCATTTGAGTAGATACGTGCACGACCAATCCCCAAATCATTGACCATGTGGAGCTAGATATCGGTGATGGGGGAAATTTCATGGAGGTCCCAGTGGAGATTGATTATCAACAAGAGAATGTCCTACTTGGAGGGTCGATTCCTCTGGTGCACGTTCGCTGGTATCATGGGAAACTCCAGGAGAGCACATGGAGGTGGATGGCTCAGATGCATGCTCAGTACCCAGTTTGGTTTCCCTAGTTTGTTATAGATTTACGGGGACGTAAAGCCCTAAATTGTGGGTAATTTAATGACCTGGAAATTTCAAATAATTTTTTTTTCATAAATTCTTTTGAATTTTACGTGTCCACAGTTTCAGACGGTGCCTAATTCCAAGGCTCGGTGTGCCCGGAATCAATTTCTAAAGTTTCATTCGGGTATGTTCAGTAAACGTATGTGGGGGTTTTCTATCTAATGAACCGGTCCATAGAATTGAAATCCGAGGAAACCGATGAACTCACAGTGCCGGTTTTCTCTTAAGGGGACCTTTACTGCAGTTGCGTTTTGTACAGGTAGGAAGTTATAATTTGGGGATTCATGTTAAATTAAATAAAATTGTGGTGTTACACAATTCTATTTTTATGTGGTGGTTATCTTCTCCAAATAGGAGTTAGAGGTGCGGCCCACACCCCACACATAACCTCCTATGAGAGGATAATGTCTGGTGGGGCCCACACAAGCCCCTAACCCTTCAATGTCCCCTTTAACTCCTTGAAACCCCTTTTAACTTTTGAACTTCCCTCTTGATGTGCCAACTCTCCCTTTAATTATGGTGGAGCCACTCCACCTCCCTCCCCTTAATTGTGCAAACATAATTATTTAATTAGTCGGATCTACTTTTTGAATAAATTTGAAATTTTTTTCCAGACATTAAAGAAGGGATTTAATTGTTTTCATGGGCCTGGAATAAACTTGTTTTGGTGGAACATGGGAGGATTTATATGATATCACCCTCTCCAATGAAGAACACTAGGAACTCGATCGTCTCCACCACTTCTTCAACTGGGGCAAGAAAGTGAGGCGACACCACAAAGAGCGCCATCTACTATCCTCTTCCTCTACTTCAAGGGAGAAGACGCTGTCGTCGCGAATGACAACATTTTTTTTCGACGTTGATAGAACGATATCCATGTTCCGCGACGCCCGACTACCGCGACACTCGTCATCCATGGCTCGTCGACGTGAAATGTCAAATACGAGGTAGGGGGTTTTTGGTATGATTTTAATTGAATAAATTTATACTTTCGTCAATGATGAATGCTACTGATCGTCTATGGCCATTTCATATCACCTAACGCGGAGGGCACGAGCCGAAGAAACACAGCCCGAGGACCCTACGAAAAGTATTTTTATTTTTTGGGGGCAGTGAACAAAGGAGTTGGAAAATGAAGACCGTAGCCAGGCCAGGTCATGGCGATGGAGGACCGACGCCATCGTGTCAGCTGTGTAGAGGAAACCGTGGCCCACAGTGCGGGCTGCTAGGGTGAAGCGAACTGGTTGGTCATAGAGGGTTGGGCTGGAGGACCGCGGCGCCTCCATGGTGCCACACTATAGGAAAATCGCGGCCCGCTGTGCTGGCCGCTTTGCAGGGCGAACCTGCTAGCCACCTACCGGTTGGGCTGATGGAAGCCGCGACATTCATAGGTGCTGCGTGGGAGGACAGCGGCCCGCTCTGCGGGCAGCTCGCACTGGGAAAACCGGCTGGACTCGGCCGACCGGATAGGAGAGGCGGCACTGCCGTTACAAGACACGGGGCCCCCCTACTCCGCATCTGGAATGCAATGCGCTCGACCACCATGGCCGAGCCGCAGCTGGCCACAAGGCCAGACCGCCTGCGTGCATAACGGGCTGCCAGCCGCGATGGTCGGGCCGCCCTCTCGTGGACCGGGCCGCAACCACCGGGCCGGGCCTGACCCAGACCCGGGTCAGGGTTGCCCGGTTCGGGCTGACCCAGAGCAGGTGGGGTCGGGTCGGACCGAACCCAGAGCCCCCTCTTCGGACCGCTTTCGGTTGTCGCCTATAACATGATCTACATATCTCCGATCGACGCACCGTTGGTTGCATTGGATTCCTTGGATCGAAGCGGCCGTTTCGGTTTATCACAATCAAGGGATTGGCGATGTTTGGGTATTGATGGGTTGGTTCGATCCCGTAATAAACCGGGCCCACGGAGTAGAAATGATTATAACTGAAGGACCGAACGTCTGATTGACCTGTCGTCAACTACATTTTTTTCTTTTGATGAGATGCTTCTTTTGGTATACTATTCTTGAGGTTTGGACGTAGTTGGAGTACAGTTGGGTTGGTTTGAGCCCAAAAACCAACCAGGCCCCTGGAAAGGAAATGTCGATAACTCTAAGAACGGGCATCCAACGGACGCATCCTCTGTTGCATTGGGTTCCTTATGATGAGAGGGAACTTTTGGATTCATCAAATCTGGACTTCGTGATAGTTGATGTATCAACCCTTTTTGCTCGATGATCGGACCCTACCGGATTCGAGCATGCTGTTGCGGGAACCCTATGGCTGGCTACGACCGAGATGATAGGATCTTATGTGGACCTACTACTGTTTCAGGATCCTCTGTGGGTTCGACAATGACAACTTATGTACCAGGATCCTCTGTGGGTTCGACAACAGCGACTTCTGTACCCTAATCCTGCGTGGGTTTGACAAGGACAACCACGGTACCAGAATCCTACGTGGGTTCGACAGTATCGACATCTGTACCTGGATCCTCCGTGGGATCGACAATAGCTACTTTTGTACCAGGATCCTACGTTGGTTCGACAGCCATAACTACTGTACCAGAATCCTACATGGGTTCGACAGTGACGACTTCTGTGCCAGGATCCTACGTTTTTTCGACAATGCTGATATTGTTCCAGGATCCTATGTGGGTTCGACACAAGGGATGATTCAAAGGCTACATCTAATCATCTATACCCCTCTTCTTGATTTTTATACCTGTGTGAGTTGAGTCATGTCTTTCATCCATTATCAACGTGGTGATTGACTTACTTATTTTGTGGAATGGTTTGTGCTTTCGCTCGAGTGTTGGAGTCAGACTGTGATTGATAGCTTAGGTATATGTATGGGCATATACCTAAGTAGGGTTGGTTGATGATTTTTGATTATATCTTTCTACTATGGTTTATCCTTTATGGATTTTGGTGATATCTTGAGGGTCTCGGGGTCCCTACTGAGTATCGTTATACTCAACCTTGCACGGGCTATGCCCGCACCACGTTGGGTTGGATGCAGACGACGGACAACGCTTACACAGGCCGAGAGCGCCACGACTGGACAGTACCCGGTGGTGAACCTTGTGACGAGTCATCCCACGGCAGAGAATGATAGACGTGGGTGCTGAGGTGGCCTTCTGTACCTCCCCTTTAGGTAGGAATTCCTGTAGGACGATCCAGGATCTTCTCTTTATTTTCATCTAGTTGTCCCATTACATATACTTTTTGTTCTGTTGGGTTTGTATACTGGCCCATTTACATTCCAGTACAATATTTGTATTTATTTTTACTTAGTGTTTACTTCTTGTTGCATACAGTTTTGTGATTGTTTACTTTCATAATAGAAATTCCTTCCCATCTTAGGGATTTTTGCCTTTGGTGCAAGTCGCCAGCCCCTGGCCTATGGAAGGCGGGCTTGGGGTAGTCACGACATGGGCCCCGAGGATGGGTCGTGACACACATGGATATTATACTAGTATAATAATAACATTTAATTTCAATAATTAATCTCATAATGAAGGAATTTATAATATCAGACATCTAAAACATAACAATGAGGCCTCAGTCAAGACATCTAAAAAAAATGGTTAAGGGCTTGGCCAAATCCAAATCTAAAAATAAATGGGAAATGCCTCTTACAAATCTATATCTTGTTCATCTTATGAGACCAACCGATGCATCAATGGGCTATATCACACCCCACTCATATCTTACTAAGCCAAATTCATTTCGCATATGAATGGGGTAAAACATGACATAAAAATATGTATTTAAACTATCATATGATATTATAATACTTTACCATAAACCATGAATGGTATCAAAATAGCACATCCAATGTAAAATATATCATAAACCCTCAAATACAATATAGAATATTGTATCATAACAAATTAACCTTCACTAAATATATAATCCAACAATGGATGTTTGAAATGATTAAAATAATATAATAATATCTATAAAAATCATTGAGAGAGATATCTCATTTTACTTTAAAATAATTTAAAAGTAAAAAAATTATAAAAGAAAACAATTACATTGAAAATAATATTATAATCATGTAATGGATGCATCATAATGTTAAGGCATCATAAACAGCAGAAAAATATGATCACTCCTTATAAGTTAAAAAACATTCTTCTAGTACTTTGTCAAAAAATTCAAGCAAAGTACCTTGTTAGGAAAATGAAAAAAAGATTCTTTTTTATTAAAATAAAAATGTTAAAATTGACTTTAATAAATTATAAAATAATACTATTATTTTTTGAGATAAAGTTTTATGAAACATGTACATGGATGATAAATATGTCCCAGCAGATACTTACATATAAACAATCATGGATAATAAATATATTGTAAAATAAACCCATACATTGAACTTTCATTTAGTCAAGGTTATGTTAACCTCATTTATAATGGTTAAATATTGTTTTTAAATTATACCATGACCATATCTTTATTTATGATATCTTATATGATTCTATTATATCTTTTTGGTAATAATAATTCATTATTACAATTGTTTGGGGTGTTAACTAATTAATTTTTTTCATTCATATTTAGGCATGTAAGTCATGTATATTATGAAGCATATGTATTTTATTCATATATAGAATTAAATTAATTTCAAAATTACTATTTTAACTCAACATATAATTTTTATAATCATTATTTAATGGTTAACGTGAAGCATCAATTTCATAACAACATAGAGATGATAGGTCATATGCACAGATGAGGGACGATATCATTCACTTGATGGTTAAATGGTATGGAATTGGATGGTATATTAATTATAAAGAATCACTATGGTGATATATAGATGGTTTATATCCATTATACTCATAATTATACCCATATAAAATGGTATTGTTGATTACCAAATTACACCACGATATGGAGATGGTAAGTAGTACATAAGCACGCACGGTGATATTTTTTTCCATAAGATGGATGAAAAGAGGAATATGGTTGTACCATGATTATAATAAAATATCATTATATATTTGATAATTTAGTTATTACTTTGGTTTGGAAACAACATAGAAATAGGATGTATGAGAAGAAAATTAATTGAATGGAATTGGTAAAACAATTACATCTTTTCTGAGCATCTTCTTTTTATTTTCACTAAAAGACATCATAAGGCAGATTTATTCTCAAATTGTCACATCTAGGATGAATTTATGGATTTTTTTATGGTAATTGGGAAGTTTTTTTCTAATTCAAATGGATTTATATGCGTGAATTAATGAGAAGGAGATGTGCCCTTATATAAGAGAGGTTGTGGGAACTTTTGGAAGATATTAAAATATTAATTTATTATAAATTGATTTTCTGTTTTAAAAATCTACAATGAGATTTACTTGGACTCTATGATGATAATTGGTCAAAATAACCTCAACTAATGAGTTTTAGATATTTTTCGGTCAAAAAATTCACCTTATCTTTTGGATTTAACCCTTATTTAAATAGTTTAACTCCTACTGTGTCTTCTTGTATTTTTACACTATAGGGTTAATATATTTACAATAAAATAAAAAAAGACACCCAATTGGATAAAATTTATGATATATTTGAAATTTTAAAAGTTACATAGATGAAACATAGTTTTTTATTACTTTTATTTTATTTAATGAAATAGTATTTATTTTAACATATCATTTTTGCCAATTTTAATACAATTCAATGTTTTAATTTATTAAAATATAAAATAAATATGATATCTTTGTACCAATAATTCCAATATTTTACTTACATTTATATTTTATGATTAAAAATATTTTATGCCCTTAATTATGTCTTATTTTATATCATTTAATACAATTAATATCATTTATTTGAGATTTTTATTTATAAATTAAATTATGCTTTACTATTGTTTCATCATTAATGGTAAATATTTCCTCTCTAAAAAAACTAAATAATATTCTATGAAATAGTTAATTCTAATATATTTAAAAATACTAATTATAATCTATGTTATATCCTGGAGATCCCTATATTAAAATTATTATACTTAAAAGAAAAGAGAGTGTGACATTTTTCAACATTCATTAATTATAATAATATTAAAGATATATTCATGGAAAAGGGTACATTAAATGATTCCATTTAAATAAATAGATTATAAGGGTCTAGTTTAGTTATCCAATTTTATTTTTATAGGTATTATTGTTATTTTTTAGTATTATTTTTACATATAATTACACGATTTACCCTTAACCGTAGTAAAAAAAATTTATTAATGTTACTATAATAATGCCCAATAATAAAAAGATATTATTTAGATAATTTGGACATACTGATTCCATCTATTGAATCGGTTTTTAAAATTTTAAAACACATAATTATCAATTATTAATTTAAATTAATCCTCATTAATAGAATGGGAAAACCTGATTTTTAAAAGTAAAAACCATCAAATGATTTCCATGAGTTTATATCTAGAATTAATGTGAAAATTACACAAATGACCTCAATTATATTAAATGATACAAAATTAATCTAATTATACTTTTAAAAATATTAAAAATATAATCTTACAATATAATTTACCGATATCAAAAAATAGATTAGAATTAAAATGCAGTGTTTCTTTATTGTTCATTAAACTGTGATAGTTATTTGAGAAACACTAAAAAATTAGTCAAATCTAATTTTAAGGTAATTTTTCCGAATAATAAACTTTTTTTGTGAAATTTATTATATAAAAGTATCAGAAATAGAATTTAAAATTAGTTTTCCATTAAATTTTGACAAAACATATTTTTTCAAAATTTTTCATTTATCTAAAAAATTAAATTTATTCTTTTATCATGTCATATAACATGAATGATAAAATTATATATAAAATTAAAAAATTTGTTAATAATAATAATAATTACTAATTTAATGGATATATTATATAAAATAATAATATTTTATTAATATATTATTATTTGGTAAAACAAGGTTTTGCGTGTAACGCGAGCCAACAAATTGGCGTTTTTAGAGTAAGATAAAATTTGTGTTACGTAAAAAGAATGAAAATAAGAAAGTAAATTTATATAGTAATGAATATATTATAATGTATTAGTGTGTAACAACAATAAGATCTAATAGTTAATCCTTAGGATAAAGATTAAATTTTGGAAAAATCATCTAATTAAAAACAAAGAGAGTTTGATGAACCATATAAAAATGAGTTTAATATTGATTCCCAATGAGTTGTAATTTTTTTCGTGGAGTCCAATTAAAATTCAAGTAGAATTGTGATATTTTTTAAAGGCAATAAAATTAGTGATATCAGATTTTACAAAATGTTTATATCATTATTAGTGATATATGTATGAAGAAGCCTATATTTTTGACAATGATTGGATACCATCAGTTTATGATGTGGAATGTGATATGCGACATTGAATGCATGAATTAGAAATACATTTTTCTAACCTATTCCATTAATTATTAAATAATAATATTGATTGAATAATTTTTTAAACATAGAAAATTATTTTAAGTGTTCAAAAAATTATGAATATTCATCAACATGAAGTCACATGAGATAGATTCCATGAGATTCTTGTTGATGATCCACACACTTTGAATATATTCCTTAAACAATGAGAGTGTACAAAGTTTATTTAATACCTCACTTATAGAATACCCTTGATGAAAATAAACAGAATCTGGGACTCACTTACGTTTCCCTATTATCTCGTTGTATGTATGATAATAGTGTTAGCACACTGTGGGAGATCAGGAGATCTTATCATTATGGATAAGGATCCAAATGATGGGAATATATTAGAAGAAGTACTAATTTTTATAATTCTATGATGATTCATATCAATCATATTACATTGGGGATTAAAATACGGAACTTTTATTGATGAATACATAATTATTTTGTTCATTATATTTTTTATTTGATATTGTTGATGAAATATCATGCATTTCAGGGGATTCTTCATCATCCTAGTTCAATTTACAACCACCATAAACCTCATCAAAATTTACATGAAACATCATCTCAAATTATAATCTTGAACATTCTATTACTCATAACATGTAAAATTAACACGTATAACCTATGTTAAATAATGCATACATAATAGTAAAACCACACACAAAGGTAACTCTCACCATAGAAGGGAATGCATATCCCTCTAGTTGATCAATGTCCATATAAAATAAGAGAACATGATTCTAATATAACTATATTAATCTAACAAAATATGTCTGTATATATCCATGATTAATCATGGAATCATTCCCTACATGTAAAAAGAACTGACTTGAAGGAAACTATTCAGATCAATCTCGTATGGAATTGGATAAATGCTTACTTTTTTTTCCTTCCACCACAGATCCACTACGTGGGTTACTAAAATAATATTTTTTGTTATAAATACACACACATGATAAAATTATTTGGTCTCCACATGTAATTTTTATTAATTTTGTGTAGATAAATACCTTGAGAAAATCTCATCTGTGTATAACTGCATTTCATAAGAGAATTATTAGTTGTTTCCCAACAATATTAATATATTGATCTGTGATAAAAAATAATCTTACCACCAAACACTCTGATAAATACTCCTTATCAATATACTGGACACCTTTTTTTATTGGTGGATTCCCCGAAATATCAATTTTAGTCATTAATTCATAATTGATCAACTAAATATATTAAACAAGGGTGAACGTTACTACTCTAGAGTTTATATTGTATTATTATCCCCACTCAAACCTCTAATACATCAAATAGTCACCGGAATCTATTTCTATTACAAAAAGAGCGAACATAATGAATAGAGACACATTCTTTAAAATTCTCATATCACTGAACTTCTTGTAAAACAAATCAGTCATCTTTCATTCATGGTATTTATAATGGTAGAAGTTCTCATTAACCATTTTATCAAACCTTCCCATGCTAAACCATTATTAATGTTATAATTCTAAATAAATTCCTACCATTTATAGTAAATAGAATCAAATAAATATGTTCATAACATCACCCTAACATTGTTCAGAGTATCTAGAAACATGAATAACTTTTTGATTATCTCCGACCACAACACCGATCCTTGTGGAAAAAAATTTAATCAAAATATCAACAGTCACAACTTATAAAATTCTAAAATTTAATCCAACCAAGATTAGGAATGTTCAATGCTAATTAAAAAAATCCTATTAACCCTTTCAGATTCAGTTATGTATTTTGGATCCAATGGTGGTTCATTAGGGGAAATATTTTTTGTTGGCTTCCAAACCCATCTTCTTTGGAGGTCTCCATAGTATAATAATTCTTGTCATTCAGATGTAATAGGAAATGAAACCAAAACAAAAACCAATTTATAATAAAAATAAATAAAATCATTTCACTATAGCACCCAAAAATGATAATTCAAATATATTATTTTCTTCAAGAAAACACAATAAAAATCAATAAATTGAAATTTTTCTCATGGAAACCCAGTTTAAAACCGATTTTAAAAATGCACATTTTTGAGAAAAAAAATCTAAACTATTACAACATGAAAAAAATATATCCAAAACCATGAAATAATGGAACATTTTCTATACATGAATTTCTATATTATGCTTTATGCCAACCATTTTCCATTACCCTATATAACTGAACATAATGATACTTACCAATTAGTGAGTGATTCACTTACCACATAATATACCCATAAATCCTATTAACTCGTGGTTCTCTACATAGAGGTTATATATGACATTTTATAACTATTTAAAGTGTCTTAAATCAACATATATTCACAAATTCCAAAAAAAAATATAAATCTACCATTTGCAACAAACCTACCCGATGTTTCTCTCATCAAGCACACTCAAATCAATTTACAGTGTTACTGGGTCTTATGGGTATCTTATAAATCACCAATGAATATTAATAATATTTTAGTGTCTATAATATACCATTGTGGGAAGTTTTACACTAATAACCCATCCCTTTCAATTCTGACAATTTTTCAACAATTTGGTTTGTGGTGTTAGTAACACAGAAATACAACCCCAGTATCAAAACTACAACATGGTGGAAGAATACATAACCTTGATTATATTGTTCATGATAAAACATTTTACCAAAATATGTATTTGATAAATATAATAAAATACTAGTACAAGTAAAACTCAATTGAAATGGTTGATTAGACCATAAAATATAACTCCCTAAAACAGAGATCCACCATCTCTACCGTGCCTCTCCAAATTATGCAATTTTTCTAGTCCAGAAGAACTACAATGTCTATATATATCCCCATACATTGCTAAGATATAATAAAAGTATATAGGGATTACATTACCTTAGGTTTTCACACATTATGGAATATACCCATCCACTGGAGTGGGTGAATAATTGACCGGAATGAGACCCAATATGATATTACCATTACTCACTATGAACTCAAACATTTGAAAACTAGTAATCTAATATGAGTTTTAAAAAACACATAACATCCAATGAATTTGTTTTAAAATCTTTTAAAATAGAATCATGAGCTATATTAACCAACAATAAATCAATAGAAAACCAGATTCCAAGGTATCATAATGCACAAACAGTATGCTTGAAACCATCTCACACACCTAAGAGAACAACCATACCCAGTTAATGTATTACCCATTATTTGGATACCAATATTAAGTATCACCTAATCAAAAGTGTTCCAATAGCCACAAAATATGATATTTTTATTTTAAATGGGGTACCCAAACCCAAATAAGAGATGTAACCAAATTAGTTTTCTAGTATTGGAAATGTCCCCACACCCAAGTGGGATATTGTAAGAAGTACTCCCAATTCACCAATAAAAACCCATACAAACCAACAAATGAAATCAATATCAATCATTACCAAAATACATGTAACTCTATTAAAAAATATATATTCAATGGTACTTAATAACATAAACTCATTTTCCTAAAAACATCCACACACCTGAAAAAACAATATGTTGTTGTTAAGTAACAAACACACTCACAAATAATGTATTATTCAAAAAAAATCACCAACAACCAAATATTTTAACCATATAAAATTCATGAAATGAAATTAACACCAATTCCATATGGTTGTTATTCAATTAGCGTACTTAAGAAAAAATCATCCTTGAATATGGTGATATCATGAAGAAATACAAAAAACCCATTATTCATGCACCTCCTAGACTCTTTAAATTCCTAGAACCAAAGTTATCAATTAAATAAAAAATATTAATCCCTACTTCTTCCCAAGGCTACTAAAAAATTGTTTCCACAGAGAGAAATCAATACCATGATTAGAAGAGAAGACCAAGAGGTTATTGCCTTAAATTCACAGACCATGTCTACCAGAAGGAATGAATATGAGTCCTGGTTGAAAAGGAACACTATAAATATACCTTGTGATGAAAGATCTATGTGGAGAGAGAATGGGAGTGAAATCCCCAAAATTGGTCTTAAATGATCATTTTGGGAGATATCTTATGTTGTTTTATGGATCGACTGCACAAACCTAGATGTCCATGAAATGATCAAGTATATCCCACTACCCTCAAAATTCTTCAACTAAAAATTCCTACTACATGGTATTGAGAGACCATGATGTGGCCATGAAAATTATTATATCCCCTCCAACCACATTCAGGATACATCCTTGAATATTTTCATGATCCTGATGATTGTGAACCTAGTTATATAATTCCAAACAACCATAAAATTTCTCAATATCATTTTGTATCCCTTGAACCATCATGAATAGTCAAGGATGACATTTACATTCCGTGATGTATCAAAAATAATATATGAAGATAATTATTCTATTATATATGACGTGGAATCATATATCCCTTGGAGATTTTGAAAATGATACATAATCAATTTGATGATGAAAAGGCATATGATAATGGGATAAGGGGATAAGACCATGAAGATTAGGAGGAGGAGGAAGATAATGAAATATAATAGCTACACATCATCTTTGAATCAATATAAACCACCAACCCTGCTTTGAATCATTGTGTGAAGTAATTTCATGGTTTCATGAATTTCACTAGAATGTTATCACATATAAATGTGAATTTCCTTGAGTTATAGGATATTGATATGGTTAATGGACAACCATTTTTATATTCAGAGATAATTTTATATTAAATATTCATAAAAAGTATTATAAATTAGTATAAAATAGAGTGGCACTTAATATATATAGTTTAGAGGTCAAAATGTGCATGATACATAATAAGGTTTAAAACTACGGAGAATATTAAAAAATGCACTTAAGGGATGAACATGATATCAATTTTACCTAATAGAAGATTTATAAGATTTAATACCCTCATACTTTTGTCTAATTTGGTCATAAAAAGCATCATTAAACATTATATATCGAATGTTTCTCAGTAATTAGTATCTATTTGATTGAAACATGTTAATACATGTATGTGACCCATATAAAAAAGTGCATATAATAATGTTTTTTATTTGAGATCTCATATCGGATGGTTGAGAGGTAAAATTAAATTGAAGTTATTTATGTTTATGCTAGTTTTGGAGAATCATGTAGTTTTTTACAATAATTTTTTCTTTTATTGAGTCATAAAAACCAAGTTATATTCCAACTCAATTTAAAATAACATATAATCAAAGATAACATTGTTGATATGTGATATGTCAAATTTCATATTTTTTTGTGAATTAAGACTATATATTACAATTTTCAAATTAATAAAATAGTTTACATATATCAATGGAAAATTTATATATATAAGGAACCCAAATACAAGTTATAATGTTTCAACATAACACTATTTTGAAAAATCAAAGTGTATTCTAGACTACAAATATATAGGCCTGACTATACTGTTCTCTTCTGCCCCAAAAAACATCCCCAGGCTATCCTTAATATTTAAGTCATGTTTGATAGGGTTATAGAATAGTTATAATCTATATTATTATTTTATTCTTCCAACATAAAAAATAATACTTTTCTATTATGGTTTTTAAAAATATATTTCATCAAAAAAATATACAAAATTTCACAAAAAATATAGTGTGAAAGGAAATTCTATATATGGAAGGACTCATTTAAAACTACAACATTTTCCCCTCTAACTGACAATGTACCACCTAATAGCACGTGCAGGTCTCCATCTTTGTCTTCCAATATCATTTTTTATCCACCCACATATAATTTATTTCAATATATCTTATTTCATTACATAAAAAATCCATGGGGATGGATTTAGAAAATTGATTTTAACAACTATATTATTTATTTTTTAAAATTTATAGGCGTGGGAAGTGGAATATTTTTTATTAATATTTATTATTTAATTTTATTTTTTGATTTTGAAAAAATCCATAATCCTAGGGGATGATATTTTAGGTCAGACCTTTTTGAGATCCTCAATTTTTGGGATTCTGGGATAACTCAATACAATTTATAATGGCCAGAGCCTAGCCATTTACAACCAACTACCAATCATAGTCTAGTCTGTCTAATTATTTTTAAGTATAATCTTGGAAAATATTTTGTAATCCTTTTAGACCGTCGATCAATAATCACATCCATAATGCTAAATATTCTATTACACCACTTCTATTGTATATTTTTAGAAGAAATAATATAATTAATGTATTTGGTTCATAGAATACATTGTCATTCATTTAATTAATATATGGGTTTTATTTTTTTATTAGATCACCATACATTGATTAATGGACTGAATGGTACGAAGAATTAAATTTTTATTGACTTTGGATAATCCATCATTTTATGGGTAATGGGTGGAACACCAAGACCACAAAGACATCAAGACAATAATAAATTATGAAAAACAAGAGGGATGAAACCCAGGATAAAACTATAAAGAATTGATTCCACCTAGAATCAAAATCATTAGGGCATGCCTCCAGTAAATCATGGCTCCCCGGCGTGCAATCTGGTGCACGAATGCATGGGCCTGGTACCGATGGCTGCTCCATACCCTGTCAATCTTCCAAATCCAAAAATTCATGCACGGTGAAGAATACAAGCTCAATCCATGTCTAAATCAAAACCATGTAGATTGTATGGGTTCCCCAAAAATCCATCCATTTCTCCTCAAACAACAATCAACAAATGAAAGAACCCAAACAACTTGCAGAACATGGATTTCACATCCAATCGATCATGTAACAAAAAACACTAAATAAAAAATCGAAAAATAACATAGATAATAACAAATCCCAGAACCTCCCCCCTCAGAGCCACTCCAGATCCATCATCACACAATACCATAAGAAATCCATAGATGTCACCTAGCTCCACCAGAACGAACTGAGAAGAGATCAAACTGATCACGTATTCATAACAGATCCACATTGATCCACACCAGAATGTGACAGAGAATCCATTCCTATCCAAAGCGAAAGAACATTGGTGTGACCGAGTCACTCAGGTCGAGCCGAGATAGGAGCAGTGTCATGTTCGTTCCACACCTAAGGGTCGAACCACACTGTAACTAAATGATGTCTTGAGATCATGCAGACATGCCGGAGCCCCACTGTACCACGCCAATGCCAAGCCACGCAGAGGTGGAGCCGATCTAGGAGAGGCTGATACATTACATATAAATATTTCATCATCATTAATGAATATTTATTATATAACATAACAATCCCCTTGTTAGGAACATATAGGTTCAGTGTATCTAGAAACTGTAAAACATAAACAACTTGTTCATAAAATATCTACATTGTCTCTCACTAATTTTTTCATAACTAGAATTTTATTGGAAATATCTTACTTAATACAATTATTAATGAACTCGGGAAAAGAAACATATGAAAGGATGAGATCAAATTATTTGTAGGGATTAACAAGGGAAATATCAATCGTATCATATTCATAAGAACATGACATTGGAAAATCTTATTCTACATAAAAAGATCACAATATCATGTCATGAGGTAAATCATAAAAGTGAAATTAAAACCCAATAGTTATAACATAAGACATGAAATTTCACAGAGTTTACACATAAACATAAAAAATAATTTCATATTAGTTTGGCTTATTTCCAAGACATTCATAACAGTCCATGTCTATTAGTGAAATGAGTTAACTCCCAATTCCATCCTTATATCACCGAACCAGATCTTCTTGTCATTATTGTCATGTTTATCTCATGAGATATAAATATTTTCCAAATTAATTTGTGGGATATATAGTTCCCACCCATATCATAATGAAATTATTAATACAAGTTCCAAAAAAACATAATCCATTCACAATAGCATAACCCATGTAACAAAAACAATGGAATTATTAAACTTCATTCCATCATTACATAATCTATATAAGATAAATAGATTTAATAAAAATATATCCATAATAAACACAATAAAATCAATGTAATAATATTTATAATATCATAAAACCGTGTCATCTTATATGGAAAATAATTTTGATAAAACACTTGAGCTTAATTCCTGAGGAAAATATCATTTCTTCTTCAAAAACATTTTCTATTTTCAAAATGCCTAAAAATTTTAGAAGAAATAATTTAAGGTAAAAATATCCTTATTATCATGTATGGGAACCTTAATGGAAATAATTAATTATGAAAGTGTAAAAATTTGTTCATGTCATTCAAGTAAAGAAACTTGCTACTTATACTTTTCGTAGAAGAGTCCAATATTACCTTTGAAAGAAAATGAAAAAATATTACATTAATACTATTTAGTAAAAATTAACAAATAGGTAAAATTGAGACTAAACAATTATATAAGTATAAAAAGAATATTTTAAATATAAATTTTGGAAATATGGATGTGGATGATAAATATACACTAGTAAATACATACAAATATACAATCTTAGATAAAAATGTTATTTCCAATGTTATCCCTTACCATAGATCAGATATCCTTCGTATATATCCATAACTCTTGTATAATGATTCAAATAAAATTATATATTTATTATAGAACCTTAATCATTTTTATGATATAATATATGAGTATATTATCTTCCTTTTGTCAGTAACATTTCATTGTCACTCGTTATTTGTATATTGAATGCTTTATGTTCTTCTGCAAGATTTGTCAGAAAATTTCAAGTTACACATATTAGGTTATAGTTAAATAATTTACAAAGTGGTATAAGTATAATATATATCCTATTTTTTCATTAAATTCAAGTATTTAATCATGTTTTAATTAATCTCATATAGATTGAATCACATCGCTTCGTGGTGATGGTAGGTTGTATATACGCACGAGTGACGATATCATTTCCAAAATTATTGAATGGTATTGAATTTAATAGTTTTGATTTTAAAGAATTATTATATTTTTATAATAATTATATATAGTTTTATTTTCATCATTATACCCATCCAATTAATGTGGTGGTGGAAAACAGATTACACCACAATGTGGAGATGGTAAGTCGTTCGTACGCACACACAGTGATTTCGTTGTTCATTGAATGGATAGAATTTAAAATATGGTTTTTTATATTTATAATAACATATATGTATATTAGTGGTACTAATTTGATTACTTTAAAGTGAATAAAAACTCATGAAGTGTAAGTATAAGAAGAAAGAAGATTGAATGATTTGGTAGAAGAGATTACCTCTTTCTCGACGTGCTTCCTCTAAATCTCTTCTTAGAAGACTAGAGTTGGTCTTTTAAGATGACCAGAACCTCAGGAATTAAAATTGGGAACATTATATGGAATAAATTAAGGGTATGGAAGATATTAAAGGGTCTAAATGAGTTTAAGTTGTGAGGGAGGATGTGCCCTTTTATAATTGACTAGAGGGGCACTTTTGGAAACACCATAAATAATAATATATAATAATCTCAAATCCTATCCAAAATACTCCAAAAATGTCCAAATTTTGAATATGATATGATATATGGCTGTAATATCATAATAAATTAAATTTTGGACAATTTATTGTCTCAATTTAGACTATATCATTTTAATTGAAACATATTTAATCTATTTAATTTTATGTGAGGTAGGAAAATTATAAAAATATAATGGTTATAAATATTTACTTATATGGTTTTAATTGACCATAAATGGATTTTTTGGACATTTTTTATATTATAAATATCAATTTTTAATTTTAAAAAAATTATTATTTTTATATAATTTCAAAAAATGTTTTGTTTACAAAATATTTATAGTGTCAATTTTGACACTATTCATTTATTTTACTTAAAAAAATCCACACAAAAGATAAATTTGAACAAAAATATTCAATACACTCCAAAAAAGTCATAATAACCTAGATATTTCATGGAGAACATTAATTTAGGAATATTTTATTTTGTTTAACATTTTTAATAACAAATATTTGATATTTCTATTAATAAATAAGTATATATATCACTATTTTGTCATCATTAATTGTAATTATTTAATTTATAAAAATTATAAATAAATTTCTATACTATAGGTAATTCTTTTAAATTCATAGATACTAACTACATAAGATATTATTTCATAGTAATCCCTATTTTAATGTTAATATAATTATATAGATTGAGATTGAGATATTTTGTTACAGTTTTTAGTGTTTTTTATATTCATGTCATATTTATAGGTTAGTGGAAATAAAAAGATTAAATTTTGAAAAATAGACGATAAGGGTAAATTTATTAATCCAATATAATTATTATAGGTTTTAACATAATATTATAATATCAGTTTTACCATAAATTACCTGATTTACCTTGAACCTTGGTAGTAAAAATAATTTCCATTGTTACTATTAATAATGCCCAAAAAATAAAAGTAACCCATTAGCATAATTTGAAGCTAATGATTCCAAATATGGAGTAAATTTTTTAAAATTAGAAAAATAGTATTTGTTGAAATTAATTTGAAATTAAGCCTCTGGTCGAAAATGTGAGAACAAGTTGTTTTTTGAAAGTTAAAACATTGGAAGAGATTGTAATGTTTTTACATATGAATTCAATTTAAAATTAATGCTAATGTCATAAATTATATTTAATGACAAAAATATATTATATTTATACTTTTAAAACATTAAATATTAGAATTTTAATATTTAAATTTTCTCTATGAAAAAAGATTTTTCACTTAAAATTTAGTGTGTTTTTTACAATTCATCAAAACATTAATGTTATCATAAAATATCATAAATTCAACCAAAATAAATTTTTATTTCCCACATTAAAATAACATTTCTATGTCGTCATATAAAAATTATTAATGTGTAATATTCATAATTTAAAAGGGGTTTTCCATTCACCGACTTTAGATTACCCTTTTTAAAAAAATTGGTTTTTATATATTAAATAGAGTTTATTCACACCATATTATTTAAATACCCATTGGATGAATAAAAATATTTTATTAAGTATAGAACATATATATTTCATTAATTTCATTACTAATAGAAATTCACAATAAGATATAAATATAAAATTAATTTTTTTTATACATAATTGATAGACAAAGAATTCACAATGCGTTTTCATAAGTTAGTTATAAATATTCCCTCTATCCTAACAGATAGTATATAATAGTAATTTTATAATAAGAACATCTCACAGCTCATTAAAAATCTATATTGCGTGGAATAATAGCTACTGAAGAATAAATATTATTAAAATAGTTTTTTTCCAACAACATTTCGGTGTTACATTCTTCCCAAATTAAACTGAATATAACCCTCAAAATTCATCACTTGGAAATAAACAAATGAGGATAATTCATGATCATCATATCATCATGTTCCCATGTAGCTTCTTCATAATGGTGGTTCCACTATAATACATAAACCAATCAAGTGGTCTTTTTCATCGATCTTTTTCAATACGATCTATAATCTCTATCAGTTGTGCTTCATAGAAAAATATTTCTCTAGTGGTATGGATTCTGAGCTTAGTACAATTGAAGGATTGGGTATGTAAATTCTTAGGAGAGATATGTGGAACATATCATAATATTTAGAGATATTCATTAGAAGCACCAATCAATAAGTTACCTTCCCAATATGATCCATAATTTCAAAATGACTGATATAGATAGGGCTCAACTTTCCCTTATTTCCAAATATCATTACTTTTATCCAGAGAGATATTCATAGAAACCCCTTATCATAGACTTCAAACTCTTGGTCCTTTCTTTGGTTTTCATCATAACTATTTTCCGACTCTGAACAACTCTTATGTGTTGTTGAATACATATAACCTTTTTGTCGTTTCCATAAAAAAGATCAGGTCCTCATAGCTTTTTTTCCCAAACGTCATCCCAAAACATGGAGTTATGTACATATTTCCATAAAGATATTAATAAGGAGCCATGTGAATACTGGAGTGAATGCTATTAAAAAAAGAACAGTCCCCCAATGGTAAGAGTTTATATGAAACATCTTTGTAATCGAGGATAAATATCTCAACAAGTATTCCAATGTTAGAATTTTCCTCTCAGACTGACATTTTATATGAGGATGATAAGTAATACTAAAACATAACACTATATCTAGGGAATTGTAATGGATTCAATAAAAAATGAGGTAAAACTTGTACTTTGATCAGATATAATGTCACGTGGTACACTAATAAATATTACCACTTCCTTTACATATATCATGGCAAGATGATCAAAAGAGATATCCAATCTAATAATATTGAAGTGTGTTGAGTTCGTAAAGAGATCCTCTATGACCTAGATAAAATTATTGAAATTTTATGGTTTGGGATGTCTGAAGACAATGACTATAGTTATGTTTTTTTATTTCTATTCTGGTATGAGAAATGGTTATAACATCCCCTTCGACTTCTATCTCTTAGCCTTAACTTAATAACAATCCAAGAATCGATAGTCATATTTGGTGACATCACTTTTCATTTCATTCCACTAAAATAACTATTTTAGAATCCTGTACATATTTGGGAATACACGGTAAATAGACAATAAAGAACTATGCTCCTCATCCAATACCACTGTTTTTAATTCAGGTATGGGAGGAATAAAACCCAATTTCTAAACCTTATTATTTCATCACAATTAAGGTGGAATTAAGAATCAATTGTCATATTATTTTTTAGATCTATATATTTCATCTCTGCCTCCATAATCCTAACTTATATAGATGGTTGATCCTTCATTTGTGAAAGATATGATACCCCCTTCCGTTAGAAGTTTAAGATCCATCCTTTGAAAATATATAAAGATTTGATCTTTTATAATCCTCATCAGGGAAATTATAGCATGGTATTGTCGACTTAAAGCATCTTCCACATTGTTTTTTTTTCAAGGGCGGTAATGTATAGAGAAGTAGTAATATTTAATATACTCTAACCATCTTCTTTGGTGCATATTCAGATCCTTTTGTGTGGAAATATAATTTAAAGATTCATGGACAACATAAATATCACACATTTCACCATAAAGATAATGACTCCAAATCTTTAATGTAAAGATTACCAGAGATAACTCCTAATCCTGAGTTGGGTAATTTTCCTCTTTTATTTTAAACTACCTCAAGGTATAAGCTATCATCATATCATCTCTCCTGATAAAAAATCCCAACCCATTCTTCGATGCATCCCTGTAGATCACAAACATTTCTCCACTTCAAGTTAGTGTGAGAACAGTTGCATTGGCTATCCTTATTTTTAGCATTTTTATGTTTTCATCACATTCTTTTGTCCCAAAAAACATAACTTCCTTCCAATTCAACTATGTGAGTGGATTATATAATCGTGACAAATAGTTTAAGAAAATGTCAATAATATCTAGCCAATCCAAGAAAACGTTGGATCTCAGTTATCATTGTTGGTCTCGAACATGTTTCAATAATCTATATTTTGGCTGAATCCACATAAATACCTTCTTTTGAGATTACGTGAAACTAAAATGAATCTTTTTAAAGAAAAAATTCACACTTTTGACATAATGATTCTTCTTTCTCAGGGTCTTTAATAAAATTATAAAGTGATCAACCTGTTATTACTTAATCTTTGTATAGACAATAATATTTTCTATAAAGTCTAACACAAAATGATCATGATAGTCTATAATGATTATATTTATTAGATCTATGAATATATTAGTGGAATTAATAAGAAAAAATGGAATCACAATATATTCATAGTGTCAATAACATGTACATAATTCCATCTTTGGTATATCCTTCTTTTCCCCCATAATTTATGATATAAAGAATGAAGATCAATAATGGAAATGTATTGAGCACAATGTAATTGGTCGAATAAGACATTAATATAGGGAAGATGTTATTTTTTTCTCGATATTGATCTTGTTATGTTCTCGATATGAAATGAAAAGTTTCATTGATCCATATTTATTGTTAATAAATAGAACAAGTGCTCCCCAATGTTATGCACTAGGGTGTATGAATCCATTATCAATATTCTATTAGATTTTATTCTTCAATTCCTAAATCTCAATTGGGTTCATTCTATAATGTGTCATTGAAGTAGGCTTAACACCTGGTATGATTTCTTTAGAAAACTAAATTTTAGTATTTTGTGGAAGAAATAGAAAATCTTCCAGAAAGATATCATCAAACACTTGTACAATGATTGTGTTAATAATCATGAGTTTATTTCCAACTATTTGAGATAAATAAGCTTCATTATATAAATCTAGTCCCATAAGATGGAATAAAATTTTAATGGGAGAATATATTCATCCTTGCATCGATAGATGTTCATAGATTGATCTGGAATATGAAATGTAACTTCCCTTCTAGGGAAATTGATATGAGCTCCATAAAAAGAATGCCAATCCATGCCAAGAATCACATAAAATTTCATTATTGGATGGATCATAAGAATGGTAGATATCACTATCCCAAATACATCTACTAGATAAGAATTATAAAACATTGAAGCAGATATTGTGTCATTATGAGTTGTCATAGATAACACAACATCTAATAGTTGAGGTAATTCGATGAAACCCTTACAAAATTCGTTAGAAATAAAATATTGGGATGATCCAGAAAAAAGTAATACATTTTCTAATTTAGACAGGATGGTAATTGTACCTTTAAACACTTGATTTTTGTACCCCACGTCACTGATAGTGATTTTGTGTGGCTTTTTTGTTCCATTGGCCTTAGGAGTTCATTGAGGTTGATCCATATCAATAGCCCTTGAATTAGGGCATTTATTGCCATAAAGCCCCATTTTCATGAACATGTAACATTTAATTGTAGGAGGAACATTATGTGTAGGTTTTAATTTGTTCACATTATTTAACATCTTTTTCCCATCACATTGGAATTCAAAAAACCAATGATCTTATTTTACACACTTAAAGGATTTACTAGTCCCTTTATGAAAATTCCCTATATATTTCATTCCACACATTGAACATAAGAGGAATGTTTTTTTCTCTTTAGTGTGGTCATTGGATTTTCCTGTGAATTCCATTTTTCTCTTCATATAAAACCCTTATGATTGATTGGTTACTCCAATATACATCTAATCCTTGAGTGCACATAAAACAATTTCGGCTGAGCTATTGAAGTCCCTTATTGATAATTCCATTCAGAGACTAGGTTTTAAGGCATTAAAGAATCAGACATGTTTACTCTCAAGTAGGATAATAATACAAAAAACATACCTTTGAACATCAAGTTAAATTTTCTTCATGAGATCTAATGGATTCATCATCTTTTTTCATAAGACGAAGGAACTCCTTCTCCATAATTTTTCTCAGAATAATAGGAATATACTTTTTGAAAAATAAGTTTTTGAACTCTTCACATTCTATGGACTGCATTTCATCTCTTTGTAACATATTCTTGATAAGATTCTCCCATTGATCAACATCACCTTACAAAAGATATACCGCTAGGATGACATTATCCTGTTTAATAAATTATAGAACTGAGAATATATTTTCAGTTGTACTGAACCATTGTTGTGCCACTAATGGATCTGAAGACCCACTGAATAAAGTTTGTCACTACCTCATTAGGGGTTCAATAGAATGTTTCTCATTCCATTTATCATTTGGAAGACCTACATGATTCACAGCTTGGGAATGTTGTGTAAGCTTGGCTACATGATTTTTAATCCATCACCCATGATAGTATGTTTCATAGGGGTAAAACCGTTACATTAACCATCACACTCATCATTAGTGAAGTTACTTCATGTTCTATCAATTGAATAAAACCAAGAAAAATAGTGTGAGAAATATTGATCATAATAGGAAAACCACATAATTCAGGAATAATATTTTAATTTAGGACACATTAGGTTTTATCATAGTTTATTCATGAACATACCTATAAGACCAAGATATGATTGAAACCAATACTAACACATGTTCATAGGGTTCTTATTAATGTTCTCTCGTCCAAGTTTCCAAAGTTTAATAGTAACTTTTCTTTGAGACCAACTATAATACACCATACATTACATATATATATTACTTCACCAATAAATTTTTTTATTACATAACCTAAAAAACAATTCCAAGACTGTTTTGTTTTATTGTCATTAGAAACTAAGAAACATAAACACGTGGTTCAAAATGATTCCACATTGTATCTTGCTTATTTCTTCATAAATAGACTCCTTTTTGACGTATCATACTATAAAATATTCTTCATTACTTTGGGAAAAGAAACATATAAAAGGGTGATTGCATTTTCTCAGTAATGGAAAACAAGAAAAATATATGTCATATAATAATCATAAGAACATAACATTTTAAAATCATATCCTACATATAATAGATCATAATATCATGTCATGAGATAAATCATAAAAGTGAAATAAAAACCCAATAGTTATAACAGAAGACATTATATTTTGTGGCGTACACACATATGCTTATAAAATCATTTCATATTATCCAGGGCTCATTACTGAGACCATCATACCAGAAAATTATATTACTGAATTGAGTTCAGTCCTTATTCCATTCATGCAATACTGAACCAGATTTACTTTCTATTTTTATAATGTAGATTTCATGAGATATAAATGGTTACCCAATAAATTGGAGGTAGATAAACCTCCAACCCATCTCCAAATGATATCACTCTTACATGATATACAAAAAATAAACCATTCACCATATCATATCTCATGGAATAAAAAAATTGGTTTCTTAAACATCATTTCATCATAACATTATCCATATAAGATAAATTGATTTCATAAAAATAATTACATGATAAACTCAAAAAAATAAATGTAATAATAGATATATAAACATAAATCTATTTCATCTTATATAGAAACTAATTTTCATAAATCAATTTTGCTTAATTCCGAAGGAATGTATCTTTTCTTCTTTAAAAATGTTTTCCTTCCTCAAAATACCTCAAAATTTTAGAAGAAATAGTTTTAGGTGAAAATAACCTTCTAATATTGTAGGTGATGCTTTAAAAAAATAATTCATTATGAAAGCGTAAAAATATGTTCATGTCTTACTTGTTAAAAAACATTCTTCTCGTACTTTTGCTGGAAAAGTAGAAAAGATCCTCATACCAAAAACGAAAAAGATTCCATTCCTTATGTTTAGTAAAAATTCACCATGGGGTAAAATTTGATTTAAAATATTATAGAAGGATGTAAATTATATTTTGAAATAAATATTCAGGAATCATGGACATGGGTGATAAATATACCATAGTAAATACTTATTAATAAACAATCTCAGATAAAAATGAGATTTGAAAAGTTATCTCTTACCTTAGATTAGATATCCTTCAAATGTATCCAAACCTCAAATATTATGTTTTAAATATTGTTATTGAATTATTACTGAATCATAATCATATTTATGATATCATATATGATTATATTATCATCATTTTGTTAGTAATATTTCATTGTCACTTGTTATTCAGATATTGACTTCTATATGTTCTTATTCAAGATATGTCGGTTATGTTCATGTTACAATTATTAGAGTATAGATAAATCATTTATACAATTGTATTAGTATAATATATATCATACTTATTGATTCAATGAATGTATATAATCATGGTTTTGAAAAGATCAAGTAGAATAAATCGCATTGCTTCGTGGAGACCGTAGGCCATACGTAAGCACAGGTGATAATATCATTCCCAAAATTATTGAACAGTATTGAAGAAGATGGTGTATGATACCTCGTAATCAGTATAAAGTTATAATAATAATATATAGTTATTTTTTACATCATTATACCCATCAAAGTAATGTTTTGTTGAAAAAAAGATTACACCACAGCGTGGAGACTATAAGACGTACATATGCATCTAGAGTGATTTTCAATATTGTAGGATGGATAAAAGGTAAAATGAGGTTGTTTAATATTTATAATAAAATATAAGTATACGAGTGATACATATGTTATCACTTTATAATGACACAACTAATTATGAGGATGTATAAGAAAAAGTATGTTTGAAATAATTGGTAGAAGGGATTACATTTTCCTTGACGTGCCTCCTATAAATCTCTTCATTGAGAACTAAAGTTGGTCTTTGAATATTTCCAAATACTATAGAATAATAATAGGGAATTAAATAAGGAAAAAGGGTTGGGTATGACCGATCTTGAAGGCTCAAAATTAAGTAATGATGTGGGATAGTATGTTTCCTTTTATAATTGAGGTGGGGGCACTTCTGGAAACTCCATATATAATAATTTATAATAATTTCAATCCATTCCCAACAACCTCTAAAACGTCCCATTTTATAATATGAGATAATATAGGGTTTTAATCTCATCAAAAAATATATTTAAGGCCATATATTGTTTTAATTTAAACCATTTCTTTTAAATTGACACTTAGTTATACTATTAATTTTTTATTATGGTAATAATACACTAAATATTAAATAGTTATAAATGCTTAAATATATGATGTTAATTGAAAATAAATAGATATTTTATGAAATTTTAGATCATATAATTATCACTTTGTAATTTTACAATATTTTTATGATTTTAAAATTATTAAATAATAATTTTTTTATAAAAATCCAATAGTGACAATTTTTACACTATTCATTTATTTGACATAAAAAATCCTAAGAGATGAAAAATTAAAAAAATTAATACAATATTAACAAGTCATAGTCACCTAGTGAATTCTTGGATCACATTAACTAGTTCATATGATGTTTTGTTTAATATTTTTAAAACCATATTTTTGAAATTTCTAGTATTAAAATAATATCTATATCACAATTGTATCATAATTAATCATAATTATTTAATCTCTAAAATTTATAAATAAATTTTTGTGATTTCAATAATTCACTTAAATTTATATACACTATATATAGTCAATATTGTCTTTTAGTTATACATATATTAAAATTAATATACTTATATAAAATGATATTGTGAGATTTTGTGGTATTCAATAGTTTTTATTATATTCATGTAATATTTATAGGTATGTGTCCATCAGATGATTACATTATAATAAATCGATAATAAGGGTATAATTTAGTCATAAAATATTATTTTTACAGGTATTAAGGCTAGTTTATAATATTGTTTTCACCTTTAATAACACGATTTACCTTTTACCGTGGTAATAAAAATAAATACCGATTTTACAATTCATAATACCCAAAAATAAAAGTAGCATATTATCATAATTTTTAACTATTGATTCCAAATATGTATTATATTTTTTCAAAATCAAAACACAGATGTTTTATTCATTACTTAAACTTCAACCCCATTGTCGGAAATGAGAGAATGGTTTTTTAAAGTTTAAACATTGAAAAAGATCGAAATGTTTTTACATATGAATTCAGTGTCAAATTAATGATAATGACCTAAATTATATTTAATGATAAAAATATATTTTATGTATACATTAATACCATTAAATATTTTTATTTAACTATATAAACTATCTTGATGAAAAAGTTTTTTTTTCAGATAAAATTTAATATGTTTTTACTATTCATTAAAACATTAATGTTATCCGAAAATATCATAAATTCAACCAATGTAAATTTATATATCCCACATTATAATAATTAGTTTATGTCTTCATATAAAAATTATTAATGTTTCAGAATCATAATTTAATAGGGGTTATCGATTCGAAGGAGTTAGAATACCTTTTTAAAAAAAATATGTTTTTATACAGCAAATTGGGTTTATTCAGACCCTATTATTTAAATATAAATTTGTTGAATAAAAAATATTTTATTAATTAAATAACATATATATCTCATTAATTTAATTAGTGATTGTAATTCACTCAAAGATACAAATATCTAATTTATATTTTTCATCAATAATTGATAGCCAAAAAAATCACAATTCATTATCATAAGTTAGTTATAATTATTCTTGCTAACATAATGAATATGATATAATGGTAATTTTATAATAATTTAATCTCATGTGTTGTTTAAATTCATTATTTTATGCAACACTAGCTACATAAGAATAAAACTTATTTAAATAAAATTTTACATGAAATAATCCTAGAGTTACATTATACCCCCCATAAACTGAATTTCATTAAAAAAATTTGTCACTTGGATACAAATAGATGAGGATACCTATCCATCATAATATCCTAAAGTTCCCATTTAGCTTCTTCAAATTTTTGGTTCCATTATTACACTTTAACCTAGTGTGTGGTCTTGTTTCATAGAACTTTTTTTCTACGATCCACAATCTCAATCAGTTGATCATTATTAAAAATATCTTACTCCAGGGGTATGGATTATGAGCTTAGTAAATGTGAAGGATCAGGTATGTACATTCTCAGGATAGATTTATGGATCACATCGTTATCTTTAGAGAGATTTGGTGGAAGCTTCAATTGGTATAATATCTTCACAATACAATCCAGAATTTCAAAAGGACCAACATACATTGGGCTCATCATTGCCTTCTCTCCAAATGTCATTACTCTCTTCCTAAAAGATATTATTAGAAACACCTTAACACCCACTTCAAACTCCAGTTATTTTCTTCAGTTGTTAGCATAATTTTTTTTTCGACTCTGTGATTCACTAATGTGTGGTTGAATATATATGACATTTTCTTCCATTTCATCAAAAAGATCAGGTCCTAATAGTTTTCTTTCCCCAACATTATCCTAGAAAGTTAGAGTTCTATAATTATTTCCATAGAGGGATTCATACGGAGCGATTTTAAATATTGGAGTGAAAGCTATTGTTGTATGAAAATTCCACCAATGGAAGGTGTTGATTACTACCAACTTTAAAACCCATAACACAGGATCACAAAATGACTTCCAAAGTTTGAATTGTCCTCCCAGAATTTCCATCTGTGTGAGGACAATAAGCAGTTCTAAAACATGACTATATATCCAGAGCATGATGAAGACTTATAAAGAACATTGAGGTAATCCTTGTATCCTAACCGGATATAATGGAAAGTAGTACTCCAAGAATTCTTACTCCATCATTTACATATATCCTATAGAAATGCCCAAGAGGGGAATCCTCTATTATAGAAATAAAGTATGCTAAATATATAAGGAAATAATCTATAACCATGATACAATTATTTCCTTTTTATGTTATATAATGTCCAATGACAAAGTCCATAGTGATGTTTTCCCATTTCAATTTAGGGATGGGTGATGGTTGTAACATTCCCTTAGACTTTTGTCACTCATCCTTGACTTACTGGCAATCTAAGCATCGAGGTTCATATTCGAAGAAATATACTTTCATGTCATCCCACTAGAAGTACTCTTTCATGTCCTTGTAGATCTTTGGGATTCCATGGTGAATCTAGAATGAATAAATATGAGCCTCATGAATTAACTCCATTAATTATGGTATGGGAGGAATAAAAACCCGGTTTCAGAGAGTTTTAATAGATCAAAATACCGGTTAAATTGATGAAGATTTCTCACATTATTTTTTACCTATATATCTTTAATCTCTTCCAAATTAATTATCACCTTTATTGATGGTTGAAAATTCATTTGAAAAATACAATCTTCCATTCCCTTCCTTGGAAATTTCATGATCCATCCATTGAAAATCTAGAAATATAGGATATTTTTTATCCTCATCATGGATAGGCTATCATGGTATTATCGTCTTAATGCATATACCACATTGTTTTCATTCCCAGGGTGGTAATTCAATGAGAAGTCATCAACTCCAACAATCTTCTTTGTTGAATATTCAGATCCTTTTTGTGACAATATAGTTTAAACTTTTATGATTAGTGTAAATATCTCAGCTTTAGCAATAATGATAATGCGTCCATATATTTAATGCCAATATTACCAGAGAAAACTCCAAATCATGAGTTGGGTAATTTTTCTAATCTATTTTCAACAACCTTGAGGCATAAGCTATTAAGATTTAATTTTTCAAGAGAATGCATCCCAACCATTTCTTGGATGCGTCACTATATATCACAAACTATTTTCCACTACAAGGTAGTGTGAGCATAACTGAACTGGAAATCCTTCGTTATAACTCTTTGAAATTTTCATCACATTCCTTCATCGAAACAAACATAACTTTTTTGAGTCAATTTGATGATTGGATTTGGTAATCATGAAAAATCGGTCATAAAACTTCGATAATATAAATCCTAACCATGAAAACATCATATCTTAGATATAGTTGTTGTTATTGACCATATTTTATATATCCCCTCTATTGAGATTAAGTGACCCAAAAATGAAGCATTAAAATGCCAAAATTCACACTTGGTAAATTTGGCAAAAATCCTATATTTTCCCAGGGTCTTCTGTATATTGTCAAGTAATATTCCTATTCTTATTAGCTCATGGAATTGAGAAGAATATGGTCTATAAGGACGAACACAAACTGATCAAGATACTATATAAATAGTATATTCATTATTTCCATAAATATTGAAGGAAAATTAGTAAGAACAAACAACATCACTATAAATTCATATTGTCTAATACTTGTACAGAATGCCATCTATGGTATGTCATTGTTTTGACCTTTATTTATGGATATTATGAACGAATATCCATATTGTAAAAGAATTAAGATCCACATAATTGGTAGATTTAGTCATAAATGTGGGGAAGAGGATATTTTTTATGGATTGTGATATTGTTAAGTTCTCAATATTGAATGTAGAGTCTCATTGATCCATTTTTTTTCTTAATCAATAGAACATGTGCTACCCAAGGATACCCACTAGAGTGTATGAATCCATTTTCAAAATTCACTTGGATTTTCTTCTTAAATTCTTGATACTCAATTGGGGCCAATCTATAAGGTGTATTTAAAATAGGCATAACACCCGTTATGAGTTCTATTGAAAACACAACTTCACAATCTAGTGGAACAACTAGAAATTCATCTAGAAAGACATCATCAAACTCCTATACAATTGGTTTATTCTTAGTGGTATGTTTTTACCATGAATTTGAGTTAATAATATTAATTTATAGGACTCAAGACCCATAATATAAAAAAAATTATTGTAAGGATATATTCATTCTTAAATCGATAGATGATCATAGATTGATCTATAATATGAAATGTAACATTCCTTCCATGGAAATTGATATGAGATCCATATATAGAAAGCCAATACATTCCTAGAATCAAATCAAATTCTACTATGTTTAGGATCACCGGATTTTCAGGAATCACTTTCTCATAAACATCAACCCGAGGTGAATTATAAACTTTTGATATGACTATTGTACGATTAGCAGTTGTCACAGCTAACTCAACATATAATAGTTGATTTAATATGATGATACCCTAAGAAAATTCTTCATAAATTAAAGAGTGGGTGGATATAGAATCACATAAAAAAATTTCTACTTTTGAGTGGATGGTAAGTGTGCCTTTCACCAGTTCATTATCTTGCTCCATGTACTGATAGTTATTGCAGGTGAATTTCCTATGTCTTTGGACTTTGGAGTTTGTTGATGTCAATAATCATCAATAAACCTTGGAATAGAGAACTTATTTTCATAATTAACTATTTTCTTACACTTGTAACATTGAAGAGTATGAGATGAATTATGTGTAGCATTTTCTTTTTTCACGTCATTAGATATCATTTTCCTATCACTTTGGAATACAACGGCCCGAGGACCATGTTTTCTACACTAACAACATATAATAGTCCCTTTAAGAAAACTACCTATATGTTTCATTCCACACATAGTGCATAATGAAAAAATAATCTTATTTCAGTGTGGTCTTTAGATTTCCCTTTGAATTCCATTTTTCTCTTCTTATCAAACAGATATGATGGATGGGTTGCTCCTATCTCCATCTCGACCTTGAGTGAACATCGAACAATTTCCTCCTATATATTGATGTACATTAGGGATTATTCCCATCCGAGACATGGTTTTATTTCACTAAAGAATAAATAAATTTTACTCTTAGGTTGGATAATAAATTTAGAATCATACCTTTTATGCATTGTAAAATTTTCTTCATAGGTTCTAATTTATTCATCATACATTTTCTCATGTTCAAGGATCTTTTTCCCCAAAATGTTTTGAAGAATATGCGGAAAGTACTTATTGACAAATAAGTTCATGAACTTCTCCCATTACAAGGACATAATTTCATATCCTTGCCTCATATTAGTTATAAGATTATACCATTGATCGGCTTCACCAATGAAACTATATACAGCTAAGATGAAATTATCATGTTCAAAACATTGTATAAATGAAAATAACTTTTCAGTGGTACTGATTTATTTTTAATCCACTAATGAATCAAGGGACCCTATGATGAAGGTGGTTACTACCTCATGATGGATTAAACAGAATGTTGCTCACTCCTTTTCTCACATGGAACACCTTCCTGATTAATATCTTGAGATAGTTGTGTGAGCATGGATAAAATATTATTCATTACATATCCCATAGCATTTGGTTGCTCAGGGGGAAAATCATTTCATTTCCCATCACATTCAGCATTAACATGGGTTTTTAGAGTTAGTACCATTGAATAAAATCAAGAATCATAGTGTTAGTAACACTAATGATATTGGGGAACCCCCATAATTCAATAAAAAAAATTAAATTTTGGAAACTTTAGTTTTTATCCGTGGTTATTCAGGAAAATCTCTAAAACAATAGGATATGATTGTAATATACACTTATACATGTCTTCAAAAATTTTACTAAGGTTCTCTCATCCTAGTTTCCAAAGGATACCTATAAATTTGTTATTATACCAACTATAATGGCCCATACATTACAAATAGATATTACATCAACATTTAAGAATATTAATTATACAACATAATAAAAACCATTCCGAGACCTTATTGGTTTATTGTCTTTAAAAAAGAAGTAAAATAAAAAACAATTTCATAAAACATCAACATTGTCTCTCGATAATTTTTTCTTAACCAGAATCATATTTTACATATCTTACTTAAAGATCTTCTTCATGACCTGGGGAAAATAAACATATGAATGGGAGATCTCAAATCCTCAGTAAGGGTAAACACAGGAAATATCAATCATATCATTATCATAAGAACATAACAATTGAAAATTTTATCCTACATATAAATGATCATAATATCATTTAAAGAGATAAATGATAAAATTGCAATAAAAACCCAATAGTTATAACATAAGATAAGAAATTTCATGGAATAAAAAATAATTCATAGAAAATCATTTCATATTATTCCAGGCTCATTGCTGAGACCTTCATAATAGACAAATTCTATTACTGATCTGAGTTCACTCCTCGTTCCATACCTGTATTACTGAACTGGATTTACTTGTCATTCTAGTCATGTCTATCTGATAAAATATAAATTGATACCCAAGGAATTAGAGGAAGATATAGGTCACACACATCTCATAATTAAATCATTCTTACATGTTCCACAAAACATAATCCATTCACCATAGCATAACCCAAATAATAGAGAATCGGGTTTCCTAAACATCAATTTGTCACAACATAATCCATATAAGATTAATGGATATCATAAATATAATTGAATCATTAAAAAAATATAATAAAATTAATAATAGGGTTAGAAAAATAAGCCTATGACATATTAGTTGGAATGTAATTTTGATAAAACACTTGATCTTAATTCATTAGGAAAATATCTTTTCCTCTTTAAAAAGGTTTTCTATACTCAAAATGACACAAAATTTTAGAATAAATTATTTTATGTGAAACTAAACTTCTAATATTGTAATGAAAACATTTAAAAAAACAAGGAAATAATAAACTTTAAAAATCTATTCATATCATACAAGTTAAAAAACATTCTTCTCATACTTTTTCTAGAAAAGTCAAAAAGTACCTCGTAATGAAAATGAAAAAGATTTCATTTATACTGTTTAGTAAAAATTCAATAATGGGTAAAATTGACCTTAGAAATTTATGGAATTATATAACGAATATTTTGAAATAAATATTTATGAAAAATGTACTTGGATGATAATTATACCACAGTAAATACTTACGAATAAACAATCTCAGATAAAAATGAGATTTACAAAGTTATCCCTTACCATAGGTCTGATATCCTTCATATGTATCTCAAAGTCTTGTATAATTATTTAAATATTGTTATTTACTTATTCAAGTATCATAATAATTTTTATGATATCATATATGATTATATTATCATCCGTTTGTTAGTAACATTTCATTGTCACTTGTTATTCAGATATGGACTCCTTTATGTTGTTTTGCACGATTTGTCAGATAAGATCAAGTTCAAATTATTATAGTATAGTAAAATCATTTATGAAATGGTATTAGTATAATATATATCATATTAATTAATTAAATGCATTTAAATAATAATTTTTTATAAATATCATGTAGAATGAATCGCCTCACATCGTGGTGACGGTTGGTCGTACAAACTCATGAGCGATGATATAATTCCCGAAATTATTTAATAATATTGAAGTAAAAGGTGTTTGATATTTTTGAATTAGTATTGTTTTATAATAATTATTTATTGTTTTTATTTAAATCATTATACATTTCCATGTATGGTGGTGGTGAAAAACAGATTACACCATGTTGTAGAGACGGTAAGTTGTACATACGCACGCGCGGTAATTTCATTTTTCATAGGATGGATAGAAGATGAAATATGGTTGTTTAGTATTTAAAATAACATATATTTTTATGATTGATTCTTATTTTATCACGTTATAATGAACCAACTAATGATGAGGAAGTGGAAAAAAAATAATTTTGAATGAATCGGTAGAAGGGATTACCTCTTCCTTGACATGCTTCCTCTATATCTCTTATTAGAGAACTAGAGTTTGCCTTTAATGATGAACATAACCAATATAAAAAAATAGGGAAGTTTATAAGGAAACAAGGTAGGGTATGGCCGATATTTAAGGCTCTAAATTAATTAAAGAGGTGGGGGAAGATGTCCCCTTTTATAATTGAGGTGATAGGAACTTTGGGAAACTCCCTAAACAATATTTTACAATAAACTCTAACCCTTCCCAAATAACTCAAAAAAAGTCCCAATTTAAAAGATGAGATGATATAGGGTTTTAATATAATCAAAAAATAAGTTTGGAATAGTGATTTTTTAAATTTAAACTTTATCATTTTAATTGACACTTAGTTATTCTCTTTAATTTTAATTATGGTAATAAAATTCTAAATACTAAATGGTTATAAATATTTACTATTCTCTTATTAATGGACCGAAAATGGATATTTTATGAAATTTTTTATCTTATAATAAACACTTTATAATTTACCCATATTTTTTTGAATTTGAAATTATTTATTAAAATGTTATTTTTATAAAATATTAATGTTGTTAATTTTGACAGAATTTATTTATTTGACATAAAAAAATCCACACAAAAGATAAATTCAAGAGAAATATTCAATACACTCCTAACATGTCATAGTCACATATAGAATTCATGTATCATAGTAATTAGTTCATATGAAAATTCTTTTAATATTTTTAAAAGCATTTATTTGATATTTCTATTAATAAAATAATTTGTACATCACTATTATGTCATTTTTACCTATAATTATTCAATATCTAAAAATTATAAATAAATATTTACTATTTCTATAATTATTTATAAATTAAAAAGACTATATATAGTCAATATGTTATCCTTGTTATCCATATATTAAAATTAATACACTTATATAAAATGACATAGTGTCATTTTGTCACATTAAATTGTTTTTATTATATTCATGTCAAATTCATAGGTATTTGACCATCATGTGATTCCCTTTTGAACAATAGATGTTAAGGGTCGAATTTATTAATCCAATTGTATTTTTAAAAGTGTTAAGGTAACTGTATAATATTATTTTTACCTTTAATTGCCCAATTTACCTTTAACCATGGAAATAAAGATAATTACCAATGTTATTATTCACAATCCATGAAAATAAAAGTATAATATTAATATAATTAGGACCTACGGATTTCAAATTTGGTGTCCAATTTTAATAATTCAAAAAACCAAAGATTCATTATTAATTTAAAATCAATCATGTTGTTGGAAATTAGAGAACATTTTTTTAATGTTAAAACATTGAAAAAGATTAAAAAAAGTTTTATATGAATTCATTGAAAATTAACGCTATTAAGATATATTATATTTAATGATAAAAATATATTCTATTTATACATAAAAACCATTCAGCATTATAACTTAATCATATAAAGTATAATGATGAATTTTTTTTTTCAATTTAAATTTAGTATGTTTTTACTATTCATCAAAAAATGAATGTTATCAGAAAATACCAAGAATTCGTCAAAAGTAAATTTTTATATCCCACATAAAAATAAAATTTTAAGTCATCATATAAAAATTACTAAGCTCTCCAAATCTAAATTTACATGTGTCTCCCCATTCAAAGGCCTTAGATTTCCGTTTTTTTTTTAAATTGGTTTATATGAGAAAAAGGGTTTATTCAGACCCATTGATTAAAATATCCATTGGATGAATAAAAATATTTTATTAATTACATAGCATATATATCAAATTAATTTCATTACTGATAATAATTTACTCCATGATAAAAATATCTAAATTATATTTTTCACCGATAATTGAAAGATAAAAAATTAACAATGCAGTTTCATAAGTTATTTATAATTATCCCTGATATCTTAACAACTAGTATATAATGATAATTTTATAATAATGGAATCTTGTCGTTATTTTAAACTTACTATTGCGCGCAATGTAATCTATTGAAAACAAAAAATTATTTAATGAATTTTCTTCATGAAAAAATCTAGGCGTTTCATTATACCTCTGTAAACTGAATTTTACTCTCAAAATTCATCACATAGAATCAAATACATGAAGATAACTCTCCCGCATCATATCAAAATGTTCCCATGTAGCTTCTTCATATTTGTTTCCTCTATAAAACTTTATCCAATCAAGTGTTCTAGTTTCGTAGAACCTTTTCACAATTATCCATAATCTCTATCGATTGTTCTTTATAAGAAAAATTTTGATCCAGTTGTATGGCTTCTATGGTTAGTAAATGTGAAGGATCTATTATGTACATTCTCAAAATAGATATGTGGAACACATCATAAACTTGTGTGAGATTCAGTGGAATCACTAATTAGTAATCTACCTTCCCAATATGATCTCGAATTTCAAAAGGATCGATATACGTAGGTCACAAAATTCCCTTCTTCCCAAATCTCATTACTCTCTTCTAAAGAGATATTCTTAGAAACTACTTATCACACACTTAATTCTCTAGGTCTTTTAATTATTTTTAGCATAACTTTTTTTTACATTGAGCAACCCTTATGGTTTGTTGAATATATCTGACCTTTTCTGCCATTTCATCAACAATATCAAGTCCTCATAGAATTCTTTCACCAATATCACCCCAACAAGTTGGAATTTTGTAATTATTTTGATAGATATCTTAATATGTATCCATATGAATACTGGAGTGAAAGCTATTATTGTATGAAACATTGAACAATGGTTGGTGCTGATTCCAACCACCTTTGAAATCTATAGAGAAAGCTCTCAACATGTATTCTATAGTTTGAATTTTCCTATCATACTGACCATCTATCTATGGATGATAAGAAGTGCTAAAACATAACTCTATATCTAGAGAATTCTGAATACTTATCAAGAACATCAAGGTAAACCTATGATCCTAAACTAATATAATGGGAGGTTTTTCTCCATGAAATCTTACCACTACCTTTACATATATTTTTTCAAGAAGATCAAGAAAGAAATACTCTATAATAGAAATGAAGTGTAAAAAAATTGTAAGTGAATCAACTATAACCCAAATAGAATTATTTCCTTTTGATGTTTTGGGATGTCTGATTAAAAAGTCCATAGTGATGTTTTCCCATTTCCATTCTGGGATGGGTAATGGTAATAACATCCCCTTAGACTTTTGTCTCTCAGCCTTAACTTTCAAAGAGTCCAAGCATCAAGAGTCATATTTGGTGGCATATATTTTCTTGTCATCACACCAAAAGTAGGTTTTCAGTTCTCTTTACCTCTTTGTGCTTCCAAGGTGAATAGAGAATGAAGAACAATGATCCTCATCCAGTAGCTCCTTCTTTAATTCTGGTATGAGTGTAATATAATCATGGATCTTAACCCTTATTATTTTATCATAATCAATGTTATATTTATGAACATTTCTCACATTATTTTGTGTCTCTACATCATTTTCTCTACCTCATTAATCTTCACATGTATTTATGGATGAAAATTCATTTTATGTGGATAAGATTCTCCACCTTCCTTTAAAATTTGAAGATTTATCCTTTGAAAATCCTTAATTATAGGATCTTTTTTTATCCTCATCATGGATATGTTATCATAGTCTTGTCAACTAAATGTATCTTCCACATTGTTTCCATTCCTTGTGTGGTAATGTTTTTGAGAAATCAAAATCATAAATCATCTCAAACCATCTTCTATTGTTCATATTCAGATACTTTTATGTGAAAATTTACATTACACATTTATGATCAGTATAAATCTCACATCTTTCTCAATAAAGACAATACCTCCATATCTTTAATGAAACGATTTCTAGAGATAACTTCAAATCATGATTTAGGTAATTTTCCTCTGGGGTTTTCAACTACTATGAGGCATAAGCTATCAACATGTCATTTTACATGAGTAAACATTCCATTCCCATCTTGGATGCATCACTGTAGATGACAAATCATTATCCACATTAAGGTAGTGTGCAAATAGATGCACGGGATATCCTACTTTTTAGGTCCTTGAAATTTTCAATGTATTCCTCTATCAAAAAAAAGTTAACATTTGTTCAAATCAGCTTGGTTATTATATTAGATAGCTATGAAAATTCATTCACAAAACGTCGATAATATCCATCAAAACCTAGAAAACATTGGATCTCAGTTACCGTTGTTGGTCTTGAACATCCTTTAAAAACCTCTATTTTGGATGGATCTATATATATCCTCTCTCTTGATATTAGGTGTACCAAAAATTAATATTTTTATGAAAAAATTCATACATAGTATATTAGACATAAATATTCTCTTTTCTCAGGGTCTTTAGTGGAATTATCAAGTGATATTCATGTTCTTCCTTTATTATTGTATGGACATGAATATTGTATATAAAGACTACCAAAAACTGATAAATATTGTCTATAAAACCTCTATTAATTATATCCATGAAGATAATATGTGAAATAGAAATAAAAAATGGAATCACTATAAATTCATAGTGTCCATACCTTGTATAGAATTAGATATTTGTTATATCCTCTTTTTTCCACATAATTGATGATATAATGAACAAAGATAAATCATTGAAAAGTATTGAGATCCATGTAATTGGTCAAATAGATCATCAATGCAGAGAAGATGGTATTTTCTCTTTATTGTGGTCTTTTTATGTTCTCGATAATAAATGAATTGTCTCATGGATCCAACATTCTTCTTGAAAAATAAAACAGGTGCTCTAAAAGGTGAAACACTAGGCTATATGAATCCCTTATCAAGATTATCTTGGAGTTTCTTCTTCAATTCCTAAAACTCAATCGGGTCCATTCTATAAGGTGTATTTCAAATAGGCAAAACACTTAGTATGTGTTCTATTGAAAACACAACTTCACGATTTGGTAGAAGACCTAGAAATTCAGTTGGAATCACATCCTAAAACTCCATTACAATGGATGTATTCATAATCATGAGTTTATCCCAAACCATTTGAGATAAATAACCATAATTTATTAGAATCAAGACCCATATGATGGAAAAAAATTACTGGATGGTTATATTAATCCCTACATTGATAGATGATCAAAAATTGATTTGGAATATGAAATGTAACATACCTTCCTTGGAAATTGATATGAGATATATATAGAGAATTCCAATCCATGCCATGAATCAAATAAAATTAAATTATACGAAGGATAATAATAATTTTAAGACGCACATTACCACAAACTTCAACCAGATAAATTTTAAAAACTACTGATGTGACCATTATTCAATTAGAAGTTTTCCCTAATAACTCAACATTTAATAGATGGGGTAACATGGTTATACCCTAAGAAGACTATTTATAAATAAAATAGCGGGATGATCCAGAATCCAATAATACATTTTCAACTTTAGAATGAATGGTATGTGTACCTTTCAATGATTAATTATCACACACTGTGTCACTGATAGTGATTTAATGTGACATTTCATTGTCTTTGGCCGCAATATTTAGTTGACATTGATCATCATCAATAAACCTTGGAGCTTTAATTTTCATAATTCCCCATTTAAATGAACTGGTAAAATTGATGCGTCGGAGGTGCCTTCTATGTAGACTTATCTTTTTTCAAAACAGTAAACATATTTTCCCTATCAGTTCAGATTTCAACTACCTGATGACTTCATTTTCCACACATAAAACATTAACTAGTCCCTTTAGAAAATTCCATCTATTTTACATTCCAATCTTTGATCATAAGGAAAAAATTCATCTTATTTTTAGTGTGGTCATTAGATTTTCTTTGGAATTCCATTTTTCTTTTCTTAAAAAACCCATATGACTAATGTGTTACCCCAATATCCATCTCAACCGTGAGGGTAAATCTAATAATTTCTTCATAGATATTGAATTCTATTAAGACTAATTCCCCTTAGATACTTTGTTTATGACACTAAAGGGTCAATAAATTTAACTCTCATGTAGGATAATAATTCTAGAAGCATACATTTCATGTCTTGTAAAATTTTCTTCACAGGTACCAATGGATTTATCATCCTTTTGGTTATGCTCAAGGAACTACTTCTCCATATTTGAATAAGGAATATGACAGATGCACATATTAGAAAATTATTTCTTGAAATCATCCCATTCCATTGACTCAATTTCATCTCTTTGACTTGTATTCTTGATAATAACCAACCATTGATAAACTTCACCTTCCAAATGAGATAATTCTGATATGGAAATTATTTTTTCAAAACATTGTAGAACTAGAACTAAAATTTTAGTAGTACCGATCCATTTTACATCCAGTAATGGATTAAAATACACTCTGAATGAAGGTGGTTGATGCCTCGTGACGGATTCACAAAATGTTTCTCACTACTTTTCTCAAATGGATGACCTGCATGATTCATATATTGAGAATCTAGTGTGATCATGGTTACAAGATTTTTTATTCCATCTCCCATAACATTAGATAGCTCAGGGGACAATCATTCCATTTTCCATCGCATTCATCATTAACGCGGTTCTTTCATGTTCCATCCATTTTATAAATCCAAGAAGCATAGTGTGAGAAAATTTAATCATAATAGAAAAACCACATAATTTAAGAATAATATTTTAATTTAGGTAACTTTAGGTTTTATTTATGTTATTGATGAACATATATATAAAAAATAAGATAATATTGTAACCTATACTTAGACTTATCCTTAGGGTTATTATTTAGGTTCCCTCATCCAGTTTCCAATGGATAACTATTTCATTACTCTGATACCAAATATAATGGAGCATAAATTACATATATATATTTATTCAAAATTTGAGAATATTTTTTACATAACAAAAACCATACCATGATCGTATAGGTTTATTGTCTTTAGAAAATGAGAAACATAAATAACTGGTTCCTAAAACATCCACATTGTTCATCGCTTATTTCATCATAAATAGACTCTTTTTTAACATATCTTACATAAAATCATTCTTTTTGGACTAGGAAAAATAAACATATATAAGGGTGAGCTCAAATGCTCTGTAAGGGTAAACAAGGGAAATATCAATTATATCATATTCATAGGAACAAAAAATTAGAATAACTTATCTTGCATATAAAATATCGTAATATCATGTCATGATAAAAATCATCAAATTTCAATTAAAACCCTATAGTTATAACTGAAGACATGAAATTTAGTGGCATACACCCAAATTCACAGTAAATAATGTAATGTTATTCATGTCACAATGTTGAGACCATTATAGCAGAAATATTTTATTATTGTACTTAGTTCACTACTCATTCAAATCATGTATTAATAAACCATATTTACATTCTATTCTAGTCATGTCTATCTCATGAGATATAAATATTTACCCAATGAATTCTTCGGAGATATAGGTCCCACCCATCTCATAATGAAATCATTTTTACATGTTCCACAAAACATAAACCATTCACCATAGCATATCCCAAGGAATAAAAAAGGCGGTTCTTAAACATCATTTCATCTTGACATAATCCATATAGGATAAATGGGTTTAATAAAAATAATTCAACAATAAACACAATAAATTCAAATTAATAATTGGGATAAAAACCTGAACCTATGTCATCTCATATGGAAAATAATTTTTATTAAACATTAGAGATTATTTCATGAGGAAAATATACTTCCTTCTTCAAAAAGGTTTGCCTTCCTCAAAATCCCAAATTTTTTTTGAAGAAATCATTATTTGTGAAACATAATTTATAATATTGTTGGGGAAATTTTCAAAAAATAATTAATTATAAAAGACTAGAAATTTCTTCATTTCGTAGAAGTTAAAAAAACATTTTTATCATTCTTTTGTTGGAAAAGTCAAAAAGTACCTCATTTTGAAAATGAAAAAAGATTCCATTCATACTATTTTGAAAAAAAATCACCTATGGGTAAAATAGAATTTCGAAAATTATAGAAGAATATAAAGAATATTTGAAATAAATATTTAGGAAACAAGGACATGGATAATAAATATACTCTATTAAACACTTACGAATAAACAATTTTAGATAAAAATGAGATTTCAAAAGTTATCCCATACCTTAGGTATGATATTCTTCTTATGTATCCAATATTCCAGTATAATGATTTAAATAATGTTATTAAATTATTCTAGAATCATAATAATTTTTATTATATCATATATTAATATATTATCATCTGTTTGTTAGTAATTTTCATTGTCACTTGTTATTCGGATATTGAGTGCTTTATGTTCTTATAGAAGATTTGTTGGATAAGATCAGGTTCCAAATCATTGTGTACATTTAAATAATTTATATAATGGTATTATAATAATACATATCATATTTATTCATTAAATTCAGTTATATAATCATTTTTTAATAAAGATCATGTAGAATTAATCGCAATGCACTTTGAAGACGATGGGATGAACCTACTTACGAGCGATGATATCATTCCCAAAATTTTTTAATAGTATTGAAGTTTATTTTTAATGATATTTCAAAATTATTATCATCTTATAAGAATCATATATATTTATTATTTCCAACATTATTCCTATCCACACACGGTGGTGGTGAAAAGTAGATTACACCACGGCATGGAGATGGTGAGTCGTACATATGCATGCGTGGTGAATTAATTTTCCGTAGGATTGATAGAAAGTAAAATATGGATATATCATATTTATAATAAAATATAAGTATATGAGTGATACATATGTTATAACATTATAATTAAAAAATAAATAAAGTGTAAGTACACGAAGAAATAATTTTGAACGAATTGGTAGAAGGGATTACCTCTTCCTCGACATTCTTCTCTTCATCTCTTCGTAGAGCACTATCGATTGACTTTTAAGATTAACAAAACCTATAGAATGAAAATAGGTAAGTAGATAAAAAAATTCAAAGGAATTACCATGATTAAAAGCTCAATATTAAGTGATGAGGTGATAGAGAAGGTTCACTTTTATAAATTTTGTGAGTGTCACTTTTGGAAACTCCAAAACTTATAATTTAATATAAAATCAAACCCTTGTAAAAACCACTAAATGTCCAAATTTAATAGATGAGATGAGATATTGTTGTAATATCCTCAAAAAATAATTTTTATACAAGTTATTTTGTCAATTTAATCCATATCTTTCTAATTTACACATAGTTATTTTATTTCTTTTGAATTTTGGTAATAACATTCTAAATATTAAAAGATAATAAATAATTACATATATGGAGTTAATTAACCATAAACGGACATTCTATGTCATTTTACATCTTATAGTTATTACTTGGTAATTTTACAATATTTGGCATGATTTTTAAATTATTTAATTAAATGTTTTTTATAAAATAACAATAGTATTGATTTTGACACTATTCATTTATATGACATTAAAAAATCAACACATAAATTAATTTCTTACCAAAATAATCAATAATCTCCTAACAATTCATATTAATTTAGAGAATTTCGGTATCATATTAAATAGTGAATATGATAATTCTTTTAATATTTTTAAAACTATTATTTTGATATTTCTATTAATAAAATAATGCTTACGAAAATATTATGTCATAATTAATGGTAATTATTTAATATCTAAAAATTATAAATAATCTGTTACGATGTGAATAATTCTCTAATATTTATAGGTACTATATATATTATTTATTATCTTCTGGTTATCCATATATTAAAATTAATATACTTATATAAAATGAGATTGTGACATTTTGTTGAATTCATTAGTTTTTATTATATTCATGACATATCCATAGGAATGTGGCCTTCGATTGATTAAAATTTGACAAATATATAATAAGGGTATAATTTATACATCAAATATTATTTTTACATGTGTTGGGGTAATTTGACAACATTATTTTTACCTTTAATTACCCAATTTACCTTTAACAATGGTAATAAAAATAATTACCAAAGATAATATTTAGAATCCACAAAAATAAAAATATCATATTAAAATAACTGGGACCTAATGATTCCAAATATGGATTCAATTTTTAATAATGAAAAACACATAAGTTTCAGTAGTTAATTTCAAATCAATCCTGTGGTCATAAATGAGTGAAATTTTTTTTGTAAAGATAAAACGTTGCAAAAGATTGAATTTTTTTCATATGAATTCAATGTAAAATTTTTTCTAATTACATAATTTATATTTAATGATAAAAATATAATCAATTTATATTTAAAACCATTCAATATTATATTTTAACTATATAAATTATTTCATTGAAAATAGTTGTTTTCACTTAAAATTTACTATGTTTTTACTATTCAACAAAACATGAATGTTATTAGAAAATATCATAAATTCAATGATAGAAAATTTTCATGTGCCACATAAAAAGAAAATTTTTATGTTGTCATTTAAAAATTATTAATGATTCATAATCATACTATAAAATGGGTTCTTTATTCAAAGGTGTTAGATTACCATTTAAAAAAATTGTATTTTTTTCTAAAAAAATAGGATTTATTCACACCCTATGATTAAAATATCCATTGGATGAATAATTTTTTTTATTAAGTATATAAAATATATTTATATATCAAAAATTTAATTGTCTATAGTAATTCACTCAATGATACCAATATCTAATTTATATTTTTCATCAACAATTGATATCCAAATAATTCACAATGCATTTTCATAGGTTATTTACAATTATTCCTGCTAACCTAATGGATATGATATAACAGTAATTTTATACAAAGGGAATTACATGGTTAATTTAAACACAAGAATTCGTGAAATTAAAGCAACTGAAGAATAAAATTTTTTAATGAATATTTTTCATGAAAAAATTGCGGTATTACATTCATAATATAAATATTATATTAGACACATCCCTATAATTTTAAAGAGAATTTTCATGATGATTCTATGAAGATGGTTATCACCAACTAGTGTGTGTAATCATACTATTCATATTTATAATTATAATTTAATAAAGTAAATAATCATTTTTCATTTTTTGATTGTGTTACAAAATTCAACATAAATCAAAATGATCATGGTGTTGTAGAAAGGGATATATGGGGGATAATCTGGATATTTTTAACAACATAATGTAAATTATAAAGGATTGGTTCTATTCATCTTATGATGGAAAAAAAAGAAACAAGTATTTTATATTTTATTAATATAATTTCTAATGATCTATATAAGTTACTCGTAATATTCCTTGCCTATGATACATTATATCATTTTATAAAGTGATTTTTTGATATAAGAATGAATAATGATAATGAGATCCCCCAATTGATGTCGCATAGATGACACATTCATTGATTCAAAGATAAATTTTAAAATAATAATCATCGTATTGGGTGTAAATGTTCATCCAATAAATAATTAAATTCAGTGATAAAGAGTTTCATTAACATATTACCTATAATATCAATTCAGTGGTAGTCATACAACTATAGAAAAGGTACTATGATTGTGTGAATTCTTAGTCATTAAGGTTTCTATGTTCACACAACATCATCACATGTGTTTCATTAAATTTATGTGGGAGAATATATTACTATATAATGTACCATAATTGTATATGTTTAGATTTTTACAATCCTATATTTTTCATTTTTAATGTTTTGTAGAGGAAGGGAATTTAGATATATTTTTGAATTTAAGAGATGATATTTAATATTCAGATGAAATTTTTCCATGGTGTAGACTTCAACTATTTGGTTAGTGTGGTTTCCTCATGGTTTTGATTGTGGTTATGGATGAGTTTAATTTTTAATGATATGGTGGAGTTATGTTATTTTATATATTTTTTGGTAAGAACACATTTTGCTTTGAATAATGGAATAGTGTTTGCTATTTTAAATGTTATGGGATGAATATAAATATTATAAGAACAATATAAGTTTTTAATAGTGGAGGTGGATGGTGTTCGTATAGGATTATCGCTTCGAGATCTTTTACGCACTATCAAAGTGAAATGTGGTAAATGATACACAATGTAATAAGTCAGGTGGTGATGTTTCTCATGAAATTAGAGATGAGTGGAGGATGAAGGGAGAAATGTAACAATACATCTCATTATCGAGAAAATAAATGGTTGTGTTTTCTATTATATAATGATAATTCATTCATACTTGTCCTAGAAGGATGATGAGTCACCGTTGGGAGACACTAAGGTAGTGGTATGGCGAGATTATTTCATATATGGAAATCATTTTATTGGATAAATGAAAGATGATAATCATCTGATATTGTTTCAAGAAATGTATTTATTTTAGTTCAGTAATATGATAGGTTGTTTAGTGTGAGGTACACATGTCACATATTATAGTTAATCTTATTACTTATAAGATGTGTCATACTTTGAAGGTAAATCATTTGTTTCTATAAAATAAGATATCTTGGGATATGTTTTTTTCATGAAGTTTAGTCTATTAGTGGGTGAAATCCCGACATAAAATTAGTGACCCAATCCTTTTAAAAATATTATTACAAGAATTAATGAATATTTAACATTATAATATAAACCAATGATTGAAAATCATATTGTATTTGGAAGACTTCTTACATAATTATAAAACACACAACTAGAATATAAAACATTTTATTAATATCCATAATGATATCATAACTCCCTTTGATCTCTTAAAACTGCATAGGATAACATGGGGAATACACAAGAAAAGTGTTATGTTAAAAATCTACATATGGTAATAAACATGTAAAAGAAGCAAGACACATGAGTTAGAAGGCATAACTTGATAACACAAAATCCAAGGCACTAGAAAAAACATATAGAGGAATAAACTATTTTTCATATAATCATATAATAATTATAATATAGTAAGGATGAAGTAACAAATATCTTGAAATAAACAAGATTCAAGTCTAACTGTCAAGATGATTTCACATTGTGGATAGAGTCTCACAATGGATTAGGTGTACGCCCTAACCCATACATAAAATCTCATAAGAAATAAAATTACCCAATGAATTTCAGTTCAATATAGGTTCACCTATAATAACATGTACATGCATATGTGTCCCATACAAAGAAATCACAAATAGGGAATAAAAAAGGGTATCCCATATAAAGAATGGGTTTCATAATCATGTCATAATGAATAACCTAATGGTGCATCATAATGGAATATTTGAAATGTAAGATTAAATATTTCTTGATATAATTAAAGGAATGATAATAATAAATCACTAATATTTAGGTATTACTTTATTTAGAACCTGAAAAATGGTGGTTAGTAACTTTTAGAAATGTTCCACGTAAGCACAATTTTAGGGAAATGAAAAAAGTGTTGTTAAAGAAGAGAAAGGGATACTTGTTTTCGAATAACCATAAATGGGAAAAATAGAGTTTTCACAATAAAATGACTGATTTTAGAAAATATGGTTCGATTGAAACATTTTATGTTGTGTACTTTAAAATGGATAGGAAACTGAGAGGTTCCCTTTTATCGTGTTTAATTATCAAGAGGAATTGGGAATTGATCATTTTATTAAATGTTTTAACCATCAAATAAAGGTGAATTAAGATTGATATATGTGTGTATAATATGTAAAAATAATATATGGTATTTATATAATAATAATTATGTGATAAAATGAGGCCAATAGATCAAAACGTTAACCCAAAATAAATATGGTCAACGGGAGAGAACCATTACCTTATGTCAGCATGTGTTCATCACATGAAATAAATGTCATGTTTAATTAAATTATATTATTTAATTACAAAATTAGGCACCTATTATATATATATTATTTTAATTATAGTTTTATTATAAACATTTATATCCATTTTTTTGAGTTATAAAGTTTAATTTTATTGTCCCATATGTGTTTGTTTCATGGTGTCATAGTCGGTTCAACTCGGTGTAATTATGAATGTTCCTATAAAATTCAAATAAAATTCAGGAAATAAAATAAACTAGTGCTAATTCACTTCCAAAAGTCTAAATTTTCCCATATAACATTTTTTTCTGACATGATTACAATTCATTTGATAAGACATTAATAATAAATGTGTAGTTTATTTTGGCATGTTTTCGACAATCAAAAACTAGTTTAATTTTATTTATTGTTGTGGACATATACACTTTCCATAATTTGAAACCTTATATAATATATTCAATTAATTATTTTTTTAAAATAAAAGGTGGATTTAATAAATGAATTAGTGGAAAACAAAAACTCATAATCCATGAATGTGGTTAAATGAAATGAAAAGGACAATGATTTCATTTTTCCATGAATAAGAGAATATGAGAGAAGGGGAAGATATAAGATATTCTAATTCTATTATAACATTCTATTATATACAAGATACTATAGTTATTATGATTTGACGGATGAAGGAGGTGGGGAAAAGTTAGAAGAAGAAAAGAAATTTAAAGAGGATGTTTGAGAATGTTACATGTTAAGTATCACCTCATAAAAGTAACATTTAAAAAACATCAAATTGGAATTTTGGTGAGATATGAAGAACATGGGAATATGGAGCGTTTATAAGAGAGGGTTTTTTCGTGATTTATAATGATTCATGTCTTATAGTGTTAAGAGAAGGGGTGGGGTGGGGAGGTATTTATAAGTGGAGGAGAGAGATGTTTTTAATTATTATAATAATTAACATATTTTTTGTATCAATACTATCTATGATATTTATTATTGTGAATATTAATATTAAATGTGAATGTGAGTTAAAACAAATGGGTGGTTACATCTTCCATGTTTCAAACATTCATGTATATGTCTAATAATGTCAAATATCATAAAATATTATATTTCACTATTCAACCTAAATTCATCTATTTTTGAAAAATATAAAAAATTCACCCTAATATTTTTTCAAATTTTAGATTAAAAAAATAAAATCCATTATATATAAAATTTCAATATAAGAGAGATTTAATTTTTAACTTAAATCATCATTTATTCAAAAAATATTGATTTTAATAGTATAATTGATTTACGACTCTTGGAAGAATTAATTATGGTCTCATAAAATCATCTTATAATTATAATAAAACTTAATATTAGTTTATGAATCTATTTTATTAAAAGAATTTTTCTTTTAAATCATTATATTTATTATACATTCCGAAATAAAATATTTACATTTTACAAAAATACCAACACTTAATTTATCATTAAAAAAATTATTTACATGTTACTTAATATAAAAAATACCGTATATTTATTTATAATATACATAAACATAATTTTACATTTCCATAGGTGGGGTTACTATTCCCAAACGGTAGATTACTATTTTAATTTCCATGTTACTACTCAAATGATTAGATTTATAACAGTCACATTGGATTCATAATTTCTATAAATACCACTTATTAAATTAATTAATCATTAACTTCTATATTCTCTCATGTATATCAATACATTCATCTTAAAAATTTATATATCATTATTAATATTATGTTTTATTTTTATATCTTTTTTATGTAGTACAGTCATTCGGTTGGAATGTGTATATCCAAATTTTCCCATTCTTACTCCCTTATTTTATATTTTATTGCCCCATTGTAGTGTTTGGAATTATTATTAGTTTATTTTCTGAATAATGTATCATTCATCAATTATGAGAATATATTTTTTGGTTCCTCTTTATGAGTTATGTTTTTTTATACTACATGACTTAACTATAAGAAGGAAAATTTCATTAATAAAATTATGTGTCATTACATTCTTCCCTAATTATGAAATTTTTCACTTGAATTTTTTTTACATGCTGTGTTGAAAATAGGTTATGGTACTTATCCATTTTCACTTATTCAATTTCTCCTTTCACCACTTCTTACTAATGGTTCCACCATATTAAATTGACCTAGTGAGTCGTCTAATCGAGTAAAAATTTATCTTTGTGATCCAAAATCATCACATTATGTTCCTTATAAGTGTGATAATTTTTCGGTTGTACCACCTCCAAATTCAGTACATGTGATGCATCATGTATATAAAACCTCAATAGGGATATGTGTAATATATAATGTACTTGATACATGGTTGGGGTAAGTGGTAGTTGATACTCCAAATCTTTTATGCTATCATGAATCTAAAAGGGGATGATATAACAGGGACATAACTTTCCCTTATTCCAAATCTCATGAATCTCTTCTCTGTAGATATGTAGAACACTACCTCATCTCTAACCTAAAACTACTGTCCCCATAGAAGATTTTCTACATAGCTATTTTTTCAACATTGGGATCCCTTATTTTGAATTTGAGTGGTCTTTAACCTTTCTATCATTTCATAGACCAAATCAAGTCCTAGAAACATATGATAACTGACTTCTTCCAAACATACATGTGCTCTAAATATCCTCCCACAAAGGGCTTCAAATGGAAAAATTTTGATTCTTGTGTGGTAACGATTTTTGTAAGAGAACTAGACAGGTGGAAGATGTTGATTTCCTCCTCCTTTTATGTCAATAGGTCATTCTCTGAATATAACATGCAATGTTTGAAAATTCTTCTCAAACTGTCCATCAGTCTATGGGTGGTAAGTCAAGATAATGTTTATCTTAGTGTTTAGAGTAGTTGGATACTTTTATAGAATCTAGTGTTAAATATCAGACCTCAAATTTATGAATTCATGTTTTTCAAATGACAATTCCTCTCAAATTAAAATAAAGTGAAAAGTCATTATAAGACGATTCATGAAAACTCATATATGTTTGTTTCCAATGGACGTATTCATAAGCCTAGTGAAAAATTCATTGCCTAATTTTTACCATTTCTATGCAGATATAGGTAATGGTTTTATCTTCCCATTTGAAATTTTACATCTATCATCACATGATAACAAACCAAGAACATTCATGTAAATTCAATGATATATTTCTTCATGTTTTCCTACAAGTAGTGATCTCATAGATCTCGATAAATTTCATGCATCCTAGGTGGATGGAGAAGATAAAACTTTTCACATCATTCGAAATCTAATTATCTATCATATGATTTGACGGTACAAGTAGTTATGACCCAAATCATATGACTCATTCCTCGTCAATTTTAAACTCTAAGGATTTCCCATTTCTGTTAGTTTCGACCTTCATCTGAATTTCGGCATCATATTTTGGATAATTCTTATCATATCTAAAAGTGATGGTTTTCAAATTAGTTAAAAAGGAATAATTATTTTCCTTACATTATGATTCCCATGTATATCATTTTCATATCTAATAAGACTGTATCTTTCTCAATTCAGATCAATTATAATGTTGTAGGATATTTTATACATAGAGTATATGCGATTTTTCTTTCATTACTAATATTTTAATAGATTTATAATTCCTAACACATGATGATATCTAAACATATTCTATAATTAATATTAAAATAATTCTGTTTGAATATATATTTGGGGTTCTTATGATCTATATATATCTCACAATTCTCCAAAAAAAGATAATTCCACTAGATTTTCGATGTGAATATCACATCTTATGACTCCAAATATTATGTGGTATAGTTTTTCTCAAGAAATGATTTCTTCATTGAGGTATATGATATCACCATATCATTTTTAATCTGCGCAGAACCTAAGACTTTATTCGAGGCATCATTGTATACCATGATGAGTTATCCACTTGTGGTAGTGAATGTATTGGTTTATTGATAATCCTCCTTTTGAACTCTTTGAATAACTCATTGAATTCTATGTTACAAACAAACATTACTCTCATTTTATTCTTCATGGTTATTGGGATTTAATATCATAATATGTTTCTCAGAAATAATCAGTAATACAAAGATATATAAAGGAAACGATGGATCTTCTTTAATGACACAGTTCTAGGCCACTCCATAATTGCCTATGTCTTCGAAGCATCCATAAATATCCCTTTACTGGTGATAACATACCCCAAAATTATAATTCCTTTATCCATAACTCATATTTACTGTATTGTTCATATATTTTCTCCCTTTACACTATTTTTCTAATATTATTAAAATGCTCCTCGTGCTCTTCCTTAGACTTGATGTATATCAGAATATTATCTACAAAGAATACCACAAATTTATTGAGGTATTAACTAAATTAAATAATAATAAATTCCATGAAATTATTTAGATAATGTATGATTTCGAAGGGCATAACTATGAAATCAAAGTTCTAATAAATATTTTATAAGTCATTGTTTGGAATATCTAACTTCATCGCCTTTAATTAGTGATATCCTGACTAACGACCCGACATAGAGGAATAATATTCCCCACATAGTAAATAATAAAAACTTATCTATCCATTTTAGGGGATACATGTTCATTATCATGACATTATTGAGCTTATTAAAATCAATGTATAGGGGAATTAATCTATCCTTTTTCTCGGCATAGAAGACTGACACACCCCATGGTGAATCACTCAAGCATATGAAACCCCTTTCTAGATTCTCTTATTATTACTTATTTATTTCATCAAAATCCATGGGGGATATAATATATGAGTTAATTGATATGTTTATAGAACTATGTCGAAGTTAAATTGAGAACTCCACCTCACGGTTATGAGGATGATTGAGAAATTGATCATAGAAAAAATCAATGTATTCCATGTAATGGGCATGTCTTCAATCACAATCCCCTCCTTTGTCTCAATCATATGATTTAGATATTATTTCTCCTATGGAAATTTTACCCATTATCTAGAAGAATATTCCATAGGATATCCATCCTCCTCTATACAATTTTACATAATTGGAGGATTCCTTGAGATTTGTAGAGTGATATCACTTTCCCCAAAGATGGTGTTTTCTTTAAAAAAAAATTTATCCCATCCATGCAACATATTGAATCAAACTCCACTAAATATGGTAAATTTGGTTTTTTTAGGTTTTTTTCATTCAGAAACAATGTATAGAGAGGAGATATATAATTTAGATGCAATAATTTCCCTATTAACCATTCTCATTGATAACTCGAACTCTATTTTTTGAGCTATTATTTGAATAGTGATACTAAATAAGTAAAAGAAGAAGGAAAAAATTGTACCAGAACCAAATATTATGTCCTCTATTCTTGAATGAATAGTAAGCATACATGTCACTATATCATTTTTTTATCCATCTCAACTGTAGTTGTGGCTTATACACTTCCGTAATTCCTTAGAGGTTATTATCATTTATTGTCTCTAACAACCCTTCACTTTGGGAATTATCTCACATAATGAACGTATTCTATGCAATTAGAACACTATGTTGAAGTATGAGTATTGATTTTAACCATATTTCAGTCATATTAATATGTGGGATTATTAATATCCATTTGGAAATTATTTTCCAGATTCCCCTCATGGCCACATATGAAGCATCTCTCATTTCCCTTTAGATTTTCCTTGGGATGCTTCTTCCCTCACATTTAACATGTGGGATGTTGTGTTCTCTTGAATCCATGGGATTTATCTATTAATATTGCAATATTAATGTCCATTTCGTACTTTTATCTACAAGACTATGATGCCACTGAGAGTATAACACCCTATAATTTTATGAGAAATTTTTTGTTTTTATGTTATATAAATAATCAAATGAATCTTTCACTACACACAACACTAGCTTGGCTTGCTTTACATGCAAACACGGCCTTCCTCGATAGCTTGTGTTTTACGCAACACTGAGTTTCACTAAACAATGATATGCTATTAAAATATTATTAAAACTAGCCATTGTGAATATAAATAACCACTTTTTGAAATATTATAAATTTTATTTTTCAAAATGGACTTCATTTTTGGATTCGGAATATCGAAATTACCATAGGGTGAAATTTTGGTATTTTTCTGAAAACTTTCAATTTTTGATGAATAGTGAAACCACTAAGTGGTAGTTAAAATAACTGATTTTTTCATAAAAATTAATTTTACCACTTCTGTGAGTGGAATTTTGAAAATCCGAGAGACACGGTTAATATAAAGGACTAAAATGTGGTTCAATGAGATGAAAATAATTTTTGGTGAATAGTAACTTTTTACTTTTATTTACAATGATTAAAAGTAAATAGGGTAATTAAGTGTAAAAATGATATTATTATTACTCTAACACATGTTTTAATTCTATTGGATAAGTGTAATTCGACCAAAACAACCTTAGGAATAAAATATGATCATTTAGGACCACTTGGGTTTGATTAGGACATTTATTATCAATTTATTTAAAGAAGGGTTAAGATAGTTAAAATCAAAGTTTAACAACTAAATCATTTTTAATAAAGAGTTATACATAAGATAAATTAGAATATAAATATTAATTAGAACGATAAATTATTTCCAACATAATGGTATTTTATTTATAATTTTTAGACATTAAATAATTTAATTTATTTATGACACAATGATGATGCAGTAATTATCTTATTAATGAAATATTGACATAGTTGATGATATAAATACACAAATAAATGTAATTTGAGACTATTTATGAATTCCAATAATTTTATATGTTAATATGACAAGTTATTATTTATTTAATTAAATTTTTTCGAACTAATAATTTTGTTATGATTTTCACAAAAATCAATTACCAAATAGTGTCAAAATTGACATAAAATAGTTTTTAAATCAAATATTATATTATTTATTTTTATTATATTCCTAACAATATAAAGATCGGCCAAATGGCTTAGATAAGGTTATATATATTAATAATAAACTACTTGGGGTTCGTTTGGCTGGATATAGTAAGTTTATTAAACTTATAGTGTAAGAAAATAAGAAGAAACGGTAAAAGTTAAATTATCTAACTTAATGTCAAATCTAAATGATAATGTTAAAATTGATACCTAAACTTGTCTAAATTCTATTGGATGAGAGAATTTAGACCCATCCCCACCTTAGATTCGAAATATATCAATTTGGAGCTATTAAAAACCGAATTTGAATTAATAATAAAATAATATTTTTAGTTATTCCAAAGGTGCCCCTCTCCTCCCTTATAAAAGGGAACCTCCTCCCTCTCTTCCTCACACCACTTTGATCCTTCAAGATCGGCCAACCCCTTCCAATATCTCCTCTCCAATTCCCTACAAACATCCTAGAGTTCATGGTCTTCTTCAAAGACAAATTTTAGTGCCCTAAAAGGAGGTCACAAAGAAGCGCTTCAAAGAAGAGGTAATGTCCGTTACAGATTCTTTCATCTTTATTTCTTCTTCCACTTCTTCTTCTTTAGTTTTTTCATTATTAAGTAATAACATCAGTATCACTCGTATACTGATAAGTTATTATAAGTATTAAACAACCCTATTTCACCATCTATCCATCCTACAAAAAATGAAATCACCGCGCGTGCGTATGTACGGAATACCGTCTCCACGCTGTGGTGTAATCTATTTTCCACCACCACCTTACTTGGATGGGTATAATGGTGTAAATAATTAATATATATTATTATTTTAAATTTATATTGATTCTGAAATAGTATACATACACTCCAATACAATTCCACGATCATGGGAACGATATCATCGCTCGTGCGTACGTACGGAATACTGTCTCCACGATGTGATGCGACTCGTTCTACATGATCTTCATTGAATAATGATTATATAAATGAATTGAATCAATGAATATGATATATATTACACTAATACCATTATGGAAATGAGGTATCTATAACCTAAAACGAAGATTAAGAATTTATTCGACAAAACACGCATAAAAACAAAAAGTAATAAACATCTGAATAACAAGTAGCAATGAAATATTACTAATAATAAGCTAAGAATATGACCATATAGGATATGATAACAATGATTATGATTCTGGAATAATTCAATGACATTATTTAAATCATTATACAGGAGGTTCGGACACTTACTAAGAAAATCGGACCTAAGGTAAGGGAAAATATCACAATCTCATTTTATCCGAGATAGTTTATACATTGGTATTTACTGGGGTGTATTTCATCATCCACATCCATGTTTCCTCAATATGTAATATTATTTCCATCCACCTAAAATTGTTTAAATCCAATTTTACCCTTCTGTGAGATTTTATTAAAAGATATGAAAGGAATATTTTGTCATTTTTCGTACGAGGTACTTTTTGACTATTCCGAAAAAAGTACGAGAAGAATGTTTTTTTAACTTATACGACATGAATGGATTTTTAAAACATTATTTCCAAGAATCTTACTTTACAAGTTTTCAAGTTTATTTTTAATCAACTTCTTTTAGTTTAAAATTTTATGACATGTTAAGAAAGGAAAATGTTTTTGAAGTAGAAAGGATATTTTCCTCAAAAATGGAGTTCAAGTGTTTTATCAAAATTATTTTCCACCTAATATAATATAGGGTTCTGTTTCGATCCCTGTTATTACATTTATTTGATTATGTTGTGATGGATTTATTTTTATGGATTCCTTTATCTTATATGAATTGTTTTATGATGTCATGATGTTTAAGAATCCCATTTTTATTACATGGGTTATGAAATGATGTATGATTTAAGATATTGTGGCACATATATGAATGGTATAATTATAATATGGGTTGGACCTATATCTCCCTCAAATGCATTGGGTAAGGATTTTATATCTCATGAGACAGACATGGTTGGAACGGCAGGTTAAACTGGTTCAGTGAAACAGGACTGAAACAAGGAGTGAACTCGTTCAGAAATGGACTTTGTCCACTAAGATAGTCTTGTCCATGAGTCTTCACTAATAAGAAATTATTCTCTATGATTATGTGTGTATTCTACAAAGTTTCATGTTTTATGTTATGATTATTGGGATTTCATTTCACTACTATGATTTATCCCATATGCTCTCTTTTTCAGGTTAAGATTTCCAAAATTTTATGTTCTTATGAATATGATTTGATGGATATTTCTTTTTTTACCCTTACTAAGCCTTTGAGCTCACCCTATTGTATGTTTTCATTCCCCAGGTCAGGAAGAAGGTTATTATGTAAGATATGCCAAAAGGGACTATAGATATGATGAAATAAATGGGAGACAGTGTAGACGCTTTATGAACCAGTTGTTTATGTTTCCCAGTTTCTAAATACACTATACCTATAAGGTCCTTTCCAAGTTTTGTTATATGTTGTAATAATTGTGCTTCAATTCTGATGTAATAACAATGTATGTAAAGTATGGGTCGTTATAGTTGGTATCAAAGGGAGGTTACAGTCAACCTTTGGAAACTAGGATGTGAAAGCCTTAGTAAGAACCCTAAGGATAAGTCTATGCATAGAACACAATCTTAGTGTTTTAGAAATGGCAATGAATAACCTAGGATAAGACCTTATGTGTGAAATTTTATTCTTGATTATGTGGTTTTCTTATTATAATTAGTGCTACTCACACTATTCTTCTTGGTTTTAGTCAATGGCTGGAACCTGAAGGAGCCGTGTTAATGCGGAATGGGATGGGAAATGCAATGATTGTCCCCCTGAGAAACCAAACATTATGGAAGCTGGCATGAAAAATCTTGTAGCCATTCTCAGACAACTTTCTCAAGCTATGAATCATGCAGGACTTCCAAACGAGCAAAGGAAGGAGCAGCATTCTGTTAAATCCTTCATGAGGCAGCGTCTACCTTCATTCAGTGGGTCTACTGATCCATTAATTGATGAAAAATGGATCAGTACTACTGAAAAGATATTTTTAGTTCATCAATGTTCTGAACATGATAAAGTCATCTTAGCAGTGTATCGTTTGGAAGGTGATGCTGATCAATGGTGGAATCTTTTCAAGAATACGAGGCAATGAGATGAAATTGAGTCCATGGAATGGGACGAGTTCAAGAACTTATTTTTCAATGAGTACTTCCCTCGTATTCTCCCAACAAAGATGGAGAAAGAGTTTCTTGAAATAAAACAAAAGGTTTATGAGTCTGTTAGTACCTATGAAGCAAATTTTACAGGACTTGAAAGGTACGCTTCTGGTATTATTATACAACCTGAGAGTAAGATCGATCGATTATTTAGTGGCTCAAAACCAAGTCTTCGAAGGGCGTTAGCCATAAGGGACTTCAATAAATACGAGGAAATCATTCAATGTGCTCTCACAGTTGAGATGGAGATTTGAGTAACCCATTAGTTTTATAGGTTTGATAAGAAGAGGAAAATGGAATTCAAAGGAAAATCTAAAGAGCACACTGAAAAGAAGATGAGATTTCCCTTATTATCAATGTGTGGAAAGAAACATGGAGGGATTTTTCTTAAAGGGACAAGTAAATGTTTCAAATGTGGAAAGAAAGGTCATCAGGCATTTGAATGCATCAAAGATGGGAAGAAGATGTTTAATGATGCAAACAAAGGAAGGGATACACAGAATGAACCTACTACACTTCAACGTTTCAAGTGTAAGCAGATGGGTCATTATGCCAATCAATGCCCAAATCCAAGGGTTTATGATGATGGTCGACGTCAGAAAACTCTTAAGGCTAAAGACAAAGGAAAGTCACATGCAATTTCTATCAGCAATGTGGAGTATGATAACGATGTGGTGAAAGGTACACTTACCATCTACTCTAAAGTAGCAAATGTTTTATTTGATTATGGATCCACCCACTCTTTTATTTCTGAAGATTTTTCTAAGGATATCACCGTATTACCTCAATAATTAGATGTTGAGTTAGCTGTGACAATCCCTAATGGCACAACAGTCACATCAAAAGTTTATAATTCTTCTCCGATTGAAGTTTGTGGGAAAGTGCTTCCTGAAAATCTTGTGATCCTCCCTATAGTGGAATTTTATGTGATTCTTGGCATGGATTGTCTTTCTTTATATGGGTCTCATATCAATTTCCAAAGAACGGAAGTCGCATTTCATATTCTAGATCAATCTATGATCGTCTATCGATGCAAGGATGAACATAACCTTCCAGTGGAAATTTCTTCCATCTTATGGGTCTTGATTCTACTAAGTGAAGGTTATTAATCTCAAATGGTTGGTTAGAAACTCGCGATTAAGAATATACCCATTGTATGGGAGTTTGACGATGTCTTTCTGGAGGAATTTCCGGGTCTTCCACCAAATCATGAAGTTGAGTTTTCAATAGAACTCATACCGGGTGCTTTACCTATTTCAAAGACACCTTATAAAATGGCCCCAATTGAGTTGCAGGAATTAAAGAAGAAACTCCAAGAGAATCTTGATAAGGGGTTCATACACCCAAGTGTGTCACCTTGGGGAGAACCTGTTCTATTTGTTAAGAAGAAATATGGATCAATGAGACTCTACATTGATTATTGAGAACTTAACAAGATCACTATCAAGAAAAAATATCCTCTCCCACGCATTGATGACTTATTTGACCAACTACGCGGAGCTCAATACTTTTCCAAGATTGATCTCTATTCAGGGTATCATCAATTAAGGGTCAAAAGGTAAGATATACCAAATACGGCTTTCCGTACAAGGTATGGACACTATGAATTTATAGTGATGCCTTTTGGTCTTACTAATTCCCCTGCTATCTTCATGGATCTGATTAATACAGTCTTTAGAGACTATCTTGATCAGTCTGTGGTAGTCTTTATAGACGATATTCTTGTATATTCAAAGAGAAAGGGGTAACATAAAGAGCACTTGAAAATTATATTGATGACCATAAGAAAGGAGAAGCTTTATTCCAAATTTACCAAGTGTGAATTTTGGCTTCAAATAGTATCATTTTTGGGTCACATAATCTCAAAAGAGGGGATATCTGTGGATCCAGCAAAAACAGAGGTTATCGAAAGATGGTCAAGACCAACAACAGTAACCGAGATCCAAAGTTTTCTTGGTTTGGCTGGTTATTATCGACGTTTTGTGAAAGATTTTTCACGATTATATAATCCACTCACCAGGTTGACTCAGAAAGGAGTTATGTTTGTTTGGATGGAGGAATGTGAAGAGAATTTCAAGGAGTTGAAAAGAAGGTTATCCAGTGCACCTGTGCTCACAGTGCCTTGTAGTGGAGAAAGGTTTGTGATCTACAATGATGCATCCAAGAAGGGATTTGGGTGTGTTCTTATGCAAAATGATATGGTGATAGCTTCTGCCTCACGAAAGTTGAAAATCCATGAGAAAAATTATCCAACTCATGATTTGGAGTTAGATGCGGTAATATTTTCATTAATTATTTGGAGGCATTACATTTATGGTGAAAGGTGTGATATTTATACTGATCATAAAAGTTTAAAGTATATTTTCACACAAAAGTAGCTGAATATGAGCCAAAGAAGATGGTTGGAGCTGATTCAGGATTATGACTGCCCAATCCATTACTACCCTTGGAATGCAAACAAGGTGGTAGATGCATTAAGTCGACAAGACCATGCAAGTTTATCCATGATGAGGATCACAAAAGATCCAATATTTATGGATTTACAAAGGATGGATCTTGGAATTATAATGGAAGGGGAAAAATCTTATCTTTCACAAATGAATGTTCAACCATCTATACATGTGAAGATTAAAGATGCACACAAATAAGATGTTGAGTTACAAAAGAAGGTGAGAAATGTTCCTGAATTCAACCTTGATTGTGATGGGATAATAATGTTCAGGAATCTGGGTTTTGTTCCTCCCATCCCTGAATTAAAGAAAGAGATGCTGGATGAGGCTCATAGTTCTTCATTCTCTATTCATCCTGGAAGCACAAAGATGTATAGGGACCTGAAAGAGTACTTCTGGTGGGATGGCATGAAAAGAGATGTTGCCGACTATGTCTCTCGATGCTTGGTTTGTCAGCAAGTTAAAGATGCGAGACAGATGTCTAAGGGGATGTTACAACCATTACCCATACCCGAATGGAAATGGGAAAGCATCACTATGGAATTTGTCACAGAAATTCCTAAAACATCCAAAGGCAATAATGCTATATGGGTCATAGTTGATCGTCTTACAATGTCTGCACACTTCATTGCTATTAGAGTGGATTTATAGCTGGATCAGCTTTCCAGGATATATGTAAAGGAAGTGGTAAGATTGCATGGAGTACCACTTTCTATTATATCTGATCGGGATCCAAGGTTTACTTCAATGTTCTGGCAAAGTCTTCAGCATAATTTGGATACATATTTTAGTTTCAGCACTGGTTATCATCATCAGATAGACGGTCAGTCTGAGAGATCAATTCAAACTCTAGAAGATATGTTGAGAGCTTTCTCTATGGATTTCAAAGGTGGTTGGGATCAACACCTACCTTTGTTGGAATTTTCTTATAATAATAGCTTTCACTCTAGTATTCATATGGCTCCTTATGAAGCTCTCTATGGAAAGAAATGCAGGGCTCCAACTTGCTGGGATGAAGTTGGGGAATGAAAGCTATTAGGACCTGATCTTGTTGATGAGATGGAAAAAAAGGTCAGATCTATTCAACAACACATAAGAGCATCTCAGATTCGACAGAAAAGTTATGTCGACAACCAAAGAAAAGACCTATAGTTTGAAGTGGGTGATAAAGTGTTCTTACGAATATCTGAAAGTGGGTCATGAGATTTGGAAAGAAGGGGAAGTTGAGCCCTAGATATATCGGTCCTTTCGAAATACTGGATCGTGTTGGAAAGGTAGCTCACCGGTTGGTGCTTCCACCGAATCTCTCTCAATTTCACGATGTGTTCCATGTATCTCTCCTGCGAAAGTACATACCTGATCCTTCACATGTACTCAGCTAAGAAGTTGTACCGCTGGAGCAAGATCGTTCTTATGAAGAACAGCCGATAGAGATTCTGGATCGTAGTGAAATAGTCCTACAAAACAAGACCACTCGGTTGGTGAAAGATTTATGGAGGAACCACCAATTAGAAGAAGCTACATGGGAGCTTGAGGATATGATGAGGGAGCGGTATCCTCATCTGTTTGTTACAAAGTGACGAATTTCGAGGGAGAAATTCATTTTAAGGGGGGTAGAATGTAACACCAGAGACTTTTATGAGAAATATTTTGTTTTTATGTTATATAAATCATCAAAGGAATCTTTCACTACACACAAAACTAGATTTTCTTGCATTACACACAAACGCGGCCTTCCTTGATAGCTTTCATTTTACGCAATACCGAGTTTCACTAAGCAATGATATGCTATTAAAATAATATTAAAACTAGCTTTTATGAAAAATAATAACCACTTTTTTAAATTTTATAAATTTTATTTACCAAAATTGACTTTATTTTTGGATTCGGAATATCGAAATTAGATTAAGGTGAAATTTTAGTATTTTTATGAAAACTTTCAATTTTTGATGAATAGTGAAACCACTGAGTGTTAGTTAAAAATACTGAATTTTTCATAAAACATAATTTTACCACTTCTATGAGTGGAATTTCGAAAATACCAGAGACACGGTTAATATCAAGGACTAAAATGTGGGTCAATGAGATGAAAATAATTTTTGGTGAATAGTAACTTTTTACTTTTATTTACCACGGTTAAAAGTAAATAGGGTAATTAAGGGTAAAAATGATATTATTATTACCATAAAACATTTCCTAATTCTATTGGATAACTGTAATTCGACCAAACAGAGCCTTAGGAATAAAATATGACCATTTAGTCCCATATGTATTTGATTAGGACATTTATTATCAATTTATTTAAAGAAGGGGTAAAATAGTTGAAATCAAAGTTTAATAACTAAATCATTTTTAATATAGAGTTATACATAAGATAAATTCGACTATAAGTATTAATTAGAAATATAATAAGATTTCAAACATAATGGTATTTTATTTATAATTTTTAGACATTAAATGATTTAATTTATTTATGACACAATATTGATGCAGTAATTATCTTATTAATGAAATATTGACATAATTGATGTTATAAATACCCAAATAAATATAATTTGAGACTTTTAATGAATTTAAATAATTTTATATGTTAATATGACATGTTAGTATTGATTTAGTTAAATATTTTAGAACTAATCAATCTTTTATGATTTTCACAAAAATCAATTACCAAAATAGTGTCAAAATTGACATAAAATAGTTTTTTTTTAAAATATTATATTATTAATTGTTATTATATTCCTAAAAATCTAAGGTTCATCCAAATGACTTAGATAAGGTTATATATATTAATAATAAACAACTTGGGGTTCATTTGGCTTGATATATTAAGTTTATTAACCTTATAGTGTAAGAAAACAAGAAGACACGGTAAAAGTTAAATTATCTAACTTAAAGTTAAATCTAAATGATAAGGTTAAAATTGATACCTAAACATGTATAAATTATATTGGATGAGAGTATTTCGACCCATACCCACCTTATCTTTGAAATATATCAATTTGGATCTATTAAAAACCGAATTTGACTTTATAATAAAATAATATTTTTAGTTATTCCAAAGGTACCCCTCTCATCCCTTATAAAAGGGCACCTCCTCCCTCTCTTCCTCACACCACATTGAGCCTTCATGCTCGTCCAACCCCTGCCAATATCTCCTCTACATTTCCCTAAAAACATCATAGAGGTCCTCGTCTTCTTGAAATACCTATTTTAGTGCCCTAAAAAGAGGTCTCAAAGAAGCGCTTCAAAGAAGAGGTAATGTTCGTTACAAATTCTTTCATCATTATTTCTTATTCCACTTATTCTTCTTTAGTTGTTTCATTATTAAGTAATAACATGAGTATCAATCATATACTGATATGTTATTATATGTATGAAACAACCCTATTTCACCATCTATCCATCCTATGGAAAATGAAACCACGATGCGTGCGTACGTACGGAATGCCGTCTCCACGCCGTGGTGTAATCTATTTTCCACCACCACCTTACATGGATTGGTATAATGGTGTAAAGAATGAATATATATAATTATTGTAAATTGATATTGATTCTGAAATAGTATACATACACTGCAATACAATTCCACGATCATGGGAACGATATCATCTCTCGTGCGTACGTACGGAATACCGTCTCCACGATGTGATGCGACTCGTTCTACAATATATACATTGAATAATGATTATATAAATGAATTGAATGAATTAATATTATATATATTACACTAATACCATTCTGGAAATTAGGTATATACAACCAAAAAATAAGAATACGAATTTATTCGACAAAACACGCATAAGAACAAAAAGTAATAAACATCCAAATAACAAGTAGCAATGAAATATTACAAATAATAAGCTAAGAATATGACCATATATGATATCATAACAATGAGTATGATTCTAGAATAAGTCAATGACATTATTTAAATCATTATACAAGAGGTTCAGTGTCACGAACCAACCCGGGTCAACCCTGAACCGGTAACCCGAGCCGGCCCGCGACATGGCCCGAGGGGCGTTCCCGATCCCCACGGGCTGGCAAATAGTGCCGGGCATCAAAAGTTAACAAGTGGGAATGATTTGGCCCAAAATATAATAAACTAAGCAGCAGAAATAAATAGAACAAATGTAAATAAGGAAAAGGAACCAACAACGCAACTAACCTGACCATGACCAAAGCCCCACATGACCCCGTGGGTCACTCTCCAATAACACAACCGACGTCGCTCAAGGCGAAAAACTGAAACTGGAACATGCAACAGAACTAAAAACTAGAAAACACTATAGGGGTGAATATTAAAACCCAGTAGGTAGGCCCGACTATTTCTACTCCCAATGCACATACCATTAAATAAAGAATTTATCTATTTCAGGTTTGAACTAAATTATATAAAATATTGGTTTTCACACACACTTTCCTTTCTAAAACAAGTAATAGTCCATTGCCATTTTTAATTTAGGACAAGTTTAATGTCGAAAGAAACAGGTGCATTGCATTTTTAAAACATTTTGCGAACAATTTAGAAATCCAAACTTTATTTTTTAGTCAAAAGGAGAATCACACACAACACACACTAAGGGAAATGGTAAAAGTGGCACACATGGGTCAGCAACCGAACTCGACCTCTCAATTATCCGCCACACAAATAAACACTAAAAGAAACATGGGACGAACCTAGGAGATCGTGAACAATCCAGAATGTACTATACATGTGACTCATCCTGAAGGCATGCCATAACTCGATGACGTCATAACACCCATAATACTACCCGGCATAGCCCTTCATGGCCTAACTGAGGGGCCCAATCCCCATAGTAGCAATAACTCAGTATTCCCCTGCAATTGGGCCACTAGTCAGTGCGTGGTCTAAACTAGTGCAGCAATCGTTCTCAGAAAATTCACTCAATATGCCAGGTTCCCATGTCAACACAAGCAATAAAAAGGGGGTGCATCTACAATGTAAATAAATCAGTCACGATGCACAAACATCACATACAGCTCACGCAAACAACGCACACCAAAGATCACCCCCGAGTGGGATTTCCAAGGTAATCCATTCCATTAAAGTGCCAAACGGGCCTTCTTTAAAACTAAAATCACATTTGAAGTTCCGTGAATTATGTTTAAAGGCCAAACAGACATTCTTTCAAAACTGGGTGTCCGCCCATCAAGAAAATGTCACAAGTGTTCGGTATAAAATAAACATCTCTTTTCGAACTAAATAATAATTTAAAGTTTTATTATCTAATATTATTTCTAATTCATTAAAAAGTAATAAAAAAACAAGCAATTAATAAATTCTAAATCAAAAGGTATGTGCAATGGGGGACCTACCTCAATTTTTAGCTCGAGTACGACGACGCGACATGCCTTGCAAAGGCGTGCAAACACGGTCAAGCCGATGATCGTAATATCACGGTTTCCTCACCAACACGCTGCGACAACCACATAAACAAATAAAAACACATAAACATGGAATTTAAATTATCCAAACGAACAAACAATGCAAAATAACCAGCTCGACACGTTTTGAAAATATCACATCCAAAACATGTCTCTCACCTAACAACCAACCCATAAAACATTTAAAAAAAAGAAATTTCCTTTACCAGAAGTCCATTCTCAAACAATGAGCACCCAAACAACTTCAGAACATCTAACGCACTCCACAGTAAAAACAACAGATGCATTTATAAATCCACACTAGCATATTAAGAACATCTAAATAAAATAAGCCATGGAAACAATTACCGATTGAGTGAAAATTCAACAAAACCTCGCCGGAAGGGAGGCGACTCTCCGCAACGATCCGATATCCCAGAAACCCTAAGAAAACAAGTCACACAAACATGGATTTAAGTTCTAGATAAATTGAATATAACCACAAATGTTTAAAACTAAATAAAAAAAATGTTGGAAGAGTAGGTTACCGGCAAGGGAGGTGCGGCCGGAGCAAAGGAAGGGGAAAGGGGGTGCCTCTAGGAGGAGGTGCGACGGTAGGGTGTGCGCTGGAGGAAGGCGCAGCGAGGGGGCGGGGTCTTGTGGGGGAGAGGAGGAGGGGCGACGGGAGAGCCGGAGTCGGCCTGGCTAGGTGTTGAGGACGATGGTGACCCGGATCAACGGCGAGGCGAAGCGAGGCAAGGCGGCTGGCCGAAGGCGCGGCCTGTCGGAGGTGTGGTGGATATAGGCCACTGGGAGGCCAGGTGCACCGCCAGAAGAAAAAAAACAAGGGTGGGGCTCTTGTGGTCGAGTAGAAGGGGGAAAACGGGAGGGGGCTGCACATCCAAGAGAGGGAGGTCGGATGGGGTCTGGGCGTGGCCGGGGTAGAGAGGCTGGGCGCGATGGGGCGAGGCGGGGAGTTGGAGAGGGCCTGCGGGATCAGCATGAGGGGCTGGCATGAGGGGACAGCAGGGAAGGGAAGGGGTGCGCGCAGGAAGAGTACGGAGAGGGGGGGGGACTCGCACAGGGAGTCAGGAAAAAGGGGGGGCAATCGGGTTTAGGGTTAGGGTGCTTTTTTTTATTTCATTTCATTATAATATAATAATAATAATAAAATCTGATTAAAATAATAAAAATAATAATATAATAATAATAATAATATAAAGGATAATAATAATTATAATAATAATAATAACAACAACATAAAAAGACTATTTTTATTAACAACTATTATTTTTTTAAAAAAAATCTTAGACCATATAGTTATCAAATTCTGAAAAAGGGGTCCCCGCGCACTCATCGTACGCCAAAAAAAATGTGCACACATTGTGCGCCTCAACGCAGTCCACTCGGGCACCCGCACAAGCACTTAGGGAGACCGCACGGCCACTTCTAACCACGCAGTGCCCGTGCGCGGGTTTAAAACCCCCCAAAAACATTAAATGACGAAAAATTTAACTCAGGACCTAGATCGGACATCGGCGCGAGAACCCGAAGCCAAGAATTAAATAAATAGAGGTGAATTTAAGGTCGGGGTGTGACAATTCTCCCCACCACAGACACTTTCTGCCCCCAGAAAGTCACACAGTCAAACGATAGACCAAACAAGAATTCACGTCCAAATAAAACTATGAGGAACCACAACATAGGAGAATGGGAGAACACAAGAGGGTTCTCCCCACCACAAGAACTCAGCCAGTGTGGAAATTCAACACCCAAACATACCACCCCGGGAAGGGGGGGAGACAGAAACCCCCAGCTGATCCAGACTAACCTTTATAGAAATAGCGAAACAACACCTCCGTTAAAACAAGGAACTCTCGACATATACCAAAATCCTCAAAACTAGAGAGAAACCACTGAGAAGAACTTAACCCATGAAGTAAACTTGAGCATCACCAGCAACATCGATCCTTCCATAAGTACTTATATCCCCAAATGAACACAGTCAAACTAAGACAAACCCATACAAGGTTCAAACATACTTTTAAGAAAAACGCACGATTCAGAACACCATAAACAGACAAACAAGACTGATTGGATTACAAACGAACACGTTCATCCCCAACCTTAAAATGACACAATGAACCTAAAATAACAACAAAACTTTAATAGTGGAAGGACGAGAACTGAGGGGCTTTAAATGTTCTGTTGCCAACACGGAACACGAAACCCGAACTGAGGCGTCACACCACTGACAACTCCTGACTGTGCGCGAGCTTCACCCCAAGACCTGTGGTTGGGGCTTTGATGGATGAAGCATCTCTTGCCTCACAGTCAGGCACTGGAATCTTCTGGTCACAGTGTCTCCCTCATGCGACACTCATGAAAAAGCGTATCGAGATGATCTAGACACCTGCAATGATGGCACGTCTTCGGAGGGGTGTGTCATGACGGCTTGTATGCCCCAAACGTCCATACTGACGGTAAACCATTAGAAGGTCTGACAAACTGGAAGTTAGAGCCACTGAAGAGAATGTTTTAGGAACAGGTCCCTCTGGCACACACTACTTGCCAGATGGGGAACCTTGACGAGCAAGTGGATACGCTGAATTGTCAATTATCTCCACTCCAAAGACCAACTCAACTAAGAACACCTCATCCACCAGCTTCTCAAAGTGATGGTCCTCAGAAAGGAGAATAATTGTGGACATCCGCAGTCTGGGTGTGACATTCAGACACTTACGAAGCAAATCAGACCTAAGGTAAGGGAAAATATCACAATCTCATTTTATCCGAGATTGTTTATACTTTTGTATTTACTGTGGTGTATTTCATCGTCCACATCCATGTTTCCTCAATATGTAATATTATTTCCATCCACCTACAATTGTTTAAATACAATTTTACCCTTCGGTGAGATTTTAGTAAAATATATGAAAGAAATCTTTTGTCGATTTTCGTACGAGGTAATTTTTGACTTTTCCGATAAAAGTACAGGAAGAATGTTTTTTTAACTTATACAGCATGAATGGATTTTTAAAACATTGTTTCCAAGAATATTAATTTACAAGATTTCAAGTAATCTACTTATATTAGTTTAAAATTGTATGAAATGTTAAGAATGGAAAATGTTTTTGAAGTAGAAAGGATATTTTCCTCAAGAATGGAGTTTAAGTGTTTTATCAAAATTATTTTCCACCGAAGATAATATAGGGTTCTGTTTCTATCCCTATTATTACATTGATTTTATTATGTTGTGATGGAATTATTTTTATGAATTCCTTTATCTTATATGAATTGTTTTATGATGTCATGATGTTTAAGAATTCCATTTTTATTACATGGGTTATGCAATGATGTATGATTTATGATTTTGTGGAACACATATGAATGGTATCATTATGAGATGGGTGGGACCTATATCTCCCTCCAATGCATTGGGTAAAGATTTTATATCTTATGAGGCAGATATGGCTAGAACGGCAGGTTAAACCGGTTCAGTGAAAAAGGACTGAAACGAGGAGTGAACTCGGTTCAGAAATGGACTTTGTCCACTAAGATAGTCTTGGCCATGAGTCTTGACTAATAAGAAATGATTCTCTATAATTATGTGTGTATGCCAAAATGTTTCATGTTGTAAGTTATGATTATTGGGATTTCATTTCACTACTATGATTTATCCCATATGCTCTCTTTTGCAGGTTTAGATTTCCATAATGTTATGTTCTTATGAATATGATGTGATTGATATTTATTTTGTTTACCCTTACTGAGCATTTGAGCTCACCCTTTTGTATGTTTTGTTTCCCCAGGTCAGGAAGAAGTTTATTAAGTAATATATTCCAAAAAGGACTATAGATATGATGAAATAAATGCGAGACAGTGTAGACGCTTTATGAACCAGTTGTTTATGTTTCCCAGTTTCTAAAGACACTATACCTATACGGTCCTTTCATGGATTTGTTATATGTTGTAATAAATGTGCTTCAATTCTGATGTAATAACAATGTATGTAATGTATAGGTCATTATAGAGAGTCTTAAATATCTATCTCATCCTTACAAGAACAATGGATAGTCTCCTCATATCTACAAAAGTCACAAATATTAAATTCATTTCACAGTCTCTGCCTAAATGAAATAAATAATGGATACTATTTTTTGAGTGTTCGTTGAATAGATATATAAATTTCATGAATTTCTTGTAAAATTGTTTCCAATAAACTATTCTTTATTTTTCATCAGTCTGAGGAACTCCATCTCCATTTTAAGATAAATAGTTTAGAGAAAATATTTATTGAAAATATATTCTTGAATTCTTCCCATTCTATAGAATATATTTTCAAATTTGAAATATTATTATTTATCAATTTCCACTATAGACTATCTTTACCATCAAATCAATAGACCACCAATATTAATTTCAGTTATTTTGAGCACTGGAAGATAAAGAATATCTTCTAAATGTGGTTAAACCATTATTCCATCATATGGGGATCAGAAGGTCCACTAAAGGTCGGTGTCCTTTATCATAGTAGGTATTTGACCACAATTTGATCACTATAAGGATAATGATGTAATTACACTTGATTCAAGTTATTATTTAAAACTTTATCTAGTTGATCTAGTTCATTTATAAAGTTATTATCTTCCATTCTAAATAGTTTTAGCATCTATTTATAGAAATAATCACATTTCATATCACATTGGTTGGTCTAATGGGATCTAATATTTCTCACTATTATGTAAAAATGGAAAAATATAATTATAGGGATTCAATACATATCTAATGATAAAACAAAAAGGAAACTCTGAACATTGATTTATAATGTTATAATGAAAATTCATTTTTTTTATCTTAGAAAAACTTTTTGGTTATGTGAGAACCCACCATACAAATCACTTTGAGGATAAGTGAGAACCAACATATCATCATAAGGAACCATTAACGAGATGGACAAAGAACCTTGTCCAGGACCAAACCCGTCAAAAAAACACCACAAAAACATGTCAGACCATCACTTAGTGGAAAAGGGAGAACCAAACTCAAGATCCTCAATAATTAGAAACGTCATCATCAGATCCACCAACACCGTCCCAATTTTCCAAAGAAACCTAGGAACCCGCCCAAAGTGGGGGCGTGCATAAAGGGCAAGGCCAGAAGAGTAGAGGAGAATCATCAAATGAAGTTATCATACCCTATAACACAAAAACAGAACTCCAATGTGAAAAATAGCAAAATAGGGGAGAGAATAGGTGAGGAAATTTCTCAATAACCGAGCGTCCATAAGGTCACCCTCGGTGACCTCGTGTTGTCTCGGAAGAAGACGTTGTCCCAGCCTATTCTGAACCAAAAAAAAAACAAGAAATAAATACTAATGAGGAGTGCACATCGTCTGTACCAAGCATTCCAGCATCTATTATCCAAATATGCGTACTAACAATGGAAAAAAAAAACAATGCCCACCTCAAAGACACCAGCACCCATGCAAGAAAGGGAAGTAGCACATACAAAAAATCAGAGACATATTTAGAAATACCACGCCAAATCACGTTCCCACACATAATACTGTCAAGATAAACACAAGAGGATTTAATATCTGATGATCTGAACCACCACATCATGAAGGGAGTTGTTTCTCTAACAAAAATATCGACTATACATTGGGTTTCTTCAGCAAAAGAGATTCGGGACACACGAGATAGGGTCCGGGAGAGTCGAAGCGATGATAATGGCCGCACGGTGGTGAGATCTGTGAGGGATGCAGGTACTATGGATAACGGCATGCAGAGGAGCTAGATGAATCCATACGAAGGCGGGGAGTCAGAGTCGATGGATTGCACACCTCATCTGTAATGTCGTGTGAATAGTATCTGGAGTATCATCTCCTGCGTCACGTGAGGAGGAGCCAGATGAATCACCATCACCGCCAAATCAATGAAACCAAGAATCCCTAGAAGGAAGGGGGCACGTCTCTTATGAGAGAATGGGACCATTTCTCCCAGATATCCTCAAATATAATGCTATAAAAGAGAGTTATATCTTAACTTATGAATCACTAGGTTTCAAACTAGGTATTTTGTGGTGATAGAATTATTCCTACAGTTATTACTAATTTATTGTGTTCCTAAAACTCAAAAATAACTAGAACATCCTTTGATAAAAACTATAGTGTTGTAATCCATTTACACATATCATTAACTGATTTTACAAATAATTTACCTTCAAATACAAACTAAGGATTGCAAATCCTAGTGCCTTTGGAGGACTGGGAAAAAATTAGAAAAAATGAGACAAGAATAAAAAATATTTTAAATAATCTATATAATGAGCTTCTATATAATATTGATCACATAAAATTGCATAGGATTACTTGGGTAATACATAGAAAAAATGGATGAGCTAAAAATCACAGGGAATATATATAAACAAGAAGCATGTTACATGTGTTATAAGGCATAACATGATAACATAAAACGAATAGATTATAAATAAAAATATAGGGAAATATCTTATAGAACATGGAATCTTATGATCATGGAAATATAGTAATTTGGAAGAATCATATATCAGGAATAATCATGAGTTAAGGCTAACTTCCACGATGATGTCACATGGTGGACAGAGTCCCCTACTGGATTAAGTTTTTTCATTAATCCCATATATAATGTCAAATTTAAAAAAACATTACCCAGTGAATTTATGTGTTATCTGGGCACACACATCATAACATGTGAATGAATATTAGTTCTAAAAAATAATTTATATATAAGTAATAAACATAATGGTTACCCATGTAAAGAAATGAGTTTCATAATCATATCACAAGGCATAACCAAAGGGTGTATCATAAGGGTATCCATGAATGAAGGGATTAAATAATTCATGGAAATTAATAATGGAAAAACAAGAATTCATCATGAATAATGGAGTACAAATGTATTAAAAACCTGATTAATAGTGGTTAGTTAATTTTAGAAATGTGCCACATAAGAATGGTTTTAGGGAAATGAATAATGTGTCTTCAAAGAGGATAAATGCATAAATATTTTTTGTAAAAAATATAAATGAAATAAAATGATTTTATATATGATAAAATTATTTGTTTTATAAAATATGGGTGTATTAATACATTTTATAGAGTTTACTTGAAATTATATAAGAAACTGAGAAATTCTCATTAATCGGGTTAGCATATCGAGAGGAATTTAGATAGTAACCTTTTAAGACATATATTTCTCCATTAAATAATGATTAATTGATATATATATATATATATATTTTGAACATATATAAATAATTTTGAGATTTATATAACAATTATTAAGAGAGAAATTGAGGAAAAATGAGAAAAAATATAACCCATATTAAATATGGAGGATCAGAGAGTTCTCTTACCTTATGTCTGAATGCATTATTCACTACAAGTTAAGGTAAATTGTAATAAAATTTGAATAATTAATTACAGATTTAAGAACCTATTTAATATATATTAGATTTATTATATTATATTATATTTATTTATAGCCATTTCAGTAAGTTATAATGAAAAATTTCGTTGTTCCAGGATATTTTAGTTCAAGGTACTATTATCGGTTCACTTCTGTATAATTATGGAAGTTCCGTTAAATTTCATGTCAAACATAAAAAAGTGAAATGAAATTATATTAATTAACTTATATAAGATCAAAAGATCCAAAAATAAATTCTAATATTATAATAATTATTTTTATGGAACATAATTGATAAATGTTTAGTATATTTTGGTGGGTTTTCCGACCATCACGAACATGGTTAATTTAATATAATGTTATGTCCATATATTATTCCCAATAAGAGAAACTAAAATTATATAAAAAATTAGTCCATTTTGAATAATTATATGTGATTTTAAAACTACCAGGATTTCGTTAGAGGAAAACCTAAACCCATTGTACATGAAGGCAGTTAACAGACATAACATGGACTATGGCTTCATTTTTCATTAAATAAGAGGGGAAGAGAGAAGGAATATATAGAAGATATTACATTTTAAATATAAAAATATATTATATCAAATATATTGGATTTATTATTAATTTATGAATGGAAAAAATGATGATAAGGTATAAGAATAAAACAAATTAAGAGGTAATTTGGGAATGTTACCTTGAAAATATGACCTATTTGAAGGACCCCTTAAGGAACATGTAATTGGTTTTTTGTGAGAATTGAAGCAATTGGTTGTGGGGAGAGTGATTAGTATAGTATTTCTTATATATTTACCAAAATTTAAGGATTAAATTGTTTTTGGTTAAGGATTGGTGAAGGGTGGTATTTGTAAGAGGAGGAGAGGGGTGTTTTTTTAATTATATTCATTAATTTATTATTTTTTCAAAATAATATCAATAGTATGGATTATTTTAACTATATATTATAAATGGTTTATATGAGTTTGAAATAATGGGTTCTTACACCATCAATGAGTCAAGAATTCATGTATTGGGCTTATGATGATAAATATCATAAATTATTGTATTTCACTATTCACCCAGAATTCAACTATTTTTGAAAAATATCATGAATTCACCCTAACATTTTTTATGTGTATATTTTTAAAATGAAATGAATTTTTTAAAATTAATTTTATAAATATTGTGATTTTAATTTTATTCAATAAATCATTATTCATTCAAAAAATAGATATTTTAATATTATGATCGATTTTTTGATTCTTTTAGAAATTACATATGGTATCACAAAATTATATTATAATTTTAATGAAACTAAATATTAATTTTTTAATATATATTTTTTTGAAAATTAATATTATTATAAATAATATAATTATTATAAAATTTCATAGAAACTATTAACGTTTAAAAAAATACCAACACTAAATTTATCATTTTAAAAATATTTATTTACTTTAACCATTATTTATATATATCATAATTTTATTGTGTAAGATATAAAAAATTATTTTATATTTTCTATCGTGATGTTACAATTCTAAATGATCATATTACTATTCTAATGATCGGGTTTGTATTCTCATGGTTGGATTTGAAACAGTCATATTTGATCATTAATTATTCTAAATACCTATTATTCCATTCACGATTAGTTCACTTTTATATTTTCTGTAGAGTATTTATACTTTCATATTCAATTTTTTTATTTTTTGAATAACATTATGTATTATTTTATAATATTTTTTTGTGAATGTGGTCATTCTGGTGGATCAAGAATGGATATATTAACCTATTCCTATTACCCTATTTTCTTTTTTAATTTCTATTTTGTATTACTTCAAATTATTATTAGTTTATTTGTTGGATTATGTATCATTCATCATTGATTAGAATAATTTTTTCACTATGTGATGTGTCTTATATATACTACACGACATAATTATAGTATGTGAAATTTCAATGGTAAAATTTTGGGTAATTAAAAATAATGTTCTAATAAGAATGTTATACCAATTTGATGTTCCTTAGTGGAAATTAGAGGACATATTGATGTATTTCATTTTTTCCCTTAATATTTTCACGAATGTGATTTAATCTTGGTTTTTGTATATCATTTTATGAATTTAGATCATTTATTTCGATATAATGGATAAATTGTGATGATTTATTATTCAATGATATACATGGATGATGTGGTGGAACATCATGGGGTTTTGTGGATAATTATATCTTATTGTGATACTTATTTTACCTTAATAGGTTGGACGAGTATAAAACCTGATTTGGGTTATTAGTTTTCATTTATCATTTAATTTAATCATGATATGGATGTCCAGATAGAGAATACAATCTAGACACTATAGTTCATGTTGTGTGTTTGTGATCTTGGATATTAAAGGTTATTGGGTGTAACATTTTGTTATGGTTTACTTTTCCTATAATAATTGTCATCACTATTCTACTATTAAGGATTTTTAAGGCATTAAATGGGAGATAGTTTATATATGAATAATGTTGGAATGAGGTTATAGGGTTAGTGATTTTTGAAGCTGATGTGGTGTAATGAATGATAGAGAATGTGTGGGTGATTCATGAAAAAAATTAAGGGCACTATGAATTGTGGAATTTATTGTATTTATTGAAGGAGGATACATAAGAATCACAAGGATGGTGTTGATTAGTTTTGAAGACTTAACCTTATCATGGGTGGAGATGTTTCATTTGAGGCAGTAAGCTATGTCCCCGATCAATAAGAGGTTTTGAGGTACTATAGTTATTTTTCAAGGTGGTGTATCAGTTTCCTTTTTATTGATGATATATTAGATTAATAATGACTTCCATCTATCACAGATTTAGAGATGTATTAATGATTATTTATTTATTATTGATTGAGGTTAGGTGTATATTATTATGGACGTGATGTTTATATATTATCCGATTGAGATTTAGGATTTTTATTCAGTGTAGTTAAAATATTCTTAGGTCTACAAGCATTAGGGTAAAAACTATAGATTTGGGTTAGTACATTCTTATGTTTTCTGACCAATTTTAAAATAGGCCAAAACATTTATATCAAAATGTGCGGGTATCAATGTGGTATTACTCATATAGTTACGAGCTATCCTGCAGATCCACAAGCTTCAAAATTATTTACATTTTTATTTAGATTCTCATTATTTCCTACTGATACACATTTATCTTTTAATAGATTTTAAAATTTATGTTCAATGAATATAGTGACTACATGAAACTTGATTCCCATAATTTCACAACTTCTCTTCAAGCAAATAAAAAAATTTAGATCGACCAATATTTTTTCAGTATGTGTAAAATTATTCAAAAATAACTAGTTAATCAATTATTGATGAGAATAGAAGGTTTGGTTGATGGTAATCCAACCAAAAAATAACCACTATATGTATATAATTTTCTAATTTATAATTGATTATCTATTGATATACATATTATATATATATAATAAGCTATTATGTAGGCTTTTTTATCCCATATAATAATGGGTGGGACTTGTAAATTTTAAACATATTAAATATGGTCCAAAAATGGCATATAGAAAATATTTTTAGACTCTTAAGGATTAGGTATATTTTTGTAATATCCTTTTCCCAACCTTCCCTTTCTATGACAAAACTAGAGGTGCCACTTTAACTAAAGTGAACCTACCAACACTCTAGAGGTTGGGGACTTGTGGAAAGAGTCTAGGGATACATTGATGTGAATTTACCATCCTATCAAAGTAAAATAAATAAATAAATGACATCTTATGAATGATAAAATAAGTATAAATTAATAACTCATTGCATAAAAATGAGATTAATTAAATACCTATAATTTGAAATCAATAAGGATTACCTAAATTGTATCAATGATTTACTTCATCATTAAAACAAAACGGATAATAAAACCACATATATTGGGATCCAAGGATCAACAATGTTTATACTTCTTAATTTTATATGATAAATATCCACTTTTCAATCAAAATTATCCTATATATCTACTTTTTTTAATGTTTCACCCTAAAATAGAGGTGAAACAATGAAGTATTTTACACTTAATGAAATGACCATATAGGGTGTCAGTATAAAACAAGTAGGCCACCATTAACATTCCCTTAAATATATCCAATATAATATAGGTTATTTTATTACATGAAATAAAAACTAGTGATCAACCACACTAAACCATTTATTCATACTGTAATTTAACATCACCCTCATGAATCGACCTTCCTCCTTCAGTTTGAATCAGAGGGGGACAATGTACCCATTATCCGAACATACCAAAATTATCACATGATCCCACACCACATCAAATCACCTATAACCTCACATAAAAGATAATTAGACACCAACCATCTCCACACAACCTATTCAATATCCCCAAGTCATACGATTTTAGCACACCACCTAATACCATGGAAACAATTTACATTATAGCTTCTGTTTAGATTAATGATCAACATAATAACTTTGTTCCTCAAAATATATGCTGGTCACACTAGAAAACTATTGACCAATTCAGAAACATGTTTACAGGAGTCCATGTACTCAACCTCAATTTTTTGTGATACCAACAAAATCTTACAAACATAACCCCAATGAACATCGTTCACCCACAATAGGTGAATGATATGTCACCCAACATCCATTAGATAAGTCACACCACTATCTAACAAACTCTTCATAGCTCAAATAAACACTTACAAGGAGTTACACATCCATGTTTTACATACCGACCACCACAATTATTTTCTTTTCCCCTCATCTAGTTTGATCGACCATTATATATGCAATTATTACTCATTAACAAGACTCCACCGCATGAATGCCTATATTCCAGGATAAAACATCACCATGATAACTGAAATCAACTCATTATATACTCACTAAATTTAAAGGCCTAGAATTTCTGTGGATTTTTTTTTTGTTAAATACATGGGAATTTTAAGAGTCCTCGAAAACTTATGTCGCGTAATTCCGATGACCGGTGTGCCCGGAATCAATTTTTGAAGTTTTGTTTGGGTAAGTTCAGTAAACGTATGAGCGTGATTTTATAACTTTTGAATCGGTTCTTGGAATTCAAAACAGAGGGTGATGTTGAACACGCAGAAAAGGTATTCTGTTAAGTAGACGTTCACCTCGATGGTAGTTGGTCGAGAATAAATGTTAGATTTAGGGTTTTCATGGAAAAATAATAAAATAAAGCAAGTTACAGTTTATTTTATTTGAGACTCCATTTGATGTGTGGTGGTAAAAACCTCCCCATGGAGGTTGAAGGTGGGACCACCACACCATAACCTCCCATGAGAGGATATGGTGGTGGGGCCCACCAAAACACAACCTCCCATGTGAGGAATAATGTGGAGGGGACAACCCGGGTTCTTAACCCCTTGAATCTCCCCATTAATGTAGAGAATCCCTCAAGATCCAATTAATATAGGGGAGCCACTTCAACTCCCCTTTATTTAATTTTTTCCAATCTACCCTAATTAATTCGTGCCAACTCTCGTGAATTAATTAGGGGGAGACTTTTAATTTAATTATTCCTTTTGAATTTCTCTTCCAATGAAATATTAGACAACTCAATATAATATTATTTTTTTCACATGGCATTTGGGTGGAAGTGGGGAAAGAGGATAGGTTGGGAGGATTAGAATTATCCTAATGAAGAACAGAGTATGTGTTCTTCCAACGAAGAACACCGAAGATGATCTTTATTCGACTTTTTCCCCAGAAACCTAATGATGTAGAGCGTCTTCCACAACCGATGGAGCTCGGGTTTGGAAGAGTGTGGTAGACCCGACTAATGATGATTCTCTTCATCTAATTTCTGTGACTCCATCAATGATTAATGAACAAAAAACAAAGGTAGGTGTTTAATTTTATCTATGTATGATCTTTTCCCATGTTCTTCCATTCTCTCAAAATGAAGAACGAGGGTTGTTGTGCTTCATACATGAGAGTCTCTTGTTATCACCCAAACCGCGGAGGGTGCGGGCCAAACTAACATGGCCTGACTTCCTCCACCTATCACTTTGTGATGATTCTTCACCAAGGCGATGACGCAATGAGCCGACGAAGCTGGCAATGACAAAGGTCATGCTACCAGCGGGCTCTGCGAATCGCTCCGCCCCTACGGCGCTCCGGTGCCCCCGGAAGAACATCGCCGGCCTGCGCTGACATGAGCAGAACCAAACCGGCCTGCCCGGCCACAACCCGTTGCTGGCCCGCCTATCCATGGCCTACCCGACACCCTTTCAGAATGCCTGCACCACGTGTGGCTTGCCCTCAACCTTCCTATGCCTCTTTCCCCCTACCCACGTCTAGCCTGGCTCCCTACGAGCCTTTCGAGGCCACCACCTAGCCTGCCCGGCCTGCCAGCGCCCTGCCGCACCCTGCCCGGCTGCCTGCCGGCCTGCCTGGCGCCCTGTCCGGCTACCCGCTGGCCTCTCGGCCTCTGCACCAAGACGCCTACATGACGATCTCTAGGTTGAACCACCCACATATTCCACTACGCCGGGCCTAGCGGACCTGGCCGAACCTAACAAGAAGGTCCCCCCAATGGGATGTGCCTGACCCAACAGGTCAGACCGGGTAAACCCATGCCCAGTCGGCTCAGACTAAGATGGGCTGAGTCAGTCAGACCAGGTCGGACCGGACCCGGGCCCACTACTGACCTTTAAATTTTTTGGGCATAACTTTGGAACCGGACGACCATTTTAAGAAACATCAGCGACATTGATATTCATGGAGTGCGACTATCATTTTATGTTTACCCCATCGGTGATTAGGGTACATTTAAGTTATGGTCAGGTTGGATTGTGCAGGAATCCAACCGGGACCCCGTAACTAAAAGGCTAATAACTCACAGACTGGGTGTCTGATTGACGTGTCGTCGGTTGCGTTGAATCCCTTATGATTAGGCGGACCTCTGAGCCACTTCTTCGTAGGACTTTGTGAAAGTTTACGTATCAACTCTTGGCTTGAGGTGTAGAACCTACCGAAATCAAGCATGCTTTGTGGAAACCCTATGGATTGCTACACTCTGACAACTATTCTTGGATCATGTGTGGGTCTAACAGCTACGACTACTATTCCTCAATCTTATGTGGGTAAGACAATTCTGACTTCTGTTCCTGGATCTTGTGTGGGATTGACAGAATAACTGGTCCTGGATCCTGTGTGGGTCCGACAACTCCGACTACTGTTCTTCGATCTGGTGTGGGCCCGACAGTTCTAAAAAATGGTCTTGGATCCTGTATGGGTCTGACAGCTTTGACTACTATTCCTGGATCGTGTGTGTGTCCGACAGTTCTAACTTCTAGTCCTTGATCTTGTCTGGGTCCAATAGATTTGATGATTTAGTGGCTATATCTGATCATCTCAATCAACATAATTTCTATACCTGTGTGAGCTGAGTCAGTGACTTTTTTGTTTTCATCATGATTGAGATGGGTTACTTGATAACATAGATATATGCATGGGAATATACCTATGTAATGGTTTTCCATTTATTTCATACTTTTGGGTATATCCTTGTTGGATGTTTTGAGACCATGAGGGTCTTAGAGTACCTACTGAGTATTGTTATACTCAAAACATGCATAGGTTATGCCCGCACATCATTGTGTTCGATGAAGACGACATACAACACTGATTGAGGCTGAGTATACGAGGACTGGATGGTACATGGAGGTGGACCTCACAATGAGATGGTACCCGGAGGAGATTGACGGACATGGAGTTCTGAGGAGACTATATGAACATACCCTTTAGGTAGGATCTGTGGTGGAAGATCAAGGTTCTTCTTTCACCTTTCATCCAATTTTCGACATTTCAGTTGTACTTGTACTTTTCAGTTGGGCTTGTATTTCTGGCCCCTTACTTCTTAGGACTCTTTTGTTATATAGTTTTTCTTAGTGTTTTGTATTCAGGTGTGTACATTGTTGTGTATTTTTTTAGTTATAAAGGTAATGCCTTCCCAGTTTAGGGATTTACTCCTTTGGTGCTTGTCTCCATCCCCTGGCCTATGGAAGGTGGGCTTGGGGTAGTCACCGAACGAGCACCGGGGGACGGGTCGGGACAAATTGGTATCAGAGGAGTCAGTTCTACCATAGAACTTTGGACTCTAATATTTATTTTCTTATGAAGCAATATTGTTAAGGGTTCCGAGTGTGGTTTTTAGTTCAGGGAGTCCAGTGTTGGTGTAGCGACCGACGTGTCCATACACCAGGACCTTGTCTTATGATTGTGGACTCAGTACAAAAAATAATTTATTGCATATGGGTTCTCAAAAGTTTTATTTTATGTCAACTCATCCAGGTCAGCTCACAGGTATAGTCTTTTGACCTTCTTGCATCTGTTTAGGATGCCTCCACATAGACTACCACTTAGAGTTCCAATAGAGTACATGATGATGGCCAACTGAGTGACGAGGCATTGGTGTAGGGCCCTCTTACTATGTTTTCACCTTCAAGTGGTGTACCAACACCACCACCACTCGTTGGGTAGTATATGCCACCAGCCGCACTGGTGGATGGTGTAGGACGAATGAGCACGTTTCACAAGTTCCAGCGGCAGAGGCCTCTGAGGTTACAAGGGAAGTCAAATTTTCCAGGTGGAAGAGGACTGGCTAGAGGCAATTGCTATATTTCTCCTCCTAGTTGAGACACTCGTTGAGTAGATAGTGATCTTAGATTCTAGTGTTTTCTAATGAGTGACCATGATTTTGGTCCGCATAGTGATGAGGCTTCGGTACATGGACCGTTGCCCGAGATTGTACCTTTGGGTAGTTTGTCGGCTATATCACTGCATATTGGTCAGTAGTTACAACTGGAAGTACCGGTAGATGAAAAATGTTGTCTTAGTGCCTTACATGTGTTTCCGCATCAGATACGCCTCAGGTTCCGAGATGAGTCTGACTCACAGGCGGTTGATGACTGGCCTAAGGAGTTGGTTAAGAGTTCTCTAGAGCTTGTACAACTTCGTCAGGACAACATGTCAGTAGCTGATAATTCATCGAGGTGTACCGATCATTCCCGGTACTCGATGAATACGTTATGATTAGTGCTTTGGGGATCAGACTACCGATTGAGGTGTGTTTTAGGACATCTGGTCCAACACATTTTCTCTATATTATAGAGAGAAACTTTGAGGTATAATGTTCTTTGGTCGAGTGGATACAGGCAGTGAACGTTTAGAGTGGGAGAGCAAGAAACCGGCTCTAGTATCAGAGACTTGAGAGTGTGAAATGTTTTAAGAAGAGGAAGTGTTTTGGATCGATGAATCAGCAGGGTAGAAGATATAGAAATAGAAATAGGAGAGTAGCATAAGGTGGTGTACATTTTGACATGTTACAACCACCCGCCTTTGTAGTCCCATCCAGGATCAGGGACCTGGAGGGCAGGGAAAGAGAGTAGGTGCATGAGGTCAATGAGTGTGACCCAAGGGATCTAGGAATGATTCAAGTTATGGTCTGTGTCAACTACTAGATGCTCTATCAATATACATAGGTACAAATCATTGGTTCCTTTCATGAATCTTATCCCAGACCTAGAGTTTCCAATTAAACTATTGACTTGACCCTCATGTCTAGAGATATATTTGGGAGGAGACTCGATAATCACACTTACTCTAACGGTGTGATTTGACCCTTGAGGAGAGAGTTTCGGTTGGAACCTCTTGGTGGAAGCGTCGAGGCCATACGACGTTGGTTTGGGTATGGACTGGGAAACCACAGTTCATACACTGACTGACTATGATAGGAAAAAAGGTTGTGGTTTATCTACAACATTAGGATGAAGTTTTCCTTAGTCGGTGAAAACGGAAACCCAGGCAGCACAAGTTAAAATCATGCATAGAAGGGTGCAACCGATCACTCTTGAGTCGGACATCATTACCCTCGAGGTAGGAGGAGTTATGAGTTTTCTATTCCAAATAGGAGTGACAGAACATGGGGAAATCTTTTCAAAAGATGTTACTAGGATTAACCCCCCCCCCCCCCCCCCATTGGGGAGGGACGTCTGCTTTGGCTAGATAATAACAGAGGTTCGTTCCAGACTTCTCCAGAGTTGTAGCACCATTATCATCCTTGAAAAAGAAGGGAAAACATTGTGTGGTCGGAGAGATGCCAACAGAGCATCAGGAGCAGAGGCAAATGCTGACTAGTGCCCCCATCTTGAGGCTTCCAGAGGAAGTTGTAGGGTACATAGTCTACGGGGACGCATCAAGGACTAGACTCGGGTGTATCCTTATGCAAGGGTGAGTAGTGATCGCATATGGTTCTTGAAAGCTGAGACAACACAACAAAACTATGCTACCCATGACTTGGATTTAGTAGCAGTGGTCATTGCCTTGAAGGTGTGGTGGCACTATCTTATGGGCGAGCATTTTACTATTTACTCTGATCACAAGAGTATTATGTATATCTTCTAAAATAAGGACATGAATCAGATACGACGATAATGGATTGAGCTCCTCCAAGACTATGAATTCGAGATAGTCTATACTTCAAAAAGGGTAACATTGTAGAAGATGCCCTCATCAAGAGATCTGGTATACATCTCCTAGGACAGGCGACAGAGTAGCTGGCTGCATTATAAATATCCTTTGTGGATAGAGATGGAGAAGCCTTTCTACAGTCTCTTACAGTCACTCCCCCACTTATTCAGCATGTCAGGGAGGCGCAGCATGGAGACGCTGACTGCAAGGCATGACATGCTCAGATATCAACAGGGCAGGCACCTGATGTATTTTATGAAGGTGGGGGGCACACAATCATTTTTAGAGGATGTACTATGGTTCCATTGTCACTTTAGGGGGGAAGTGTTGAGGTAGTTCCACACATCCACTTTAGCAGTACGTACAAGAGTGGAAAAGATGTACTAGGACCTTTGACGATAGCACTGGTGGCCAGGTATGAAGAAGGTAGTAGCAGAGTTTTCTCTTGAGGCGTCACTTGTCAGCAAGTGAAGGTGAAGCACCATGTAACAGCGGGCTTGGTTTAGCTTTTAGAGGTCCAAGAGTGGAAGCAGGATGGGATATCCATGGACTTCAGGATAGGACTTCCACATAAATCTACGGCTCGCGACTCGATTTAGGTGATCTTTGATCGACTAACCATGTTGGCCTACTTTTTTCCAATCAGAGAGAAGGGTTCAGTAGAGAGATTTGGATGCCTCTACATGCAGAAGATTGTGCGGCTACATGGAATACATTATTCTATTGTCTCTGATCATGATGGACAGTTTAAATATCAACTATGGAAGGGGTTGTAGGAGGATTTTAGGATGCAGCTTCGTCTGAGAACTGTCTTCCATCCTCAGGTGGATGTCCAGACTAATAAGACCATTCAGACTCTCGAGGACATGCTTCGTGCATGAGTCCTTCACTTTAGTCGTAGCTGGGAGGACCACTTACCATTAGTGGAGTTTCTTATAAAAACAGCTATCATTCCACCATTGGTATGTCACCTTTTGAGGTGTTATGCGGGCGACCTTGCAGATTACCCTTGTGTTGGACTGACCTTGGAGAGTTAGCACTAGTGGGGCCAGAGATTTTACGGGCTACCATGGATAAGGTGAAGATAATCCAGGAGTGAATGAAGAATACACAGAGTTGACAAAAGTCATATACTGATAGAATAATGAGACCTCTGGAGTTCGAGGATGGCTACCACATCTTCCTATAGGTCTCACCTCGACAAGGACTACATATATTTGGCCAAGGAAAAAAGTTATCTCCGAGATCCATCAGACCTTTCCAGGTCCTCAACAGAGTAGGTGAGGTGGCTTACCACCTACCCCTTCCACATCAGTTTCAACGGGTGCACGATGTCTTCCACTTATCTTAGCAGATGAGATACGTTCATCACCCTTCTCACATCATCGACCATAGAGATCTGGACATTGACGATGGGGTGTATTTTATGGAGGTTCTAGTGGAGATTGAGGATTGACAGGAGAAGGTCCTATGTAGATGTTTGATACCTCTGGTGCGCATTCGTCAGTAGCACAGGATCCTTCCAGGAGAGCACATGGGAGTTGGAGATTCAGATGCATGCTCAGTGTGGGGACAATGTAAAGACCCATAATTTCCATAGATATTATTTTTCTTAAATACATGGGAATTTTATGAGTCTGAGAAAATTTACGGAGCGTAATTATGTGGCTCGGTGTGCCTAGGATAAATTTCAAAAGTTTTGTTCGGGTACATTCTGTAAACGCATGAGCATGATTTTATAACTTTTGAACCGATGCTCTGAAATGAAATCTGAGGGCACCGTTGAACTCACAGCACCAATATTTTCTTAATGAGACTTTCACCTAGACTATAGTTGGTCGAGAATAAAAGTTAGATTTTGGGTTTTCAAGGAAAATTAATAAAATAAAGTAAATTACACTTTATTTTATTAGAGCCTCTATTTGATGTGTGGTGGTTAAAACCTCCTCATGGAGGTTGAAGGTGGGTCCACCGCACCATAAAATCCCATGAGAGGTTATGGTGGTGGGTCCCAACCAAACACAACCTCCCATTAGAGGCTTAATGTGTTAGGAAGCACCCGAGATTTTAACCCCTTAAAACCCCCCATTAAGGTGGAGAAACCCTCAAGCTCCAATTAATATAGGGGAGCCACTTCAACTCCCCTATATTTAGTTTGTTCCAATATCCCCTAATTAATTTATGCCAACTCTCGTGAATTAATTAGGGGGATCCTTTTAATTTAAATCAACTTTTTGACTATCTGTGCCAATGAAATATTAGACAACTCAATCTAATATTATTTTTTTCACATGGAATTTAGGTGGAAGTGGGGAAAGTGGAGAGCTTCAGAGGATTACAATTCTCCCAAAGAAGAACGAAGAACGTGTTCTTCCAACGAAGAATTTCCATGATGATCCTTCTTTAACTTCTTCCTTGGACACCTACCAATGTGAACCGTCTTCCACAAACGACGCATATCGGGTTTAGAAGCGTGCAACAGATGCAACAAATGACGATTCTCTTCATCAAATTTTCACAACTCTGTCAACAAATGACGAACGACAACCAAAGGTAGAGTTGAATTTTATCTATGTATGATCTTTTCACATGTGCTCCCTTTCTCTCAAAATGAAGAAAAAAGGGTTGTTATGCTTTATACTTGAGATCCTCTTGTTATCACCCTAACTGTGGAGGGTGTCGGCCAAACTACCGTTGCCCGACATCCTCCATCGATCACATTGTGATATTTCTTCAGTATGGAGACGAGGCGAAAAGACGACGATGGTGGATACGACAACGTCTACGCTACCCGTGGCCTCCACAAATCATACCGCCCCGAGGCCCTATGGTGCTCCTGGCCGAACACCGCTGGCCCGCGCTAGCCTTTCCAATGCCGAACCGACCTTCCCGGCCACCACTCGGCCGCTAGCCCGCCTACACGCAGCCTCTCGTGCACCCTATTCGCAGCCTGCCTGACGCCCTCTGGGCATGCCTGCGCCCCACACGGCCTACCCGCACCTCGCACACCCTTTCCATGGTCTTCCCGGCACCTTGCTGACCTTCCCGTGCCATATGAGGCATACCCGCGACATACCTTCGCCCTGCACACCCTACCAGTGGGTTTCCCAATGCCCTTCCGCCCTGCCCATGCCCCGCATGCCCTGCCTGCGGCCTGCCCGGCGCCCCGCCGGCCTGACCATGCCGCCACTTGGCCTGCCCGGCCTGCCTGCAGTCTGCCGTTCCCTGCCCAAAGCCTATCATAGAATGCTCGGATGCCCGCTGGCCTCCTGTCCTGTGGAACACGCCACCTACACAGCGACCTCCGGGCCGATTCTCCCTCGTAGTCCGATGGGTCGGGCCCAGCGGACCGAGCCGAACCTCACAAGCATGTCCACCCAATGGGTTAGGCCAGACCCAACCGGTCAGACTGGGTTACCCAGACCGGGTCGACCAAGACTATGACCAGCTGAGTCAGTCCGACCGGGTCAGACCGGACTCGGGCCCACTATCGACCTTTACATTCTTTTGGCCATAACATTAGCACCAGACGACTGTTTGATGAACCGTTAGTGACGCTGGTATTCCTGGAGCGTGACTGTCACTTAAAGTTTACCCCATCAGAGTTTGGGGTATAGTGGAGACACGGTCAGGTTGGATCTTACACAAATCCAACCGGGGCCCCAGAACTAAAAGGCTAATAACTCACAGACCGGGTGCCCGATTAATGTGTAGTCTATTGCGTTGAGAACCCTAAGATGAGGAGGACCTCTGAGATACTTCTTCATGGGAATTTGTGGCATTTGAACTATCGACTCTTGGCTTGAGGAGTAGACCCTCCCAAAATTAAGTATGCTTTGTGGAAACCCTGTGGCTGACAGTGCTCTGATTACTGTTCCTGGATCCTATGTGGGTCCAATAGCTCTGACTACTGTTCCTGGATCCTGTGTGAGTCCGACTATTCTGACATCTATTCCTAGATCCTATGTGGGTTCGAAAGAATAGCTGGTCCTTGATCCTATATGGGTCTGATAGCTCCAACTACTATTCCTAGATCCTGTGATGGTCCAACATTTCTAAATGCTTGTATTGGATCATGTGTGGGTCCGAAAGCTCTGAATTCTGTTCCTGGATCCTGTGTGGGTCTGACAGTTCTAACTGCTGGTCCTTGATCCTGTGTGGGTCCGACAACATAGACAATTTAGTGGTTATATCTGATCATCTCTCTGTACATAAGTTGTATACCTGTGTGAGCTGAGTCAGTGACTTGTGTTTTTTCATCTAGATCGAGATGGGTTACTTGATAACATAGGTTTATGTATGCGCATATACCTATGTAATAGATATCCATTGATTTTATAACATGTGGTATATCCTTGTGGGATTTTGTGAGACCTTGAGGGTCTTGGGGTCCCTACTGAGTATCGTTATACTCACCCCTGCACGGGCTATGCATGCACCTCGTTGTATTGGATGCAAATAACGGATAATGCTGACTGAGGCTGAGTGTACGAGGACTTGACGGTACCCGGAGATAGACCTCACGATGAGACGGTACCCGGAGGATACTGACAGAAATGGAGTGCTAAGGAGGCTATCTATACCTACCCTTTATGTAGGATCCACGGTGGATAATCCAGGAGGTGCATTCACCTTTCATCCATTTTTCCCTTTTCAGTTGTACTTGTACTTTACAGTTGGGGTTGTATTTCCGGCCCCTTACTTTTTAGCACTCTCTTGTTATACAGTTTTTCTTAGTGTTTTGTATTCAGTTGTGTACTATGTTGTGTATGTTTTCAGTTATAGAGGAAATTCCTTCCCATTTTAGGGATTTATACCTTTTGTGCTAGTCGCCAGCCCTTGGCATATGGAAGGCGGGCTTGGGATAGTCACGGCATGGGCCCCAAGGGACGGGTCATGAAAATAAAGTCCACACATGGTTTGTTGTAATTATTCCCATTCCCAAATTAAAATAAAATCCAATTACCAACTTCCCACACTCACATTACATTATGATTTTCAATGGTTGTGACCCCCATGATACTGCACCAATCCTCCAAAATCACTTTCATTATAAAAAATAACCTAGACCCACACAATGTCTATATAAATCAATTTTGGTTGTATTTTAGCATTATTCATTATTTTCTTCATCACCCTCCATGACATGTCACACATTACAACATATAACAATGTATGAAATTTAGGGTCCACCTACTTTTCACTTGTTAACTACATGTTGTGTCTCCTCATATAATTTAGATATAATTATATGAGATCATAAAAACTAAAAAACCAAAAAAATTTGGAAATGACCAACAAAGAATGAATAAATAGCATAAGAAACTGAGGATAGACTCTACATAACAACAATAATTCTCCTTAGAAACTCCATGAGACTAGTGACATTAATAGAGAATATATATTCATTATTTTTTACATTAAAATTTAATTATTTAACTCCCACCATTTTGGTAATATAAGTACTTTTAATTCATTTTTGATGCTTTGGAAATAATTTGAATTTAAAATTATAATGGCCTATATTCATGATTTTTATTTATTATGTTGATAATTAAGATATTATTTCAATGATCAATCATTATTTTAGGAATGTTTTTCTGATTAAGAATGTTTTTTAGAAGTAGTATAGTCATAATATAGTGAAGAGAATTTTTCAAAAGGCATGGAATGAGTATGCTATGAAGTAGTGAAAATAATATTTTGAATATTCAAGAAACAACAATGTCTATAATAATGAATGAATCTAAAATAATGAGGATGGATATCTAGACCAACATTGAATTTAATAAAGGAAACAATATATAATAATACATTATAAGCTACAGAAAATGAAGTTTTATCAATGTACAGAATTCAAAAAAGAACATTTATAGTAGTTTTAACATCCCGAAGATGAAGAATAAATGAAGAAGGATTAGGTTATGTAGAAAACCTTACATATGGGTAAACCTATATGTAATTAGTTTTTGTCCCATGCATAATATGTTATTCGTAATACAAAATATTTTCTAGATATTATTGAAAATTTGAAAATTACTGTCTATAATAATAATAGAAAATATCCTTGGGGTGATAAATATGATATTTCTCTAATACATAATATTTACCCCATATCCCTAGTAATCAGGATTTTTACTTTGTCATGTAAGGTGAAAAATTGATGTTCCATAAGATATGTAATATTGTATAATCATATGGAATATATTCGCTAACATGTATTGATTTTTTTTTCGAACCTCATCATTCATATATTAGATATTGTATATCATAGATCTGTTTTTAAATTTGGATAAATTTTATGGATCATAAATATGATATTTTTTCAATTTATAGACCCTTCATTTAAGGAATTCTCATTTGTGATAATATTTTTTTATCATGAATGAAATTTCCATTGTGTATAGTTATTTTTAAAACAATCAGAAGGAATAACTTTAGTAATCATCATGTTAATGTTAGTTGCTTCCTATGCATTCTCAAGTAATAGAAAGTAGATATTTATGTATGAATGCTTAACCAAATCCATATAAAATGAGGATCGTAGTCTAGTATTTAGATGATAATGGGATGAGAACATTCAACATAAAAATTTAGGTTTCATGTAGATTCGTAATAGAAATATACAAAATTCATGGGAATTATATAACTAGAATTATTCTATTCATGGAATCATAAATGGATCAAGGATTGAAGGGATTATTTATTTAACAATTTAGAGCTGTTGAAAGGAAGAGATTGTTGTTTTTTAGAGTTTTGTTTTGTTTTATAATTTTCTATTGTATCTTCACTCAATCATGGCTATAACCATACACATCGTAGGATAGAATGATTTTCACAATTAAGAAAATGCAGAGGATAATTTTAAATTATATTTTCACAACACTCTATGTGGGATAATAAAGATCTTTTTTCCCTCCACCCAATCATTCTAATATAGGCTATAATGGGTATAGATTTTATGGTAATGTATAAACTTATTAGTTATATTACTATGGAGGGAGTTTTATATTTCCATATTTTATATGATTATCTTCAAATGATTAATAGTATCTTCAGTAATTTTTGATAGCCCACTATTGATCCCATTATCATAGGAAGGAGGATCAATTAGTAGTTATGTGAGACTCAAATTCACTCCACCCCCTGAAGAGAGATTAGATATTATGGATTATCTCATTAGTCAAATTATAATAATAAGGTTAATAATTTAAAGAACTAGATAACATACTAATTGGTAATAAAACACTTGAACGAATAACCTAACCCACCAATTAATCAATCATTTTTTATTTCCTTTTCAACTATTTATTACTTGTCTAAAATAAAATAAAATCCAATCAAATCAGTCCCCCCTTCATTTTACTTATTATAAAAAATTATTTTTCAACATTATTTTGACACAACCATTGGTCCCCACTATACTATAATTTATCCAAAAGTATTAAAATATATTCTAACCACCTTGAGATTTGTGTCATTTTTTGGGAGGTAGTTTTAAATTAAATTACATAAATTTTCATGATCCATTCCAACACATTACATTTTTATCTCTTAATCATGATTTTGAGAGATACCTAGTAACATAAATTAGGAAACTAAATATATAACCATATTATGAAAAACTTTTATTTTATGACTCAAGTGAAACATCAAGAGTTCACTATAAATATGAGATCTTAGAAGAAAATATAATCAAACCCCGTAGATATCTATATGATCCTCACTTCATTATTAATAATAATCAAATTTTTATACATATATTATAATTTTATTTTGATTTAAATTTTTATTGATTTAACATTTAGCCAAATTTCATGGAATATAATGTTATGATCCAAAAAATACATTATGAAATTCTCCCAAGAGTGGGCTACATTTAAACCCAATGGATTAGTTGAAAACTATGTCAAATTGAGAGCCTTTCCATTTTCATTGTATATATCAACTCAAGAATGCATATACAACCCACAACATAGAGGATTTAATGCATATAATGATCTTTAATATTGTTTTATCTATGGTTTTATTACAACTTCATGGATAACATGTATAAGATAATTGGTTTATGCCATAAGATAAGACATAAGAGAGACACTCCACGTGTATTGGGGCTGATTAAAGAATTTTTGTTCATGATTTACACACCAAATAACATTTTTATGTTTTTTCTACCATGATATTTTGGATAGTGGTAGAATAATGCAAGATTCATTATAATGAGAGCCTTATAATGACAAGTCACATGTAAAATATAGATGACTTTTTGTGGAAATAACTGAAAATTCATGGATATTTGGTACACACAACAATGGTATAAGATTATTTCATGTAATATGATCTACATAATCACTATTACCAAATTTTAATCATGAAGGGATAAAAAAATTAGTTTGGAAGATAGTGCTTTCAAAATTGACTGAACAAATCAAACCAGTGGAGGTATGTGGTCATTATTCATCTAATAATAATTCTATTGACAATTGTGATCAGGGAAAATGTACCATCTTTTTTAACTATTATTTTGGGGGAGACTTCCTAAAAATATAAAATTCACTCATAAAAGGTGTTAAAAGTACTCAAAAAATTGTGTTTATTAAGAATATATCCCATTTTAATATTATTTATTATACGAAATATCCGTCGGATGAGAACCAAAATTTTAATCATTAATATTTTTAGGAAATTAATTCATGATTGAAAATTTGTAATTTAGAAGAAATATTGAGCCTGGATAACTAATTAATATTCAAAATTTCTATGAGAAAAAATTTATAGAAATTTGAGAATATTGTAAATCCATTTAAATATAATATATTTTTTTATTCCATTAATTAATTTGACTATTTATTTAATGAGAATAGAAAAAATAAATCTTCTATTAAACATTAATTTTAGAATGTTGAAGTAGGTGAACCATATATTCTTTCATCCTTAATACAGACACCAAATATGTAATTGAATCATTTTCCTATGCATTTTAATTATGTGTTTTTATTGGAAGTGGAAATATAGTGACCCAGGATTATAAACATGGACATTACATCATTTTATATGAATATTCATCACACTACCAAAGTAAATTCCCAAGGACTATAATAATTTAGTGTATTTCGAATCATGGAACACATTCATCAAATTTGGTGAATGATATTCAATATCTCTAGTATAGATCTTACCTATTTTTACACCTACAAAAACACCTTTCTTCCGGACCTGGGGAAAGGACACATAAGAAAGGGGTGATATCATATTCTCAGTAACTATAAATATAAAGTTATATAAGAATAATCATGATCATGAGTTTATGAGAACACTTAAAAAACATTTTTAGATCATACCTTGCATATTAAAGATCATATACATGAGTTACAGGATTAAATATTGGTAGTTCATAAGACATGATTCATATAGGAATCGTGAGAATAATGTATGATTTATTAATATATGAATAATTCAATGATTTTTTGGAACACACTTAAGCATATAAAATCATTCCCTATAATTGAAGTCTTATTTCCAAAACCTAGGAGAGAACTTTATTCGGGAAACACCTTCTGGGTATGACACAACACCATCCCCATTCATTTCAATTTCCTTTTAGTGGAGTGCGTTCACTCCCCAAACAATATTGGTGGTCAAGGTTATCTCCAAAGTACATCTTATTAGTCAAGGTTCACTCCCAAGACAATCTTAGTTTTCAATATTCACACTAAATGGTATCTTAGAAAACAAAGTCCTTTACTTATATTAGTTTACTCCCCATTTCAACCATTTTTATCTTATGGGAGAGAAATCTTCACCCAATGCATTGGAGGGAGATATAGGTCCCACCCACCACATAATGATATCGTACATACTTTTTCAATATGATAATTGAAAAATCATCATATCATGACCCATTAAAAGAGATGTGTTTGAAAAAAATCATATCAAAACCAATGAAATAAAATTGGAATCATAAAAATTTCATCTAATCAGGACTTATGGACAAGATATATGTTTCATAATCTTTTAATCATAGAATTACCCATGAAAGGATGTTAGTTTCACAATAATTTTATCATTTTATGACCTGTGGAATAGAAACATGTTTCATAAGAAACATTTCAATTAAATCACAAGCCATTCCAATAATGAATAATAATTATTCCTTTAGATAATATCCCAAGTAAAATATAAATGATAACAATTGATGCTATATTAGAGGGATACGGATTTTGAAATATCACTTGGAGCAATTCTTATAGAAAATCTCATTTCTTTGAAAAATATTTTTTATAACATAAAACATTTAAAAAAATTATATTAAACCCAATTTAAAAAATTATGCATTACACTTGAAAAATAATTTACTTCATCTCTTAAAGAAAATATCCTTCAATATTGAAAACAATTTTAAAAACATAACACATTTGGAAAAATAATTTATAATAAAATTGAAACATATAAAGGATTCTTGAAAACACTTGAGAAACCTTTTTCGTTGAAATTTTGATTTAAAAATTATAATGAAATATTGAAATAAACATAGAATCATTTTTCATTGAAAATAATTTGAGATATTACAATGAAATCGTGAATACATTTTGAAAACCTTTTTCATTGAAAATACTTTGAAAACATAAAATGAAATATTAATAAAAAAATTAACTCATATTTTAGTGAAAAGAGATTTGGAAAATTATAAATAATGGTTTAAAACCATTTTGAAACATTTTTCATTAATAAAACATTGAAAAATTATAAACAATAAATGAAAATTTTTTGAAATCATTTTTCATTGAAAATATCTTTGAAAAAATATAATGAAATATTAAAAACATTTTTAAAACAAATTATTTAAAAACCACTTTAAAAAATGAATTTACAAAGTACTATTAAAAAAATATTTAAAAATAAAGTTGTAAATGTGAAAAGGAATCTTCAATGAAATGAACATAATGATGGTGGGTAAATATTTATAGGCTTAAATTTCCTTTTGTAGCAAAACTTATTTAGAAAAGTTCCATGATTGAAATATGAGAATTAGATTACTTTTAAAACATTTTTTTAAAAATTAAAATAGGGGAATAATTTCATCTGAAGTCATATAATAGTAGTATATCATTTTTTAATAACATTTTTATAAAACATGGTTTGGATAAAAAAATCTGACCGATGAGATAAATAATTATAGATTTCTTGTAAATATTTTCTTAATTATATTATGTACCAAATAGTTCTAAAATAGTACCATTTCATGAAGATTTCATTAATAACCAATGGAGAAGAAACATCATGAGATATATTGAGGTATGGATCATAATATTTCATCAATGTAAGAATAATCATATATTATCCTAATAAAAAATGAGATTGTTGAAATGAATTGTTACCACTTTGGATACATTAAATCATAATACCCATGACAACATAATAATACAAGAAGATTAAATTATCATGAAAAGAATTATATTCCTGATAATATAGTTCAAAGGGAGGTATATACACCTTATAAAATAATATCGGCACATAACATAGCATGTGTCTCAATGAAGAAAAAGTGAGACAAAATTACATTACCGGTATAGTAAATTTTGAACTATAAAACCCTTGAAATATTGATAATATGAGTTTAATGAAATTACCCATAATTTAAAGGATCATAATTATACAACACATTTATGGGAGTTATATACACCATGAGAACGAAACAAGTGGTGAATATGGAATAAGTCTTACAAAAATAAATGTGATACTAGAAAATTATTACATTATGTCTTGACACGATTCATACATGCTGAAAGCTATTATATAATAAATATATGATTATTATACATCTAAAAAAGAACCATATTCTTATATATGATACCGTATATTCTTTTATAATGACTTTATATTAAAAATTAATTAAAAATTTTGTGATAAAATTACGTTTAAGTATTAATCGCTTTGTTTTTCATATATGTTCAGACATGTTATTTTTTATCCTCTTTTATATATTATGATTTAATTATTTATAGAATTTAAAAAATGATATAAAAATATTATATATTTATTATATGTGTATTTATAACAATATATAAAATATAGAAATATATAATTAAATACACCGTTCATGGATACAATTGATCATACGTACGAATGAGTGATGGTTCCATATCTATTGAATATTTAAATAATGAAAGTGAATGATATTTATATATATTATTATTACTATATAATTATTATGTAAAATGTATCATATACATTCTATAAACCCATCCTTAATATATTCCATGTAGAGTTTGCATGAATCACATTTCTTTGAGAAGGTGGTAGTCCACACATCCACGAATGAAGTTATTGTATTCCAACATAATATAAATAATGAATGAATGTATTATATAATAATAAGAAAATCATAAAGACATCATAACTATCATATATATCAAATAAAAACATAATTTATATCATTACTCCCAACCTTGAATGTTATCAAAGGAAGAACAAATGACATCTATTCATGAGATGGTAGTCCTCATACGCACAAATGATGGTTGTGCTTCCCATTTGATGGAAGTTTATATGATTGTATATCATAATATCATTATAATAAAATATCAATATATTTATGATACTGATGTTGTTATATATGTTTTAAATATGTAAAATGTAGTGTTGGAGAAATAAATAACTCAAATCTTCTTATTGAAGGATGCTACATATTTTTTTTCTTATCACCTTTTGGTTTCCACCAAAGGGTATCCTTGGCTATATTATTAATTAAAGGGATGCTTTTATGATTAAGGGAGGGAATTTGGGAGTTTATTTTATATGTTTTTGGATGATCCAAATGGATTGATAGTTTTCAATAAGTGAGGGGGTGATATTCCTTTTATAGTATATGAGTGGCATCTAGTGTTGTGTGAAATGAGAAATATTAAATTAATTCATAAAAATAATTATAAAATATTGGGGTGTTAAATTCTACCCCCTTAAAATCAATTTTCACATCAAAATTAATTTGGGTTATCTAAATTTCAATACATGAATGTTTATTTCATAGTAATTCACATTGTATAAATATGTACTAAATTTTCATTTAAAAAGGAATATTTGGAAACATAACAGTTACCCAAACTGACTCATAAATAGGTTTCCACATATGAGAACATAGGAGGAAAGTAACAACATTGACATGGATAAGAAATCTAACGATCATATTTTTATGGGGAGTGATAGATAACATGGTTAGGATTAATTTAATGATAACAAATAAATAACAAAAAAATTTATGAAAAAGGTAATGAATATCATAAAATATAATGATAACAAGATATTTTTTTATTTCAAGAACATTTCCCTAAATTAGATTAATTTTTAGTAGAAGATACACTTACATGAATTTAGGAAAATCTCACCGTATTTGGTGCCTTGATTAATTTTTAATTCATCTCTTATTCTATAAAATAAAGGAGAATTTTTCATCTCTGAATAATTAAAAAATTGTGAGATCCATAAATAAAATGATAATTCATTAAATCTATCTTTATCAAAACAAAAATGTTATCACAAGATATCCAATATTCTGAAATCCTCATATAGTGAGATGATAGTATAATATCTTAAGCATCATTTGATGTTTAACTTAAAATGTTCTATAAATGGTTATCATTATAACACTTCGGAAAGATGAATTTACAATACATTTGAAAAAAGTTCAATAATTTTCTAAAAATAGAATATCATTATTCCCCCGTATATCATAATGAAACTCTTTTTTTTCAAACAAAACATTTGAATTTGTTCATCATGTATTCTCTTGAAACGTGGTTATAACCTTATTTACCATAAATCGTTATTGAAAAGATTCATGTGTATTTATTCCAAATTTTATTGGATAAATTAATTAAATCTAAAAGTGTTGTAAACACTATCCATGAAATAATAATAAACTTTTCCAATAAATCCTAAATCAGTTCCATGTTAATCAACACCATCCAATTTACCTTATCACGACTTCGTCATCATGAAATCAAGAACATATTCAGGGTTATATTCTATTTAATCAATCGTTTCACATGAATATTACCTTTCAATTAATTTAAATTTCTAGTTCATCATATCTATTCTTCATATTCATAAATATCCTTAGTGAATAACATAGACTAAAAATCCTAAAATATTTCTCAATTTATAATTCTTGAATACTAATACATTAACACCTTCATTATTCAACATCATCCTTAAGCCATTAACAAGTCTACCTCATCCTATGTTATAATATATATTTAATTTAAAATTTCACCTATAGTCTCATCATCATCATAAACATAACTATTAAACATAGAAACTTTCCAATTCTCTCTAGGAGATTTACACTTAGGAAATCGATATGCATAATTCACATTAATTCGGCATTTAAGGAAGTCAGCCATAGATTATCTCTTAGTGAGGAAATTAATTTCATTCAATTATTTAAGTAATATTTTCATTTTCCCTTTGTAGTTACATTATTTATTTCCACTTCCATAGTCAAAACATATTCTTGTTCCCCTAAGATACTCACTTGGGAACTTCTTTACACATTCTATACAAAAAGGAAATTGTATCTTATTTCCTCCATGGTCTCTATTACATAAACTCTCAACATCATCCTTCAATCAATTATTTTTTATGTTCAAGTATTGGTTAAGTTTCACATTATTAATCACATTTCATAAAATCTGATTAGGTTTGATCCCAACACACTTCACTCCAGTGATCATCCCATTTGATTGCTCGTTAAAGAATTGTCTATAACATTCAATGTTAAAATTTTTATTTCTAGTTCTCTCCAATGACTAAAACAATAAATCATAGTGTGGGAAACAATTATAATATCGTAAAACTACATAAAAATGAAAAAAAAAATACTTATTTGACGTCTAAATTATGAAATCTTATTTTAAATCTGTGAAACCATAGGTTTATCCTCAGAGATATCCTAGGAAATATCCTTATGTTTTACCTAGATATTTTGAAAAGGCTGAGACAGCTCTTCCATTGATAAAAACTACAGAGAACTAGGCTTAACATACATGTATATTACATAATTATAGATGAATATTTAGTACATAACAAAATTACATTCCTGGGGACCATAATAGTTTAGTTCCTTTGAAAACTGTGAACACATTCCTCTAATTTGATGATAGATCGTCTACATATCCTATAATGATATTCCCCTTTACTACTATGGCATAAAACCTATATTCATAACATGGATAAAGGAAACATAATAAAGGTGTGAGATGAGATGGAAAGAAATGAAAAATGAGATATGTAAGCATAATCATGAGAATAATGGTTCGAGAAAAAAATATAATTTCAATATCATACCATGCATATCAAGGATAATATACATGAGCTATATCATAAAGAGTGTTTGTTAATAAAACATATATCCTATAGTAATTAAGATAATAACCCATGAAAGAATAACATAGTAATAAAACATAGAATTTGTGGTACACAATTAAGGATATAAAACCATTCTCTATAAGTCTTGGCTTAATTCCAAAAACCAACCGGGGAATTTAAGGGGGATAAACCTACTAAGAAAAATATATAAACAACCCCAATAATATCCATTTCCTTATAGAGGAGTGGTTTTCCAACCCAACACCACCTTATTAGTATTTTTCAATCCCAATACCATCATAGTAGTCAAGGTTCACTCCCTATACCATCTTAGCAGACAAAATCCTTTACCGAACTGAGTTTACTCCAATTTATAATCATGTATACCTCATGGATTATTAGTCTTTACCCAATTAACTAGATATATATATTTTAAGTCCCCATCCTTAAACATTACATAATATTGAGTAAATTACATAATTCAAATTGAGGATCATTTCGGTTTTAGAGTTTTAGATATTTAGGACACAACTATTACAATACATCCCAAAATTTAAAAAGTAGAAACTCATATTATCTCAATATTTTTAACAATAATAAAACGCCTTAAATAAAATGAACATTTTTATTGATATAAATATTTTTTAATTCTTACTTTCTCATACTCTTCATTATACACTATGAAAAAACATTTCAAAAGTCTGGGATGAGCATAAAAAGATTAGTAATGGTTATAAAAAAAGGAAATACATTGTTAGTCCATCAATACATAAAAATCAATTACATCAATCATCTTAATCATAAAACATAATCTTTTTAACAAACCTCACGAAATCATAATATAAATGAATAACAAATAAAAATTATAAATCAAAAAATTTATTTTGTAGCATCTATAACATACATACATTTTTGGATTCACAGCTACATAGAGAGTTATACACTGAATACCCATCATAAAATATTCCCTAAATCTATTTAGAGAAACATTAACATTTACCTCTATCTCATTACACAATGAATTGAAGAGCTATCTATGGCTCACCCACCCTAGGTTTATCAAGGTACCACCCATATACGTAAACAATTCCCATGAAATATAAAATAATAATAACACATAACAAAATCATAAAAGATTGATAAAATTTACACATTACAATGAAAATAAATAATTTATATATAGTCACATAATAAATCCATTATCAAAACCATTTTCAATACCAAAAATACACAAAAAAGTAATATGGTTTTTATTTTCCTTTTAAAAACATTTTGGCTGGTTAAAAATTCGAAATATCAAATAATGCTTGTGGCAGCAGAAAGGTCTTTTTCACTGCGTACATTAAATAGAAATATTATTTTTTTCATTTAATAAAATGATTTTTAGGAAAAAATATTTCTTTTGGAAACCGTTCAATTAAATTAAATGAAGAAGTGGTATAATTATACACTGTATAAAGGCAGGTCATGTATAAACCAAAATATGCCACAGATAATGGAGATTGAGACGATGTCCCGTACAAATAACATTTTTCAAATAAAATCAATAAATTAATTGTATTCACTATAAATAAAATTAAATCATGTATAAATAAAAGATGATATATAAAAATTCATTTTTCACATAATATTATAATGATATAAACCTGAAGTATAAGATCAACCTAATGATTGGAAATTGGGTTACGAAGTTCCCTTACCTTGAATCTGACCCATCAAGTATGTTCATTGTTTTTTATAAATAATAATATTATGTAATTTTTACATTCCTCATAATCTTTTTAATGTTTTTTATTCCTTTTACTTCACTTATTACATTGAAATAATAATCATATAATTATTCAAGTTCATATCGGTCGTTTTGCCAATGTTCGGTGTCTGAGCCCAAAATGAACATATTATAATTAAAAATTGTCAAAGTGGTCAAAATAAAAATATCTCCATAATATTATTAATGATTTAAATATCATATATATCTGTTATATATGTATTCATACCCTATATATATGTATTTATAATATTCCATTACAATTGTATATAAGAAATGAAATGCATAGTTCATGGAGACGGTAAGCCGTACGTATGCATGAACGCTACAGTCATTTATATTTAATCATAAATGGAATGAAAACTAAATGATAAATAGTAATATCATTATTCCCGTATAATATATATGTTATATATATTATATAAGTTCATTAATTCCATAATTTATACGTTCTATGTATAGCATGCACGTGTCATATAACTTTGAGGGGGCGGCAGTCCGCTCTTCCTCTAATTAAATTGTTGTATTTATGTGTAATAGAAAGCATTAAAGTATGTTATAAATGAATAATAATGAATAATAGAGACAATATAAATATAATACATATCATATATAAATACAGAGACACCATGAAATGTGGTAGAAGATAATTGAACAATCATTGTTTTGTGAGGCAATAGTATGTCGTCCACTCAAGCATTACGTTCAAAATTATTTATAATGATGTGTGTGTGATTGTAGGTTTAATAATTCTCATAAAAACATACAATTATACTAAATATATATGTGGTTTTATAATATAATTAAATAAACGGAGTTTAGGGGGTTGGAGAAGAAGAAATAAATGGAAGAATCTTTAGAGAAGACATTGCCTCAAATCAGGTAACTCCTTCTGATTTAATCTAAAAGGACTTATTGAATATTTATAGTCCTAAGGAATGGATAATAGGGGGAAGAGAAGATTGTTTAGAGATTATTTTTAAAGATGTTGGATGAGTCAAGGGGGCTTGAGTGGTGTGATGAAGGGTTAGAAGTGGTGGATTTTATAATAGGGATGAGTGGTGCATTAGGAACGTTTGAAAGATTCTGTTATTATAAACCAAATATTGATTTTAAAAATTCCCAAAACTCATTTAATTAGAATTTAAAATGTTTGTTGTTCTAAATTTTCTCAACCAATTTTTTTTTGAAAAGATTTTTTTTCAAATTTAAGCTTATCATTTAGCTGTAACCCTTAGACAACTTATATGAATCTTACATTGTCTTCTTGTATATTCATACTATATGGTTAATATATTTACTATAAAATAAAAATAGAACCAACAATGGTTAAATAATTACATTTTAAACCTTATCTAATTCATTTTTAGAATCTTAGATTTTTAGAACTATTATATTATTTAATAAAATAATATTTTTTTAAACACTCAGTTATGTCAATTTGTATACTTTTCCGATCATGATTTTTTAAAAATATATAACAAGTTAATTAATTCAAAAATAATTCATTATTAAAAATATAACATGTAATAATTATCCCTAATATTATTTTATGGTATTAAATTTTTTAAAATAATTTATTTTAATTTTTATAATCTCATTTATTTAAAACATTCATCAATGTGGAAATCACAAATCATCATTGTGTCATAAATATATTTATATATATGATTTATAAAAATTAAAAATAAAATACCATAACATAGGAAATATTTTCATATTTTTATGCGTTATTTATTGTTGAATATATCACTTATATAACCTCATACCAGTTTTTTATTAATAGATATATGTTTATGTTATATTTTCCTTAACATTAAATTAAAAGCAATTAAATGTTGTTTTCACACACAAGTGGCCCCATGGGGTCCTAAAATAAACCCAAGGTTTTCCATGGTCATAAATATCTCATAAATGGGTTTATGACACGTTTTAGCATAAATTTATATTATTATTATATTATTTTGTACCCTTATTTACCAAATTCACCCTTTAACCATAATAATTTTTTTACTGATGTTTCTATTCATAATGTGTCAAAATAAAAGTTATATATTTACAAAATTTCGGTCTAATGATTAAAAATATGGAATCCAATTTCATAAATTCCAAAAAAAGAATATTCAGAAATCAATTTAAAATTAATTCTCATTGTCAAAACAAAAAAACGTATTTTTAAGAAGTAAAAACGACCACAAGATTGATATGTGTTTATGTACAATTTCAAAGTAAAATTACCTGAAATGACCACAATTGGATTATTTGGAGAAAATATAATTAAATTAATCTTTAAAACCCATTAATATTACAATATAACTACATAAATAATTTAGATTAAATGGATGTTTTGAAATAAAAAGCTATATTGGTCACTATTCAAAAAAATGAAATTTATAATAAAAATACCAAAATTTCATCCACAGTAAATTTTTATGTCCCTATTATATATAAGAATTTTATTTTTTAAAATAGAAAATATAAAAGTAACAAAATCTATAATTTAAAAGGGTTCTCCCCCAAAAGGTGATAAATCGACCGTTTAAATAATATTAATGTATTTCAAGGTTAAAATCAGATTCATTATTATTTTAAGACTGTAAATTTTTTTAAAAATATAAAAACATTTAACAAACAAGTGTAATCATAATTAATTTAGTTATGCTCGCTCTTGGAAACAAAACCATTATGCATTAATTACTATATAAAATAATAATATTATTCTTTTATTTTCGGAATAAATCAATGTTGTGGCAATGTAAGATTTCAAGGAAACATTTTTTTGTTTATCGAGTATTCTATCAGAAAATATGTCCTATCTAAAATAAAATTAATATCGTATTCATAAATATAAAAAGAAATGAAAAAAATATAATTATATAAATACAAGGGTCATTAAGTCCTTCCCACTTTTAGAAATTGCATTGTCACAATTTGTAAATTGTGATTGGAAGCTTCATTGAACGTCCTACATCGAATAAAATAGTCAATAAAACTATCACATTTAAAGAAATAAAGGGAAGTAAAAAAGATCACTGAATATAACACATATTAAGATTCCATATAAGAAAACATGGATATCGAAGAGAAACTAACCATTGAATTCTGATGGAAAATGAAAGAAAACATGATCGAGAGAATGTTAACCACCAGAAAATCACAAACATGGGATAGGTTAAATGGTATCTGATTACCCAGCATGAAAAGTGAATGGACGATGTTTTTTGTTTTATGTTTCTTTTCTTAATGTTGGAGAATTTATTTATGATATTGAATATTAACATAATAAAATATATTTACATTTCAAGTAGAGTTTCATCCTTTATTAAATTTCAACCACAAACTCATTTTTTCTCCAAAATATTATTATTCAAGATGACTTGGTCACACGTGAAATGCTAAAATCAAAATCTAGAGAATCACATAATCCAAAAAATGATGAACTGTATATTTCTCTGCTCTTTATATATTAACCAAAACAAAAATGGTTACTATAAGATCAGATGATCTCCAAAAGGATAATAATTTATAAAAATAAATATGACTCTTAATCTCCAAAATTAAACAAACAACACCCAAAGTTCAACAAAGACCATTAAATAAAAAATTGTCCTCCAAATTCTCGAAAATAGTACAAAATATGTGTGAAGCCCAAAATGTGGAAGGATTAGACCACATTGTCTTCCATGATAACTCTTAACATTAATCTCCAAAGAACATCTTCTAATCTTAATGTCATGTAATTAAAAGTAATTAACTTAATCATATATTCTCAATGATAGGTAAATAATTTCCATAAATAACCCAAATCACTATAAGTCCACAATAAAAACATAGATTCTTCCAAGATATAATTACACCATTACTCTTCAAATGAAATCCCATTGTACTCTATTTTCATTAGGCATATAGTGTTACCAAAAGAGAAAATTTCTTCAAAAATATCAATTATCACTCAATCCCCAAATATTTTTCCTATACCAAGGATATCAATTTGATAAATCATAATTTCTAAAAATCAACATAGTCTTGATCAATAAAATAATTTAACAAAAAATAATTAGTCATAATAAATAGGGACTTCATTTATTCTAAAAGTTGGTAAAAAATCCCAGTCGCACTTTGGTTATGGGTTCGATTCCTGCTCCTTCATCTGACACGACATGTTTTCACATGGTCTATGTTTTGTTCTTTTCAAAAACTCTATAATTTTATAACATTCCCAAAATTTAATAACACATATTTTCTGTATATTCAACGATCATATAAAATCAAATAGTTATTTATAACTATATCCAAAAAAGAAAAGATAATTCTTCCCCACATAGCATTTTCACATAACAAACATAAAGCTTGCCCATTGAATAGAAATGTCTTTTAATGTAATCACATCAATAAAAAAAATTATACATTAAAACATTTCATCACCCAGATATCTAGCATAAATATTGAATTTCTAAAATTTATACATCTTAATCATCCAACATTCTCTATGACCCCTTAACAAATATTTTTTAACTTATTTCATAACAATTCTTTTTTACCAACAGAATCATTATTGAAATCCTATGATTAAATAATATCAAAACATTAGTTAATAAATAATCGAGACCTTTTATAGGTCATATCTAGTTTCATCATCCTCAATCGGATGGGAATTGTGCAATGGTTAACATATATTTGTACTGTACCTCCGATCACATACCAAAACCTTCTTCATAGGACATTTATTTTTTTAATGACTGTGTACACCACATTTATAACCATCAATTGATCCTTTATAAATAACTTATTTCCTTTTCCTAGAGTAAACCAGATGATTTTTCCCATGGAAGGTTATTTATTTATGACCATCATTACCACATATATAACAACTTCCCTTCCATTTGATGCATTTTCCTAGGTTTTTTTCCACCTCCATGACACATAGGTTTTTGTATATATGTACCTTTATGATTATTATATGAACTTACATTGGAATTTATTTTTCTTATATATGATGCCTTAGATAAATCCCTAAGGATCAAGGGTTCAATCATGACTCCAATTAGTTGGTTAAGAATAACCGCAAGAGTTCGTTTTGCAGATCCCATTTCATTAGGTTGCTCATTCTGAAAAATGTCATAGTTTTCTTCACATATATTGTTACTTTGGTGCCTACTAGATCCAACCATTTTCTAAAATCAAAATTTTCATTGTGAGTATATTAGAAAAATCATCAAATAATATTTTTTGAAGATGTTAAAAACTAATATACATTTATTCATTTTATCTTAAACTCGTTCAATATATTTAAAATAACAATGACTCTTTATAACTTGCTAACCATTATGGTTATTGCAGTTATGTTTAAATAAAACCCAAACCTATAATGTTTTCTAAACCGACCAATGGTACCAACTATAAGGCCCCAGCCTTAAACATTTCAAAATCTTCAGTTAATTAAATAATTCACATTGAGGATCTTTTTACTTGTATAGATTTAGATTATAGATCATAACTATTACATTACATACAAAAAATTATAATGTAGACACTTCTACTCTATCCAATTATTTCACAATAATAAAACCCATTAATAAATATTTCTTTTATTGATATAAATCTTCATGAATACATCATTTATCATACCACTCAATAAATCCTATGAAAAACATTTCAAAATCATGGGATGAGCATTAAAATATCCGTAAGGGTTACAAAACAAGGAAACAAAACATTAATCCATAATTACATACAAATCATTTAAGTTATACATCTCAATCATAAAGCATAATCTCTTCAACATACATCATGAAATCATATGATATATAAATAACATAGAGATATCATAAATTATAAATCTAACATGTGGCATTCATAATAGACTTTCATTGTAGATTTCACATCTATATATAGAGTTTTGTTTGGAATACCCATCACAAAATATTCCCTAAATATACTTGGATAGACATTAATATTTACCTATGTCTTATTACCCAATGCATTGGAGAGATATCTCAGGCCCACCGACCATAGGATTATCCGAGAAACACCTGTATACGTAAACAATTACCTTGAACCATAACATAATTATAACACATAACAGAAGCAAAAAAGTAATGATATAAATTCCACATTGCTATAAAAATATATGGTATTTATTTTCATTAAAAAAAAATTATGCCTCATTAAGGAATCTAAATATCAAATAATATTCGGGGTAGTAGAAAGGTTATTGTCACCACAAATTTTAAAAATAAAGATTCATTTTGTCGTTTAGTAAAATGATTCGATGAAAAAAGAACCTTCCTTTAGAAAACTATTCAATTAAAGTAAATTAAAATGGGGTAAAATTTAACACTGTATACAATAAGTTCATGTATATACCAAAATTTGCCTCAATGAAGGGAGATTGAGATGATGTCCCTTACAAAGATCAATTTGTAAATAAAATAAATTAATTATGTGTATTCACTATAAGTACACAAGAATAAAGTATAAATACTACATAATATATAAAAAATCATTTCACACATAATCGTAGCCCAAAATAAACATGACTTATAAGATCAACCCAAATGATTGAAATTGGTATAAGAAGTTCCCTTACCGTGAATCTGACTCATCATATATGTTCCTTGTTCTCCCTGAATAATAAAATTAGTTTTATTTATACGCGATTCATAAAAATTTCAATTTTATTATTCCTTAAATATAATTTATTTACTTTTAATAAAAATCATATAATTATTCATGTTCAATCAGTCATTTTTTTGATGTTCGATACTTGAGAAAAAAATGAAATTCTTATAATTACAAATTGTCCATATGGCCAAAATTCTATTATCTCTAGAATTATATTCATGATTTAAATAACATATAAATCTAGTATATATGTATTTATATCCACTATGTATTTATTTAGAATATTCCATAACATTTTGATATAATAAATGAAATGAACCGTTCATGGAGGTGATAAGTCGTACATAAACAAGAAAGCAACATTCATTTTTTTATATTTAAAAGAATGAAAAATAAATGATACATAGGTATATTATAATTAAGTATAATATAAATGTTATATATGTTATGAAATTTATTTTATATTATCCTTTATATTTTCCATGTATAGCATGAACATGTCATATCACATTGAGGGGGTAGTAGTCCGCACTTCCTCAGATAAAATTATCATATTTACACGTTATGGAAAGTATAAAGGGATGATGTAAATGAAAAAATAATTAATAATAGAAAAAATATAAATATATTATATATCATATATAAATATAGTGATATCATAATGGCCACCATGAGAGGCGGTAGGATATAATTGAACAATCATTGTTTTGCGAGGCAACAGTTTTCCATCCACAGAAACAATATGTTATAAATTCATTAGATGGAGGTGTGTGTGAGTGTAGGTAGAATAATTCTCATAAAAACATCATATTATAATGAATATAATGGTTTTATTATAAATAAATTTAATAATTAGTGTTTTCTAGTTTGGAGAAATAAAAATAAATAGAAGATGCTTGAGAGAAGACATTACCTCAAATCGAGTAACTCCTTTTGATTAAAGATGAAATGACTTGTTAAATTTTCTTCTTCCCAAGGTGAAGCTTTTATAAGGAATATATAGATGTTGGAAGATTATTTTGGAAGAGTTTGGATGAGCCAAGGGGGCTCGAGAGGTCTGAGTAAGGGTCACAGGTGGTTGGCATTTATAAGAAAAAGGAGGGGTTCCTTAGGAATGTTTGAAAAATTATTTTATTATAAACTGAATTTTGATTTCCAAAAGGTACTAAACTCATTTATTTTGCAGATAAGGTTTGGAATGTTCTAAATACCCTCAAATAATTTTTTTAGATAGTTTTTCAAATATAATTTATCCTTATAATTTTGTTTTAACCCTTAGTAAACTTATTTTACTCTTTCCATGTCTTCTTTTATATTCTTACGATATGGTTAACATAGTTACTAAAAAATTCCAATATAACCTCAAGTGGTTTATTAACTATACTTTAAACCATATATAAGTCATATGGCTGAATCATAAATTTTTATAACTATTATACCATTCAATAAAATGTTATTTGTTATAATTACTCATTTTTGTCAATTTATATACTATTCTTATAATTAATTTTAAAAAATTTATAAAAACTTTATTAATTAAAAAAACCACATTAATTAAAATATAACAACTTATAATTTTTAATAAAATTCATAGATGTCATAAAATTTTAAAAATCAATTTATTTTGATTTTTATAATCTCATATATTTAAAACACTCATTAATAAGGTAATCACTACATCATCATTATATAATACATAAATTTATTTATATAAAGTATAAAAATTATAAATAAAATACCCTGATATATGAAATATTTTTTTTCTAATGATTATTTATTTTCTAAGATATCACTTATATAAGACGTATAAAAATTTTGTTAGTAAAAGATAAATGTTTTTGTAATATTTTCCTTAACTTTAAATTAATTGAAATTAAATGTCATTTTCACACACAAGTGGCCCCATGGGGTCCTAAAATCGACCCAAGGAAACCCATGATTGGAAGTATATAATGAAATAGTATTAGGACAAGTTTCAGAATAATTTTTTATAATTATAATATTTTTTATACCCTTATTTACCAGATTTACCCTTTAACCATGGTAAATAAAATATTTCCTAAAGTTACTCTACATAATGTGATACAATAAAAGATGCCTATTTACACAGTTTAGACCCCCCAATTAAAAATATGAAATCTATTTTTCCAAATTCAAAACATAAATTTTTTAGAAATTAATTTAAAATTAATTCCCATTGTCAAAACCAAAAAAGTGTGTTTTTAAGAATTAAAAACTACGAAAAGATTGATATGTGTATATGTCAAATTTCATAGTGAAATTACATACAATGAACATGATCAGATGAAATTATAAAAATATTATCGAATTAGACTTTAAAACCAAATATAAGTACAATATATCTATATTAATAAATAATATTAAAAAGTAGATTTGAATTAAAATGTAGTATATTTCACTATTCATAAAAAATGATCTTCATCAGAAAATACCACAATTCCATCAAAGTAAATGTTTATCTTTTTATTTTAAAGAAAAATTTTATTTACTCAAATTGAACATATAAAAGTAAAAAAAAACTAGATTTAAAATGGTTTCTCCATCAAAAGTCAGTAAATCGACCTTTTAAAGAATATTATAGTATTTCATGCGTAAAATTTGATTCATTCTTATTTTATGCCTCTAAAATTTATTGGATTAATCTAAAAAAAATTAGAAACCTATGTATTATTAATTGAGTTAGTTATGTTCATTCCCAGCAATACAACAGCTATGCGTTAACTAACATTTAAAATAATTTTATAATAATTTTATTTTTCAGTAAAACTCGAAGATGCGTGCAATGTATGATTTCAAGGAAACTCGTTGTTGAATGTTCAATATGATATAGGAAAAAGTGAACTATTTAAAATAAAATTAATATATTATTCAGAAATATTAATATAAATTATTTTTTTATTATATAAATACTTGGGTCATTACAGATATGGGTCACACCCATCTCATAATAAAACCATACATATGTGTGTCAGAAGATAATAAAAAATTTATCAAATCAGGACCCATAAAAAGATATGGGTTTCATAAACATAATATCATAACACTTGAAATAAAATGGGTATCATAAACATTTCACAAATCATATCCTATGGAAAAGAAAATGGTTATATAATAATTTACTCATTGAATAACCCAAGAAATAAATCGGCCCTCACATGAATTTTATAATGGTATAACCCATGGAACAGAAATGGGATTCCTAGAAACTTTCCAATTTAAACATTATATATTCAAAGCAATAATAATACATTTTTCCTTGGATCATGTCACCTATAAAACACAAATTATTACAAATTATGTCAACTTATATGGAGAATCATTTTTAAATGTCACACATAGCATTTCTAAAGGAAAACAAACATTTTTGGAAAATAATTTTTTTATAAAACAATAAATTATCAAATTATTTGTCTTTGAATAAAACATGCAATATTTATATATAAATATTTAAAAATAATTTAACAAATTTATTATGGAAAATATCTTTTTATCTTTGAAAAATACTTTTTAAAACATAAAACATTTCAAAAAACATTTGGTTAATTATACATGAAAATATATAATGAATGATTGAAGATATTTAGAAAAACTTTTTAATTGAAAATAGTTTCCAAAATATTAAAGAAATTATAAATAAAAAAACCGTTTTCAATGAAAATACATTGAAAACCTTTAAATAAAATTTAATAAAAATTTAAATCCATTTTATTTGAAAATAAATTGAAAACATATATTGAATGAATAAAAACATTTAAAAAAACTATTTATTTGAAAATTTAATTGAAAACATATAAATAAATATTGAAATTTTTTTTAAAATATTTTCTATGAAAATAATTTCCAAGAATATAAATAAAGCATGGAATCTTTTTGAAAATGCTTTTCCTTCAAAATAGATTTGAAATTTTACAAAGAAAGCATGAGAACATTTTCAAAAAATATTTTCTTAAAAAAAACTATAAAACAAAAAAATACAGAATATTATAAATTAAAATTATTTTAAAATAACCTTGTAAACTTTAAAATAAAGCTACAATGAAATGACGGTCATGATGGTGGGTAAATATAAACATGCCAAACAATACATTTGAAAACATAAAATTTTTAGAAAAGTGCATTAATCAGAAAACGAAAAGAATATTCAAATTAAACACATTTTTAAAAAGGTAAAACATTTCAAGAAATTATTTTAAATGTAATAGTATAATAGAATAATTTTTTTAAAAAAATTGTTAGAAAACATGGTTTGGGAGGAAAAAAAATTATCAACTGAAGAGGGAAATAAAGTCAGATTTTATTAAAAACAATTCTTAATTTCATTAACTACCAAATAGTTGGAAAATTGTACCATTACCTGAAGATATCATTAATAACTAGAGTATATGAAATGTAATTAGATATATTGAGATATGGATCATAATATTTCAATAATTTAACTATAATCATAAATTATCTTAATAAATGATGAGATTGTAAAAATAAATCGTTACCACTTTGGTAACATTGAATCATAACCCCAATGAAATAATTACATTAAATGAAGCTTAAATTTTCATTAAAATAGTTATATTCTAGAAAAAACATTTCAAAGGTAATTATATACACATTACAAAATAATATAGGTTCATATGATAACATGTTTCTCAAAGAATGTAAATTGAGACAAAATTAGCTTACTGATTTGATAACTTTTGAACCATAAACTCCGTGAAAGAATGAACGTAATGGTAATATGTAAATACACATAAGTTTTAGGATAATAATAATATAATCCATTATTAGTCATTATATAAACCATGTAAAAGATTGGAGTGGTGAATGTGGTATTTGTATCACAGAAATAAAAGTGAGACTAGAAAACTCTTACCAAAAGTCATGAATTTCATTGTTAACGATCAAAACAATTGTATAATAAATATCAATTTATTGTAAATATATCACGTTACCATATTATTATATATAATACCTTATATTATATAATTAGGACATTATACTACACTTTTATTAACAATTTCATTCTAAAGTTGTGTTTTGGGTTGTAAATGTGTTGTCTTTTGTATATGTTTTGACTTGTTATTATTGATTATTTTAATTAGATTATGAATTTCTTATTTAATGGATGTGAATCAGGATATAAATATCTAATATATAAATTATATATGAATTTATAATTATGTATAAAAAATATAAATAGGAAATGAAATACACAATTCATAGAAACGGTAGGTCGTACGTATGAATTAACTATGTTTCCATATTCACGACGTATTAAATGAAAATAATTAAATGATATATATATATATATATTATAATTATAGTATAATTATTATCAAATATATAACATATAAACTTAATAAACTCTTTGTTAGTTTATTCCTTGTAAAATGTGATTGAATCACATTGCTTTGAGGAGGTGGAAGTCAACACATCCACAAAAAAGTTATCATTTTCCAAAAAAAAATGAAATATTTAAGGTATGTGTAATAGAATATTTTAAAAAGAATAAATTCAACATAAATATCATTTATATTACATAAAAATATAAAATACATCATTATTTTCATCCTTGAAATTTGGGGATGGAAGAAAAAATGACATTTGTTCGTGATACGGTAGTCTGTTTTAAACCTAAACAACGATTCTTCTTACCATTTGATTGAAGTATAAGGTATTATAGTTCAAACACATAGAATAAAAACACCTCAGTTAATTTCTTAAAACTTCTGGTTTTATATAATAATTTAATAATAAAAATTTATGGGGTGGATAAATAAATAAAACAAAATTCATTGCTGAGTAATGTTACTTATTCTTTGGGACACTCTTTTTTTGTTTTCCCCAACATGATACCTTGATTTTATTTATAACCCAAATTAGTCTTCTGGGATGAAGGTATGGAATTTTGTAGCTTATTTGGTTAGTGTTTGGGTGATCTAAATTGTATTAGAGGTGTGGAGAAGTTAGAGGGTGAGTTCCCTTTTATAAAGGAGGAGGAGTGACGTGCTTTGAAATAAAAAAGGTTACCCTGATTGGCAGTTATCTATTACATAAATCACCTAAAATAATGGTGCAATTTATATAAAATATATGACATTTTCTAAATATGGATTTAAAATGTATTTTTAAAATATTTATAGGTTATTTTCCCCTTTAATTTAATTTTTAATCCCCATGTAAGTTTATTTTTACCTTCATCAATGCAATTAATTTTATTTAATTTCACTGATATTTTTTGGGTCAAAAAATATGTCTAAATTATTATAAATTATAAATTTTATATTTATAAAAAATATGGAATCCAATTTTTAAATTCAAATCAAATAAGTCTTAGAAAATAATTTAATATTAATCTCATAGAAGTGAAGTGAAAGAGGGTTTTGAAGGTAAAATGTTCAAAAGTTTGAATTTATTTTGTATCAAATTTTAATATTATACAACCTCTAATGAAATAAATATGCTTTAGTTTAGTATAATTTAACTTATTACACTTTAAAAACAATTTATAATATAATTATTACATCAATAAATAATATGAATAGTTAGTTTTCAATTAAAATTAATTGTTTTCGCTATTTATCAAAAAATGAAGCTTCTTAGAAAAATATCTAAATTCACCAAAACAAAATTTTGATATTCCTATTAAAAAAAATATGTTTTTTTCTAATTAAAACTATAAATTTTATAATAATTATATTTAAAATATTTGAACCATTATAAAGTGGTAAAATCACCATTTATAAAAATATATCCATTAATTCATAAATTTGGATCTATTCATATCATATACATATCAAATATATTGGATGAGTTTCAAAAAAATTGTTGAATATATAATATATATATATTTTTTAAAATTATAATTCTATATACGTTTTTTAACTTATTTGGATAAAATTATCTTTCTACATGTAAAATAAATTATCATAGAATATGACTTTCATTATTTTCATATAGTTCTTACTTTTAGACCAAACTAATTGATAACTGAAGGAAACATTTTATATACATATTTAAATCAATTGTTTTTCTATTTTGTTAATATTATTCGTAACTTCTCTTCCAATGGCTTGGTGGTAACTATAATTATAATTTAATAACAATATTAATATTATATTTTCATTCTGTAAAATTTTTGCTTGAGTGTAATGCAAGATATCGAAGGAACTCGACAATGTGTATTATACAAGCCAAACATAGAGATGTATATACAACAATATAATCAAATTTTATCCTAGAATGCAGCCTTAACATGGTTTTGTGTAAAAAACTATCCAATCATGGTTATTTCCTATAACAAAAGATATATTCGGAGTTTAATGAAATTAAGAATAATAAATTAAAATTTAAAAAATATTTTAGAAATTATCAGGGTGTTATAAGACAAGTTTCCATTTACATGTTTTTTAGGAAATTTTTACATTGATCCAAAAAAATAACAGGTAAATAATTTATGATAAAATGTTGGAGCTATTGGAAGTAATTTTGAATCCATTCTTGGGATATCTTCTAAAATCTTCTACCGAGAGATTCTTTTGAATAGTGAGGAAAACCCTATTTGGATACCTTATGAGAGACTTATCCCAACAATTTTTAATTAGTGAAAAATTATTTTGAAATAGTATTGTAAGTGAAAATAATTTACCTAACATCAAATTTATTATAGTTCAACTCAATTCATATAATTCTGAAAAACATGAATTAACATTGTGAAAATATAATAGAATTAATCATTTTTTTGGAAAATAAAATATAATAGGAGATTTTTTAGAGACTATAGGACAATAAATTGGGTCATAATGAAACAACACATAATAATAACATTTGATGAAAAAATATTTATAATATTATGTTTGAAAATCAATTAATTTTTTAGAAGTAGTTTAATGATGTTTATAAGAACCCATAGAACTTGAGTACTTAGACGAAGAGAAATCATATGTCTTTCTAATGCATTTTATTATATATTGATTTCATTTGGATTGTTCCATGCATAATATATATCTTAAAGATTCATGGTACGAATTTTTTTAGATCCATATGATGACTATATTATGGTTTTTCATGATGATTTGAATATGTTTTTTAATTTAGTTGATCATTGTTGGGAAAATATAGATAAAGTACTGAATCTTTTTATTGAGGGTAACCTAGTCTTGAATTTGGAAAAGTTTCATTTCAATTTTGGGAGAGTCTATTTTATTTGAAAATTTATTTAAAATAATTATATTGAGGTTAATAAATTTAAAAATGCCACCATTAATTCATTACTTTATTAATCTGATGTGAATCTTGTTGGAAATTATTAGGACATGTCATATTTTATATAATATTCCTCAAGGATTTTAGTAAGATTGTTTTTCCACATTATTTTTTGATCTTTAAATATTCAATGTTAACATTTTTTAATTATTTTAGGAAATATATTAATTATATGGAATGTAAACCAACCACCCCATCAATCATACTATCTAATAATTAGGAATATCAATTTGATCCATTTTGTAAATCTTAGAACCATAAAAAAATAGTACTGTTCTCCTAAAATATTAAAGTAAGACACCGTGATATTGAAAATTATTATAGAACACTATATTAAACTAAATCCCATAATAAAAAAATTAAAAATATATTTTACTTATTTTTCATAAGTTAAATATAGATTATAACTTCTTGATATTATGATGAATGTTTTCTCAGAATATATAGCCCATATATACTTGTTGAAAAATACTGATGAAAATACAAGAGTAGTGAGATGTATGTTATAGCTACAATAGTTTTATTTAAAGATAAAAAAACAATGGGGCTAAAAATCATTTAGTGCATCACTTGGGAATGTTTCAACATAAAGATGATGAAAAAATTCTAGATAAATATCATTTTGATGGCCTTATTATTTGAGAATAACATTATATGATTGAATGATAACTACCATTGTGAAATTATATGGTAAATTGTCTCATAACATCTCACATACCATTACATCATATCCAAAATCATTTTTTAGAGTCAAATATGAACAAATGGTTTATTCTTGCAATTATCAATATATTTTAAAGATATGTAATGGTCTGATGATTGAGTTACTTTTTCCTAAAAGTTTTGTAAAATTTTTAAAAGTGTTTATTCATAAATTTTCATGTGGAGGCCACTTTGAAACTCAAATAACCATTAAGAAAATATTATAATTAGTCGTATAATAACTAATAATGTTTAACATTTCATATGAGTGTTGTGAGAAATTATAGAAAATCTAATTAATTCAAAATGAATCAAAGAAATGAGAAATTACTTAAAGACTAAGGAATTTTGATGAAATAATTAATTTATGGGTTATAGAATTTATGGGATCATTTTCCTAGTAATTTTAATATGCTTACATCTTATTATATGTAGAATTTTTGTAAAAATGTACAAAATATAATGATAGCCAAACTGATTATTCCACTTCTATATGTGCTTGTTTTGGGATTAATATATGTTATGTATTTGTTCAACCAAAGAAATAGTTAATGTAAATGATACTCACTATTATAAATATGATCACAGAATCATTAATTAGGATTTATAAGGTTAAGCAGAACATATTAACCTCTTATCAACAAAAACCAATGAAGGAAGTGTATTTTTATAAGGACCCGTCCTTAAACATTACATAGTATTGAATTAAATGAATAATTCACATTGAGGATATTTTTTGGTTTAGAGTTTTAGAGAATTAGGACATAACTATTTCATCTCAAAAGATTACAAAGTAGAAACTTCTAAAAAGTTTCAATTTTTTTAATAAAATAAAAATTCTTGAAATAAATGAGTCATGTCTAGTTCCATGTTTTAGACAGAATGACTTTTCCTTGATCTCATCTTTGACCATATTCATCTGTATGTCCCGTGAAAACATTTCAAAACATGTGATGAGCATAAAAAGATCAGTAGGGGTTATAAAACAGAGAAATAAAAACATTTTTTCAAAAATACATACAAAACATAAACTCTATTACTTACCTCATGAAAACATAAGATTTATGAATAACACTTAGAAATCATAAATCATAAAGGTAACTTGTGGCATCCACAACATACTTAAATTTTAGATATCATAGCTATATAGGGAGTTACTTTAGAATACACATCACAATATATTCCCTAAATCTCTTAGGAGAAAGATTCAAGTTTACCTCTGTCACGTTACCAAATGCATTGGAGTTCTATATCTGGCTCACCCGCCCATCGTTTATCACTAAACCACTAGTATATGTAAATAATTCCCATGAACCATCACATTTTCGTAACACATAAAACAAACATAAAAGAAAGATAAGATTTCCACATTTCAATCGCCATATATCATTTATATATATTGAAATAACAAATCCATTATAAAAACCATTTTAAATACCAATATACATAAAAGAGTATAGGTTATTTATTTTCCTTTTAAAAAAATTATGGCTTCTTAAGGAAGACAAAGATCAAATAATACTCTTGGCGGAAGAAAGGTCGTTTTCACCGCTTTTGTTAAAAAGAAACATTTTTTTGACATTTAGTAAAAACATCGTAGAAAATGATTCACTTTGAATTAAATGATAAGTCAAAGGTTTTTTTATAGTGTATAAAAGAAAATCATGTATTAAAACAAAATATGCCTCAATGAAAGGAGATTGAGATGGAGTCACTTACCTCGTGTCTGACTTGACTCGATTGCTCTTTAATCTCCTGAATAATAAACTAATGATAATTTATATTTTCTTAATAACCTTTTTAAATTTCATTATTCTCTTTATATCACTTATTATAATGTTATAAACATTATGTAATCATTGAAGTTAATAACATTCGTTTTGTCGATATTTGGTACTTGAGTAAAAAATGAACACCTTATATTTACATGTTGTCCATGTGGTCAATATTCCATTATATATATAATGATATTCATTATTTAGATATCATATATATCATATATATCATATATATATCCATATATATATATATATATTTATAACAGTTTATTTAATTTGGAGGTAAGAAATGAAATGAACTTTTCATGGAGACGACAATACGTACATACGCATGAACGCTACTTTCATTTCTATTTCATATTTTAATGGAATTAAAACACAATGATACATAGTTATATTATAATTCCAGTATAATATCATATATAATATCCTTAACTATATCTTTTATATGTCCCCCATATGGCATTAATGATTCATATCACTTTGAGGGGGCGGTAGTCCGCACTTCCTTAAAGGAAATTATCGTGTTTAACAATATTGGAAACTATAATGGTATTATATAAAAGAAAAATACATAAGAATAAAGAAATCATAAAAATAATATACATCATATATAAATATAGTGTCATCTTAATGCCCACCATTACAGGCAGTAGGAGATAATCAAACAATCATCGTCTCGTGAGGCATTAGTTTTCCATCCACAGAAACAATATGTTCTTCACCCATTATATGAAGATGTGTGTATGTGTAGTTCTAATAATTCTCATAAAAACATTCCAGTATATTTAGGATACTGGTTTTGTTATTAAATAAAATAATAAATAGAGTTTAGGGGTTGGAGAAGTAAAATAATAGAAAAGAAGTTAAGAGAAACGGTTACCTTTAATTTGGGTACCTTCCTTTGGTTTGAACCAAAAGGACTTCTTTAAGTGCCTTCTGCCTATGTTAAGTCTTCTAAGAGGAGGATAGGGTTATATGGAGCTTAATTGGGTAGAGTTTAGATCATCCAAAAGGCTTGATAGGTGTGAGGAATTGGTAATAAGTGAAAGATTTTTATAAGGTTGAGGGGCTCTTTAGGAATGTATGATAATATTATTTTATTATATAATGATATTAAGTTTCTAAATGTCCAAAACTAATTAAATTCAAATATTATATAACTCATGGTCTAAATAAAATCATCCAATAATAATTGGACACGTTTTGGATATTGTTTTAATATTTCTAATCTTATTTATTTAAATCTTTTATTAATGAGTTAATACTACATCATTATTCTATCAAAAATAATTTAATTTATTTTGTGTCAAAAAATTATAAAAAATACCATGATGTAGGAAATATTTTTATCCTTCCAAAGAATATTTTTAGTTGAGAAGATAATTTATATAAACTATTTTAAAAATTATTTTACTAAAAGATATTTGTTTTTGTAATTTCTGGCTTTACATTAAGTAAATTAATCTAATGTGTCTTTATCACTCACAAGTGGCTCAATGGGGTCCCAAATTCAACCCAAAGATGCCCATGGTCGTAAATGGCTCAAGAAATAAGGCTTGGACAAGTGTTAAAGTAATTTATAAATATTATAATAATTGTTACCTTAAATTACCCTATTTACCTTCAACCGCGGTAAAAAAAGTCCAATGTTACTATTCACCAGATATTATTTTCATCTTATTGAAAAAAATTTTACTTAATAATATAAACCATGTATTTCATATTTTTGAAATAATATTCATATAATTGGAAAATTTTCATTTAAATGAAAATGTCAGTTTTTAACTACTACTAAGTGGTTTCTCAATTCATCAAAAATTATTGTTTTCCAGAAAAAAACCAAAAATTAATCCAAAGCATTACTTGATATTCTGAATTCAAAAATGATGTCTATTTTTTAAAATTTCAAACATAAAAGTGGAATTAATTAATTTAAAATTAATTTTCTGTCATAACAAATAGTGTGTTTTTAAGAAACAATAACTATTAAAAGATTGATACTTGTTTATGTCCATTTTCAAAGTGAAATTAATTATAATAAATAAAATTGGATTAAATGGTAAAAATATATTTTAATTAAACTTTAAAACCAATTAAAAAGATAATCTAACCATATAAATAAATTATATTAAAAGTAACTTTTGAACTAAAATACAATATTTTTCACTATTTATTAAAAAATGACCTTTATCAGAAAAATACAAAACAATTGCCCAAAGTAAATTTTGATGTCCCAAATCTAAAGATGAATTTTATTTGGTCAAATAGAACATATAAAATTGTCCAAAACTATATTTAAATTGTGTTCTCCCTCAAAAGAAAGTAAATCACTCTTTTACTGAATATTAGAGTATTTATGCTTAAAATTAGATTCATTCATATTTTAGCCCATAACTATTCTGGGATAAAATTAATTACATTTAACAAACATGAATAATAATATTGTAGTTACTTTTGTTCATTTCTTCTAATACAACAGCTAGGAGTTAACTTTAATTTAAAATAATAATATTATATTATTAGTGTGCAACGTAATATTTCAAAGAAACATGTTGTTGTGTATCGGGTACGCTATCGAACATAGAAACCCCTTTAATGTAAAATTAATATCTAATTCAAAAAATTTAACAAATATGAAATATGTCTTATTTTTATTTACCAGGGATGTCATATCATTCCCCCATTTTGGAAATTGTGTCCTCGCAATTTTTATTCACTTATCAAATAAGTGGGGGTATTTATCCCTCATAGAATTTTCAGATTCCCATGGTGCCTCTTCAACAATATTGATTTTCCAAAAAACCGTTACCTACTAAATTACCTTATTCCGCAACACTTCCTCTCTTCCGTCAAGAATCTGGACTAGTTGTTCCTTATAAGAAAGATTCTCTTCTATCTGAACTACCTCTAGGCTCAACACATGAGATGGATCTGGAAGATACTTTCTAAACATCGAAACAAGAAAAAAAAATTACCTGGGTTAAACATGGAGGTGAAGACACTATGTACACAATTGATCCAACTATCTCCATGATTTCATAAGGTCCAATGAACCTCGGACTCAAAATTCCTTTCTTACCAAAACACAACACACTTTTCCATTGAGAAACTTTGAGAAAGACATGATCACCTACCTCAAATGAAATATCCTTCCTCTGGTTATCCGTAGAACTTTTCTATCTGCTCTGAGATGTTCTCATGTGCTTTTGAATCAACTGAACTTTGTCTACCATATCTTCTAAAAATTCTGGTCCCATCATCTTCCTTTCACCAACTTCATCCCCAAGTGGTGGAGTTTGACAACGCTTTCCATATAATGCCTCAAATGGATCCATCTGTATACTGGAATGAAAACTGTTATTATAAAAAAATTCAACTGAAGAAAGATATTGGTAACAACTTCCCTGATAATCCATAGAGAAAGAACTTAACATATCCTCCAATTTCTGAGTTGTTCATTCTTATTTCACATCTTATTTTGGATGAAGAGATGTAATAAAATTTAATTCAGTACCTAACGACTTCTGAAGTCCTTTTCAAAAGTATAAAGTAAACCTGGGATCACAAATAGATATAATGGAAAGGGAACTCCATGCAAGCAGAATATCTCTTTAACATACAACTGATAAAGATGATCTTGAGACAAATTTTCCCGAATACAAAGGAAATGAGCTGATTTAGTCAATCGATCAAAAATAACCCATATTGAATTATTACCTCGAAATGTCTTCGGTAATTCCACTACGAAGTCAGTGGATATATTTTCCTTTTTCAACTCAAGCACCAGTAAAGGCTGAATCATCCCATTGGGTAACTACCGCTCCGCTTTAACCTACTAACAAGTCAAACACTTCACAGTAAAATCATCAATATCTCTTTTCTTTCAATCCCACTAGTAATACTCCCGAATATCTCTTTACATCTTAGTAATACCTGGATGAATGTAAAATGGGGAACTATGAGCATCACATAGTAACTCATTCTTAAACTATGAATCACAAGGAACACATAATCTCTTTCCAAACCTCATGACACAACCATTATCAATGTTAAAATCAGGAAACATACCCTTCTAAACCAATAATACCTTTTTTTGTAACTCACTGTCGTCCTTCTGTGCTTGCTTAATTCTATCTAATAGAGATGATATCACTGACACATGATACAAAACAGAAGAATTTTCTACACCAATAACTTCTATTCAAAATTTTATCAAATCAAAAACCAATGGATCTTGTTCCAAAAGAAACATGATTAATGAAGAATTGATTTTTTGACTCAAAGTATCAACCACATTATTTTATTTTCCCTGATGGCAATGGATCGTGAAATCGTAATCTTTGATTAATTCCATCCAACTCCTCTGTCTCCTGTTAAATTCTTTTTAGTGAATATACACTATAAAATTTTGTGATCAGTATATATTTCACATTTTACACCCTAAAAATGATTCCTCAATATTTTTAAATAAAAAACAACAGTAGATAATTCCTAAACATGTGTATGGTAAATATAACTCATGTGGTTTCAACTGACATGAAGCATAAGCAATTACCTTATCATTCTCCATTAGGACACAACCAAGTCCTTCCAACGAAGCATCAATGTAGATAACAAACTCACCGTTTCCGGATGGTAGTGAATATACTGGAGCATTCACCAATCTTCTTTTCAATTCTTGAAAACAATCATCACATTCCTTTTTCCCGATGAACTTAACACCATTTCGGATTAACTTAGTCATTGGAATAGATTACCATGAAAAATATTCAACAAACCTCCTATAGTAACCTTCCAAACAATGAAAACTATGAATCTAGGTTATATTTGTTGGTCTTTTCCCTTCTTCACCAAATTTTATTTTAGTAGGACCAACTGTTAAGTAATTTTTTGAAACAATGTGACCAAGGAATGAAATTTGTTGCAACCAAAACTTACAATTTCTAAATATCCCATTCAGTTAATTTTATTTTAATGTTAGAAAGACAACCCTTAAATGAATTTCATGTTCCTCTTTACTTTGGGAATTAACCATAATATCATCAATGAATACAACCACAAACTTATCCATTAACTCACGGAAAATTCTATTCATAAGATCCATGAATAAAACAGTTCCATTATTTAAACCAAAAGGAATAACTAAAAATTCATAATGGCCATATCTAGTACGAAATGCTGTCTTTCCAGATGTCTGATTCTTTTACTTTCAACTGATTGAACCCCGACGTCAAATCAAACTTCGAAAAATACAGATCTCTCTTGAGATGATAAAATAAATCATCGATATGAGGAAAAAATATACTTGTTATTAACAATGATGTTATTAAATGCTCTACAATCAATGTAATGTCTCATTGAACCATATTTCTTTATAAAAAATAAGATAGGTGCACCGCATGGTGATGTGCTATGTGGAATGAAACTTTTATCTAATAACTCCTACAATGGCTTCTTTAACTCTAAATGTTTAGTATGAGCCATTAGATAAGGGGGTTTGAAATTGGCTAAGCATGAGGAACTAAGTCAACAGTAAATTCAACTTCTCGATCATGTATAATACTAGGCAACTCATCAGGAAAAATATAATGGTGCACATTTACTACTGGCACATCATTAATCTGAAAAGTTCCGTTGTTTTTAACAATATGTGCTAGGTAACATTCATTTCCATCATTTAATAGTTTCTCAGCTTCCTGATATGTTATCAAAATCAATGGTTCATTCTTGTACACAAACTAAAAATCATTCCGAAAAAAACAACTTTAGCTCTGCATTCAACCTTAGCATGATAAACAGAATGCCAACCCATACCCAAAATAACATAAAACTCTACTTGAGGCAAAAAAATAAGGTTTACAGGTAGATTCTTTCCGCACACAAGGACGGTAATGTTTTTATGTTTTCTTTTTTGCCTCAACATTTCTCCATATGTTTTTACCATAAGTTCTGTATTCATATATTGAGATGGAATTCCCAATTTACTACAAATCATCACAAAAATAAAAGAGTGTGTAGACCCTGAATCAATCAACCCAATGGGATAATCTAAACAAACAAATAGTGTATCTGATACTACTTCATTTGATGTCCCAACATCTCCTGAAATAGTTTCAAATGATTTCACCACCCCTTTCTTCTTGTAGTATGGCTTCTGTCCCTCAGTTAATTTCATTGTTGTACACTCATTTGCATAATGACACATTTCATTTCACTTTAAACAATTTACTGACTTTAAATCGGTTTTTGTCTTACCATTACCCTGATCATTTTTAGTGAAATTACGAGCCTTATGTCCCATTTCACCACATCTATAGCACTTACCAAAATTCAAAAGACATTCCCCATCATTCTTTTTACAACAATTTTCAAAAATTGTAAAGTTATGTTTCTTACCATTAGTCTTTTTTAAAGAGTTCTTCCATTTCGCCTGCCACATCGACCTCTTATTCAGTTGTTTTTCAAAGAACACATGATCATCAGCAAACACTATTTCCACCGTCACCGCACGACGAAAAACTTTTTCATAACTTTTTAACTCATGAGAATCTAAATCACTTCGATAATCTGTATTTAATTATGAGTAGAAATGGATGATTTTACTATCAAGATCTCATATGAAATTTGGAGAATACCTTGCCAGTCAAGTGAATTTTTCTTCATAAGCAGCCACTGAGTCATCCTCCAACCTCAATTCCAAGAATTTTTTTCCATTCTAAGACAAACCTCCTTAGAAAAATATATCTCAAGAAAAGTATCTTTGAATTCATCGCAATCAAGGGAATAAATCTCCTCACTATCCCGAATATTTTTCACCATCGGCCACCACTGATCAACTTCACCTTTAAAACGGTAAACAAAGAGACAAACCTTTTTATGTTCTAAACAACCCATGACATCGATAATATTTTCCACTTCATTAATCCACCTTTCTACTAGCACCAGGTCAGATGATCCTCTAAATTATGGGGGATGCAGCCACATGAAATGGTCCACTACTAACATGTTCCTCTGTGGTTGATCTGGATGATATCGTACAGGGATAACACCACCATTTATAGCCTGATTCAACCATGCCATCACTCCAACAAACTGTTCAGTTCTGATTCTAACCATCTAAGGATACTGATTTGGAAAGTTTTCTTCCTCCTGATGTCATCCCAACATAGCTGCCCAGTTTCCTCTACGGAAAACCTTTCTAAACACATAAATATCATAGGCGAAGCAACATGGTAATGTCTAAATGCTATATGATATCAATATTAACATAAATTACTTAATGGATATTTATTTAACAGTATCCTAACTCCTAATGTTATATAAACCAACCTATGATTCCAACTATAAGGACCCAGCCTTAAACATTACATAATATTGAATTAAATGAATAATTCACATTGAGGATCTTTTCAGGTTTAGAGTTTTAGAGAATTAGGACATAAATATTACATCTCAAATGATTACAAAGTATAAACTTCTACACAGTTGCCATTTTTTTCAAAAAATAGAAACTCTTGAAAGAAAGAGTCATTCTAGTTCCATGTTTTATACATCATGACTTTTCATTGATCCATCCATGACCCTATTCATCATTATGTCTTGTGAAAACATTTCAAAACTTTGTATGAGCATAAAAAGCTCAGAAAGGGTTATAAAACAATGAAATAAAAAATTTGTTCATAAATACATACAAAACATAAACACTTTTACTTACCTCATGAAAACATATGATTTTTGACTAACACATAGATATCATAAATCATAAAGGTAACTCTTGACATCCATAACATACTTACATTGTAGCTATCAAATATATATAGGGAGTTACTTTGGAATACCCATCTCACTATATTCCCTAAATATCTTAGGAGAAACATTCACGTTTACCTCCGTCACGTTACCCAATGCATTGGAGCGCTATATCGGGCTCACCTGCACTAGATTTATCACGAAACAAATTGTATATGTAAATAATTCCCAAGAACCATAACATGTTCTTAACACATAAACCAAACATAAAAGAAAGATTACATTTCCACATTTCTATCACCATATATCATTTAAATTTATTTATATAATAAATCCATTATCAAAACCATTTTCAATAAAAAATAAATAAAATATTATATGGTATTTATTTTCCTTTTAAAAATTTTACAACTTGATTAGGAATCCAAATATCAAATAATACTCACGACGGTGGAAAGGTCATTGTCACCCCTTACATTAAAAAGAAACATTTTTTTATCTTTTACTAAAACGCCTCGTAAAAAAAGATTCTATTTGAATGAAATAAAAAGACAATGGTTTTTATACAGCGTATAAAATAAAATCGTGTGTTAAAACAAAATATGCCTTAATGAAAGGAGATTGAGACGAAGTCCCTTACCTCATGTTCGATGGGAATCAATTACTCTTTAATCTCCTGAATAATAAACTAAAGTAAATTTATACTTTCTTAATAACCCTTTTCAATTTTATTATTCCCTTTGAATAACTTATTACCATTTTGTAAACATTATGTAATCATTTATATTAATAACATTTGTTTTTTCAATATTTGGTACTTGAGTCAAAAATGAACACCTTATATTTACAATTTGTCTATGTGGTCAATAGTCCATTATATCGAAAATGATATTCATTATTTAGATATCATATATATCATATATATCATATATATATCCTGTATATATATATATATATATATTTATAATAGTTCATATCATTTGGAGGTAAGAAATGAAATGCATCATTCACAGAGACAGTAAGACGTACGTTCGCATGAACTCTACTTTCATTTCTATTTATTATTTTAATGGAATTAAAACACAATTATACATAGGAATATTATAATTTCTTTGTAATATCATATATAATTTCATTAAATTCATCCTTTAGATGTCCCCCTTATGTCATTAACATGTCATATCTCTTTGAGGGTGCGCTAGTCCGCACTTCCTTAAATGGAATTATCGCGTTTAACCGTAATGGAAACCATAATGGTATGCTATAAAAGAAAAACACAGAAGAATAAAGAAAACATAAAAATAATATATATCATATATAAATATAGTGTCATCTTTACGGCCACCATAATAGGCAGCAGGAGTTAACTGAACAATCATCATCTCGTTAGGCGTTAGTTTTCCATCCACGAAAACATTATGTTTTTCACCCATTTGATGGAGGTGTGTGTATGTTTCATTCGAATAATTCTCATTAAAACATCCTAGTATATTATGGATTCTGATTTTGTTATAAAATAAAGTAATAAAAAGAGTTTAGTGGTTGGATAAGTAAAATAAAAGAAAATATGTTAAGAGAAATTGTTACCTTTAATTTGGGTAACTTCTTTTTATTTGAACCAAAAGGTATTCTTAATATTCCTTCTACCTAAGGTAATGATTCTAGGCGGAGGATAGGGATGTAGGAAGAATAATTTTGAAGAGGTGGGACAAGACAAAAGTCTTGTGAATTGTTAGTATTTGGTTATAAATGAGGGATTTTCATAAGGGGGAGGAGAGGCTCTTTAAGAAATTCAGATAATATTATTTTTTTATATAATGATATTCAGTATATAAATGTAAAAACCAATTAAATTCGAAGATAAGATGACTAATGGTCAAAATAAAATCATCTAATAATAATTTTAAAGGTTTTGGATATTCTTTTATTATTTATAATCTTATTTGTTTAAATCATTTATTAATGAGTTTAATACTGCATCGTTATTGTGTCATAAATAATTTAGTTTATTTGATGTCTAAAAATTATAAAAAAAATACCATGATGTAAGAAATATATTTATATTTCCAAATATTATTTATAGTCAAATAGATAATTTATATAACCCCTTGTAAAAAATAATGTACTAAAAGATATTTGTTTTTGTCATTTTTGCCTTTACTTTAAGTTAATTAATATAATGTGTCATTATCACTCCAAAGTGGCACAATGGGGTCCCAAAATCAACCCAAATATTCCCATGATTTTAAATGACTAATACAATAATGTGTGGATAATTGTTAATGTAATTTTGAATTATTATAATATTCGTTTTACCTTGAATTACCCGATTTACCTTTAACAACGGGAAAAAAATCACACGTTACTATTCACCAAAAATTATTTAATCTTATTGAATTACTTACTAATAACAACCATGTATGTCGGATTTTTTAAATACAATTCAAAAAAGTGGAAAAATTTCATTTAAATGAAAAATTCAGTTTTTTAACAACTAATAAGTGGTTTCACTATTCATCAAAAATTGATGTTTTTCAGAAAAATACCAAAAATTCATCCTAATAATTATTTGATATTATGAATTCAAAAATGATGCCTATATTTCCAAATTCAGAACATATAAGTGGCATTAATTAATTTAAAATTAATTCTCGTTGTTAAAACAAATAGCATGTTTTTAAGAAACAATAACTACCAAAAGATTGATACTTGTTTATGTCCAATTTCAAAGTAAAATTAATTCCAACACACAAAATTGGATTAAATGGAAATAATATATTCAAATTACTCTATAAAAACAATTAAAAAGATAATTTTACCATATAACTAAATTAGATTAAAATGCACTTTCGAATTAAAATACAATATTTTTCACTATTCGTTAAAAATGAACTTTTTCAAAAAATAACAAAAAAATTATCCAAAGTAAATTTTGATGTCTAAAATATATTGAATAATTTTATTTTATCAAATATACCATATAAAAATGACCAAAACTAGATTTAAATAGGGTTCCCCATCAAATTCCAGTAAATCGACATTTTTTTGAATGTTAGAGTATTTATGCTTAAAATTTGATTCATTCATATTTTAGGCCTCTAACATTTATTGGATAAAAATAAAAACATTTAACAAACATGTATAATAATATTTAAGTTAGTTTTTTTCATTCCCGCTAATACAACGACTATGAGTTAACATCCATTTAAAATAATAATATTATATTATTAGTGTGCAATGTAAGATTTCAAAGAAACATGTTGTTGCATATTGGGTATGCTATCAAACATATCAACCCCTTTAAAGTAAAATTAATATTTAATTTTTTTTAATAAATATAAAATATGTCTTATTCTTTATTTACCTGGGATGTTACAATTTTATTATAATAATATTAATGGAATCCAAAAAAATTATATGAATACATTTATAAAAACAGGAGGAAATGTTTTGAGAGATCTATGTGATTATTTGATATCTTATAAAATGAAAATTTAAAGGAAAATATGTTTACTGATTTAATGGAAATGATATCATTTACTAATGAATTTGGAATAAATGGCCTTTTAGATAAACAATGAGATGATTATAGATCTTGAGAAAGCAAGATTGGAAATAAAAATTCATATTCAAAAACTTCAATAATAATGGATAGATGAATTTTTAAATTTTAGAATTTAAAAAGAGAGAAAAATATTTTCACATTAAAATATTATTCTACAAAGATAATTTATTAACGAGTGAAAGTGATTCCATGCTTCTAAAGAATCATATTCATGCTAGGTAAACATAGATCCAGATTGGGAGACCCATTTAATATAACTATTGTGTATTAATTTAGGTATTTCATGGAAATTAAATAATAATATAATTACCCATTAAATACCAATTAGAATATGTATATGAAATATGATGATAATCTATCACTGGAACATATAGATAAGGTCACACTCTACACACACTTATACCAATAGAACCCCCATGTTGTACAATTACTTAACGTTAGTAATTTTTTCCTTAAATAAAATATTATAAAAATACCTCTTTAGTTATAATTCATTTAGGGAACTATATAATTTAATTTTTTTGGGACGATAAACCTTTTAAGCATTTATGAATTTCATATTTTTTTCTTTTCCATTTTTGTGCTTTTATATCTTTTGGTCAGTTTTTTAAACTTCATGAACTCAAATTGAATTTATTTATTAGTTTAGAGCCTATATAAATTGCGATAAATGTATCTTACCTAGAAAAATGTTTTTTAGGAATAATGAAATCAACATATTTTTAGATTCACAGTTTTGGTAATTCATGAAAAACCCACAAAACTTTTTAATCTCATGTAATTACCTACTATCTGATATTGAAATCACATTCATATAAGAATTTTAAACATTTTTTTTTCATCATCCATATATTTTCATAATTTTTTGAGAGAATAAATCCATTATTGAATAAATATAATTTGTTTTGAATTCTATTCAAAACCATAGAGCATTGAATAACTAATATTGAAAATGATTGTGGTATTTTTTAAATTCAAATGATCCTTTTTACAATTAACAATTCTTCCTACTAACAATGACATATGAATATTATTATGACCTGATATCCATTAAAATACATAGTAGGTAGACATAATATAATATTAAAGTCCATAAATACCATGCTCTAGTAATAAATACAATATTATAGTTGAAAATTGGTGAATGGGAGACTGGATAATTTTGCGAGATGATATAATGGGAAAAAATAAGTCACAAAAATATGTTTGGGGATTCCTTAAAAAATAATAATTAATGATTGAAAAACCATTTTAAGAGAAAATATTCATCTCCACCTTTAAAAATAAATATTGTTAGGGAATTAAATAAAAGATAAACAGTGTTTCTAAATAAAGTAGAATGAATTGGAATATTTCTTGAAGATGAAGTTATTATTATGTGGACATTACATGATAATAAAAATGGTTTGGAGGTAAATAATTGTAATGTAAAGTGATTTAGGATATCATTATTGAGTGTTATGAAAAAAATCTTACAGTTTACATAATTTTAGAGTTAAAACCTCTTTTCTGACAGTAAATTTTTTTACATCTGAACCACCAACCATTTAACACATAACAACCATAGAAAATATTTAGTATAAATATATTTAGTTTTCATATTGTTTGGAGACTTATAAATACTATAACCATATGGTTACACCTGTATGAATTTGAAATTTGTTAAAATTTCCAAAATATCAATCATTATGGTATGAGTGAAATATTTTATGGATGGTTAGAAACCATGAGTATGTGATAATGAAAAATAGTGAAATTAATTAAATATACCACCTATATAATATGTAATTAATAACATGCAGTATGTATAATAATTTTAAATTAAATGGATGATGGAATAGTAAAAAACATTGACTAGTATTTTTAATTTTTTATGTGTAACATTTATAAGGTTCATCTATATAAGAGTCCACAGTTTAAGAGTGGTGGAATAGAAAATAATTACATTTAAATTATTTTTACTTTTTAATTTAGTGACTAAATATCAATAATTTTGATAATATAAAAGAAATTATTATATTTTAATTTGTGAAAATAATATCGATTTAATATGAAAATGGACTAAATTATTGATTTTAATTGATTTTTTTAATAATTCATATTTTTTCATGTATAAATATTATTTTTATAATGTTTTGATGTTTATGTAAGTTTTTTATAAAAAATATTATCTCTAAACTAGTTAAGAATTTATTATTAAATTTATGAAAACAAAATTGTATGGATGTAGTGAAGAGTATATTTTGAAGGTTCCAAAAGTAGAAAATTTCAGAAAAAATATTGAATTTGAAAGTAGGTGGATAAAATTTTGTATTATAGTTGAAATTAGAGAAGATTATCAAACAAAATAGTCCTCTTAATTTATTTGAAGAAGATTATTTATCATTTACTAAAATCAAGAAAAGTCTATAACTAAAATGGTTAAAATTTTAATGTTGTTGAAAGGTTAGTATAGGATTTGGTTATGTTTTATGTCTTATATATTTGTCGACCTATAAATAATAATTCTTCATTGCATTCATAAGAATTTGGGATTGATACATAATATGGGTTGTATATTAATGAAATTTAGAAAAGGACATGGTCTTGAAGTGATACAAAATATCCTTGTTATGGTATATTAGAAATTATAATAATAACCCTCATTTTTCCTATGACCCAAGTAATTTATATTGAATTTTACATTTTTATGGGAGCTGTATAGTGTGGATTCCCAAGAATAATTAATATTTTCTTCTCATACATAGTATATTTTTTTATACATAATGAAATTTGTTGATCCTCGTTATTGATATGTAAGAAACTGTGGATCATACATATGTTTGTATAATTAGAGAATTTTTTGGGATTATAAAAAATATTTTTCTCAATTCTCTAATCAATTATGTAAGGATTTAGCATATGTTAAAATCATGTTGTTCTTAGAATTAATTAGCAGATTAGAATAAATATTTTTAAAACACATAGAATTAAATTAAATCATCTTTACCTTCTCAATAATATAAGAATCCCATATAGGATACAAACACCATAAGACTATATGAATTTGTGGATACGTTACCAAATCTATCATGAATTAGAATCAAAATTGTGTTTTTATTGGAACATGGGAAGAGAAAATTAAAATTTTAAATTTATGGGGATCCTAACATCAATAGAGATATATTAAAAATTTCATGAGATAGATATCTCAAGATTATAGCTACATGTTGAATAATCATTGAATCAAGAAAGAAAGGGAAACGATTTATATTATGGTAAAGAGTCCAAAAGTAAGAGAGCATGTTTTTTTGGTTTCATGTTTCTTTTTTAAAACAACTCCATAACATTGTTCAACTATTTTGGGAGTTTATTCCTTTAAATAGATTGTTTCCAATGTTTTTTGAAATCAAAATATAATCTTTATGTATGTTTGATCCAAAATAAACTATTATTTTATTTTTTTGGTTACTAAAATAATATTTTGTATACAAATTTTATACCATGATTAATTTCACTTAATTTTAAAGAACTATATCATGAAGCCTTAACTTCACCAGAATATGTGAAGTAACATAGATTTCCTCAATAGATGATAAGCGGATTTTGAGGAAATTATAACTAACCCTGAAGAATTCATATAATTATTGTTTGATTTTTTATGACCATGAATATATTTTAAAATATATAGTAGAGTATTTGAAAAATATTTTTCATGTATTGTAAATGTCCATGATCATCTTGATGATTTCTATCTTCTTATTGCGAGAGTGCTTAATATCACAGTTATGGTTTTCTTTCTTAGTTTTCTCATAAGAGATACATAGTGTGATGTTTCCAAATGTAAATATCTATAACAATTTTCTATTTTCATAATTTTTTAAAATAATTGTGATAGAGGCGTTCTAGGTCTATGTAGATAATGTTAGACCTGATACTGAATGATTAAGGATGTCTTAAGTTGGGAAGACAAAGGTAGTGTTGTTCTTTCATGATCATGGAATTCTGGAAATATAATGACATTACTATTTTTTCTCATTCTAATCAAGGGATTTTCCAGACAATAAAATTAGATTCACCATCTGATGGTTTTATGTCAAGATTATATTTGAAAAGAAATACACATACCTTGGATTAAGTAAAAAGATCCTCTTTTAACTTTGAGAAAACATGTACTTTTATAATATCGTTTAAAAGATCATTTGGATTTTAATATGATACTCTTTAATTTAGTAACTTTCTACTATTCATATATTTTTTTCATTTAATTATTTTATATTTTGATGAAATTAAAATAAATCAAACATTTATTATGTTTTCATGTTTCAAACTAGAATATATTTTTATTGTGGTTATATCTATTCTATCGGTTCTTAAATTTTTCAATTCTTAATGTGATAATCTGTGATGTGATAAAAAGATTATATTTTTGATAAACATCAAATATTATGTTTCCATAATTTATATGTTGAATATTTTGGATACAATTCACCCAACTTATATTTTACCTTCTTGTCATATATCTTGGAAAAACATAGTATTAATGATTGTTTCCACTATAAATTATCTTATCTACATTTTTGGTTATTTTTCCCAAAAATATTCTTACTTTTACATATAATACTAATTTTATAAAACAAATATTATATATTGTTTTTGATATGGTGGGAATACTAATTGGATCCATTAAAAATATTAATCATAATCATCTGATGGTATTTGATAGAAATGATTTTTAGTACTATCAAGATCGTATATAAAAATTCATCATTAATACTTGAGTATAATTTTTTTTATGAATATAAATTATATGATTCCAGAGATGGAACATTCAAGGATTTGAATATATGAAAATACAGAATTTGTAGTTAAATATAAAGTGTGAAATACACTTTCTTTGTGGTTCTTATCTTTTGAGATGTATTTGTTGCCAATTAGTACATTCAAGGGATATCAATACCTACCATGGAAATAGTGAAAAGATGTTTATTTCTATCCATATTAAAATTAAAATGGAATAAATAAATTGAAACATCTAGTTTCAATGGATTATTTTACAAAATTTAAGATATGGTAGTAATTTAACTATGATGATTTTTGGTGATCCTATCTTCCAGGAATCAAGGATAAGTGGTATTGGATGAGGAAAAACTATATGTAAATTTTTTGATTCTTGTATGATGTGGTTGAAACATTTTGGAGAATCACTAAAATGGTTTCACATGGTTTTAGTTTTGATTGTGTGTAATATGGGATTTTGGAAAATAGAAAATTGTATACATGAGTGTAAAATTGAGGTTATGTAAAAGTAATCAAAAAATTAATGTAGCAACATAAAGTTAGTTTGGAACTACACTAGATAGGTAAAGGAAAATCAACATATTTATAAAGGAAATTTTATAATCCTATGAGATTTATGTATGGGTAATATGGAAGTACGTGACCCTGAAGTTATTTAACTATATAAAGGTAATCAGTTGGCGTAGACCCTTGTAACGGTCCTTTAAGAATTATAATACCTTCTTAACGGTAAAAAATAACCATTTATAATGGTAATACTGATAAATTATTCATAAGTTCCATTTAATTTGACTCTTCATAAATGTCAATCCAAGATTCTACCTCTCATGTAATGGTATACCTATCATAAAAGAGCATTGTATGGGTACCTGAAGAATTATCAAGGCAATCTTAAGATGCATCATGGAGACTCTAAAATACTGGATCTACGTAAGGTACATATGGACTCTATGTGTTGTTAATCTTTTACAAATTTTAAGGCTATCCCAAATCTTCATAAATTATGAAATTTCAGGTAAGGGGAGCCTCAGATTACAAATATTAAGGTAATGGTCATTCTAGATGAAATAGACCTATGTATGGGTAAAATTTCGGCTATATAATGATATTTGTGTGTACAGAATGTTTTAGATCTTAAATAATGGTTTCTGTTGATTATTTTCACTGATCTTACATTATTTAATAATCATAAATTATGGAGAAATTGGTTCTCTCAATTATGAGATTTATATACATATTAATTTTAGAATAAAGATAAAGATGATATTTTATAAAGAAGTTGTTTAGATGACCAATAAACTATTGAAGTGGAGACTAAACCATTGGGAGTTTAAAAAAATGATCACATCATATAATGTTTTCAAGGTCCATATTTGCGAACATTTCTAAAATAATGGCCACATGATTGAAATGATTATGTAGGATAAACCATAATGGTATCTCTGGTGAATTGTCAAATAATTATGAGTTACATGATCTATAATGTAGAATTAGAAATGGATTGTTTCTTGATATTATTCCATAGTAATCAGAGTTTTTGTAAATATGATTATCTGTTTGAAATGATGTCCCACTCCATATTGTAATATAATCTATACATGTTATTATTGTGTTTTAAATTAGAGGAATATTTATAAAAATACATGATCCACATTGTAGTACATTTATGGTGGACATTTTGAGAATTAATCTATATTTAAATCCCAAAAATCGAAGTGATGCACTATACGATATCTAATTTTGATGCATCTTATTAATGCATACATGAAGGAGTATAAAGCCCCAAGACCAATAAAGAATATATGTTTGAGTATTTAAAAATATATCCCAGAGTTATAAATTTGTAAAATAATTGTGATATAATTGAAAATTACTTCTATGGGATTTATAATGGAGGATGAGACATTGTTTTTCTAACACAATGTAGAAATTATCATATGAGTATTCAAAAGAAATTATATCAAATAAAATATATGGTTAATTTTTTTGAATGACTAGATATATAGGATAATTAATTGTGTGAAAATAATAACGAAAATCATCACATTATATCAAGAATATATGTCAACATTGAATAAGAATAAGTGTATTATAAAAAAACTCTTAAGTTAATGATAAAGTTTTATTTTTCAAATCTAATATGGAATTTGATTTTGAAAAAAATAGAGATACCCATCTATGGATCAGAGTTGAGTCAATAAGGTTTTACTTATGACTTTTCCATTTATTCTTGTTTTGAAAATCACAAACACCTTATACTTAAGAAAATCCATATTTTACTTCTATAAGGAAAATTTCTTTCTTTAAGGAAATTTACCCTTACCTAGATTATAAAATTCATATAGATAATTTGTCTAAATATAAAATTCGGATTGAAGTCCAAATCCTCGAAATCATAGAAATACTTAGATGTAAGGTATTCTGTTTTTCATTATGAATTCCAGTGATGAATTCTCATTACGAATTCTTATGAGGAATTCTCATTATGAATTCTGATTACGAATTCACATTATGAATTCTAGTGGGGAATTCTCATTACAAATTCTGATGATGAATTATCTGTACGAATTTTGATTATGATTTCTCATTACGAATTCTAGTGATGAATTCTCATTACAAATTCTGATGATGAATTCTCATTACGAATTCTGATTAGGAATTCTCATTAAGAATTCTAGAGATGAATTCTCATTATGAATTCTGATGATGAATTCTCATTATGAATTCTAATTACGAATTATCATTACAAATTCCATTGATGAATTCTCATTAAGAATTCTGATGATGAATTCTCATTAAAAATTCTGATAACAAATTCTCATTACAAATTCCAATTATGAATTCTCATTACGAATTCTGATGATGAAATCTCATTACGGATTCTGGTTACGAATTCTCATTATGAATTTCTTAGTAAAACAGAATCCGAACATCTCTTTATTCTAGACTCCGAATACCTTTTTTGTTAGACTACGACCTTTTATTTTTCCAACATTACAAACATCGGTTTTTCTTATACTTATACTTGTTTCATTACAAAATGATGTCGTGTATTTAGTTTTTGACTAACCATTGTTTGAGTGACACATGTATAGGTCCCTCCAAAATTCAAGGAAAAATATGATCATTGGAGGAGGGAGCCGACCATTGGTGATTTTCCTATAAATAGAAGCTCATTTGAAAGTGTTTAGAGCTTTTGGAATTTTGGTGATCGGAAATTGTTGAATTGATTTCTAGAGAGAGAGAGGCTCTTATCAACTCTTAAAGCATCGTGCAAAATGTTTGAACATCTTGTTGAAACTTTGCCTTGTGTAGACGTGCTCTGTGTGACTCCGATTGTTTCTAATTACAATCAAGGGATTCCAAGGATTGGAAGACAGAGGTGTCGACTACCTTGAAGTTTGAGGGATTCCTTACTGAGGAAGACAGAGGTTCCAACTACCTTGAAGTTGAGGGCTTGCGGGGATAGAAAGACCAAAAATCTGATCTTTGTATCGATGTCTTACCCAGGTGTGGGTAAGATAGACTTTCTTGAAAGTATAAATCAAGGGACCATTATCCAATGGTGTTGGATACCCTTCTCTTTGGGTTAAAAGATTTATATCTTTTTACTTGTTTTTGTTACAAGTTTATATTTTCCACTGCATTTTGTATGTTTATGACAGTATGACTATCTTATACTTACTTAGACTTGTATACTCTGATTCAGTTAGATTCTATATGCTTTAAGGTAGACTCTCATTTTGTAAACTTTGGTTAAGTTTCATTTTCCGGATCCATATTTCCGAAACCGGTTTTTCAGAATCACTTTCTAGATTTAAGCATGTGTATAGAACTAGAAGTTTGTAACTTCAATCCTTGTCCCAATATTTCTCTTGGTGTTAGAGGTGTTGTGAATTTCCTTAGTTTAACATTATTAAACATAGATATTTGCATGTTTATGGAAATTTTTAAAGTGTACAATTCACCCCCTATTGTATATTGAGCATCTACATCATCATTTCGATCCTTCAATTTGTATAAAAGGAATTGGTTAAATCTGATTTAATCTCACCATTAGATTCAAAAGGATATTCTCAGATTCACATTTTCTGGATTCATATTTTTCAGAATCTATTTTTCGGACTCATAGTTCAGATTCACTTTTTTCTTAGAGATACAATTTTTCTTGCTTATAATATTTTCTCTTGTTTACAAAATTATGCTTCTAACAAGTTTGTGTGCCAAATTTTTTCTTATGAATGGAAGGTTTAAATGTTGGCTCCATCGATAACATAAATCCTACAAGACCACAAATTTTTTATGGCAATGATTATGAGTATTGGAGATATCGAATTAAGACTTTTATTATCAATAATGGGGTAGATAACATTGTCATGCTTACGAGAGAATATAAAATTCCATACAAGGAATATAGTGCTATTAATAACCAAGAAAAGCATGAATACCAACTCAACTATAAGGTACACAATACTTTACTCTATTCAATGAATAGTAACATATATTGCCAAATTTCTTCTTTTGAAACAAATAACAATATATGGATGAAACTTGAAGTTAAATATTTTGGTACATCCAAAGTCATAGAAACAAGAAGAGTGATGTTGAGAGCAGAATATATTGGATTTAATTTCCCTTATGGAGAACCAATTTGTAAGGTGCAACAAAGGTTTATATCTATCGTGAATAGCTTACAATCTATGTGAGAGAAAGGTCTATATGATGATGCTCTTATTGACAAGATAATAGATATTATTCCCAATGAGTGGGAATCAAAGAGAACATCTATTGATGAGAAGAGGAAGGTTACACAAATTTTCTTAGATGAGCTATTTGGAACTCTTCTCCAACATGAAACAAGGATGAAGAGAGATGCTGAAAACATCAAAAAGAAGAATGGGAATGGTACTGTTTCTTTTACTACAACATCAAATCACATGAAAACTAAGACTCCTGAGAGAGTAACTAGATATAAATCTAAGAAGTTTGTTATCCAATCCAAATCTAGTGAGAGTGAAGTCTCAGAAAATGAGTTAGCTAACCTTACTCGAAGGATGAATAAGATAGCTGGTCAGAGAAATTTCCAATCCAAGTATAAGAAGAAGGAATGGAAAGATAAGAAAGATTCAGAAGTCACATGCTATGAATGCAAGAGATCTGGACACATAATACCTGATTGTCCTTTTCTCAAGAAGAAAGAATGAAAAAAGAGGCATTCTGAAAGGAATAGAAAGAAGTATTATAAAGCCAAAGCGAAGAAAGTTCTGAAAGCTAATGATACATGGATTTCCAGTGGTGGTGACTCTTCAGATGAATCGTTGGATTATGAATCTTCTTAACATAAGAATCTTGGTCTTATTGATAGGTTACCTATTGAAAATAATTACTTTATGGATAAGGTACACAATGATGAATCCTTGAAAAATGTTTCTTTAAATTCTAATGATAGAAAATATTATAAATCTTCTGATGAAGAATCCTCTTCTGATGAAGAAAATACTTTACCTACCTATGAAGAAGCTTCTAGTTTAGCAAAATTTCTTGAGATTGAGAATTCAAAACTCAATAAAAACATGATAAGGAAAATAATAGGAATACTATTCTTACTAAGGAAATATCAGATCGTTCTAAAGATCTTGATAAGAAAAATACTTATTTTATAAGTATTTCAGAAAGTATTGAGGAAGTAAATTTTTAGAAGAATAAACATTCTAAGGATCTAGAAAACGTAATTTCTAAGAAAATTTTTTTTGAGCCTAGTTTTAGTTCCAAATATAATTATTTTGAAGATAAAAACATGGTTATTAAACTCAAATCTGAAATTTTTTCCTTGAGGAAGTGTTTTTTAATCGTTACCCGTGGTAAGGAAAATTTTGATAAAATGTATTCACAAATTCGACCTCGAAGGAATGCTTCTGGTTTTGGTTACACTAGTTCTAAACCAATTTTTAGTAACAACTACTGTATTCTTCAAAGTGCGCCATTTTTCACAAAGTTTCAATGTGGTGGTCAATGGGAAAATAATTGTTCATTAACCAAAACCCAATCTTTAGTATTTCATAAAGCTTACTTTTCTAAGAAGATTTGGGTACCCAAAATCTTACATTCTAAAATTTCCGGATCCAAGCAAGTCTGGATTCTGAAAACCTAAGTTTTTCTAATTTTCCGGAAACTAAAGAAAGTACCAACAACAATATTTGTTACATGGATAGTGGATGTTCCTGGCATATGACTGGTGACAAAAACTATTTTGAAAATATTATCATGATGAAAGGAGGAAAGGTAACTTTCACAGACAACACTCAGGGGGAAATTATAGTTATATGTAATATTGTTCTTCTTGGTAAAACATTGATTTCAAATATTTTATTTGTTAAGGGTATTAAGTACAACCACATTAGAATAAGTCAATTATGTGATTAAGGATACCTTGTAAATTATAGAATGATAAGTGCTTAGTACACAATTCCAAGGAAGAGTTTATTCTCTTTGTCCATCGGTAAGAGAATGTTTACACATTGAACTTAGAGGACATTAGGATCCAAGACTTACCTTTCCTAAGTGCAATGGAAGATCATTATTGGTTATGTCATAGAAGACTAGGTCAATGTAATCTTCGGAACTTATGTAAAATCTCTAAGAAGAAACTAGTTAAGGATCTAACAGAGCATCGATTTGATTCTTCAGAAGTTTTTAACGCTTTCCAATATGGCAAGAAACATAGATCAAGTTTTAAATAAGTTGGTGAAGTCTCAACAACTGATACGTTATAGTTGGTTCACATGGATCTTTTTGGTCCAATACAAACTGGAAGCATTGTGGGAAAGTATTATGTATTTGTCTTAGTTGATGATTACACTAGATTTACATGGGTACATTTTCTAGCAAAGATGTCCGAAGTTTTTTCTTATTTAAAAATTTTTAGAGCCCAAGTTAAAAATGTGAAAAACCTTCAATTGAAAACTATTCATAGTGATCATGGAGGAGAATTTCAAAATTCTGATTTTGAAACTTTTTTAGTAGAAAACGTATTACTCACAACTTTTCATCACTCAGAACACCTCAAAAAAATGGTGTTGTTGAAAGAAGAAATATAATTCTTCAAGAGATAACTAGAACCATGTTGAGTGAGTATTCTATAGCTAATCATTTCTAGGCTCAAACTATAAGTACTGCTTGTTATACTATAAACCAAGTTTTGAATAGACCTTTTCTTAATAAAACTCTTTATGAGTTATGGAATGGTAGAAAACATAAACTTTCATACTTTAAGGATTATGGTAACAAGGTATTCATTCTGACACCAAGGATAATTTACAAAATTCACACCAAAATCTGATAAAGGAATTTTCTTAGGATACTCCACAACTCTTAATGCTTATAGAGTTTTCAACAAAAACACATGTAATGTTGAATAGACAGTACATGTAAAATTTGATGAAACTTATCCTTTTGTTTTCAAACAACCTAAACCTACATATTCAGATGTGTTTTCAAAAACTGATTATCAACCCTTAATAGAAAATCATTTTGATAAGGAAAAGGTACAAGAAGAGGATTCTGAATCATTTAACCTAGAATATTTCCTACCTTATGTTGATGAAAAGGTTCTTCAAAACCCAAATTAGTCGTTTCTTAAGAATCATCCCAGTGATAGTATCATTGGTGATGTAAATCAACATGTAAGGACTAAAAGTTCCTTAATTAATCAAGTAGAACATCGGCATTCATTTCCCAATTGGAACCAAAATGAACTGATGAAGCTTTATGAGATGATGATTGGATAAAATCCATGAAAGATGAACTAAATGAATTCAAAAGGAATAATGTCTGGAACTTTGTTGATTGTTCTAAGGAAACTTCTATAATTGGAGTAAAATGGGTCTTCAGAAATAATTTTAATGAAAATGGAATCATCGTAAAAAATAAAGCTAGACTAGTTGCTAAATACTATAATCAACAAGAGTGAATAGATTATGAAGAAACCTATGCTCTGGTAGCTATACTTGAATCTATTCGTATCTTACATGCCTTTGCAGCATTCTTCAAATTTAAACGTTTTTAAATTGATGTGAAATGTATTTTTATTAACAGTTATGTCCAAGAGGATGTTTTTGTTAAACAACCTCCAGGTTTTGAAGACACAAGACATCTTGATCATGTTTTCAGACATACCAAAGCTTTTTTTGGCCTTAAACAAGCCCCACGAGCTTAGTATGATAGACTAATATGATTTTTGCTTCAAAATAACTATGTTAATGGAAATGAAGATCCATCAATTTTTTTAATGAAAGATTAGAAAAATGTTTTGATTGTTCAAATTTATGTTGATGACATTATATTTGGTTCAACCCAGAAATATTTAACTGATTCCTTTGTGGATCTAATGAAATCTGAGTTTGAAATGAGTATGATGGGTGAGTTAACATTTTCCATTGGTTTTCAAATTTCTCAAAAACCAGAAGGAACTTATATATCTCAACATAAGTATATTACAGATATTCTTAAAAAGTATGGATTTTACAAAACTAAAAGTATTAGTACACTTATTGGTACCTCAAACACACTTGATCTTGATTATTCTAGGAAACCAGTAGATCAAACATCTTTTACAGGTACGATAGGAAGTCTACTATATTTGACAGCTAGTCGACCAGACTCAATGTTTTCAGTATGCTTGTGTGTGAGATATCAATGCAATCCTACAGAATCTAATTTATAGTCAGTGAAAATAATTTTTTGTTACATAAAGGGAACCATTGATTTTGGACTCTTTTATACTTATAGAAATGATTTTGTTTTAAAAATCTTTTCAGATGCTGACTTTGGTGGTTGTAGAGTTGATAGAAAGAGTACATCTAGAACATGTCATTTCCTAGGAGAGTCATTAGTTTCTTGGTTGTGCAAGAAGCAACACTCAGTAGCACTCTCCACTGCTGAAGAATAATATGTAGCGGCTGGAAGTTGTTATGCTCAAGTGTTGTGGATGCAACACACAATCACAGACTATGACATTTGTTTTACTAAGTCTCAAATTTTTTGTGACAACACAAGTTCCATTTCCCTTAGTAAAAACAATGCAAATCACTCTCATGAAAATCACATTGATATTAGTCATCACATTCTTATGGATCACACACTAAAAAGAGATACCACTCTTCAGTTTATCGGAACACAAGATCAACTTGCTGAAATTTTCAAAAAATATTTAGCTTCTGATATATTCAAATACATTAAACAGAAGTTATGAATGATAACCATAAGGTAATATTCCTTCATTAACTTATTATGGAACCATTCTTCTTGTATTAATAAACTCCTCTTTGTAGGGGTAGTACATTTGGTTGTTATCCTTTCAAAACTTTTCATAATGAGCCTTTCAAAAAAATTTCATAATGAAATTTTCGTACTGGAACATTCGTAATGAAATTTTCTTACTGGAACTTTCCTAATGAAAGTTTCATACTGGAACTTTTGTAATGAAATTTTCGTACTGGAACTTTTGTAATTAAATTTTCATACTCAAACATTCTTAATGAATCTTTCGTGCTGGAACATTCGTAATGAAATTTTCATACTGGAACTTTCATAATGTAATTTACGTAATGGATCTTTCGTAATGAAATTTTCATACTGGAAATTTCATAATGGAATTTTAGTACTGGAACTTTTGTAATGAAATTTTCATACCAAGACTTTTCGTAATGAAGTTTTCGTAGTAAATTTTTCATAGTGAGTTTTTTGTAGTCAAATTTCCTTCAACAACAATATTACCAATTACGAATCATTTTCCAAGAAAATACGAAATGTATGTTTTCCTAACTCAAGTTTTCATAATCACTTTTTAGTTGCTGGTAGTTTATTTTCATTTAAAATATCTTGGATTCATCTCTACTTAAATCCGAATGTTTTTGTTAAAACCTAAAAATATCGGATTCATGTTTTCCCTACGGGTATGATTTAAACCGTCAGAGCAGATCAGAGAAATTTCTCAACCGTAAGATCGGTTTTGGAAGGTGAAAGGTCACCTCCATATCCTATATAAAGGTCACCCCTTTTTCAATCCCACATAGATTTCATGCTCTTGCGTTTCAAAGCCCTACCTCTGCTCTTATAGGCCATTCCAAAAATTTCTGTGCTCCTCTATTCTGAATGTCTGTAGAAGAAACTTCCCAAGATATGTCTACCACGAAGCCATTTTCAAAATGGCAAGTTTACAGGGAAAGACTTGTCCATCCAAACTATTACAAGTATGATTCTATCATTTATAAGAATATCAAGATGAATGGTTGGGATGATGTATGTGTATCCAAGACAGGTGATCAAGATGTGGTCTATCCGGAGATACTTGTGGAGTTCTATGAATCAGAAAGCTTCCATGAGGAATAGGGAAGAGAAAAGTTTTCTTCAAAGTCTTATGGGATGACTTACAAACTTACTTAAACCAAAAAAACATGCTTGGTGGGGATGGAATATGGTGGAGAGGCTGAATTCATCTCACATAAACATCTGGATGTGCAAGGCGGTTTTGTAAAGGTAAAGGCCTTGGAGTGTCTTGGGCTTCCTGAGGTAAAGACATCCATTATTGCTCACCTATCCTCTAATAATCGAACTCTTCAGCTTTGGGTATAAGGTTTCCTAGTTCCGATAAAGGGTGATAAAGACACTCTAATGAAAAGTGATATATATTTCTTAGACTTCTTGGTAAATATAAAAAAAATCAATCTGATGAGGCATGTTCTTGTGAAAATCAAAAACATCAAAGAGGGAAATTTGAGAGCTCAAATCATAATGTACCATGACTTACTATCCAAACTGACAGTTCAGTGTCTGGATTCTTTCAAGACTGCATGTAAGTCTAATATTTATAATTTCAAGGTTATTCTTGTAAGTGATGATACCTTGAAAAGAATGAATATGGAATATTCCAAGGAAACAAGAGAGTTTTATAATTTTCTAGAGGAAGAAGCTGAAACAAATCCAGAAAAGGTGGAGAAGTTTGAGCCAGTAAAGAAGGTTGGTAAGAAGAGAAAATTGAAAGATGTAGTTGCTGAAGACAAAACCCCCAAATATAAGGGAACCCAATCCGCACCTCCCAAGCTAAAAAAATAAAAAGCCTATCCAGATGAGGTGGCTTCTAAATAGAGATAATATAAGGAGAAGAGGAAGGAAGGGGATCCACAGTTTGGATTGGACCCTACTGAGGCTATGTATTTAAGAGAAAATGTCACGGATGAGTTAGAAAAACAAGGCAAAGAGAAAAAGATGAAGAAGAAGTTGTCTGAAGCCAAAGTTGCACAATCTCTGTTGAAGGATATAGAAGTAGCTTCTGAGGAGATTCCCGTTCCGGAATCTATTGATTTTAATCCTTTACCGGAGACCCCCGAGAAGAATTACTTTACTTTAGAAAAGACCAAAGAGAAAGAAGTTGTTGAAGATGTAGAGAATGTAGCTAGTGAAGAAGAAGTGGAAGAAGTTGTTGATGAAATAGAAGAAGAAGAAGAAATAGAAGAAGAAGAAGTAGTAGAAGAAGGAAGTGGTGATCTTGACGACCTGATTAATCATGTAAAAGATTATCATGAGAAGGAAAGCCTATCAGAAAAAGTTCCACTCCAAACTTTTGAGGCTCAGACCTCAAAGCCTATCACTCAGGGAAAGGGAGATAAAAAAGATAGTAAAAAATATGATTTCAAGGAAGAAGAGGAATAGAATGAGTTTCCTGAGGAAGAAAGCTTTGAAAAACATTTTCTTGAATATGGAGTAGAGAAGGAGAAACCAGATGAAGATAAGATTGTTCAACTATCTAAAAGCAAAGAATAAACTCTTGATGAGGCAGTTCTGAAAGTTGATAAGTGGAAGCAAGTTCTTATGGACACCCCAACAAAAGATGCCATAATAAAAAAGGTTGTTGGTGGTTCATCTACAAGGAATTTGGTGCATATTGAAGAGGAATAATCTCGAAGAAAAGTGTCTGATTTGGAATAATCATCACTAGGCCATGATTTGGTGTCGAGTCTTTGAAAAAGTTTGTGGACACCATTATGATCTTTCCCACTATAGACTCCAGATTACAGATTCTTCAACATAGTATGAATCAGAAGTCAGAATCTTTATCCATGGTGATGGATAAGTGTGAGAAGATTGAAGCAGATCATAGAAATTTCCTTATCAATTATGATGTGTACAGGAAATCATTAAGCAAAGTAACTTTGTGGTCAACGAAAGTTGATGATGATTTGGTGGAGTTTGATCTTTTTCAAAATGATGTGCAAAATTATTTTGATACTTAAGATGGAAAAATCATGATTCATTAGGAAAATCTAACCCTTGAGCCAAATTCACGGAATCAACATGTCAGAGATCTGAATGGGAAGCTTACCTCCATTGCTCAGAACATGAAAAATGAAAGAGATTTTCGGTTTGAGTTTCAATAAAAGATGAAAAAGAAAGATGAGTTGCTGAAGATGCAGGAAGAGGCCGTGAAGTCTCAGGTAGAAGACTTGAAATCTCAACAAGAAAGGATCACAACTTTGTATAAGAAAGGTGAGGAGGATCAGAAAGATTTGAAAAAGCTGAAAACACTCTTGAAGAAGCTAATCCCAAAGGTAAAGGAAGACAAATAGATTCAATCCGATCTTTTATTACATTTGATTTTCCTTGTAAAAATTCTTTCAACTCTAATGAAATATCTGGTTGTTTTGTATCTGGTGTTATTATTTACTAATGTTTCGGGATCTTTATTAATTTTCCATTCCCCCAATTATTTTTTAAAATCACAAAGGGGGAGAAGGAAAAAGAACTACTAAATAGGGGGAGAAGGAAAAATCTCTAAGTAAGAACTATCCCTAAGTAAGGGGGAGCTTATCCAAAGAGGGGTTTCTCATTACGAAGTTTTCATTCCTAAGATAATGAAAACCCTATTCCAGAAATTCAGAATTCAATCCTTAGAGTTCCAAAGCCTAAGGGGGAGTTATTTGTATTATTTATCATCTATGAACAAAGGGAGATAAGTTTTAATTTCAATGTCTAAAGAAATTTTTCAAAGTCCTTAAATTCTTTTTTGAAGGGTTGTTTGTGCTTTCCAAAAAGGGGAAGATTGTTGAGTCAATAAGGGTTTCCTTATGACTTTTACATTCATTCATGTTTTTAAAATCACAAAAACATTATACTAATGAAAATCCATATTTTACTTCTATATGGAATTTTTTTCTTTATATAAATTTACCCTTTCTTGGATTTTCGTATTCATATCAAAAATCTGTCTAAATATAAAATTCAGATTGAAGTCCAAAACCTCAGAATCATACAAATACATAGATGTAATGTATTCTGTTTTTTATTTCGCATTCCAGTGATGAATTATCATTACGAATTCTGATGATAAATTCTCATTATGAATTCTGATTATGAATTCTCATTATGAATTCCAATGATGAATTCTCATTACGAATTATGATAATGAATACTCATTATGAATTCTGATTATGAATTCTCATTACAAATTCTAGTGATAAATTCTCATTACGAATTCTGATGATGAATTCTCATTATGAATTCTGATTACAAATTCTCATTATGAATTCCAGTGATGAATTATCATTACGAATTTTGATGATAATTCTCATTACGAATTTTGATTACGAATTCTCATTACAAATTCCAGTGATGAATTCTAATTACGGATTTTGATGATAAAATCTCATTACGAATTCCGATTACGAATTCTCAATACAAATTCCAGTGATGAATTCTCATTACAAATTATGATGATGAATTTTCATTACGAATTTTGATTACTAATTCTCATTACGAATTCCTTTGTAAAACAGAATCCGAACATCTATTTATTCTAGACTCCAAATACCTTTTTGGTTTGACTACAAACATTTATTTTTCCCACATTACGAACATCAGTTTTTCTTATAGTTATACTTGTTTAATTAAAAACCGATGTCATTTATTCCGTTTTTTACTAACCATTGATTGAGTGACATGTGTACCAGTCCCTTCGAAATTCAAGGAAAAATATTACTGTTGGAGGGGGGAGCCGACCGTTGGACCTTCACCTATAAATATGAAATCATTTGAAAGTGTTTAGAGCTTTCGGAATTTTTGTGATCAAAACTTCTTGAAGTGATCTCTAGAGAGAGAGGCTCTTACAAACTCTCAAAGCTTCATGTATAAAGTTTGAACAGCTTGTTCAATGTTTTCCTTGTGCATATATGCTTCGTGTGATTTTGATTGTTGCAGATTATAATCGAGGGATTCCAAGGATAGGAATACATAGGTGCCGACTACCATGTAGTTTGAGGGCTTCCTTGCTGAGGAAGATAGAGGCTCCAACTACCTTTAAGTTGCAGGCTTGCGGGGAAAGAAAGACAGAGACTCTAATGTTCATATCGAGGGCTTACCCGGGTGTGGGTAAGACAGAATTTCTGGAAAGTATAAATCAATGGACCATTATCCATGTTTGTTGGATACCCTTCTCTTTGGGTTAAAAGATGTATATCTTGTTACTTTTTTTGGTACAAGTTTATCATTTCCAATGCATTTTGTATGTTTAAGAAAGTATTACTATCTTATTACTCCTTACACTTGTATACACTGATTCAGTTAGATTCTATACGCATTAAGGTAAAATATCATATTGTAAACTTTGGTTATGTTTCATTTTCATCATCCATATTTCCCGAACCGGTTTTTTCGGAATCACTTTCCATATTTAAGCAAGTTTTTAGAACTATAAGTTTTTAACTTCATACTTTATCCCAAAATTTCAATTGGTGTTAGAGGTGTTGTGAATTATATTAGTTTAACTTTGTTAAACATATATCATTCCATGTTTATGTAATTATTTAAAGTTTACAATTAACCCCCCCCCTCTTGTATATTGAGCATCTATATCATTATTTCTATCCTACAGAATGTTCCATGCATTTAGGATATATCATGAGTGTTGAAGAAGTGAAGAAGAAAAATAATATGATACAAATATATCATGGAGATATGAAGAAGAAATAGAAGAGTCTAATGTTTCAAGTACTCTCTATCTGATGACATCAAGAGTCATTAATAGAATAGATATTCTATGATTTAATTCATATTGAGCTTCAATAAAGACATTGAAAACATTTAGGTTGTTTTCCTAATAATACCCTAGTAGTTTAGGATCCATTCAAATAATTGAAAATGGATTTTTGAAATTTTTTTCTAAGAATAATAAAAACCACCATCTAGATAGGAGGACAATGTTGTCTGTGAAAAAAAGGAATTGGATGAACCCTTCCTGACCACATTATTCCACAAAAATTTAAAATGTAATCCCATCAAAGTAACATGATCGTAAATTATATATACCTGAAAAATATAAACAAGACAAGGATTGGGTCTTCATGGATGGAGTCAATTAATATAAAGACACTTGTGTTATTTTTCTCATCTATTCCTACATTTTATATTAAGTTAAGTGTTAACAGAGAATAAATGATTTATATCTTATAATATGGGAAAATATTTAAGTAAAATAGAGGTTCTTATTCATAGAGAATATAAAACTTGGTAAAACTGGTATGTTAAAAATTTATCCCACTTCAATTATCATATTGGATATAATTGGTTCTATAATCTTTATTAGATTTAAACAAGTTTTTCTTTTATTGGATATAAAATTTTCCCACATGTTTTTTATAATGTTTATATAAAGTGCAGATTTGAATCAGTTTAATAATTCCTACATATAGAGAAATCAATCTCCATCCATGTTAATGTAGAAATAAATTCCTTAATATTGACCTAAAGAGATAGGAATAAGTAGGAAAATAAATTGAAAATGAAATATAAAAACATCAACAACTAAATAAAGATGTTCATCATGGATATTATTCATCTCTTAAAACTATTTATGGTGACAATTTTAAATAAGGAAAATAAATCTATAGATATTATAATTAAGATGTTTCTATAAAAATTTTAAAATCATTTACATTCAATTTGAAAGGTAATTAAATAATGTTCCTTGTGAAGTTTTTTCAAATATAATTCTTTGTCAAGGAAATTCTTGATGATAAAACACAATTATAAAATGATGTTGAAATTATATAAGATACACAAGGTAAGAAATCCTACAAGTTTAATTATCTCACTGACCTAATGTTTGTAAAAGATCAATTGGTTATCCTTTAAAAGGAAAATATTTCTTTAATTTTGGAAACTTTTCAATGAAATTATTATGAAAAAGAATAATCAGAAATTATTCTTGATGATGTGATACACACATTGATAATATAGTAAAAAATATACTCAATTGATAATGAATATAAATTGGATGTGAAGAAAAATATAATAAAATTTAATAATAACTAGTGTCATGAAAAATTAATCAAGATAAAATCAAGATTATGAAGAATTATTTGGGAGAAATATTGAGATCTATTGATAATGAGATGTACTCTCACAACATGAAATGTATTTAGCATGAGGTAAGACTGAAAAATATTGAGTCTAAATTGTTGGAAACTTCATAAAAAGTGAGAAAATATGTTATATCACAAAAAAATTTAACATAGTCTCACTCTAGATAATTCTAGAATTGGTATAATAATTAGTTTGAGTTCATTTGGATAATCATCCACATCATGGGCATGGAATATAGTAACATGATGTTTATTTTAATAAGTAGATATTGAATATATTTTTTATGAAAATTTATGAAAAATTTTACATTATATTCAAATTTTGAAGATGATAAAAATTTTAAACCAATGAACAAGTCAAGGTATGATGTGGGAATGACCACAAAGACCTTCCCCCCAATATGGGTCTCCAAAAATTTGGCTTCAAACCCAATAATCAAAACCGTGAAAACTATAGATGATTTCTTATACAAGAAGAATATGAGAACTATTTAAGTTATTCCATTAAAATAATAAAATATCCATATATTTAATATTATTATGAAATTTTATCATCATGTTGTTATAATAATTTATGGATTTGGTTGAAGAAATAAAATATTTTCTATTATGGAAATTACCTCTTCTTTAAGAAAACTTCTTTTGGTTTGAACCAAATTTCTTCTTTGGTAGGATTTATAACCAAACTAAGAAACCTAGGATGAAATTAAGGAATTATGGAAGGTATTTTGGAAGTTATTTTATGAAAAAATAGTTTTTTATGTTTTAAGATGATATGATAGGGGGAGGCCATTTATAAGTTATGTGAGTGGTATCCTTGTAATGTTTTACAATAAAGATATACCTATGTGTAACACAATCTTAAAGGGTCCAAAATAGTCCATTATCGAACTTATAAGTGATATGGTACAAATATTTCAAACCAATGCTAGTTTTAGAATTTTTGGGTCATTTTTAACTGCTATCTATTTTTTTTAAACCCCTAATACACCCATTATTATGTTAATAATAGTAAATAATTTTTTCAACTTTTACTATTCATTATGATGAAAATTTATGTTTACCTTATTAGTTAATATCTATTATTATTATTACAAAATTTTCAATCTATTTATTAATATTACATTCATATATGTGGAAATTTTTTATTAGAAATCAATCATGTAGATGCGATGAGAAAGCAGTTTTGTCCAATGAGAAATTTTTTATAAGTTTGAAAAGGTTTTATATTAAAATAAAATATAAAATCTATTACAATGACCAATATTAAATTAATATATTTATAATAGAAATAAAATTATTTTAAAATAATCTTAAAATAATGTTTTATCAAATAAATCCTTCGAGTGACACGGCAGAATTTTTTATAAAAACCTGATGTTTTCACTATTCACTAAAAAATTAATTTTTTAGAAAATTATCAAAAAAATAACTCCAATTTAATATTCACATTATTAATTAATTTTTTTTTTTAAATTTTCAAATTAAATTTCTAAATTTTTCAAAATCTAATTTTAAATATGTATGCATATGCGACAAGACTACATTTTAGGAAAAATTTGTTTTAATATAAACATTATATTTATTATTATTTCTTATATAGAAAATGCTTACAAAGAATGATAAGAATATTATTGAATATAATATATGAACATTTTGTTAAAATAACTCACACAACATGATTTTTCTAATTTATTGGCGTAAAATGGTTTTGGGAAAATAATAATAGTTTTTCATGAAAAAAACTCCTCTGTTTTTAAAAGGGGTTTTTATTTTCATTTATAATTACTTGGTAACCAAAGATATAGTTTTATATAAATTTATAAACAATATATTCTGATAATTTAGTTAATATTATTCATACCCACCATTTCAATGTCTATGTGATAAATATCTTGTCGAATAATAATAATATAAATGTATGTCACATTTTTTTTAAACTTGGGGTCGTGTGTAATTAAAGATACACTAAGTGTTGTGTATAATACAAGATAAAATAGTTTTTGTTCTTAGAATGAGAAAAATTAGATTTTTGTTACATAAAATATTGAAAAGGATAAATATATTTAGAAAAAATATTTCACAAAATCTCACAGTGTTTCTTTCATCCCCACATAAATTGAATTTCATACTCAAAATTAGAAACATTTATTCAAAGAAGTAATGATAATTTTTATCCATTAAAACCTAAGGTTCCTAATTTAAATAATCAATATGGTGGTCTGAGTATAAAACATTTAAAAGTTGAGTGTTATTGTTTCATAAAACCTTCATTGTATGATCCTAAATATCCACCGGTTGTTACTCATATGAAAGATCATTCTATACTGGTATAACCTCTGAGTTTAGTACATGTAATGGATAAAGTATGTAAGTCCATAAGAGAGATACAAGTACTATATCATTAACCTGATATAGGATCGGTGGAAGTGACAGAAGAAAAGTTATGGCCTAGATTTGATCAAAAATATTAAAGGGACTGATATACATTAGGTTCAGTTTTCCCATCCTATATCTATAGAGAATATAATGAAAACACATTATCAACAACTTTAAATACTTGATTATGTATTAGATTATCTTTATAAAATTTTTTCAAACTTTTTTTTCAATTATGTGTTTCTAAATGGCTTTAACCTTCTCTTCCATTTCAAATTCTTCCTTAGGTCCAAATATAATTTTTTCGGAAAATTCATTCCACTATGTAGAAGATATACACTTTTTCCATATATTTTTTCATAAAGATCCATTTTAATTCTAATGTGAAATATATTTTTTTTTGGAAAAATATACTAAATTAAGGGGTTGATCCTAAACACCTTTTAAATATATAAACATGATTATATCATATCCTCTAAGGTTTTAATTGTACCATCAATCTAACTGTATTTCTGGGGATGATACATTGTTCTAAAACATTGCTTAGTATCCAAGTTAAGTGATAAACCACAATTTTAATTAATGTTATATTTATAATAAATGAAATAATTTCTTAAAATTCTGATAAATATGATATGTTACTGAATGTTTGGGATTAGGTTATTCATTTGATAATTTGATAGAAATTCTACTTTTACAATTCTAAAATTTGCTATAGTATTTCAAGCATAATTATTTTTATATAAATTATTTTGACTTAATATTTTGTAACTATATTTTTGACTTAATGATATACAAATTCTATTTAGTACATGGGAGCTGGATTATGCATTTGAGTTGTCTAAATGGGCTATGAAGTCAAAGATGGATTGGAATCACCAGATTGGATATCAATTTTTTGTTTGGCTCATATCTTCTTCACTAATTCCTAGATTGGGCCCGAATATTATTGGTTGATTGAAGAACAAATTACTAGCAAATTATCTTTACATACGGATGGATAATTCACAAGTGTTAGAGGTCAAACATGAAGTGAATGTAGGATTAAAATATTTGGCTGAATTTTCATTCCACACTATTATTTATAACATTAACCCCCAAAACCCCTATTTAAATGTTATTTTCCCTCATTGGGAGGGCTAGTTGAGGATTTGGGAATGTTTGGCAGATTTTTTGTCCCATTGGTGAATCTCAAACATCTTTGAAGTAGTAAGGACTTGTGTAAAGAACTCTTCCAAGAAGGCTACCCTCTCACAGCGTTAATTTGAATTTCTTTGTTTTTATACAAGTAACACAAATTATCTTCAATAAATATTCTGTATTCTTCTCAAGTAACACAAATTATTTTCTATGTTACTTGATCAACATGCACTTGAGCACATGGTCGGGCTTGTGTAAATCGTGGGAGTGAAACCTCAATCACAAAATCTAATAAACATGCGATATAATTGTAGGGTTCATGTCTAATCCAAAAAAAATTAATTCAAAAATCCAGGGAAGAGATTCGACCCTAACTGACCATTTACAATGACATGTCTTTTCAATCAAGATCAAAGTAGGTTGTTGTTCTTGGAAGTCCCAATGTTGACCAAATCTCTTTTTTAAATATTTTTTATCTCTTAATTTTCATAGGGTTGTAGGGTTGAAAAGTTTATGGGATCATAATCAAAATAATTATAATCATATTTAATACTGATTAATGAATTATGAGAGGGGGTGGATTTGGTCAACTATGTTTCTCATATAAGTTTTTTTAAATAAATTGTGTCTTCTATTGTTCCATCATGGTTTTCATTTAGTTTATTGTATGAAAGTAACTATACAACCCCCCCGTTCATTTCTTTTCACTTAATTTATGCTTTCATTCAAGAATATTTTTTTTTAATTCACTTCTTCTATGAGAGTACAACCTTGGTAAGCCACTATAATGCACATAGTATAATCACAAATATTTTTGAAAGTGTGCGAGGCAAATCTCATCAAATTGGAACAGTTGCCGATGAAAAAGTAATTTATTCAACCAATTAGATTTATTTATGTTATTTTTTCATTAAATTTTTTCTTTCTCCACATTCTATATTCATTTCCCTTTATCGTGTTTTTTCACCTTCTCTCTTCTATTATTGTTATCAGACCAACTGAAAATTCTTTAATTTTTATTATTATATAATTTTTTCCATTTACATTTTATTTTTATTTTATTTATGAAACGAACAAATCCTAAAGATATCTTAGATCTTGACCCTTGGATTTAATATATCCTTAGTGATCTAATTAGACATTCTCATTCAATGGGATGTTTTAACATTCAACCAATTGGATAATTCCTCCATTCATGGAACACTAAAATTGGAAACAATTATGAATCAAACATAAAATAAAAACCAATGGTTGAGAAGAATAAAAATGAACATAAAAAACCATTCTAGATTTGGTTACACCCGAAAATAACTATCAACCAAAATCTTATTGCATACTCAAACCTAGAATCTGATATTAAATTGAAATCTTGGTTAATTCACCTTTTTCCAAAGTTTCATGGATTATTTGGTGAGGATAAAAACAAAAATTTAAATGAATTTAATGTTTTTTTACTAAATCTTGAAACCAAGAATTATCTCTGAAGATCAAATAAAACTAAGGTTATTCTAATTTTTACTTGATGGATATGAAATGGATTGGATGCATTATTTAAAACCTAAAGATGTAACATGTTGGAATGACGTGAAACATCTTTTCTTACAAATATTTGTTCCAGCATCAAGGACCACTTCCTTTCACAATGAAATTTCATGAATCGAGCAAGCCCAAGGGGAGTCAATGTATGTGTACTGGGAGTGATTAAAGAGGACATGTTTAAGATGCCTACACCACTAAATAAGTTAGAAATTGCTCATCCAGTAATTATATGAAGGACTCACACCAACAAATATAAGCATGGTGGACATCACAGCTGGAGGGGAATGGGTCCAGAAAGCACTAGGAGTTGCATGTGTGTTCGTTGAAAATATGGCACAAAACTCCCAACAATTTAGTGATCAAGGTACACCACATGTTAGAGGAGTACATCAGATAAGTCCATAATCTCTTGAAAATTATTTGATTGATACTGTGTTGGAATAATTTACCACTATGGTGAGGTATATTTCTTTGGCTCAAAATACATCCTAACCCACTCCTATGAGGCGATAGGGTATTTTCACTGAAATTGACCACCCAACTAAATGTTTCCACCAATTAAAATAGATAGAGGATTGTGTAATATTATTTTGTAGGAAGCCATATTTGTAATAACAATATCCACATCCCCAAAATAAGTACGATTACATTACACCAACATAAACAAAATAGTGGAAGGATCTATCATACATGAGGTGTTGCTCTAGACAACAACAAAGGCCCCCTTTTCAAAACAAAAACATATTGTAGAATCTACCTTAGCTGCAGTGTCCCCAAAAACCCCAAAGGATATTTTAATCCCAAGTATCATCAAGCCAACAATAATTAAATCCCACACCCAAGGTTTATTCTTACACTGATAACCCTTTGAAACAAATTTTTCATAATCAACAGAATGAGCTGAATAGTCAAGGATCATAGTTGGGAGAGTTGAAGACTCAAATAAGCCAAATTTGAACTCCCCTCAATGAACTAGTACATTAGAATTCCAGAAATATACTATCCCAACCTACCCCAAATACCAAGGGGAATCTCAGTGACATCAGATTGAGAAGTGTGAATCAAACAACTGATACAACTGCACATGTTGTTCCATTGACATTCAACTCAACTCTGTAGAATCCACATTCCATACCAACTGAAGATCAACCAAAGGAGAGAGAAAAAGTTAAGAAAATGATTGATTATTTTCCATGTAAAAATCTCCACATTCCAAATAGGTTTGTACATACTAAGAAGATAGCTGATGAGGTTATGAAAAAAGTGGTTTTGGACGGAATCAAGCACGTGGAGATCAACACCCCACTACATGAAGATATCAAGAAAATACCATGGTATGAAAAATTTTAAAATGAACTTTATACCAATAAAATAGGGCTCAAGTTAAATGAGAGGTTAAATATTGGAAGGAATGTGTCAAAACTCATTACCCCTACTCTAGAAATGCCAACAATGTGAATGGATCCCAGGACATTCACCATACCATACACCATAGGCGAGTTTCCATTTTATGATGCTCTTTGTGATTTAGGAGCTTCTATAAATGTGATACCTCACTCTATATTATACTATTTCTAGGTTGGTGGGTTGATCTCAACAAGAGTAGTAGAGCAGTTGGAAAATAGAGCTATGAAAAACCCAATGGGAGTCCTTGAGGATGTAATTGATTGGGTAAGAGACATGATCTTTCCAGTAGATTTCTTTGTTCTTAACACATAATATGATCAAGTAAGTTCCCATTATACCATCATATTAACAAATAACTTCCTCAAAACTTCAAAAATGTTCATAAATGTCCATAAGGGTACACTTTCTATAGTGTTTGGTGATGAAGCAGTGATATTTAATGTTATGGACTCCCTAAAGTACCTCTCAGAGGACCATTCTTCTTCTTTTATCTCCATTTTTGAACCCCCCAAATACAAACCCCATTGAATTTTATTTTCCTATAGTTTGGGACATTATGAGTATTTGTTCTAGTTAATGTTTATGATAACCTCTAATCCTATTTCTAATGCACCAAAATCTCATTGATTTGATTTTTAAACCAATTCATATTCTGATTTGGATAATTCTCACTCGGATAATGACATGGTTGTTGAGTATGCTAATGGATTTGAAGTTTTATTATATAATTTTGATAATGTATATTTGGATACTGATTTTTATTGTTCACATATTTTAGTTCCTTTAATTTCTCCATCTATACATCACCCACTTTATTTGAAATTTATATGTTGCCTTAAAATCTAAAATACTCATACTTGTTATATAGTGACAAAATACTAGTTATCATTGCAAACAATCCCCATTTTGAACATTAAGAAAAGCTTTTGAATCGGTTTAAGGATAACATTAGGGTAATTAGGTGGACCTCAGCTGACATATTAGGTATTAGCCCATCATTTTTCACTCATAGGATAACTTTGGAAGATTGGGATAAACTTGTTAGGCAGCCACAGATGAAACTGAATCCAACTTTTCAAGAAGTTGTCAAAAAAGAAGTAGAAAGATTGATTGAGTAAGGTATAATTTATCCTATTTCATATTCATAGTGGGTAATTCATATTCACTTTTTTCCTATGAATGGTGGTGTTACTATTGTTAAAAATGATAAAGAAGAGTTTTTTCTAATGAAGGTACAAAACAATTAGCATGTGTGTATCGATTATAACAAAGTAAATCAGTCCAATCATAAGGACCATTTTCCCCTCTGATTTATTAATCAAGTTCCTGAGAGACTAGATGAAGAAACACACTATTATTTCTTGGATGAGTTTTTTTGGATATTTTCAGGTTTCTATAGCCTTGAAGGATCAAGATAATAAAAAATTCAATGGTCTATTCAACACATTTTCCTTATGAAGGATGCCATTTGGACTTTGAATTTCCCTAGGTACCTTCCACAGATGCATTTTGTGTATTTTGTTTATTTTATTGAGACCATCATGGAGTTATTTGTGGATGATTATATAGTTTATGGGTCTTCATTTGATGGTTTCATCTCTTGTTTGGGAATGGTTTTGAATTTTTGTATTGAGAATAATCTAGCCATAAACATTGAAAAGTGTCATTCCATGGTAGAGCATGAGATTTTCTAATAAAATGTAGTGTAAAAACAAGTTATAGTGATTTATAGATCTAAGGTAGATATTATATCATCCATACCTTATCATTCATCTGTGCATGATGTTATATCATTCCCAGGGCATGAAGGTTTTTATAGGCACTTCATCAATGATTTCAGTAAGACTACTCTTTTTATGTTTTGATTACCTGGAAACAATTCTGATTTTTTGTTTGATGATTCTTGTCAGACTTAATTTTATGAGATAAAGAAGTGTCAGGACACTCCACCAATCATACACCCCCACCATGGGAGTTTCCATTAGAGATTTTTTGTGATGCATCTAACTTCATGGTTAGAGTTGTCTTATCTCATAGGGTGGAGGGATGTTCACATTTGATTACCTATGCATCGAGGACACTAGATTCTTCCCCATAAAACTACATAACCATGGAAAAGAAATTTCTTGTAGCAATATTTTCATTCGAAATTTTTTTCCCATATTTATTGGGATCTAAAGTAGTTGTTTTTTCTAACCATTCAACTCTGAGATACCTCTTGGAGAAGACAAATACAAAGCCCAGACTTATCTGATTAATGCGTATTCATTAAGAATTCTATATTTTCATAATGGAAAATAATGGGTCATAAAACATTCAAGCATATCACATGAGTATTCATTCTCAAAAATTAGTGGATGATACGTTTGATTTGGTACCACTTTGGGAAACTTTACCTGATGGGAATATTTAATCCATATGTGGTATATATCCTCAATATAATGATTTAGTTAAATACCATAATGCTTTGAAATTATTACAAATTTAAAGACACATCACGTTCAAATTTTAATGTGTGAGTCAAAATATAATGTTTGTGAGGACCCATACCTATGGTAGTTGTGTAGAGATCATGTTATTTGGAGGTGTGTTCCAAATCATGAGTTGAATATGTTATCCCTTTCTATTATACACTTTCATGTGGCGGAAAAAATGGACCCCCAATGAATAGATAAGACATTCTTAGAATCTGGACTATATTATCCAAGATTATTACATGATTCCTCTATGTTTTGTAAGTCAAGCTCCCATTTACAAAAACAAACTAAGAACATTTCTAGGAGACACGAGATGTCCCTACAACTCATATTTTTTCTGTGATGTTTTTCATTTATGGGGAATTATTTTAATGAGTCTTTTTCCTAGTTTATTTGGTTTTTTTTTATTTTGGTTTCTGTTTATTATGTTAGTGAATGGGTGGAGGATAAGGACCCCAAGACAAATGATTCTCATGTTGTATTGGACTTTGTCGAGGAAAAAATTTGTTGCAGGATTGGAGTACCAAAGGCCATCATCAGTTACCAGGGGACACACCTCTACAAACATAATTAGGTTTCCCTCCATTGTATGTATGGGGTGATACAAAAAACATCAACACCAAACCTCCCACAAACAAATGGTCAGGATAAGGATTCAAATAGTGATTTTAAACAAATTTTAGGGAAAGCATTATTGTCAAATAGGATGTATTGGAGAAAGTTCTTGGAAGATGCACTGTGGGATTATAGAACAATATAAAAGACCCCAATCTATATGTACCCATTTCATATGGTTTTTAAAAATCTAGTCATCATCCTGTGGAAGTCGAGCATTAGGCATTTTGGGTAATAACAAAATGAAACATGGAATTGGGCCAAGCTGTAATTCAATGACAACTGAAAATTCAAGAGAATGAGGATTTTTGATTGTCATAATATGATAACTCTTGGCTCTATAAAGAAATATCAAAAGAATATCAAGATACAATGATCCAATAAAGGGAGTTTCAGGTTGGCAAGAAAGTCCGACTCTATAGTTCATGACTGAAGTTGATGCCTATGAAGTACCATTCCAGATGGTTACGTCCTTATATTGTATCTACTTTTTTACTTATGGTGTTGTGGAGATAACATAAGAGGACATATAAAGTTTATTTACAGTCAATTGTAATGTTTTGAAGAAATACATTGAGGGACTTCCTACAAATGTTGTGGATTTTATCACACTGTATAGCCCCATCATCACTTGAGTGTATCAGGATACTCCTAACCCTTTCACTTTTATATTCTTTTTCATATTTAAAATTATTTATTTCATGTGAACATATCATATAATGGGTTCACATTGAGTAAAATGAAGTATTTTAAGTTTGGGGGAGGGGACAACATTTAGGGGATGTTTTTTAGGATTTTGATTTGTGAGATTTGTGTGTGTATTCTGTCAATTGTTTTGTTATGATTTACAATAAAACCCTAAGAAAAATATCATGTAACATGATCATTTAGATACGTAGTAAATGGAAAATTCATGTTTTGAAAAATTCATTTTTAGAATGGTAAGAATAAATAATAATTCATCATTAGGGGGTCATTTTTATAAAAATAGACGCCATTAATGATATGATTGATTGTGTCATTATAAAACATTGTAGATTTTGACATCATTATTTGTGATATTTTTATATGGTAAAATTTGTCATAGATTTATCCACACAACATTTAACACCATCATTAGCAGTATACATTATCCTACTCAATTAAAGGTATAGTCAAGTAAGGTAAAAAATAATTGGATTATCTATACGTTCATTTCTTTTCTGATTGGTTTCATTACTGTACCAAATTGAATTACACATTTTTTCCCTTCTAGGACTGTTGTACGCCTTCAAAAAAATAAAAATAAAAAATACAAGTTTTGTTTTGGGGAGGTCAAAAACCACTCTTCCTAGACCTTTGATTTATTATAACTACTAAAATTAGTATTTTGAGGAGGTCATAGATTGGATAAAAGATATGAATGAGATTTGTTCAAAGTGAAACATAAAAAAATAATGGGGGCGATGATATGTATAACATATAAGGATATCTAGGTCGTGATATTTAGGTCTGAATTCATATCTCAAATTCCTCGGACGTCTCGGAGCGGTGGATTCTCCCCCCAACCTTGCACTCCTAGGGTTTCCCTTCAAAGCCGCCTCCTCCCCTCCTCCATCTTGCCACGACCTCGACAACGGCTTCACATCTCAAGTCGTCATTGATGGATGGAAGATGTACGTGGTCCAGGTGAATTCTTGTCTCAGAGGAAGCTTCATTGTGCCTTTCTGCTTCGGGAGCTCACTCAATAGCGTTCATGGATTCGAGACCTCATCTCGGCCTCAGCATCTTGGATCGGTGGAAGATATGCCATTAGGGTCTAATTGTGGTTGGTATTATCGCTATTGTCTGCTTGGCTATGACTATTCAGGTTTCTATCTTGGATGTGGTGGGCTCGGTGTCATCTTCAGTTTGCACAGCGGCAGCATTGGCATGCCTTCCGGATCTGAGATCTCTGATCGTCTTTGTCCGGGCGTGATATCGGGTCTGGCGTGTGCCTGTGGGCTTGGGGTTGGCTCCAGTAGACCGAAGGGGGGTGGAATTTCATTTTGGTGCTGCTGTAATTTCTTTCCATGTTTTGATTTGGTGAAGCTGGGACCTTGGTTGATTGGCTATGGAATTGGTGGTTTTTAGTGGTGCTAAAGTTGCGGTAGGTTGTGAATATGTCGGTATCGTACTTTTTGATTGTTGTTCGAGGTGAAATGGATGGACTGTCAGGGAACCCAAACATTATACAATGTGTTCCATCAGATGAGGATAGAGGTGTTTGTCTTCATCATTCATGGATTTTTGTATTTGGAAGATTGAGAGGGTATGACATTTCCATTGGTATCGGGCCCATGTATTTTTGCATGGGACAGCTTTCTGAGCAGCCATGCTTTGGTGGAGGCTTGCCATAATGAATTTGATACTGGGTAGAAGCACTTCTTTGGAGTCTTGTTCTGGGTTACAACCCTCTTACTTTTCGAATTTTGTTAATGTCTTGATGTCTTTGATGTCTTGGTTTCCCCCTTTACCCTTAAAAGTGGGCTTATCCAAAATCAATAAGAATTTCAGCCTTTGGTCCATTAAGTCAAGTAAATATTATGTGAGTGGGTCTCGAAACTAGAAATAAATTAAATGTAGAACATGTTTTTTGAACTATCCAAAGTAAGAAGAATTGTTTTACATGACCTGAATATATAGAATAAAAGGTGGATTTATGAGAATGGAATGGTTGGAACACACAGACATGGAAAATTAGTGGCATTGTAGACCCATGACATGTTTCTCTATGAGTTGTGTTATGAATATCACTAGATTTTATTTTGAAACAATTTATGAGAAAATGAATTTATAATTTAATGATATTGACTCAAGATGTGATTATTAAATTTCATATTTTTTCACTGCAGAGTGAGAAATATGAACACAAATACCATGTAACAATTTTTTTCAAATACATAATAAGAGTTTTTCCCCATGAGTGGAAAAGCGTATGTGTGCGGGAGTTGATAAAACACAATTTTATTTTTTATTTTGTTGATAATTAATGAAATAATTTCCACAAATTGTGCTAATTATGTTAATTTATAGAATATTTGGGATTATATCATTCATTTAAAAATTTGATGGAAATTATAATTTTAACATTTTTGAATTCATTTTAGTATTTCATGCAGAAATATTTTTTGTAAATTATTTGGACTTAAATTTTTGAACATGTGTTCCTGAAATAATGAGTTAAAAATTATATTCACTACCTGGAAAAAGAATGAATTTTTGTGGTCCAAATGGGACATGATGTAAAAGGTAGACATGATTCAGTAGATTGGATATTACTTCAGTGTTTAGGTCATATCTTCTTCATTATTTCTTGGAATATGCCCAAATTTGTTATGGAGCTAGAATAACCAATTACAAACAAATAATGTTATGGAAAGCTAATCCACGCATTTTGGAGGTCAGTGATTCGGTTCAGGTGGAAATAAAATATTTGGCCAAATTTCCCTTTCATTGTAAAAAATATATAGTATTCCTAGCCCACCCAAACCAAATTTATATGATATTTTCACTCATTGGGATTTTTTTAGGATTTGGGATGTTTTGGAAAAGTTGTTTCCACCAAGGATCATCTCAAACCTCTTTGAAATTGTAGGGACTTGTATAAAGAACTCTTCAATGAAGGCTCTCCTCTGCCACATCCACATTGGGTTTCTTTGTTTTTATACTTGTAATATGAATTCACATAAATGAATATTATGTATTATTTTATTTTAATAATTATTTGTTTTTTCATTGTTCTATAATATATGATTGGATACAATATTGGTGTTTCCCCTTCTAATCAATTACTTTTGCAAAACGTCTCCACGATGATAACTCTACCAATGGAAGAGCGATTTTATTCGTAGAGGACCGCATACCTAATCCCTTCATTTATTTGTTTTCAATTCATAAAAATACCATGATTCATAAATATTGATCAATTAATTTACTTTTAATTTCTCTGTTACTCTATTAACTTTTACTAAACAACATGGTCGGTCTTGTGTAAATCATGTGATTGAAACCTAAATCGAAAAATCTAATCCACATGGGATAGAATTGTTGTATCCAACTCACATACCAAAACACAATTAATTCTAAAATCCAGGGAGGATATTATTGCCTAACTAACCATTCACAATATGTTCTATTTTGGTTCATAATCATAGTAGGGTGCTATTATTGGATGTCCAAAGTTGATATAAGGCTCATTTTTTCAATATTTTCGGTCATGTTAACTTCCGTAGGGTTGAGGGTTGACAAGTTCAGGGGATCATAATCAAAAGAATTATAATTAGATGGGAAAATGATAAATGAACGATTAAGGGGGTTTATTATATCAACTACATCATCTCATTAAAGAGTTTTTACAGAAATTGTGTCTTTGATTGTTCCTTCTCATTTGTTGTTTAGTTTATTGTTTGAATGTCACTAAACCAAACACCCAATATTTTGTTTCAATTGTTTTTAAATATTTTATTATTTTATTCCAACCTATTTAGGGTAGATTAATTCACTTTTTCTTTGATAAAATGACCTTGGTCAACCACGGTGTCACACTTAGTAAAATCAATAATACTTTTGAGAGTGTGTGCGACAACGCTCATCAGCCTGCTGAAGATTTATTCAGAACGTCGATGTAGAACACAATTACCATTTGCAATCAATGAAATTTTTTACTCCATCAGATCCTTAATACATATTTAATTTATATACTATATATGTTAAAAATTTATAAATATCATCTTAAAGAGATAAATTATGTTGAATTCATATGGATACCGATGATAACCCTTATAGTATTATTCCCTTTAGATGTTTTGGAGTTCCCAATGTCAAAAATCTGTGGTGGTGTCTTCCCATTAACTTTATAGTACGGATAATGGTCATATAATTATTTTAGGCCTTTATATATTGTCCATGACTTACTAAACCATTAATAATTAATATATATATACTTTTAAATATATCTATTTATGAAATCCCACCAAAATAAATTTTTCATGTTTTCCAGTGGAATGCCTTATACCCTTTTCACCCTTCGGTTGTGGGTACAAACACTATTTCCTTAACAGATGCCACAGGTTGTCACCATACTTGAGGGTTATCCTTATTATAAATCTATATTACTATAAATGTTAGTAAATTTCAATAATCCCTAATTTCATTAATAATAAATATAAGATAATCACTAACAATTACCAATAACATTAAGCATATGTCCGTAAAAGGCTTTCCTCCTCAAAACCAAAGATTAATAATTCTGTAAATGTCTCATAAAATAGAAATAATATTGATATACTCCTTTTACATAAAACATAAATGGAGTGTCTCATAATTTTATCATATGATCAAAATTAAAATAAAAAACTCTTGATGGTATCCATAACTTTTAAGTTCATCTTATATAAATACATACACACATAAAAAAACAAAATCCTTAGATGATTCCTAATTCATATAACCAAAATTAAATTTCTAAATCACTTACACAATATAATTCATTAATTCAAATACATAGAAACCTCAATCCTTTCACTTCATCAGTTGTAATAGCGTGTATATTTCTACGGTAATTGGGATAACCCTTAGTTTTGGAAATTGACTCAAATAATTCCCAACTTCCTCACATATAATACTTCAAATTACTTTGACATTAATTTATCTATGACCATAACTTCCACATTGAAAAAATATTTCCCTCCATTTTGATATTATTATAGTTTATTCTTTCCACCTACTTGATAAGTAGAAAGGTGTGTCGTAATTATTCAATGTTCTATTGCCACAAAATTTTTATTAAAAAAAATCCATTTTTTACTAATTAAGAATATCACTGAATTTCAATTTGTTAATCATATATCAGGATTCTTGATTAGGCATAATTACAATATCATTACCTCCAATCATCATCAAATTTTATTTCTCATAACCACTAAATTTTCCATTACATTTATTGTCCACATGATTCCTCCTAGTATTATCCATTGAATCAATCCAAAAATAATAGTATGTGAATCAATAACCATAGTGGGAAACCATAAAATCATGAAAATCACTTTTAGGGTATCTAAATCACTACAACATATTTGAAATATATGACACCGTTAGCTTAACCTTGCCATTCACAACCATTATTCAAATCCTTTATGTTCGTTTTTAATGCATTTGTGAATATCCAATGAATATCCCCTGGTAGTGTCAAACTAAGGGTGCATTAGGGCCCATTATTATGACCCATGTAATGCTAAAGTCAGGAGAAATGTACATGTTTTGGATTTTAAACCCCTTAATACCTTTGTGTCAAGGCCACAACTACATATGGTATCCAGATAGGGATATAATTTCATATAATCTACTTTTTCTATGGATCTAACTAATGTTTTTTCATCCTAGATTCTAATTTTAAACTACACCTTTCACTGATACCAACTGTAAAGACACAAATTCCTCATACATAAATATTACTTATTTATAGTGAAATATTTTTTATATAACATAATAATATACATGAGAATCATTTATCTAGAGTGACTTTGGAATCATGGACACATAAAATATGGGTCGTATGTGAGCTATGTAATATCCCTCTATGTTCTTAATCACTCTCACCCTTCTTAGACATAACATACATAGTACATTTCATTATGACTTGGGAAATAAATCATAAAAAGGGTGATATCGGATGATCATTAAGGTTAAAAAAGGTAGATATCAACATATAATGATAATAAGTGTACAATCACATGGTAATGAAATTTAAAAAACAATACCCTATATATCATATATTCAAAACATGAGTCGTGGGATAAATATTTATAGTTTATAAGATATTAATCATAATAGAATCGATGAACATGAACCAAGAGAACATAAAATTGTAATAAGAAATAGATTTTTGGATTGCACATAACTATAGAAAATGATTTCTTTAGTAGTTCAAGTAAAATTGAATAGAATACCATAGTAGAATAGGTTCATGCACCCCCCCCCTCAAACCATCATAGTTGTAAAGTTTCACTCTGAATACTAACATAGAGGAAAAAGTCCCATACTGAACGGTGTATACTCCCAATTTTAGTCATGTTTATCACATGAGATATGAATATTTACCCAATGCAATGTAGGGTGATATAGGTCCCACACATCAAACAATGAAAATCAAACATACATGTTCCAAAAGATAAAAAACCCATTATAATATCAATCCCCATGAAAATAAATAGGTTTTATAAACATTAGATTATAGAATCACATTTGGAAAAGAAATATGTTTCATAATCATTTAATTATTTTATCACAACATTACCTATAGAAAAAAATAATTTGGTTTCATAATAATTTTATCAATTTATAACCCATTGTAGAGAAATAATTTTCATACATATCTTTTCATCATAAACATAAACAATATTGAGAAAAAATAAAAAAGAAATCTTTAGTAAATCTCTCTAGTAAAGAATAATTAATGTCAAATTATTTGAACTTCTATGGAAGAATATTTGATATAGAAATTGGAAAATTTCATGTGTAAAATAACATTTAATTTGACATCACGTTTTAAAACAAAATATTTATTAAACAGTTTATAAATCATTTTCATTGAAAATTAAATATGATATTTTTTTAGTAGAATAATTAAAAATAATGTAAAATATTTCATGACTGAAATATCATTTCCATTTGGAAGAACACATTTATAAAATATAAAAAAATATCAAAATCCCCTTTTTTATGACGACTACCATTTTTTTCAAAATCCATTTCGTTGAAATTATACTTTGAAACTTATTATGTAATGTTTGAAAATCATTTTAAGCAGTTCTTGATGAAAATATAATTTTAATAAAAAATTTCAAACATAAAAAATAATAATAATTTTCATTGAACAAAAACATGGTAACTTATAAATTAATATTCAATGTAAATAATGGTTACGATGGTGGAAAATGAACTTCATGTAGTACACATAAAAATAATGTTTCAATTCACATCTTATGGTGAAAACCAAATGGGAATTTTTTTCAAAATGGCACGAATATGCATTTCAAAGTTTGTATAAAAGTAAAATAACGGTAAAATATTATTTAATAGTTTTTTATAATTTTAATATACATTTTAAACATTTTTAGAAAAAAATCAATTTTATATGAAAAAGGGTTTTCAACAAAAGAGATAAAAAATGATATTTTTTAAAAACATTCATTTGAAATATTTATTATATAAATAGTTGAAAAAAATAGAAAACATGTATTCTAATGAATTAAACATAGGATAAGTAAACACATATGTTTCTCTCAATATAGATCGTAATATTTCATCTTTGGAAGCACAATCATTAACAATTCATAAAAAAGAAGAGATTGAAATATAAATCCCCGACCACTTCGTAAGACCTAGGGAAGAATAATGAAAAATAAAACCTATAATAAAATGATAAAAGAATAAATTCCTGATATTACATATTAAAGCGGATGCATATAAACCCCATAAAATATTATAAGTTCATAACATAACATCTGTCTCAGAAAAAGTATATTGAGACAAAAATATCTTATAACTTCAGTAACTTTTCAACAATAAACCACATGAAAATGAGATCCTAAAATTGATATTTAAATACAGTTAATTTTTGAGAGAATAATATTAAAATAAGTTAATGGTCAGTATATAGAAAAAATAAAATAAAAAGGTGGTTAATAGGGAATGTGTCTCATATAAGTAAAATGTGAGACGTAAATCCCTTACCAAATGCCTCAAATGTTTTCGTACATGTTTAGACCTCCTGTATAATAATATTATGTTTATTATAAACCTATTAGAGAACCATCCAAAATACACACACACACACATATATATATATATATTATTTATTTGTTATGATTTACTACCAGGTTATTGACTATTATATATTAAAGTCAGGTTTTGGGAAATAACTACTTTTTTGTGTATGTTCAGATTTTTTATTTTTTATTTTCAAACATTGATATTAATTACATAATATAAAAAATTTTATCCATGATATAAATGTAATATATATTTATTATACATGTATCTGTAGAGATCTATAAAATTTTGAGATATAAAATGAAATACACTATTAATGAAAAATGTTGTTCGCACATACGGATGAACATTATTTCTATTTTCTCAATAGAAATAAAGAAATAAAGGTAAACCATATATTACCATTAACTAACCATTTTTATTTAATATATTTCCATAATTTCATTAAAACCATTCTTATTACCTTCCAATTATAGTTTGAATTAATCAAATCATTTCATGAGGTGGTAGTCCACCTTACACGCTAACAATATTATCATATTCCAATGGAATTGATATTAAGAAGGAACATGGGATATCATGAATCCAAAAGAATAATTATCATAACCATTTTATTTATTAGACAATAATTATTATTTAATAAAAAAGAATAAAAATAACACGACAAAAAATCTATGTTAGATTTTTTATTATCAAAGGACTTTTGTGGGAAACAAATAACACAACCTAGATTATAAATAATTTTACAATATTTTGGTAAATAGATTAATTATATAACAACAAAAAACATGGGGTATAAATAAATTATTGAATTATTTTGAAAATTATCGTAAAGATCCATCATTATTAAAATAGAAAGGGATAACTTGATGAAATACCTATTAAAGGGGTGATTTTCAATGGATAAAATGTTAATAATGAAATAATAACATAAATAAGGCATTTAATTTTTCATAAAAGTATTTTTAATGGGACATTAAATGGGTGATAATCATAATCATTAACAAAGAGTCTGGATATAACATAATAATATATAGATAGAATGGGAGAGTGGAAAAAATATTTTCCATGACATCATAAACATAGGTCAAAGATAACCTATAAGACATAATAATATGGTGGAAGAAGTCTCATAATAAATTAGGTTTACTCCCTAATAAAATTCATGATGTATTAAGATGTTAAAACATTACTTAATGCATTATATCTTAATAAAATTATTGTTGCACCAGTCACTTCCAAATAATGCGAATGAATAAGGGTGACACATAACTTACAAATAGTAGGAACATTTTTATCACATTTAATCAATATATTATTGAATGCGTGTTTGTTCCATGGAAGTAAAAAATAAATGAAGTATATGTAAAACTATTAGAATGCCCTTGAGTATATATGGGTACAGGTATACACTCCAGAATGTTTTTCCATGGAAAGTCACATTAAAATTTGGCATTATAAATACATTAATTAAATATTCCAAAATTGGATCAGTTGGGGAGAAAGGGGTTTATAGTTAATATAAATAAAAAATGGAATAATCAATTACATGTATTAATATAATCCAACATATAATATTTATAATTAATGCGAATAAGATATAGAGGGTTCTTGAATAAAAACATGAAATTGAAAAGTCACCAGTTAATTTAAAAGCCTAATTGTGTTATGTAATGAATCAGGGGAGGGACTTATGAGAGTAAAAGGAATCAATAAAAATTTGGAAATATTTTAGGATTCAATAGTGTTGTGTAACATCATATCCCATAACAAGTAATTATATGAAAATGATAATTACATAAATAAGGTTCTCAAATAATGAGGTCAAATATTGGACCCCTTACTATATTTTGTCAATGTAACATATTAGGTAAATTAAATAAATAGAGGGGATAAATGATCCATAATCATTATAATATTAGTTAGATAATATATGTATCTTTATAATTTAATTATAACAAAACTACTTGAGACTCAAATGGATAAATACAATGATGATGCTTAAATGGAAAACAAGAAAGAGAAATCTTTTACTAAATTCCTGAATAATAATGACTTATGTAATTACAATAATGATAGAAGATAAATAATATTTCATTATTAAAACATAAATTTTAAAATAGATATATATTTAATTTTTTTTAAAAAATAATGAATTTATATGCAAAAATATAAATACAAATATGGTTCTGGAATTGAAAAGAATAGAGAATGGTTCATTACCATGACATGCTGATTCAAAAAGATTGATATGGGGTTCTTATGAGATTTGGGGAAAATTGGGTGGACTCAAGAGAGGTGAGGTTATAGTTTGGACATAATAAAAGGTTTTATTGTAAATTTGAATGAGATATTGGGAGTGTTTATATAGGAAAAGTGAGTTGAGTTCTTTATTATTTCCCAAACATAGGTTTTGAACTCTATATAATAAACCAATCAAAACCAGCTATTATACCATGTTTTTTTATATTTTTTTTACCAAATATTTTTTGTATTATATTTTATGTAAAATTACTTAACACGTTTAAATATTAAACAGGGTGATGTGAAAGTGATTCTTGTCTACCAAGATTTTATTTTAAAACATTAAAATAATATATATGTTTTGGAGGATTCAAAAATGATTTCTAAAAATAGTAAAATTACCTAAAAATAATTAATGGGAAAATAATTTATTTTGTATATGATTTATATTATTTATTACGTCACTTTTGGTTCATTATGATTTCGTAATACACACTGTATATTTATACATTATTTAATTTTTACTCAAAAATTATACTATATCAAAAAATTATGAAAAATTCACTATTACATAATTTTGATGTTATGATTCCCAAAAGAATATTCATTTTATAAAAAATAATTCTCTAAATATTTTAAAATTTTATTTTAAATAGAAATATACATTTATTGAAAAAATGAGGGTTTTGACTATCATATTTTTCGAACACATATAACAATTTCATTTGACTAAATAAAGTTTTTTTAAAATTTATAAATAATAAAAATAATAAAATAGTATTATTTTATTAATATAATAATTATTTTTAAAATTCATGAATTAATAATAATTAATTTATTAATTGTATAATATATAAAAATTAAATTTGTGTTTTGTAACATTTAAAATCTAATTTTTATGAAAATCATTACCTAGTAATTTTTAATAAAAAAATATGTAGAAAATATAATAAATTTTTAATTTAAAATTAAATATAAATATTAATAATTTTAGGGCAACCCCCATCAGTTTTTAAATTATTATTATTATTATCTACCCTTAATTAATCTATTTAACTGTTAATTTGATAATAATAATTTATTACGATTAATTTTGTTTTTGTCAAATAAATAATTTAAAATTATTACCAAATGTTAATTTCTAATATTATAAATTTGTAATAAATATTATAAAATTAAATTTGTATAAGTTACAGAATATAAATTAAAAAAACACTTAAGTAAGAAAAAAATATGTTTTTAAAAAAATGCCTTTTCTCAAGGGAAGCATGATTTGAATTTAACATTTTAACAAGTAATATTCATTATATGAATTAATAATTTTATTTATATATATTATAAATTTATTTTAAATCATTCCCCATTAGGGGTAATTTTAAATGAATTAAAATAGAGATACATTATGCATTTTAAAACTTGTTTCATATAAATGGGTTTTCATGCCTAAAAATAATATTATTGGCATAATGGTGATTTAAATGAAATTAGATAGATTAAATAAAACTTAAGAATAATTATATTACTTTTATATAAAATTCAATCAATAAATGAAAATTTAAATTACTTAATCTATCAAAAGAAATTACTGTTGTACAAAAGATGAGTTTTTTTCACTATTAATTAAAAATCAATATTTCTTGAAAAATCCTGAAAATTCATCATAAGATAATTTTGATATGATGATGTCAAAAATTAATTTTATTTTATCAAATAAATTCTAAAAAATTGGTATAATTTAATTATAATATTTTTTCACATTAATAAATAAAAAAAAATTATAATGAAAATGTATTTTGAAGGCATTATGAAAAAATGAGTGATTTTTTACTATGTATTTACTAATATATTTATGATGATTAGGATATATATATATATATATATAAATTTTTTATAATATTCATACCCTCAAAATTAAGGTCATGATTGTAACGATCATATTTAAATAATCGTAATCTTTTTGGGTTTAGTGTTGCTATCACATATGCTATTGAACATAATTTTATTTTTTTTAACGATGGGGAATTACATTTATATCCCTTTAATAATTTTTTTCTCATAATTTTAAAATGATCATGGTATGATATGTTTTGATTCATTAAAATATATTTTTTGAAAACCAATATTTTAAAATGGGTTAATGAAACATCCACTTGAAAAGATAGAAAGTGAAGTACAATGTCATCACAAAACATGGGTTCGAAATTGGAGAAAATTTGTTGGATGTGAAAATATTAATGTGTATGTAGTAAAACAAATTTCCATGAATTAATATAGAGTGATATGATGCATGTTTAAGATAATGTTAATGATAAAAAATGATAAATACCCGATGGGTGAAAAAAATAGTCAATTCATAATATGAAAAAAAATGATTCATGATTCTTTTCATAGTGTTTGAGAATTATGTTATCATCTATAATATAAACCTAAGTATATATACTTTCTTGAAAATAATAACTTAATCCTTTACCCAATTTTTACTGAAATCTCATCTTATCTCCAAATAATGAATCCTCGATATTAATTTTTGTATGCCCGACACACTAAAATAACCTTTTAATGAATTTTATAATCCACTAATGAATAACAAAATTTTCTTATTTCCTTTAATAATTCAGAAAAATGAGAATAATTTATGTTAACTCTAAAAATGAATAAAGCATAATACATTAATCTATATAATTTTATAAAAAATTCAAATGGCTTCATATTGATCATTCTTTAAATAAACACCCATATATCCAAAAATAACACCAATAACCTCAACATCAAAAAATTATTTAAACACAATGTTTATCTCATACCCTTCATGTTTAACCTCCAATAATATAATATAATTCATCTCAAATAATAATATATATTAATTCTATTGAGTATATATACCACTAATCAATAAAACATCTACCTTAATATAATTAATCTTTTAAAAATCAAAAATGATTTGATCCTATTATATATTTCCCAAAAAATCCTTAATCACTCTTAACATCAATAATATAAACCTGAAATAGTGGTATCAAATATATTAAATGTAATATTATAGTTATAAATACCATCCCAGGAATATTTATGTTTATCTCAATATCAAACACATATTAAGGTTTATCAATCCCTGAAAACTTGTTAGCCAAAATATCACCATATCCTTAAATGACTTTTATAGATTTTTTGAACCATTACAGATAATTTTAATCATCAAAAAAAAATTACTGTGAAGCAACAAATTTATATTTCATTATCATTATATCAAAAAATTTATTGATATACTACTTCTACAACATAATTCTAAACTAATAATACATAAACATATTAATAAATACACTCAAAATATTTCTATAGATTAGGTCTTTCCTTTTTATATAATTTAACCCTTATATTAGAGAATTGACATAGATAATTCCCATATTATCTATAAATATTACATTGAAAAATAAATGGTGTTGTATGATGTAATTTATTCCCTTAAATCATTCTCCTTTTTTATGTCTACTAGCACATTATGACTTATTTTCCACACATAAAACACCTCCAAATTCATTTTGGTTCTTTTCCTTGGTGTTTCATTATACATTTTGACACATATGGAATTGAATCTTTTTTTCTTAATCAAAATTATCAAATGAACATATTTGAGGCATCATCCTTTTATTCTTTGATTTCTTTATACATTAAACAACGTGTCAGTTGTTAATTGTTATTTTATATTATTGATTTGGAATAATTTCAATATGTATTCCTTGATCTCCCATCATTTTAGGTATATCATTTGGGAAATCATATCATTCTCATCGCATCTTTTATTGACTCGGTCCCTCATATTCTTAACCATTTATTCGAATAACGAGAAAAATAAGGATGTGTATTTTAAAACTATTATACACAAAAACATGAAGCCAATAGAATTAATGGGATAACCTAAAAATGACATGTTTTTCCTTAACTTATAAATTTCTGGACTTTAATCTAAGTCCTCAAATATCTATTTCCTAATATAGACTATTATAGAAATTTTTGTTCACATAATAATGGCTATTAATGAGCTTGTCGATTTACCAAAGAAAATCCCTTGGGAGTTTCAAACTAGAGGTACAAACATGCATGTTGTTATACACCAGTTCCCAATTTAGTCTAGCTCAATACTGTGTTTTTAGGGATTTCACCCCTAGGTGCATTTGTTCGTGATCCACATAAACAATTAGTATCCCGACATAGATGTATTCTTTTAGAAACCACATACTATAAACTTCACAAAATCATAGGGGTGTTTTCCTATACTTAGTGTTATCTTAAAGTATTTTACTTGAGTACTCTAATCCAGATCCAAAAATAAATAGACTTCCTTCAGATACTAACAGTGACAACCCTAGTCTTTATTACACATTAATTCATGATTCTCTATATTATAATACACAAAATACAACCTAAAATATTGAGAAGTCTAGTGTCTCTAGGTAACTAATTTTATAAAAGAACAACATAAAACACCGGGTACATCAGCATTATGTTAATCATCATTAACATTCTCATAATATCTAATCATTCTTAATATTATTTAGGATAACTTGGGTATATACTTAAGAAAGTGGTGAGCCAAAAAGAACTTTATGGGAATAAACAGTATTAACATAAAGAATGAATTACATGTTAGAATATTTTAATCTCAATGGGACAAAAAATGTATGGTAATTATAAACATGAAACAAGAGGCATGATATAACATGATAACATAATAGAAATTTGGGACATTATCAACAACATTATACCTAGAATCGTAAACATAGGTCATGGCTAACCACCAAGACAACATATCATGGTTGAGAAAGTCCCATAATGGATTATTTTCACTCCATAATCAAATACATGATGTCTCGTTAGGCTAAAAATATACACAATGCATTGGGGAACTATATAATTTTGGATGCACCTGTCACTTTTATATCAGGTATATACATTAGTGGTACACATAAATATTTCAACATATAATATTATTTCATCAAATTTAATCCCATGATTAAGGAATGTGGGTTACATACATATATTTATCAAATAACTGAATTATTTTTACAAGTAGTTTAATTTGAATTATTGAAAATGGGTATGGGTATACACCTAACAAATGATTGGAATGGAAAATTGTAGTGACATTTCAACAACATAATGCATATATCTAAAGAGTCATAAAATAGATAAATGAGAAAGAAAGTGGAATTTTATCACTAATATGAAAAATTGTATGTATTAAGGTTTTTTAAGAACATAATATAACAATGAAACGTGGAAATTAGTAGGAATAAGAAAAGGATTGCGCTCGAATAAAACCACTTCATGAAAAAAGCGGCAGATAGTTTTGGCAGCATAACAATGGTATATAACGAATAATGGGATCACTTAATGAAACTTAATGGAGTAAATAATCATTCCAATATAATTAGTGAAGTAATAGATATGTGGAAAATCATATCCCATTAATATTAATTGGATGATGAAGTTCATTACATAAATAAGGATCTTGAATAAAGAGAAGAATGAGATAATCCCTTACAAAAATTTTTTTACTAACGGCTTAGGTAAATATTATAATGAGAGGCTATAAACAATATAAAATTATTATAACATAAATTATATAATATATGGATATTCATAACGTCATGAAACCATAACCAATTTATATTCAACATGCTAAATACAATGAAGGTGCATGAATTGTAAATAAGAGAGAGAAATATCTTCTTAAAATTTTTCATTATAATGGATTAGGTACATACTACAATGAGAAGGGATAAATGATATATCATTGTTAGTTATTATTTTGGATATAATATTGATCTTTATAGGGTCATGAAAAAAATGAATAATTTAGATTCAATTGGAAATATACAAAGAAGATTCTAGAATTTAAAAGATGAGGGAATGGTCCTTTACTCTAAGATACTGGTTCCAAAATCTTTGGAGGTTCGTCGTGGGAGTTTGAGGAAACTTTTGGAGGAAAATATATTGTGGATGGAATAATTATGAAATTATGAATGGTTTTTTAGTGAAGGGTAATTGGATCATACGTGGGTTTTAATAGAAAAAGATATGGAAGTTTTCTATTATTAAATAAACATTGGTTTTAGACATTGTATATCAAAATTATCAAACCCACAAACCGTCCAATTCTTTTTTCCCAGAGATTCCACAAAATAAGTGTGGTTTTAATTATTTTATAAGTAAAATTTCTGAAATAATTAGAATTTTTTCATTTGTGATGTGTAAGTGAGTCATGTTTATTAATAAATGATTTTAAAAACTTAAAATATAATATTGGTTTTCGAGGATTCATAAATATTTTATAAAATTATTCAAATTAAATAAAAAACATTATTTTAAAGGGGAAACAGATATTTTCTTTAAAACCCCATGGGTTTACAAATAAATGAAATTCATGAAATACTAAGACTCTGTTAAACAAAACATAGTTTTATGGAAATAGTTATAAAGTATTATTTAAAACATATTTTTATATAATCTATGATTTAAATTTAAAAAACTAGTCATCTATATTTGTGATCAGTATGTTATTTGATGTCTAATAGAACCAACATGATTTTTGGTGAATAGTAACATACCCATATGAATATTAATTGGAAATTAAATATGACCCTAATTATTAGTAAAATGTATTATTATATTATTTTCTTATGTCTTTAAGATAATGATATCGTGATTAATTTTTTTAGGTGATATAAATTGAGTTAGATATTTAAAATTATAAATTTTTAAATAAAGTATGATGTTATGTAAAAATGATATTTATCATATTTAGAAAATTATTTTCCAAAAATGGAGTTCATTTTTTGAATTATAACCATCTAAAAATGGTTAGGAAGATTTTTTGGTTTTTTGGGAAATTCATGAATTTTTTATTAATAGAGAAATAAGGTAAAATGATATATATACAAATTATCAATTAAATAATCCACTTTTTGACAGCATGCCTAATGTAAGCCCACTTGTTTCAAACTCACATTCTCTCTTTACTATTGTTATCACACGAATGAAGACTATTAATATTCATGGATAGAAATATTAAAATAATGATTAATATAATGTAAAATCCATCCTCTACACCACTACAAATACTAACCTCATTCCCTCATCCTCTCACAACACACATACATTGACCCATGTAAATTTTCATCCAAATTCACTCACCAATGTTCTTCCCTGCGTCCATGACCTACTGGTCTCACCAAAAGGCCAATCCCAAAGGCCTTAAGAAGGATCTCAAGGACAAGAGATCAAGAGGAGGTTTAAACAAGTTTGAAGTAAGGAAATCCAAAGGTAAGGTATTTATTAATTCAACTTAAATTGATTGTGTTAACCTTATAATTCATTAATTATGTAGTTTGAAGATAATTTTTGAGATTATTTTTTGTTTATATTATGATTTATTATTTCTATTTAAAGTGTATACACAATGCCATTCGCTATATTTATTCTCATATCCATTATTTGTTATTTGTAAGTGACTTTTTTATAAAATAATATTTTAAACTTCTTGTTTTATAAAATTCAAAGTCTATGTTTTAATAAAATTATTCTTGTTTGATGATATTGTTATAGTTATTGGGAATTTTTAATGATTAATGGTGGGACCAATATCTCCATCCAATGCATTGGGTATGTGTAAGTTGGAGGTTTTTTGTGTGGTTACTCGATGTGTAGATGTGATGGTTACACCCTAAGGTAGTTATGAGGGTTAAATTATAAGTTAATCATGAGGGTTACAAATCATAAGGTTATTTTGAGGGATACAATATAATTATGTTATGCCACAATATACCTTTGTGGTTCTATTAATGTTCTTTATGTTTTGTGGAAATCTAGTGGAAAGCTCTAGTTTCCCGATGATAGTACATATGGGTTACAAGTATGTCTTTTTTAAAATTATTTCATATATTCAAGGGATAATGTGTTCGTTTCCCCTATTTATATCCCATACTGAGCATTTTGTGCTCATACCATGTTTTTAAATGATTTTCATGGGTTATAAGGATGTATAAGGCAATGAAGGAAGATTAGTAAAAATTTTGGAATATTTTTCAGAGAAATCATTTTTTATTTAACATGTTTTATCTTTTTGAGAAAATGGATACTGTTTTTGTTGTATCTACTATATATAAATGTGGAATTATATGTTTTTATTTTATCCCAATTATCTAAAACAATAAACTTGAAAATATCTTCAATATTAATGGAAGTGAGTTCTTGAATAAAATTCTCGATTATGTAATGTTATAAGATATAGTCCATATATTTTATATTTGATAGCATTTATATCATTTATTACATAAATTTTGGGTCATTATGATGTCATAATAAATACTGTATATTTATATTGAATTTAAATTTTACCTGAAAATTTTATTATGTCAAGAAATTATGAAAATTTTACAATTTAAAATTATGATATTCTGATTCCAAAAAATATTTATTTTATGAAAATTATTTTCTCAATATGTGAATTTTCAATTTTGAAATGAAAATAGAAATTTATTTTGAAATGATGGTTTTTGACAATAATATTGTTTGAATCCTAAAAATAATTACTTATGAATTCATCAAAATTATATTATCTTTTATAATTAATAAAAATATATTAATATTATTTTTTATTAAAATATATTTTATTTTTAAAATTCAATATTTAAAAAGAAGGAATTCCTTAATATTATATTACAAAAATATACAATTTGAGTTTTGTGACATTTAATTTTTTTATCCTATTTATTACAAAATTATTTATATAGTAAAAAAAATTTGAAATAAATATAATAATTATTTCCTAAAAAATCAATATAAAGATTAATTCTTTTAGGGTTTTCCCATTTATTCCCTTTTTATGTTAAAAATAATATTTTTACCCTTAATTTAATTATTTTACTTTTATAACAGTAATAAATATTTACTACAATTACTAATAATATTTTCCCAAAATAAAGTAAAAATTATTACCTAATATTAATTGTAATTAATCAATATATGAAATCAATTCACATGTTCGGGAGAATTCAATTTTAATTAAAACATACATGTGTGATAAAATTTGATTTTCTAAAAGAATTTATATTTTTCATGATTTTGGTGATTTTCCATTAACTATTTAACTGTTAATATACATTATATGAATTATTAATTATAATAATAAAATCTATACATTTAATTTAAATCATTTTCCAATTGGTGTTTTTAACTAAATTAAATGTATAAGCATTTTCCATTTTAAAACAACTTTTAGGGAAATATGTTTCAAAGCCTAAAATAAATTTATTATATGTATTTGTATAAAGATGATTTAAATTTGATTAATTGGATTATATATAACTGAGTAATTATTATTTTACATTTAAATAAATTTAAAATAATAATCGTATATATAAATAATAGAATTTATCAAAAATAATCAAAATATTTCAAAAAATTGTGTTTTCACTATTTACTGAAAAATGAATATTTTGAAAAAATTCAATAATGTCAACCTAAGTTAATTTAGATATTTTGATATCAAAAATTATGTTCAATTTATTTAATAAATTTTCTAAACGTTTTATAAAATAACTAAATTATTTAAAAAATCAAATAATAATCATTTTTGAAGAAAACAAATTATGAAAACAATATAAATAATAGAGTTATTATTTACAAATAATTTATCAAAAAAATTCTGATTAGTATATATTTCTATACAACAGTTAGTATTTAATCCTATTCATACATATAAATTTAATGGATAAGTTATGATGGTCATATTTAAATAATTGTAGTTTGTTTGTTTTTGGTGTGGCATATCAAAAAAGCTATCAAAAATAATTATAGATTTTTTCAACATTGGGAATTAAAATAATAATATCATTATTATAACAAAAAATAATAAATCCATCATTATATACATCCACAAGAGTTGTTAATTAAAAACAAATATCATCGGATCATGAGGCCGCAGTCCTCTGTATACACGAATAATGTTTTCCTAAAACATTTGATGAAAGAGGATAAATATTTAGGTTATTCCATTAATATAATAATATATCATTAAATGACAGATACTGAAGATTTTATGTCAAAATTGTTTTAAAATAATATAATGAGGCAGGGGAAGAAATAATATAAAATGCTCGGTTTAGGACATTACCTCTTCTTCAGACATCTTATATTGTTTTTAACAAAAATAATTCTGAGGATGGACTACGAACCATAATATGGATTATAAGATGATATTATGGGATTAAATGAGATATTTTGGGTGGTCTTGTATCATAGAAATGGTTTTGAATGTCTGATTAGGAGGGGAGATAGGTTGCCTTTTATAAGTGAGGTTAGTGGTACACTTGTAAGTTCTAATAAGAAAATGGTGTACCCACATTTTTCACAGGACATAAGGCTCCAAAATGGTCTTATATATAAAATACAATATATATGTTCTAAAATTTCCAAAAAATGGGGTTTGGATACGTTTTTTGTCATTTTTAACACATATATTTTTAGCTTAACCACCTAAGAAACCTATTTTTACCTCAACCATTGTAAACAATTGTGACTCTATTTTCTATTCATTATATTAAAAAATTAAGTTAAATTGAAAGATAATATAAATTTATGTGATTAAAAATATGTAATCCATTTTTCCAAATTCCAATCATATAAGTTGAAAATTTATATTAAAATTAATCCTTTATAATTGATGAGAAAGAAGTTTCCAAAGTGAAAATATTCCAAAGATAGAAATATTTTTATATCAAAATCTAAAATGAAAATGATTTATTTGACATAAATTAAATTAACATATCTATATAATTGAAATAATTATACATTTGAAATCACATTAAATTAAAAACCATCATTTAAATGCCTTCAATGTAAAAATAAATTTGTGGAAAAAATAAATATCATTCACTATTCATGAAAATATTTATCATTTAAGAAAATTATAAAAAAACACCAAAATAATTTTTAAATGATGATTTAAAAAAAGGTGTTAATTTTTTATATTAATTTTTAAAATGATTCATAAATTAATTTTAAAGTAAGTTCCCAAATGTGACAAAAGATCATTTTATTATAGTACAGTTTGTAAGCATAAAATTGGATTCATTTTTGTCTCTTATCTAGAAAACACATAAGATTAATGTTAAAAATTTTAACTAATATATAATATAAAAATTCCATTAAAAGAATTTACCAATAGAGCATTTTTTATTTTATTGGGTTAATATTTATTTGTATACATAAATTTTTTTTTATTGAAAAACTATTTCCTTTGTTTTTAAAAGATTTTTTTATTCATTTGTAATTTATTGGTATACTGGAAAATCATTTTATATAAATGTATAAACCAAATATTATCATATTTTTTTTAATATTATTCATACCCTGCATTCTAATTTCTAGGTGATTTCTATGATATTAAATAATAAAATCTAAATATTGTCTCATGTTTTGTTTAAACTCAGTTTGTTGTGTAATGGAAGATACACTCTATAATTTATATAATTATCGCTAAAATGAGTGGTACATATATCTCAAGTAAAACTAGTTGTTGTGTGTGATATAAAATATTGAAAAGATCAAATTTAGTTTCAAAAATATTTCACAAAATATCATGGTGTTACAAACATGTCTTTCATTTTAAAAAAATTAATATATATATTGAGTTTAGTATAGGACATGTAAATCATTATAACTATTTTTGGAAAACCCCTTCATTAAGATAAATGAGTATTGTAATAAATGTATATTATTCATGGAAGTCATCGATGACTTGGTTAATCATCTTTTTTTCTACACATGGGTAGCCCGTATATACTAAATGATCATTTCTATGAAATCAAAAATATCTATCCTACTATAAATAAGAGTGATAATATGGATATTTAAAAAGTGAGAAGAAATTATGTATGAGGAAATCCATACCATTTCTAAAAATAAATAGGGGAAGATAAATAATATTCTATCGCAAAAAGTCCTTTGTATTTATTTTCAATAATGCAGAGAATAAAAGGTAGTCAAATAAAACATATTATCATACACTGTTTAGGTGATATTGATAATAAACACAATGTGGGAAATTATTCTTCCCATATTTTGAGTTTTATTTTTTGTAATCAATGAATTTATAAGGCTATCAATATGTGTTGTAAAAATGATGAAAGGATGTTTAAATAATTCTATATTAATTTGAAAAGGGAATGGAGAAATCTAGTATAGTATATTTAAAAAATCTTTTAGATATGTCCATGATATAGTTTTAATTAAATTACGATGATTATGGGTGAAGTTATTTTAAATTAAAAAAATTATTATACTTTTATGATGATACACTATCAAAAAAAAATTGAATCTTGTTTGATGAGGTTGATATGTTTTTAAGAAGCAACTAAATTGAATTTAGAGTATTCTAGTTTGCATGGTGTTCAATCATGAACTATAGAAATTTCTAATGTATCTACTAAATGATAATTTGAGTCTATATAGTGGTAATCACAAAATGATAGTATTTATATAAGGGTACATTGGAAATCCAGAGGAAATGTAATTGTAAATCAATATCTATATAAATATAACTCAGTAAGACCATGATATTTATGTAAGCCGAATAAGGAACTAGGTGAGGCTAATGTTCAGATTTTGTAATAGTAATTGGCTAAAGTATGAATACATAATGTTTATTTGATAATTACAATACCAGTATTAATACAACATTCTCCATGTGAAGATGATTCAGACACATTCTATATAAGGGTAATTGATTTTCAACCTATGAAAATGAGATTCCAAGTGTCTTACTATCATGTAATGGTATCCCAATCATACAACATGTGTGTATAGGTATAAACAGGTACAACAAGGTTATATGAAGCTGTATCAATTTAACTCTAAAAATCAGAACCAACATAAGGGTAATATATATATATCACATAAAGGAAAAATTGTACCTACATAATAATAATAATATATTACCTAGGTAAATGTAGTTTAATCATGTATGGGTAACCATTATATATAGAGATTTATATAAGGGCCATTTTGGGGGTAGAGTATCTATTAATGGGTAATTTTGAGGCTATATAAATGTACATTGCGTTTTATGAATATTATATATTATTGAGAATGATTATTGTTATGATGATTTATATAGTTCAACAATTATATAGCATAAAAAAATTATATAGGAGTAATTTTGATTAAAGATTATATTTATTTTAGTATACATTGTAGTATAAAGATCAAGATGTTGATTTGTATGGATGATGTTGATATGAAAACCATTGTGAAGAAGCATATACTATGTCATAGTTACCCATAAAATGAATATGACCATGCTCTAGTATATTTTTTATGGTCAAAGTGTTGGGTGTTTTAGAAAAAATGGCCAATTATGATAATCAACGATGTAGAATCCACTATAATTGTACCCATTTTTAATTCTAAAATAATTATGATTTATTAGAGATGAAATGAAAAATGAAAATGGTTTTCCATTTTATACTAGGACACAATATGGGGATTTTATAAAAATATAATTACATGTTAAATATGAAAACACACCCCACATCATAGGTCAAGCAATGAATGTTCTTATTCGATTTTAAATGAGAGGATTAAACATAAAAATAGCATGATCCATGCCATAGTTTATTCATGGTGGATATTTTAAAAAGTATCAAAAGATGAATGATATGTAAGGGAATATGTACACTAGAAGATATGATATAGTTTTTCATTTTATTCATGATTACGTGGATGTGTTTGAGGTTGTATGACTTGTTGAGAGGATAAGGTACAAAATTTAAATATCTCCTAGAGTTATAAATATTAAAATAAATTAGTACATAAATGATTATTATTCATATGGGATTTATAAGGGGACGTGATTAGTATTAAGTTTTATACTATTTGAATATAACCATCAGAGCCTTTAGACAAAATTGTATGAAATATAATATTAGTTTTCAATGTTTTTAAAATACCATATATGTAGGAGAATTCAATGTAAAGAAATCATGGATAAAATATTCACCTAGTATAATCAATAAATATCAATGAAGGAGAAGAAGAAGTGTGATATAAGAAGAAATCTTGAGGCTTTGATACCGTCTACATTATGTAAAGATATGAAAGAATCGGATATTGATAAAAATTGAGATAACCTAATGTGTATGAGTGTAATTGAAACATATTCAAGATATATCTCATGTATTGATGAAGGAAAATAAAAAAACGTGACATACAACTGTATCATCTATATAATTAGAAGAAATAAATGGGACTGATACTGTTACTAATTTGTAAATGATTATACTGTGAATTTTAATTTGTGAAGATTCCATATGATTATAAATCATATAGAATTATAATAATGAATAATAAAAACATGCATGAAGTTTTTTTTTCAGATATCACCTGTCGAAGACCTATTTTAAATTCCAATGAATGACCATTGAAATATAAGTTCAATCATCACCAATACCACTATCCTATTAAGAATAATAAATTATGTGAGGTAGAAAAATGTAAATGGATGAAAATCATGGGAAATTCTTTGAAATTTATTAGCAACTTAAAATCATATAAAATTAATGCGATAATAAAATTCATATACACGGAAATTTCAAACAAAAAATGAGTTGAATTTTAAAGAAGGAAGTAAACCTTGTAAAATCTTATTGGGTTGTTGTTGATATTTATTATTTTATTTTATGTTAATGTAATGGGTTGATAGTGTATTAATGATCCTTATATCTTAAACAATATAGTGGTAAATGTAAAAGAGGGGACAATTCAAATAAAATTCAAAACATGGTAAACTTGGGTTTTCTGTTATTCAACACCTCATAGGGAGCATTCATGGTCCACTGGGATATTCAGTTTTGTTTAGTGATGAGAAACATAAATAGTCAAATATCATCTAGTGAATCTACAAATTATGTTTTGAAAAAGATTGATGTTACTCAATTTTGAGCTTAAGTAGATATTAAAACCATAAGATCTATGTTACATGTGGACTATCATGTGTTTTATTTTGCACTTGGAGAGTTTATTTTTGATATGGATTAGCACATTATGACTATTATGAACAGTCTATAGTTGGCTGGTGAGAAAGACTTGTGTGAAGTTCTTATGAAGGAAAAACGTTATACATATAATTTTAAAAAAGTGAGATTCTATGGGAACAATTATTTATGATAATGAAATCATATCTATGTAAATTGTTGATGATTTTAGTGGAAATATTGTTCAATATAAGAGTTTATTACAAATACATTCTAAGGAGGACAAAAAGAAGAATGGATTACTGTTCACATATACTTATAGTAATGTTACATACAGAGTTTTAAACCATAGATAAAATTCTAGAAATGTTAAATTTAAATATTTTTTAATGTTATAAATGATTATTTTTTTGGGAACATACTCATATGGTATAAAAAATAAATAATAATATCCTAAATCTGATCATTTAGTATGATCATAGAAAATATTGAAGGGGTAAACATTATATGAATGATTCATCAAATGTTTTTTATTATAAATGGAATAAGACAGTCTATATAAGACCTGAAATCTTGTAAGAAATTTGAAATGATAGAAATTCAAGGAGAGATTATAAATTAATAGAGAATTTTTTTTTGAAACTCTAATATACATGAAGATGCAATGGTGGTAAAAAACTATTGAAAACTCATAAAAAATGGAAGTTGTAGTTAGAATACATTTGGATTATTTACAAATATTCATAAAGTAGATAAATTTCATATATAAAAGGTAATTATAGTTTTTCCTACCAATTTATCTCTAGATTTATATTTAATTACACTTCTAATAATGATTATTCAACTTCATTTAATGATGAATAATATAATCCGTTATAAGATGAGATATTAAATTCATCATATTATGGGTATTAATTTTCTATATATGAATAAATGATGAGAATTGTAACTCTCTTGTGTAATTTTTTTTACAATTACTATGATTTTCAAAGGTTATAAACTAAGTACTAATTATACAGTCTATAGGGAAAATTTTCATATGTTTTATAAAAAATAAAAACATCTAAAATATCTAATGGAATTTGTTGTTCTTTTAAAAAAATTTATTTTTATTCAAATTGTTTTTTACCAAATAATCATGTTTTTCTTCCAAATTGTAAAGGGGAGGCCACTAGAGAATGTTTTTTTCATTTAATAATGTCCATCCTATTAATTTTCATAAATACTCAATTTCTTATGATCTAGTATATGTTTATCATAAAATAATTTTATTGATATCAGTTCCTAAAATTTTCTTTTATATTACTACCATACCCATGGAATATTGGGTACCAAGAACATAGTTCTAATATTTTTGGAAAAATAATTTGCGTGCCAACCAATAGAAAAAGTTGTACATGAACAGTGGTTGTTCTCAACACGTGACGAGAGAAAATTATAAATTGTGTACATTAATAAAAGTAAAATTTTTGATGAGTAACATTTTTTGATAAATTATAGGATGAAATCATTATAATCGGTTTTATTACATTTCATGGAAAATATTAAATTTATAATGTTCTATATGTTTTAGGACATTAGAAAAATCTTATTAGAATAATGTTACAACGCCATGTGTGTAACATCTCATTACCATTTGTTTAGGAAGGTCCTAATCCTTGTTGGGGTTTTTTGATTTTTCATAATTTGTATAAGACTGAGATGAAATTGTGAAAATAGTTATAATGGTGATGTTAGAGAATTTTTGGACTCTTAACATTAATAGGATTTTCTGTAGGCTAAAATTTGACTTCACAACTGGAAACTTGGTCACACGATGTGAAAGAGTAGTGGGATGAATGTAATAAAATACTTCTTGTTGTGAAAGGTTACATGACATAAATATGACTTATAGTTCGTAAGTTAATATATGGATAGAATTTTAATCTATGTCAACGAGTTTTCAAGCCTTTATGTGACCTTGGGTGTTAAACATCATGTAACGGCCTACATATAGTTTTTAAAATAGGCATATAGCTGTTCTATTATGGTTCCTTCTCCATACAATCATGATATCAACCTAGGGTAATTCCCATGAGATTTTGGGAGACTCCACTCATTATAGAATGATCTTATTGGAATTAGATATTCATTATGGTTGTGGTGCATATATTGGTGTGAGTGACCTTCCAACTTATTTGTTTCCATATATTTTAGTAACATATGTGGGTTGTGTTAACAGATCGGTTAATCTAAATAAGTTTCTTTTCTTCTCTTCTTCCGTGATCCATGGCGTTATCTCATTCATAAGGCCATTCAATTATTGTTTATGGTATGACATGCTTTCATTGTTGAGGTATGTGGGTTTACTCCTTTCTGTTGACCCCTAGTTTTTTTAAATTGGATCAATCTTATGATGTGGATTGGATTCTATGGCCTTCATTTTCATTGTTGTGTTTTTATTGATGTTGGATCACATTGCAGACATGTGAGACCTGAGATTTTAGGTAGGTGGTTCTATATCTATTTTAAGATTCATTAATGGTATTGTTTCATTTTAATAAATACATTTACAAATAAATTGTTATCAAAGTGGCTTGTTTTTTTGTGCATGTTGGAATTAGATTTTGAATAAAAATGGTTTTACCAAGGTTTTCTATAAATAAAATGAAATAGGGTATTTTTAAAGCATTGAAATGGATTTTTTAAAATTGTTTTGAAATTATAATAGAAAATTTTAGATGGTTGTAAAAATGATTACATGGGTTATATTGGGTACTAGGTAGAAGGTTTAGCTAGAAGCCATCATTCATTTTCTAGGTTCATTTTTTGGGTGTTCTCCATTTCCTAGATTGTAGATTATTGGATCTAGGTACATATATAATGTTAAGGTTTCACATTATAGGGGTGTCTCCTAGGTCATGGAGTGTAGTTAATTGTATTCAGGTAACATAGTGCTCTATTCGTAGATTTTTAGGTACGACTTATTTGTTTTCTAACTTCATTTGTGTTGTGATGTCTATGTTTCTACTGTTTGTTTGTATATCATGAATTTTTACAATTTTATCCTTGACATACATGATGAAGATTATTAAAGATAATATGTAAAATGTGATTTGTAATTGATACACTTTATATTGTTTTAGAACTGTAAAAAAAGGGAAATATTTACCATGTTTTCTATAAAAACATCTTTTCTACTTATCATTCCATATTTTATTCTAAATGATCATATAGGAATTCTTATATTGTGACTTGTTACACGACACCTAGGTGGATACTATTGAGCGTGTTATCTTGTACCACACACACCTCTTTATTGGTAAATAGGCCTTTGTATGTCTTCTATTACTTGGATAGGCAAGGCTCCATAGTGTTGTAGTAAGGATTCATGTAATCTAGTTGGATAACAGGTGTTGAAATAGTGGGAGTTCTTCCACTTCATCAAAGGGAGTAGATATTTCATTTTGTTTTTTTACATTTGGACAAGTATTTTTATGTTTTTTCAATGTTTACAATTTTCTTATTTTCATTATATTATTATGGTTTTGGAATATATTTTTTATTCTTCTGATGTATCATTATTTTCTATGTGTATATATGTTATGTGATTGTTCAGGTTGGGTGAAATCATTCCCTCTAGTTAGTTGTTCGATTCATAGGTTCTTGATGCCATCCCATTGGGATTGGGAACACCCTTAGGGTATGTGACATATCAGGTTGGGTGCCAGGTTTGAGGGTAACCTAGGATAGTTTATTAAAAAATTATATCAGAGTATGTTTCTCCTTAAGGATTTTTTTTGGGGGAATCTATTATATTGTAGATAGGATTTTCGGAATTTGGGAGGTATGTGGGGATAATTTCTTGGAAAAAGATTTTCATGATGAGAGCCAAGATTCCATGGGATGTTGGGATATCTGTCTCTAGTCTTTGTTTTGGTTTTAAATATTAGTTTTTTATTATGGGTTTTCATGTTTAAACTATGATTTGTTCTATTTTGTGATCGTTATTATGTTTCAATGTGTAATAGTATGACTCTTAGACGTATTCCATGAGTTCATTGAGAGGTTTCCACTAATTCTCCACATTGGAATCCATCAATATATTAGAATCTCGCCTAGATGATCATACATGTAGTTTAGGATTTTGATCAAAATGTGTGATGAGTTCAGAACATAGTGGTTAAGGTACATCCAAGAGATGGAGCAGAGAGAGATCAATTGTAGGGATTCTTATGCAAGAATCCATTTTCCATTATATCAATGAATGAACCTCAAAAGGAAAAAGACTGGAAGAATTGGATTGATCAAATATTTTAAATTTTGGTAACACCTTAGAATATCAATTTGAAATGTGTCATGTTAAGGATCGAGTGTTCTGGGAAGCGATAGTGTAATTATATGGTCCATGGATATAGACATGTGGAATTGCATTGGAATGCTTTTAAAACCTAGATCTTCCAGTAGTTTTCCACATTGTCTATGATGTTGGATAAATCTCCTGAGTTCATGTCTTAGTGGAAGGGATATCATTCAGTGTTGGTTTACATTAATCGGTTTACAGATCCTATCCATTTTTTCTTTAAATGTGGTGGAGAATGACCAGTTAAAGGCTCAGAAGTACCTTCATGTTTTTGAGTCTGTTATCAGATCAAATGTGTTTATGTTAAATATTTCTACCAATGTAAATATTGTAGATAGAGCTATGATTCGTGATACAGATATGTTATTAAAGGTTGGATTTTATACCTCTTCTCTTCTATCCAGTGGATTAATTAATTGTGTTCATGGGGAGAATATGAAGGGATCCGATCATCACAGAAGTGGTGGAGGTGGGTTTCAATAGCAAGCTTCATCCATGCCAAATTCTACCACTGGTAGTGTGCCTCTGTATTTTTATCAGTGTGGAATGGTATGACACACAAGATGTTTTTCGTCTTCTTCCTATAAAGACATGAATCTGTTGTGGACTCCATGATCACTTATAGTTATTCTATCAGTTTATGGATACGCCTTGTTATGGTTAGGGTTCATTGGCTCCAAAGGCTACTATGTGATGTAATATTCTTCAATGACTATCGGGCTCCTTCCATAGCCCTTAGGAGTGAATCCATTTCATATAGTATATGAGTGTCTAGCGGAATTTGATGCGGCATTGAAAACATTGAGAGGTACTATCATTATTTCATCTTCTATAGAGATTACTTTATTTGATAATGGTACCTCCCACTCATTTATATCTATATGTTTATTTTATATTATTAAACTTCCAATAGAACATATTTTTTTGTAATGGAATTAGGGACACCTCTCGGTTAGAGGGAAGAGTAGGGGTTTAAGTGTCCTAGTTTGTTAATGGGATCCAATACAGATTTGGTCTGGGATTTTCTCATTCTTGATATATATCTGTTTGGAGTCATCATTAGTATGGATCGGATTGTCTCTCATCAAGATGTGGTTGATTGTTATCGTCGCCATGTTTCATTTCTTACTACTTAAGGAAGATCTTGTGTGTTTCAGGGGGAGTGGGACCTGATGTATCATCATATAGGACCCTCCCACCTAGAGCTCAAGAGTGTGTTGGCTGCTATTGCATTTGATACCAATGACGTTTCTTATATTGTTGATCTTCATATTACAGTTCATGACTTTTATGAAATTCTTGCAGAGGACATATTTTGTCTTCTTCTAGAAATATAGGTATATTTTACGAATGACCTAGTTCCAGGTACACATAAGATATTCAAACCATATTATCTTATAGAATAAGTGGAGATGAAAGTGCTCAAGATTCAGTTGTATGACCTATTGGAAAAAGGTTTTTTTCTCCCTAGTGTTTCTCCTTGGGTAGACATATGCTCTATGACAATAAGACAAATAGTTCGCATCAGTTCCATATGGACTATCATATGTTATACCAAGTAATAGTCAAGAAAAAATATCCCTACTGGATGAAGATTATTTTTTTATTAGTTAAATAGAAAAGCGTGGGTTTCAAAGATTGATCTTTTCTCAGGTTATCATCATCATAGGTTTAGTGAGTCTGATATACTAAAAATGGATTTCATGGGTAGGTATGAATATTTTGACTATCTTGTCATGCCTTTTGGTCTAAACAGCACTCCAGAGGTTGTTATGTATTTGATGAATCAGATATTCCATCAATATCTTGACACATTTTTTGTAGTGTTTGTGGATGATATTTTGATTTATTAGAAATCTGAGTGTGAGCATGAGTACCATCTATGTTTGTTTTTTGAAATTCTATGAATTCATAATTTGTATGGAAAACTTTAAAAATGTTATTTCTGGATTCAATAAGTAAATCTATTTTTTCATAAGACTTTCATGTATGGAGTATCAGTTTATCCAGGGAAGGTGAAGGCTTTTTGTGATGGAAGGAAGCACCGAATTTAATTGGCATTAAGAGCTTCCTTGGTATTATGGGATACTACTGATGGTTTGTTAAGGCTTTCTCTAAACTTTAATAACCTTTGATATCTCTAACTAGGAATGCATTGAAATACACTAGGGATTTGATGTGTTTATCTTATTTTGATGAAATAAAAGGAATTCTGACATCAACTCTTATTATGACCTTAACTAAGCCCGATATGGTGTACATGGTGTTTTGTGATAGTCCCAAAGATCGTTTAGAATGTGTTCTTATGAAAAAACGTCCATGTGGTGGCTTACAGATCTCCTCATCTTTGACTGCATGAGAAAAATTACCCCACTAAAAATTTAGAGCTTGTCATAGTTAGGTATGTTCTTAAATTATGGTGGCACTATCTTTTCAGGAGAGGTTCATGAACATTTCTGATCATATGACTTTAAGATTTTTCTTTTTTTAGAAAGACACAAATCTCATATAGAGGTGATGGGTAGAATACCTTCAAAAATTGGACTTTGATATCGCCTAAACACCTAGTATGGGGAATTTCATTTTCGATACTAATAGAAATAAGGTACCATCCTTGGATATTTGAAAATTAAATGTGGAGTGGAACCATGGTGGGCTTTCGCTCAGTTTCACATGGATTCTAAGGAGGATGTTTTAGATACTGTTTTTATCAGTGTTTAGTTATCATCATCTCTCATGGATTTTTTTGCAGTTCCTACAGCACGATGATGATTTTAGAAATATTTGGGGGAGCATTTATTATGGGGATACAATTTCTATTAGGTCGTTGTCTTCAAATGGTACACTCCACTTTATAAAGTTGTTTTTCATCCAAACATCAGTGATGAGATTAATATTTTTTAATTATCACAGATCTTCATTTTCCATCTAACCAAGAACTATGAATATGTATTATGACATGATAGGATGATTATGGTGTCTAGATATAAAGCATGACATTGCAGATTATATGTTCTGCTGTTAAACCTACCAACAGATTAAGGCAAAGCACTTAAAACCCTCTAGTATTTTTCTACCTCTTCCAAGGTTAGTATGGAAATGTGATGAGGTATCCATCGATTGTTTTTTATGACCATGGACACACATGTGAGAGGAATGATATCTAGGTGTTTGTTGTTGGTTGCTGAAGTATGCTAATTTAATTCGGATCAAGGATACAACTAAGGTTGATGATATGGGTAAGATGTATATAAAAAAGATTGTGAGGTTACCTGAAACTGTATTTGATTCAAATATTGATTCTGGGGTTGAATTGAGGTTTTGGGGGTGTCACCAAGAGCAAATGGGAACCCAGGTCAAGTAGAGAACAAGTTTCCATCCACATACAAATGTTCATATGGAGCATGTGATTCAGATCCTGGAGGATATGCTTCGATCTTGTGTCTTCGATTTAAGCGGATCATGGGATATCCACCTTTGAATAGTTGAGCGTTTTTATAAAAATAGTTATCATTCTTTGATATGGATGGCTCTCTTTGTTCTGTTATATGGTCGCTCATGCAGATTACCAATTTGTTGGTGGGAGGTGTGCGATGTGTCTTTTAGTTGGACCATGTTTGGTCTGGGAGATGTCAGCAATGATTCTGAATGTATATCAACATCTAGTTACAAAACATAGTTGATAAAATTTTTATTTCGATCCGTGGAAGGATTATCTAGAGTTATCCATGGGGGAATGAGTTTTCTTGATTGTTTCTCCATAGTTGGGTCATCATCATTTTTTAAAATATAGAATGTTGGCTTTGAGATATGTTGGATAGTTTTAAGTCACAGAGCGACTCATACGTGTCACTTATTAGTTATCATTTTCGATTCAGTTGATAGGTATTCGTGATTTTTGTCCACATATCTCAGACCAAGAAGTATAATCATGATCATTCTCATGATCTAATTTGGGATGAAATTGAGTTTTAGTTGGATGTTTTGTTTTTGGATAAAACAGGTGAGATTGTTGACTCTTAATTAAATCTTATGTGGAAGTGGATTCTATTGGTCTGAGTTTTGTAGCGACATATATTATATTGTAATGAGACATGGAAATGTTATTCATTAATGAATGAGCATTAGAATCATTTTTTTCTTGTATTTCATCTTCCACATGAACTGTTTTGTATAGAAAATCATCATGGTGGGGAGTTTTTAATATCCCATTTTTATTTTGTTAGGTATTTTTTTAACCAAACTTGGTTTTATCTTTTTCATTGTTGGTATAAGACTGATAATAAATTGGGAAAATTCCTACAATGTTGAAGAAAAATATCTGTTGGGATCTTATCTTTAACCATTTTTTTCTTTAGGCTGTAAGAGGATTTCACAACATGTAACTAGGGGACGCAATGTGTAAAAGTAGTTTAATGAATGTATTGTAATAATTGACATTATAAAATGTTAAATGACAAGAAGTGACCTGATAGATCATGATTTAAGAAAATCTCGGACTTTTAATCTGAGGTGATAGATTCATTGGCATATGTGGAACCTTTGATATTATACATCATGTAACAAAACACATATAGCTTTTAAAATAGCCATAATGTTATTTTGTTTTGGTTCATCTTCTGGACTCTCTTTCTCTCAACCCATGGAAATTCCCATGTGATTTTAGAAGAATCATCTCATTCTAAAATGATCTGATCATCGTTCAATCTTCATTGTGGTTGTGGTGCGACCCTTTGGGTGAGTGACCTTTCCACTTGTTCATTGCAATTGATCATGGTAGTTTATATAGGTTGTGTTATCACATCCATTGATCCAAATTGGTGTCTTTTCATTTATTCATCCACTATCCATGGAGAAATATATTTCTGGAGGCCATTCCATTTTTTTGTTGTGGTGTGATGGGCATTGGTTCTGGTGGTGTGTCGGTTTCCACCATTTCATCGACCACTTGTTTTCAAAATTGGATCAATCTTGTAATTTGGATTCGATTCTAGGGAATTATTTGTCGTCGTTTGGTTTATATTTTTGGTGTATCCTATTTTGGGTGTGTGTGACCTACGTTTAGAGTTTGGTGGTTATAAGTTTGTGACCTTTCCACTTGTTCTATCGCTATCCGATTTTTGATAAACCATATTTTTACATATTTATAAATTTGTTTATAAATAAATTTCTATGAAAATGTGATGATTGTTTGTGTGTGATGGAATTAGATTTTGAATAAAAGTGTTTTTACATTAGTTTTTGATAAATGGAAGTAAAATGTGTATTTTCAAATAATTGAAATGGATTTAATAAAATGGATTTGAAATTAGTTTCAAAACATTGAGGTGATTTTGAAAATGAGCACATGGGTTACCTTTGGTACTAGGTGGAAGGTTTAGCCTGAGGCCATCATCCATTTTGGGAGTTCAATTTCTTGGTGTTCTTCATGTCTTAGATTGTAGATTATTGGATCTAGGTACGTAAATAATGTTGTTGTTTCACTTTATAGGGTGTCTCCAGGGTCCTTGTGTGTAGATAATTAGAGTCAGATACCATATTGCATTGTTTATAGATTTATTGGTAAGAGTAGCCTACTACCTGACTTATTGTATTCCATGGTGTTTTGATTAATGTACTTCTAATATTTTTTTTTATTTCATTCTTTTATACTTCTATATCATTGATATCAATGTTGATTCTTATAAAAACATGACATGCAATTTTTTTTGAAATTTATATACCTACATTTGTTTTAGAACTATGAAAAAAGGAAAATGTTTTCTATGTTTTCTATAAAATTCTTTTAATTATTATCATGCCATGATTTTTTCAAAATGAGTATACTGTAATTTTTATACAGTGATATTTTTTGGAAAACCAAGGTAGGATCTTATATATTATGTTATATCACACCCTACACGCCACTTAGTTGGTGTATAGACCATTTTACATCTTCCATTGTAGGGAAAGTCAAGGCGCTTCGATGAGGCGATGAGGATTCATGTCAGGTAGTTGGGTACCTGGTGGGGAGATGGTGGAGTTCATACATGACAACACATGGACTCTCTGTTCCATTTTATTCCATTTCAGTTGTACTTTCATTTATGTATTTTTATCTACCTTTACAGTTGTCATGTTTTTTATTTCTTATTAGAATTATAGAATACATTTTTTTAGACTTCGGTTGTATCTTTATTTTCTTTGTGTATATATGCCATGTGTTTGATCAGGATGGGAGGAATTTTTCCCTCTAGTTTGTTTTTTGATTCTTGGGTACTTGTTTCCAGCCCATGGGAATCAGGAATTCACTTCGGTTAAGTGACTGATCGAGTCAGGTTATAGGTTTGAGGGTAACCCATGTTGGTTCATTATAATGTGGGTTACCTTGTGAACTTTTTGAGTGATAGACGTACAATTCGATGTTTATACATTAATTTCATTCTATAATATAACAGTCATGAGAATGATTCTATAATTAACCTTGATTATCATATGGATTAGAATTTACATTGTTCAACAATCATTGAATATTTTTTTTGGATTTATCATAGAATATTATGTCCTTGTAATTTATAGAATCCTGTTAAAATTTCATGGAATGGTTGTATTAGTGATTTACTTGAACACATCCATAACTCTAATATAATACTTAATACATGTAAATATTGGATGAAATATAATCCTTTTTTTAAAACTACTAGTTAAGTATCAACTTTTGGTAATTTGTAATTGGTGAACAATGAATTATTTGAACATAAAAAAAACTATAAGCATCATGGTAAAGAATTATTTAAATATCATTTTTTATTATTATAATATATTTAATCATAACTATTTCATTGCTCCAAAATCAATATCATTCATTTTTTTATATTTTTTTACTAAAAATTAATTACAAATGAGAAAATCTTACATTTTGATTATTACCTAGAGTGATCATAGAAATGGGATTAAAAATTTGAATATTAAAAATTTTAATAGTAAAAAATTCATTGTTCATATTTATTTGGCATAGACATCCACTCAACAAAATAGATCACTTTAATGAGGAAATAGACTCCCTTATAAAATGAATTAATCTTTTTTGAGAGAATATTATATTAATAGATATTTTGGGTTGATTCTATGGGTCAACCAATCAAAAATAGAAATTTGCAAAAAAAATAATGTTGTATTTGTATATTCTTATCTATATTTTAAGATATAACAATATATGATTCCATTGGTGATATAAGTTTGACAAATACTAATAATGAAGAGATTAATCGAGTTGAATATAATGATGTCTAAACCGTGGATGAATAAACTAATGATCATTAGGTGATTTCAGAAAGCTTCATTTTAGACAGAAAAAATGTTATGAAATTTAAATAATAATAAGGAATAAGGAATTACATATTTATTATGGTTATTATTAAGTATAATACATAGATTATTGTTAAACTTCTTCCATGGAAACATGCTTGAGACTATCATGATTTTATTATTATTTTAACTATATCTAATTTTTTCCTTATTTAAGGGGTTTGAAATTTTATTTCCTTAATGATTATGTTTATTATGAATTTATGCTATAAAAACATCTCATTTTGAAGATAAAATATTTTAATATAATATATTAAAAATTACCAAACCACTATCAATCCTTAAATATTCCCCATGATCCTAGTATGATAGACTTAACTAGTTTTTACATGATTTTTTATAAGGGAAATACTAAATTTTCTCTTTTCATAGAGAATGATTCTAAAGACCAAATCATTGGTCAAATTTATGTTGTTGGAATAATTTTGGTTCAACTAAAAAATATTTTTCTGATTATTTTTAAAAAAATGTGCATTGTGAGTTGAAAATAAGCTTGGTAGGTGAATATAACTTTATTATTGGTTTTCAAATTTCTAAAAAAAGAGGAAACATTAAAACTCAATATATATTTGATTATATATGGTAAATGTTTATTGGTTTTTAGAATGAAATTTGTATTAGTACTATGGTAGGTACCTCTATAAAAATCATCCCAAGGAATCTCAGAAAATAGTTGATCAAAACACTCTATAGTGTTATGTGATATAATAGTTATATTTAATGCATTGTCAATAAAATATTATGTTTTAAGTATATTTTTTGTTATATTTCAATAAAATTTGAAGGAATCACATTTAAAAGTGGAAAAAGGTGTTTTTACGTTACATGAATGGTTCTTCAGAATTTTTTATATTCTATTCCTCTAGAATTGATTTTACTATAAAAAGTTACTCAAATGCTGATTTTATAGGTTGTATTTTTGATAATATGTGTACTTCTGTAAAATTCCTTTTCCTTTCAGAAGCCTAATATGTACGGTATAGTGACAAGAAACACTTGGGTTAACTCTAAATTAATGAAGTTGAAAATGTGGTGGCTATAAGTTGTTATGATTTGGTGTTTTGAATATAGAACACACTCAATGACACTAATACTTTATGACAACATTAGAAAAATATCTTTTCCTAGAATCCAAGAATATAACACATGATAAAAATATATATAAAACACCATTTCATTAGGAATAATACCCAAAAGGAGATATTTTTTTTAACATTATATGAATGGAAAATTTATATTCTAATATCTTCAGTAAACTACTAAATTTTAATATATTTGATTATATAAAATAGAATTAGGGAATGATAAATTTAAAGTGACATTTAATTAATGTGTTTTTTATCTATATCCTTACATTCTATAAATTCTCATGAAAGTAGGGAGAATTTTTTTATTTGATTTATTGAAACTATTAATTTTCTTGAGATTTTTATAAATTTAATTTTTTATTTAACAATATATAAATCTAATTTTATTTTCTATTTTTAATATAATATTCTCAAATTAATTTAGTTCCTATATTTTCTTAGGAGCTTTATCATGATATGATATATAGAAATTTTTTCTAGTATTATTTATTGATTATAACTATTATACACCGAATTATAAGAATTTTTCATTCAAATTTTCCCTAAAATATTCATCAAATGAAGAAGATAATCTATAGATATTTTAAAACAGAATCAATATTACTTTTCATATTGTTTTTTGAATTATTATTAAGACTAATAATCCTAAAAAAGAGAATCATTTCACATATCTATCTTTTACTGATAATTGTAGAAAGCAATGTCTATATGGTTATGTAATTTTCATCTAGAGGATAATTCATCAAGAATAATAATTAGAATCATTACTTATATAGAATCAAAATTAATATAACATTTTATTTCAATTAATTCTATAAAATAATTTATCTAAATCTATAAGATGGATAAATTTTAGAAAATATCAAATGAGGAAAATTTAAATGTACATATTCAAATATAAGTCATTATTAAGGGGTATAAATTGTTTTGATAACAAAAAAGAGGATAAATTATTTTACAAAACATAAAGGGCTGAGATTAAATTCTCAACCTCAGGGGTGTTTATTATTCTAAATATCAAATTAGGGAAGATGTAAGAAATGAAACGTTTTCTATAAATCTTAAATTTTCAGTTTTTAGTAAAACATGTGAATTTCTTTTCACATCATATGATTTCCAAAACGCAGATGATTGTTAGGGAGATTATTTTTTAAAAATATATTTTTATTTGATTTATATATGAAAAAATATATATTATGGATGTTTAAATAATATTTTCATGTTGTGTTTATGTTAATTTTCTTTATAGTATGAATATATAGAAAATAAAATTTCATTCAATGTTTAATTTTACTAGATGATCATACAATCGGTTAGTGTCTGATTAAATTAAAACGAAAATGTAGTGTAACATTGAGATCATCAAAAAAGTATTTATGCTACCCATGATGTAGTTACATGTAACCCATTAATATTTTAATTTCAAATATTGTGGTGTTTTATATCTTCTTCTATAAATAGAACCACAAATTTAAGGATTAGAGGAAGTAAAAACAATCATTTTAATTTTATTTTGATCATCTTGAATATGTGAAACTGCTTTTTGTTGATATCACTTTTAATTAGTGTAATGGTTTTATTTTTGATATCTTTCTCAAATATATTTGTTTTGTGAGGTTTCTATATGAAAATATCTTCAATAATTGACAATTGTATAATTTATTTTCCCAATCATTATGATCATGGTATTTCAAGGATTGGATGATAGAGAAAGGTTTTATTATGCATGATTGAGGTCTTATGGGAATATTATGAAAATGATGGGATTATTCCAACGTGATCAAGGGATTCCCAAGATCGGAAGATAGAACTAATTCAGATAATTTTGTTCTAGGTCCTCCATGTATTTGAAGAGAGGTAGCTTGGATCTAATTAAAATATCCTCATTACACATTTGGTTAAATTGTAACTTTCTAACATCATTTAATGGATTATTTTGATTGTAATATGATACTAGGAGTTTTGTTAATTTCAAACTATGCATATATTTTATACTATTATATTTTTAGATTTTTCTGAAATTCCTACAAGTTAAATTTCATCTGTTCTTATTGTCTTTATACTTTTTTATATTCTTAAAATATTTAGATAAATTCTATTGACCATTAAATTGATGTTGTTATCACTCTGATAATCTATGAACTTATTGGAATATATTATTTATGATAAAATAATATCATAAGGTTGAAAACATAATAGATCGAGTTTTTATACAATTTTTCACCGCATAAAATGGATTAAATTCTTATCATATATCTGGTACAACATGTCTATGCATGGTACTATACATATGGAATCATAGAACCCTCTTAAATATTAGAAAATTATGGAGGAAGAAATTGTTCTAATTTTTGAATCTGAATATATATATTTTGTTCCTGGTTGTACAATTATATTAAAAACACTTACAATGCACACACTAGTTTTAAAGGCAGGTAATAAACCTCTAAGGGATGTCTCGCCCATCAAGAGTTAATTATTTAGTACATGGCCCTAAGACCTGGTGGGTATAAAGCCTATTATATGGCCTGAAGGCCCACAAATTGGCCCAATGACCCAGTGGAGTATCATTCATGCATCATTCCTGCCTCACCATTTTCTTGGGTTATTTATATGTCACTATCCACCTATTGAATACATTCATCACTTCCTGCTTAAAAAAATTATCTTTAACTCAGATTTGAACCTGAGTCTGATAAAGGAATACCTGGAGACTTTACCACATGGGTAATCCTCCCAACTACATTGACTCAGAATATCAATATAGAATTAATCTAATGTAATGTGATCTTAGCTTTGAGTGTTTAAAATTATAATTTCATGTTCACTATAACAAAATAGGGCTTTAACAGTACTAAAAATGTCTTTTATCTATGTTATAGAACCACTGACTATTTGAGAAAGATTAAAAGCACTATAATATTATAAATGTTTTTCAAACTACTAATAAACGACTCCTTTATCAACACTGATAATGTAGTCCTCTATCATTTATTTTAGAAGCACTGATAATAGTAAATTATGTGGTGTGTAGAAATAGAAGACTACAGTATGGGTGCTTTGTATTTTAATAGGACACCACATCACCAAAAACACACCAAAATTATCGAAATATGTATGAATATAGAAATTAAATGAACTAAAATTTACCACAAAAATACATGAAAAACACACTATATTATAGGCATTTCAAATATTAGTTTATATCATTACATATGTAAAAAACTTTATATATATTTAAAAAATGTTGTCTTCCTTTGTCTTTTGATCCTCACCTCTACTTGAGAAAAAATACACCTGAATAAGAAAATATATCCTATGTTAGTAATAATATAAAGAAATAAATAAATCAAAAGTTTGAATATTAATCTAAATTGGGAGTCATACCAAGAACACTATGTATCATATTGAGTTGTGGTTGATTCTTGCACGTCATGAAATTTCATGTTCGTCTATAAGAATTATCTCTATGAAATTAAATAAATAAGTATAAATAAAAAATAATAATGAAATTAATTACATAATAGTATATATAATGATGAGAAAAAAATATATGCTCTTTTCTGAGTTTTGGAGGTGTGATGCAGGTTTTAAACTAATCTGAATGTGTTTTCTTGGGTTTGAGTACGTTTTAGGTCTATTTAACTAAAATTTTATTTTAAACAAGAAACATGTTGTATATGTCATACTGTTTACAAAGTGTGTCTTTTTAATGTGATACTGATTCCTAAACATCAAAGATGACTTATTAGTCATTTTTCGAAATTATCAGGATAATCCGAGTGTGTTTTCTTAGTTTTTAGTGAGTGACACTTTTTGAACTAAAATGTCGATTTTAAAATGATAACAAACAAAATGATTCATACTAGGAATATCATGTATTGGATTGAGATAAAGATGATTCCTACATATCCAAAATGACTTATGGATATTTTTCCAAAAGTATCAAAACAATCTGAATGTTTTTCACTATTTTTGAATACGTCATTTGTTCATATTACTAAAACTGATGTCAATTTTAAATAAGAAGACTCACTTGGATTCATACCTGTGACACTGTGAATCATATTGAGTTGTTGATAATTTATTCCCATCATAAATAACTTAAATATCATTTTCCTCAAGTATCAAAGAAATCTAAATGTGTTTTCATGGTTTGGATTAGGTGAGTTAATATTTTTACTAAAATGGATGTCAATTTTGAATAAAAAGACGTTCTTGGAGTCATACCAGTCACATCGTGCATCATATTGAGGTATGTCTAATTCATGAATTTCCCTAATGCACAATGGATCATTTTCCAAAATTATCACAACAATATTAATTTGTTTACTCAGTTTTAATTATGTAACTTTCCTTTTCTACTATAATTTCATTTTAAATTGGAAACACACACTTTTTCTCATATCGATAACATCATTTATCGATTTGATGTTAGAAAAATTACTATACATAAAAATTACTTATTAATTTATTTTCAAAATAATCAACAAAATTCGAGTGAGTTTTATTTCTTTTTAGTGGATGAAACTTTTCCAACTAAACATCCACGTTTAAATTGAAAATGGAAACATTAAGTCATACATGGAACATTGTGTGCCAAATTGAGGTGTGGATGATTCCTACATGTCAAAAATGACATATGGATAATTTCTCTATATTATAAAAACAATATAATTTTTTTTTCATTGTTTTATGTATGTCAGTAGTGCTTTCTACAAATATTGATATCTGTTTTTTATAAAAAGGTGTACTCGGTGTCATAACATTCACACCGTGTGTCAGATTGAGGTGCGGTAGATTAATAAATGTGTAAAATGACTTATGGATAATTTTTCGAAACTATAAAAAAATTCTATATGTGTTTCCATATTTTTTATTATGTCTCTTTTTTTACTATTATATCATTTTAAACCGGAAACACACACTTTGAATCATAACAATCAAATCAAGTATCAGTTTTACATGTGAATGGTTCATAAATAACAAAAATTACATATGAATTAATTTAATAAATTATCAATAAAATCAATGAACATTTTCTCTATTTTTATTTAGTGACATTTTTTGAAGTAAATTATCAATTTTAAACAGATAACGGACCCAATGAGTCTTACTGGGCACAACGGGTATACGATTGAGGTGTACCTAATTCATACATGTCATAAAGTACTTATGGATCATTTCCATTATTTATAAAAACAATTAAAAAATTATTGGTTTTTAGTATGTTAGATATCCTTTTTACTAAAATTGATGACAATGTTATAGAAAAAGATGCACTTAGATTCATAGTGTTCATGTCGTGCATTGAATTGAGGAATAGATTATTTCTACATGTCATAAATTAAATATAGATATTTATTATAAATTATCAAAACCATTAAAAATATGCTTTCTCGGTATTGAGTATGTTAGATTTCATTTAAAAAAAGTAATGACAATTTTAAATAAAAATAAGAACTTGGAGTCATACTGATTACACCATGTGTCAGAATGAGGTGCAGACAATTCCTATAAATACCAATGTCACAAAAAATCCTTACTAATAATGTAACCATGATTTCCATTTCATTTCTATGTCAAACTTCCAATGCTGCATATTTACATGATGTTCTTTGCCGAAAAACCATTCTCACTGTTGAAATCTTGAAGATCATAGGAATCTCATGTTCCTATTATATCACAATAAGTCACCAAAACTGGAAAATTTGATTATTCTAATATTTTGTATTTCATCGAAAATAAAGTTTTCTCAGCTAAAAACATTAAATCTACAAGCAATATTGGCAGTTAGAAAAATAAATTCAATGAAAAGGTAAAATGTGGTTTCATTGGTAGAAATAAATTTTGTAACGTTTTTGTGGTTTGTTGTAGATAGTTTAAATAAGGAAATTTACTTCACAAAAGTTCATTGACAAAAACTAAATAAATATTAGAAAAAACTAATAAAGAAATTAACTTATAAATAATAGATAAAATGGTGACATAATTGATTAAATAAGTAGTTGTAATCCCCCTTTTAATATGGTTATATATATTCTTGATGCATTTCCATATTTTAAATATCTAAATTTTAGGCTCAAATCACAATCCCTCATGTGCAAGATAATGTTCGAAAAAACTACCCAAACAAAAACAAAAGAGTCTATGTGTAAAAGAAAATTATTATTATATGAGTAATACAAAAAAATAAATAAATTTAATATAAACATTAAATAATAAATTAATTTTAGGGATAATGAATTTACCATGAAAACATTGTAGACCAAAGGGATATGCCAGTAGTAAAGCATGAATGATGATAAATATTAAAAGTATATAGCTAAAAAACAATCAACGAGTGAGAAAGATGAAGAGAAAATAAGATACTTCATATTGAAGCATTGAATCATCTGAGATAATGTAGAAATATATTATTAGGTTCCATAAATACTCATTTTATATAATAAAAGAATAAATAAACATAATATATTCATTTTAAAGGTGAAATTTTTAGTTAATTATAATAAGGGAAACTCAAGATTTTATTCTTTCAATGAATTTCAGTTTTATTTAAAGTAAATAGGTTATTAATTTATGAAAATAATTACTTCCATATTTAATCTTTTATACATTGAATTAATTAATAGAATAATGTTTTATAATATTTTCATCCTCATCATATCATATTCCAAACATTTATCCTTTCATTTGGTTGTTTGGAACTCTTCCTACATCTCTTGTAGACATACACCTATGATTCATGAAATAATCAAAGTAGAATTCAAGCATATGATGACTAATTCTAATAGTTTTATAAGAAACAGAAATGATATTAGGCACGAGTCCTAAGAATTAAATTGAAATAATAATTGTTCATGACATGAAAATAATGATGATGATAATAGTATTCCATTGTGTTCTCTAAAAGAGGTAATGCCTCTCATTTGTGAGAATTACATGGATTGTAATCATAGATCCCTTTGGGTGGAACCAAAAATCAATAATAAATAATGATCCAGTTGTATATGAGTTAAAGTAAAATATATATAGTTGTTATTAGATGTGGGATGAATTAAATGAATATATTTTTATGAAGTATTATTGAGTGGGTTATCATTTCAAAGATGGATATATTTTTACAAAGGTATATAAAAATAAAAAAACTATATATAGATTTGGGGATGGTATAAATTTATGATAATTGTGTTTGAACAAAGAATTTGAATTTCGTAGTGATACTCTAACCATATTAGATAATTATACAGTTAAATATTGACATAAAAAGGGAGGGTTGATATGTTTTATGATGAAAAGGTAAAATTGATAAATGCCTTTTAATAAATAGAATGGGGTGATTTTTAATTATTAAAATAATGAAAAATAGTAGGAGGAAATTAATGGTGAATTTAGTAGGACAGGGGGAGAAAATGGGGATGAGGTATACTAAAAATAAAACATTGATGGAGAGAAAAATGAATAAGAATTACCAACTACAATAAATACCAGAACCGCTAAAATCAATTAATGAAATTAAATTGGTGATCAGATAGTTTTAGTGAAAACTCAATGGAGCAATACTCCTCAATAAAAACTTATTTATTCCCAAGTAGATCCTAAATAATTGGGAGAGGGTGACAAGGATGATAATTGGACCAAATATATGCCTTGGGAGCTAGATCTGAATCAGAACAATATGACATCAAAAATTATTCGAAGGATGGAAGAGTGAAAGCTTATTAGAACCATGTGTGTGTTCAACAAAAAACTCATTTGCTATAGAGAAGTGTCTCAAAAAAATAATGGATAGTGTGAAAGGGGAACTCCTAGATTAAAGGAATTTATATTTTTGATAAATTTACTCTCATAGATTTGTTGGAAGATATTATAATTTTCATGGATATTTTAGTGAAATTTTTTCCTATAAGTATACCAATTAGATGTCAAATATATGTTCCCAAATGGGGTTCTTAAGGGTGGGTGTATACATTGATAAACATGATGGGTTTATTATAGTTGAAATTGAGAGAAAGGTCTGTCAGTTAGATAACTATTTTTATTAGATAAATAAATCACTGAGAAGTGGTATTTACGGTTGGATCAATACATAAGAAATATTGGTTTTATTGAGGTAGAGTTGATCACATCCTCTATTTCAATAAAGAGAATGATCAAAGGATGTTCGTACTCATATATATATATGAAAAAAAAAATTAGGACTGGAAAAGGCCTAATGCATTTTATGTGAGGATCATATGAGGTACAATAGTGGGATATCATTGATAGATGAATCAATTTCCTTGGTTTGGAGGTAGATTTGATCATATCCTCTACATCAGCATCGGGTTTGATATATTTTGAGTCATACAATACCAATGTTGTCTCAAGGAGCGCTACATACTATCACGAAAGATGATACTTCAATTTATCTAAAAATTATGAATGTTCTTTTGTTTTATTGTTTGACAGTGCAATTGGAGTTGTTGGGATTCATTGATGAGGGATCAAGAGTTTCAGTGGATAACTGAGGGAATGTACATAAAATAAAAAAACTGAATTTCATTATAAACATACTTTATTCAATCCTGGAATCATTTTAACCATGGATTCAACCCTTGGAATAGTTAGAGCCTTGATTCTAGCCAATATTTGAGTGTGGATTTGACAATGGGGAGCATTAGAAGCAGGTGGATTCCACGGAGAGCTTTAGATATCGCAGAGTAGTTCGCAATGGATAGGGTTCTTAAAATACTTTAATATGCATTTATAAACACTTCCAAATTAGTAGTGAAAAAGATTTCATTTATCACTGCTATGTTAATAGGAACTAATAATAGGAATCATTATCATAACTAAAAAGTGCTAATAAATAATTAAAATAGTTTCTTAAAAATTAATACTTTTGAAAAATATATATAAATATTATATATAATTATAATTTCTATAATATAGTAATTTTTATAAAATAAAAATTTAAAAACTCTTTGAATATATAATTATTTACTTATGATTATATAAATATTAAAAATACAATATTTATATCATTGTATATAATTATATATTTAATATATATATAAATATTAATATAATAAATATATTCATATTTTAAATAAATTTATAATAATTTTACAATTATTTATATATTTATATGATTATTCATTGATAATTTTTTAAATATATATAATTATTTAGGTATAATCATATAAAAATATTTTTAAAAATATTTATTATTTATTTATAATTATAAATGAATAAATACAGTAAATATACATTTATAGCTATATTTATTTATAATTTTTAAAAAATTATATTTTCAACATTATTGATAAATATTTAATATTGAGTGCATGCATGTTAAAAATGAGTAATATTAAATAATTAAAATTGGATACACTTTCAAAAAATATAAGAATTGAACATATTTTATTAATTAAATATAAATCATTAAAAAATGATGAATACATATTAAAAATACTAATAAATAGAAAATAAATATATGTCAAATAAATAATGAGAATTGATTAAATTCCTACACAAATATTTTTGTATACATATTTTATATAAAAATGCATTAAAAACAATATGTGAAATCAATATAATACATTTGATCTATGTTAAACTGAAAAATCAATCAACATTCAATTATATCCATTACTCAATGCAATTAGTCAGTATTTTTAGTTCATATTAATTTTTAATTATAAACAATTTTTCACTGAATATATTACTATTTCATGTAAATCAGAAATAATTTTTATTATATAATTCATATTTATATAGATTAATATATATTAATATATATTAATATATATTATTTATTAACATTATCAACAATTATTTAATTAATAATTTTGTAATATTTTCTCATTGTATTTATTTTTAATTTTCATTTGTTTAATTTTAATTTTACATATATCTATATATTTAAAATATAATATTTATTAGTATTTATAATTAATATATAGTATAATCAATGTATTAATTTTTTCAATAATTATTCAATTAACAAATTTTTTAATATTTTTTGATAAATTTATTTTTTATTTTTTTTATTATTTTATTTTATTCAGACATTTATCATTGATAAAAAAGAACTGATAAATGATTCTATTGTGGGCACTAAAAATAAAATGCTAATAAAGGGATTCCTTTGTTAGTGCTAAAAATAAAGCACTGATAAAGGACACCCTTTATTAGTACTAAAAAAATGCAATGATAAAGTGTGCCATTTATCAGTGCTAGAAAATAATCCTAATAAAAGGTATTGTTTGTTCGTGCTTTTTTAGCGCTAATTATTTATTTAGCACTGATAATTGTTAGTGCTGTTTAAGGACTATTTGGTAGTAGTGGTTATTATGGTAGGTTTGTTTTCCATGCATTGTACTCTTTTTGGGTTAATAAAATTATTTTAACGGTCAACATGATTAAGAACAGATATTATTGGATGTGTATGGGTTATGTGGTAGACTATCAAGTGATAATTGATATATGTGTGTCAGAAAATAGATCTTTATGGATTCTTGAGGTGTACCTTCACCTTATGGGGTGTTCTTTGAGTAATTCTAGAGATACCAATATTGATCCCACACTTATAGGAATGAGTATCAGTTAGTAGTGATCAATAGTGATTCAAAACCCACACTCACTACCACCACATGATGTGAGAAAAATGATTTGGGATTTACTCATTGATTTAATTAAAACAATAGGATTAGTAAATTAATGACCAATGTAGTATAATAAATGGTAATACAACCCTTAAAACAATCATGTATTCCATCACTTGATCATTCATGTTTTCCTTTTTTAATTATTTATTTGTTTTATCAAATATAATCAATCAAAATAAACCCTAGGATTTCACTAATTATGAAAAAAAAATACTTTTTCACCCCTCCTTAGAGACTTCATTTTGACCATAACTTAATATAGTTTAACATTTTCTATAAAAATATTTTTTCACCACCTCATGATTGGTGTGTCAAACGATTCGCATTACTATATGGGATATGGATAGAAATTAACATCCATTAATTTTCTTGAATCATTCTAACATTTTTCATCTTTTATCTCTCATTTTAGATATTGGGAGAACCTTTGCAACTAATCAAATGAAATTAATTTATACTTTTTTTGAACACATTGCATTACCTTACTAATATTAAACATCAGTAGTCACTTGGAATTCGAGACCATGGATCAAAATCTAATCCAAACACTTAATGATCCATATCCACCTGATTTAGTTAATAAAATATTTAAAAATCTTATATCTATAACACAAGATAATTTTTAATTTTAAAAAAATATTTGATTCATAATTTTTCAAAATTTCATAGACTATGAAGTGAATATCCTAAAAAACACAAGTAGAAATTATCCCTGGTGTGTGTTATACATAATATAAATTGAGTAGATAAACCCGCAGACAAATGGAGACCCTTTCCTTTTTATTTTGATGAAGAAACTATATAAAAAATACAAAACATGTAGCATATATATGTAAAAAAAATAGGATGACCTTAAAATGTAATTTTACTATAGTGGTTTTTTCAAACATTTTGGGGAAAGGGTTTAAGTAATGATATTTATATCATAATACAAGATAAATGAGGTACATGATATTAGTTTTAGAAATGATTCCAGAAGTAATATGGAATATTTTAAAACAGATCTATTGAGGAAAACCATTTCATACATTTTCTCTATAATGGTCCATTATATTGTGAATGAAATATGTTGGATTCTTAATTAGGAGTATAATTTACTACCAAGTCACCAATTGAATCTAGAGGACTGATTGAGAATATAACACAAAATTCATTGCATTTTTTCATATAAGGTACTCATAAAATTGGATTCCAGAAGTTAATATATATAGTATAAGATTTACTAGAGTCTAATCCCAAGGATCTAACCACTTTGGTTGGGTATATGGATATTATTAAATAAACTGATAAACTCACATAAATTATGTTATGTGGTTTATTTTTATTTTAAAAATAGTTATTATGACGAATGTAACTCAGAATGGACACTAATTCAGTTACCCTTCACTTTGGGAAGAACCATCCAAAAAAATGAAAAGATAATAATAAATTTTCATAAAGGAATTATTATAACATATTTTACTATGAAGACTATACATGTTAATATTTTTATTCTACAAAATATCTATAGGAAGAGAACTCATATCTTACATTGTCATATTTTGGTGAATCTATTACATATGGGAAAATTAATTTCATAAAATCAATTTTTACTGCAATTTTAAATTTAGATTTGCAAATTGATTGAGAAATACTTGGGACCTATACAAAAAATCATTTTCCTCCATATGGAGAATAAGTAAATTTTATTTTTTAGATTTGACTTTTATTTTATGTGGATGGATTTAATACTTAATCTCTTGTATAGAATGTTCAACACTTTTTTAATGTAAGCCACATTTAATACCAACCTATAATATGGAAATCAATCATTTTCCAGTTGATTTAATAAATTTTTTTAAATTGATAAATAAAAAATACCTATAATTAATTCTAGAAAATTGTCTTCATATAAACAATAAAACATGATAATTCTTTTGAGAGAAAATTTAAAAAATATAGGATAAAATTTAGGATTCACTCCTGAGAAAATATTTAAAACCAATATACATATAAATCAACTAAATGGTGAGTTATAATCTATTAAGAAACCTTATAGAAGGCTTATCTAACTATAATAAAACTTGTTAAAAATAAATTTAAAAATTAATTATATGAATCAATCATTTAATCAATTTATGATTTACAATGGGTCAACCTAATTCAAATAGATCTCAAAAAATCATGACTAACCATTGTGAAAAGTGAATAAAATGAATTATTTTTATTATTGTCCATAATAGTTGGATAGTATGTATTAAATATAGGAAACTAAATTATGTAACAATAAACATTAACATTTTTATACCTCTTATTCGCTAAATTCTTGTAAAAATAAATATAATTCATTACATCTATTTATATGGATTTTATAGATCTTTACATGGATCTATTGTACTTGCGGACTAGGAGAAGGAATACTCACTGGTTCTTACATTATATTTTCTTACAGTATAATCCTATTTGTAGTGTTCAATACACTAGGTACATTTCAAAAATGTGTGGTATGAATTTGTCACCCAATTCATTCCCTATAGAAATTTATTAAATAAAAAAAAGTTACAATGAAATAATGAGGACTAAAGAGCCTACCCTAGTATTGTATTAATGGAGAGATACTTGTTGAGTCTTCAAAGAAAAACAAGACAAAAGATGGAGTTGTAAGAAACTTGTCTGAGTCCTGTCAACAACCTATCAATAAACTTCCTCCAATTGGGGACATTAGTCACATCCCATCGAGTGAACCGAAAATTCAACCATGCTGAAAGCACTCATTTAATGAAAATGTGTGATTACAAACATAGAATACTATAGGTTTTTTCCTTTTAAACATTATAGAATAGATGCAGTCTTCTTAGATGATATTTTTTAGAATTATCCATTGAATGTTTCATTCCATTATGAATTGGTTTTGAGCTCCATTTTCTCAGAATCATGGAATTAAAAACCCACAAATCTGATTATTTCTCTATGATATTTTTTCTATTTTTTGGTTCCTCAGATGTCCATTTCCTCCAACTTTTTCACCCCTAGTTAATCTAATATTTCTTAGTGAATCCTTGGTAGTATAAGTCTTTAACCGCTTTGACATGTTTGATAGGAACACTTTCACCAGGTTGATCAGCACCTAAAATGATGGAGAAACGGTCTAGAAAAGCATTAAAAAAATAGTGTTAAGGAAAATCACCATAAAATCCATGAGATACAAAGAAATTGAAACTTTTTTATAAATGTATTATTACCCTAATAATATAGTAATTTATTTGAAACAATGTACAACAAAAAAGAATCTGTCACAAAATAAGAAAAGATTGTGAGAAGAAAAAAATCATTCCCATGTTATAGCATTGAAATAAAAATCTGGATTTCTTTTGTGTTCATATAAAAACCTAACTAACATTCATTTTATTATTTCAAGGTATTTCTATGTAGTAATGTTACCATCATGAAATTTTTTGATTGTGATCACTTCTTGCTCGTCCATGAAAAAATTGGTAACTTTCCCCACCTTCTCCTCCTTGCAATAGGCATCTTTGTACATGGGATTATTTTTTCCCTCATTATTTTCCACATATAAACTAGAGGATACAATTTATTGATCCACCATAGATGGTAGTGTTGGAGGTTAAATCTCATTCATAGGGATTAGAGGATCAATCTCCTTCCTAGTGTCTTAAAGTGATCTTGGGATGATTTTTCATTCAAGGTGAGAGTTGTCTCTATGCTTCCTCATTTTTCGTGGATTTGGGGTAATATATCCATTAGCATCCACCATCGGGTTTTTACATTTCTAGAACATGATTTTATAAATTCTTCTTCAATTTTATTATGTTTACCATCAAACTATAGTAAGGATCCACTAGAATCAGATATTTCACCCTGCTCCTTTTTTCCTATATCATGTGATTCAATATGTTTCTCTTGTTCCTCCACCATGGGAATAAGAATAGTACTAGAACATATAACCTTAGTTAGAGCATCAAAAATCCTAAAATTTCAATATAATGTCATGTATAGTGAGAAGGTTGGGCAATGGATACCATAATATCCATGTTCACATCATTTTTATTCCCTCAAGTAATAGATGGGCTAGAATTATTTATGTGACTAGCATTAATCTCCTACGTCTCAGGTCTCTTATTTCCCTTTTCAACCAATGTGGCTTTATTTCCCTGAGTATATGTGATCGTATAGTCACATTCATTCTAATAATGTCCAATATTAAGGAAAGAGTAACGGTAATCAGGTTTACTTTTCATAGACAGCATCCTGGAAGAAACTATACTCACCATAATGAATCCAAATTGGGGATGGAAGATACTTAGAGGAATAAATTTTTAAAAAATTATAGGAACTAATGATCATGAGAAATCCCTCACCACTAAATCTAGATTTGATGGATTTCCAATAAGAATAGAAATCAGAAATAGGGATTTTTTAATATGTTGAGATGTAACCCAGGGAAGATGATCCATATTGGAATAATAGGAAACATAGAATGAGGGTTGAAATCAGGGATAAAATTGAGAACACCCATTGAAAAGCCCCCAATTAACCAAGATCTCCGCCCCCAAATACTATAATAATCATCCTAGGAAATATTTCAAAAAACCACTTTCATTGAATTAAAAATATCTAGATGAAAGCAATAAAAGACTAAGATATCAAGAAAATTTCAAACTTTTTTCAACGATGATATGCGGTTAAAAAATATTTCAATAAGAATAAATATTAAATCTAAAGAAAGAAGGTTTACCTTTTTTTTTGAGAAATAAATCTCCGACTGTCCACGTTGATGATTGTCTATAGGGTTAATTTGAATGTTAGGGACCACGATATCATTTTTACTAGGATCAGTTTTATTGTAGTTCTTTCGGCAACCACATCTGTGATGTTTTGAGATAGAGTAGGGTTTTTCAAATTTTCTCTCATTATTGGATTCATCATTATTCACCCCTTTTCATTAATCTAATTAAGGACTATCTTGAGTTATTTATTGATGATTTAATTTTTTGTGTAGATACACTTGATCATTATTTAGAAAATCCAATTAATGTATTAAAATATGTATTAAATGTAATATATATATAGAATTTTATGAATTTTCATTTTATAGTTGAGTGTGGTATTGTGAATGGAAATTTAATTTCAAAAAAAATTCATTGAGGTTCATAAATATAAAATTGATGTTATCAATTAATTAACTTACCTAAATTGTGTGAAATATGATATATCATTTATAAGATATTAAAAATTTTATAGAATATTCATCTATAATTTTAGTCGGATTTGTTTTCCTCTTTCTCTATTTATTTTAAATGATTCTGAGATTACACTTGAGGATTACTTCAACCAATATTATGCTTAGTTGAAATATAATATGATCATAAAAATAGTTGTAAAACAACATTAATCTGATTATAATTTATTTTATTGTGTGCTGATTCAAACAATGTTGTTAGAGTAGTGTTATCTCCTAGAATTTAAAAAATACACCATGTTGTGGAATATGACACCTAAACACTGTACATAGATCAATACCATTATATAACCACTAAAAAAGATTTTTACATAGTTTTTTTATTTTAATAAATTTCGATCATACATTTTTTGTACTTAAGAAAGTATTTTCTCTCACAATACATTTCTTAGGAAGTTCATAAAGAAGGTATATGTCAATCCATGTCTAGTAAGGTTGATTTTGTTACAATAAATGATTGATTTTATGATAACGGGGAAAATGGAATTACAAATATAGTAGTAGATTGCATGGGAAGGATTCCCCATATGGTTGAAGTATAAAGAATATAAAAATATCTATTTAATGAGTTCAATCTAGGTTAAAATAATTATTTTATTGAGGAGGTTATGCCTAGGTATGCTAACAAGGTGATTTTTTTTTCATTAGTTCATATGTGCCACAAAATATAAACATGCAATAATATAGACTCAAATATGAGTCATAATTTTATATTCGAGATGGTTTACATATTTCTAAGATTTTTAATTATAAAAAAATTAAGTGAAAGTTTTCATAAAAGTTATGTATAATATATACAATAGTTTTTTCATCCACTATCTCATGGAGGAACATTGTTCATCAAAGAAATGCTAGTAATGTTTTGGAATTTAGTGTATATTGGCCAATAATTATTAATGATTCATATTAATTTTATATGGAAATGATCAGTGCTATTTCCATTGAAACATATCAAAGAGAAATGAAATATCTCAAAACCCATTATTTTTTATGAAATATTTAATGTATTGGGTATATATTTTATGAGAAAATTTCCAATATAATTTGGATATACTTATATCTAGTCATATGTGAACTATAATTCAAAATTGGATGATGATAAATCCATAAAAACTAAATATTACAATGTTTTCTGACTTTATCAGGTATAATATCTTTACAAATTTAGAATCCCAAGAATATTCATCATGGAAAATTAAACCCACTTTTGAAATAGTATCATAGAATTTTTAATTAGGTAGCATGGAGTGATCCATAATAAATAAACCACTTAATCTATAAATCCTATTAGAAACTTTATGGTTTCTAAGGGTACAATTAAAGAATCCTTATAAACGTTTATTAGTCCAAATAGGATATATTATACCAAAATGGTGATGATAAAATGTGGGATTATAGAAAATCATATAAAACCAATGTAGATTAAATCCATATAAGTTTATTTGTGGGAAAATCTATCATTTTATAGTAGATCTTGAAAACAAGGGCTACTAAATAGTCAATGAACTAATTATATATATATATATATAGAAAAATAAACATCAGATTCAAGAATAGGAAGAAATAAAAAGATAATCATTTGAAAATTCAATAATTAAGAGGGAGAGAATAAATGTCGCACATGATTAGTATATTCAACAAAGATAATTTCACCAAGTAGAATAGGAGATGAAATATAATTTAATATATAATCTAATTCTAGATAAAATTCATTACAAATGGGAATGAATTTTTACTATCACTAATTTGTATCCATTTGTTTTTGTATAGTTAATTATGAATGAGAGAATAATTCATTCACTGTTAATAGTCTTAAGGTGAAAAAACATAAGGGAATATGCACAGACACTAATGGAGTATATCACACACCTCTAAACCATATACCTATAGAACCCTAGGTTGCACCTTTCATATATCCTTTCAAATTGTGTATTTATATTATATATAATAAAATTTCCATTTATATTATAATATATTAAAGACAATGTATTATTAAAGAGTAGTAGAGGGTGAATATTTTTTTATTAATATTTATTTTTTATGTATTTAATTTTTATTTTTATTTATACTAGTTTCCATTTTTTTATTAATTTAGCTCAAATTAAATTCTTATATAATTATCGATCCCATTATGATAGTGTGAAACTGATTTAACCCCCTAAATTCAATGTAGATAAATTTTTAAATGAACTTATTTTTTTTATTAAGTGTTTTTTAAATTTATCAAATTTACATTGAATTTTGAAACATAATAAATGAAATATTTTCTAATATTAAAATCTATTACCTATGAGGATTATATGTCATTTTGACATCTTATTGTAAATTCCCTAATTTCTTGAGAGAACCAAGCCATGCCTGAATGACCAAAAATTACTATGAATTTTGGTCAAAACCTAGGATCATTAAGGATATGTTGTTGAAATTTTATGATGAATTATTTTGATAGAAATCACTTTTTTAAAATAAATATTTTTTCGTGAATTACTTGATATCCAACCCTTATTTTCCCCTAAAAACCATGACCAACCCTATTATAAAACCTTGTTACAATCTTAAAACATTTACCCATCATGGCCAATGAGTAAATGAATTATAATAGTTTAATTATTATGTGGGGGATGATATATTGTTCCATTAGATATTTTGGAGAGAAGAATCAAGTCTTGGAAACATGTTAGGGAAAATATGCTTCATGAAATAGTTGAGGAGATTGCCCTCTTCAAAAAATTATACCCATAAAACCTCCATGTTTTACATTTCCATAACTAGGTATAATGTATTACTTACACTAAATCTAAAAAAATTATTTATGTTAGAAGGAATTGACAACCCTTTATGATTCAAAAGTTGTAAAATGTATTTTTTTTAATTAAAATGTTAATGTTTGTGTTTTTAATTTTTTTGTTTTTGTTTGTTTGTTTATCTGAGTTTCTAATCCATTTAATCTAAAATTAATTTCATTTCAATGTTTGGAACATATTCAATTTATGAGAAAATGATTTTATATTGGAATTCCAATATTGATGAATAATGAAATGATATTTTTTATAGATTCAAAACATGGTAAATTAATTAAAAGATAAATTATTTTTGTATACCATGAAATGAAATACATCCAAATATTGAAATATCTTTTCAGCTAGGGTTTTATCCACATTGGAATCTTATTAACAGTTCCCTCATTTCATGAGAGAATCAATCCAAACATTAATGAAAGGAATTTTCTATGACTTTTAATCAATACCATAGATAATTTAGCATCTATTGTTGAAAATGAGTGAGGAATTATTTATTATACAAATACATTAGTTTAATAAACATATATTCTATAATACCTTCAATAATATCCCTTGTAACTCATAAAAATCCTGAAAAACCTTGTTAAGAATCCACATTACAATCTTTAAATTCATAAAAAGATACTAAAAGTTTAAATAAATGATCATAGTTAATCATAATTTTGGTGATGGATATGATGTTCTATGACATGATATAGGGGGTAGCATCTAGTGTTTTAAATATGGATGAAAATATCCTTTAAATTTAGGTATGTATTTTTTCACAACTATTGGATGGAAAATGTTTATTCACTAACTTCAAAATACTAAATCTTCCCAGAATTAATAAAAGGGAAATAAATATTTACAAAGAAATATGTAGAGGGGTTTTTTACTAATAAAGTGGATATTTTGTGGATATTCCATGAGCATAAAAAATTATGGTGGTTAATATTTGTAAGGGGGTGTGCTTTCGGATTCCATTCTTGTGAATAAACTATAAATCATATGTTTTATTGATTTTTGAGTCAAAAACTCTTCACTCTGCCTATTAAATTTTGAACATAAAAAACTATCAACCCTTCACTTCAAAAGAACCTAAAAATATTTATGATAAATATTTTTTACTTGAATTGTTTTATAGGGATTTTTAAACATAAAATTAATATAGGGAGCACTACAATAGATTAGAATAAGAGAATGATTTCTTAAAATTCTTATTTTGTTGAATGAGTGAATTTTTTTCAAGAAGGTAGCTATAATTAAGTCATTGAGGATAAAAATATATTAAATGTTTTGAATATATCTCATACATGAAATTAAATTAGTAACATGTGTGTTACATGATAAATTTGTGTGACATGGATTATTGAAAAGGAAATCACATAGGCTAGTGTTTTGGATTTTTTATGTGTAATATTTTCAATGAAAACTTATCCTAGAGTCCATGGATTATATGTGTGAGAATTAATAGGGATTGTATATTGAATTTATTTACATTTTAGTTCAATTATTTAATTCAATCCATTTTAATAAAATAGGACGAATAAATACATTTTGATTACTTGAAAATAATCTAGATTTAATATTAAAATATCCAAAAAACATGATTTTAAATTATTCAATTAATAATTCAGATGTCATTTCAATGGAAAATAATTATTTTAGGAATTTTTTTGTTTAATTTTGTTTTTTAAAAAATTAAATTACTCAAAAACATTATATAAAATATTATGCATGTCTAGGAAGAAGTATAATCTGGAAGTGGGAAAGAAAAAATTAGGTAAGTTCTTGAAGAATTAAATTAAAGTTGTAAGGATGAATATGGAAACATGTGATTAAAAATAAAAAATATCAATTGTTTAACAAATAACCGCACACATAAGTTTTCTTCTAAATTTGTTGAAGATTTAAATTTAACAAAATGGAAAAATTTGAAAAACTATAGAATTAGTCAGATCAACTTTCAAAACATAGTTTATGAATTGATAAAGGTGTAAACTATGTAAAAAACCATTTATTGTGGCAATACATATATAAGATGTATTCAACCCATGCATAATAAGTTATAAATTATATGTAATATCATCTATATATTAGTAAAATTTGACAAATTACTATCTATTCATGTGATACGTAATATGCATGTGCTAATAAAAAATATATTTCTCTAATATTAAAGGTTTTATCCTATAGAAAATGTAATAGGTATAGAAATTAACTTTGATGTGGGAGGTAAAGTGTATAGATTCCCTATGACATATAATATTTCATAATAATCTATAATATATATGGGGTTTTGTGTGGATTTATTTGGAACTAATTTATTGGTATGTGGAAAACTGTAGAAATTCTGTCATATTTTTAGATAGTGTAATTATTTACATGATACATATGATTTTTCTTTATTTTTTAGACAACTTAAATAATTTTTTTTAATTTGTGAATATCAAGGTGTGAATATAGTGAAATTTAATATGATATTATTATTTTAAAGACACTCATAAATAACTACTACCATAATGATCATCTCAATTTTATGTGAAGCTTATGCCTTCCATGTAAATGTTGGGAAAATCTTTATGGAAGCATGTTTAATAGATTTGTAAAATAATGAGGATAATTGTCTACAAGTCAACATACCTTGGGATGAAAACTTTACTTGTTTTAATTTATGTGGAACATTAAATGTGGATGTAACTATTCAAAATTCACTTGGTAATGATATCTAGAATCCAGTTACACATGGAATAATCATAGAATCAGTGAAAGAAGAAAGAATCTATTTAAGACAAGGTTATATGTAAGAGTTATTGATTTTTTAGAATATTGTTTTACTATTCGAATTTTATATTGTATCTCTATTCTTCAGTGGTTGTTACCATACACTTTGAAGGAAAAATCCATTTGGATGATTTTAATAGTGGGGAATAGAAACGTTTCTAAATGGTTTAGTTTTAATATCAATAATAAAGGTTTATTCTATTATTATATATCAGTTTATAATTTTGATAAGTTTAATTGAAAAAGATGGATTTCTATTTATATTTTTTGTGTTGTTCTCTTAAAAGGGAATAAATACCCCCCTCCACTTGATGTTTCATAATATTATAGAATGGGTATGGGTTTGTGGTCTAGTAGTATGAAATTGCTTATATAAATTTGTTGGTCAGTGGATCATTCTAGATGTTTGTGGAGCACCAAATCCAGATTATGAGTTTTTAATTAATTCAAGAGAGCCCATTGTTAATGGTACCGTCATAAGAAAAAGGAATAGCTGGTTTTGATCGCTGCTAATTTGAAACACACACATACTACCACTCGTTAATGATAGGGAAGAGATTATTAATTCTCTCATAGACTAGTTTATATTAGGACGGTCAACCAATTTACGAATAGGGAATCATAGAAATTGTTATTACAACCTGTGATCCAATGACATATTCCATCAATTTCATAATTAGATTTTCCTTTTTCATATGTTTATTATTTCATCAAATCAAACAAAATCAACCTATTAATGTTTTCTAATTGAAAAAAATTACACCCCTCCTTGGATATTACCTTTTATCTCTACTATACTATATTTTAACCATGGGTATTATAATATATTTTCATCAACTCGTGAGTTATTTTTTATGAAACATGATTGGGCCTCATATTATGGAGATACCACCTATGGAAAATATGAAAAAATAAGGAAAGAAAGGGAGGTGTTGTATATTGTTCTATGTCCAATAAGGGGAAACAATTATTTTTAATAAAATTTTTAACTATGAATTTATTTAATTAAAATTTATAAAAAAAACCATCATAGAAAAATTGTAAATGATCACCCTTTAATGGGTATCCATCCAATGAAAAAATTGTTTCATGGTGTTTCTCTAGAAGATACCCTTATTCTATTGGGAATATCAACATCCCTGTACAATCTATCAAGTAACCTATTTTATATTTCATCAATGGGACCAACCCAACTCCCTTGAACTATATCCTAGTTTATTTATGTTTAATACAATCCTCAATATTTTTAATGTCTGTTATTTATAGAAGGTACTACGGGGGTGTATTATTTATTTTATTAAAATATAATGGGGACATAGTCTATACGATCCTAGATCTATGCTGTCTAAACATTTTTATATTTTGAAATATCATGGTTCTTAGATGTTTGTTGGTGTGGATATTGATTTTTTGGCTACAAAAATCTATGATAAGTTTGAATTCATGATGTGTAAATGTTTCTTGTCATGAATTAATAGTATACATCTTGGTTGAGATCCAATATAGGGAATGAAATTTTTTCAAGTATTGTTTAATATCAGAATGATGGGTGCTAAATGACATTTAAAATTTTGAGGTTATATTAATCGAGGCAATGTATTTTTCGATGAGATATAAAACCTCATATTTACACAGTGTGAAATAGTTTCACATCATGTAAATCATCTGTGTACATGACATTATTAATAGTAGGGGCTCTAGTTTTCTCAAACCATATATCCTACCTCTAAAATTCCAAGCAATCAGTAGTACTCCCTTCATATATCATAGAATCCCTTCAATGATGATTAATTCTCAGCATCACATCTCTGGTGTGTGGTGATCTAAGGTATGTTATGCCTCTTCTCTAGTAGTTTTTAGATTTTATTACTACCACTCCTTTTTTCTATTCAGGGGTGTTTAATATTAATTATTCAAATTTAACTTTTCTTGGTTTTTTTAGTTTGTGTTTCGGATTCCTTGGAGTTATAAAACCTCTTGCGAGAGAGGTGATCAGGATCTAAGGTATTGGATCTCCCACGTGAAAAAACCATAATCAGTTAGGAAGGGGAATCATTTCATTTTTTATTTATTTTTGTGAAATAATAATAATAGTATAGTTTATCCCTTTGAATGTAAATGGAATTAACAAAATAATTTTTGAAGCAGAATAATAAAACATTTCTTAGATATCATATGTTTATTTTATTTATGCCTAGATAGTAATTTTATTCATGATTTATAGATAATGTTATTTTTATTCTATGAAATTTTTGACATCTTAAGGTGATATATATTAACATGTTAAACTAGATTGAAATTTATAATGAATGAAAAAAAAAGAATTAATTTATTATTAGAATTAAAACAAAATAAAAGGATTAATTAAATCCGATGTTTCATGTATATCGATGATAATTAAATTGATTCAATTCCCATTCTTAATTAAATGAGTATTTCCATGTAAATAGAATTGTTATAGACTTTGAATCACGATAATAATTATTGGGAATTTTAATAAAAAACTATATTATTTGATAATGAAACTTTTCATAGCTTGTTAAAAATGGTTTTAAAGATAAAATAAAGTTTAAATTTTAATATCTTACTATATTTTGATGCCATAGGGATCTTTTGGGTGGAAACCGTGAATAACGAATCTATTAATTCAAGATGTAATAAAAAACCGTTTTTTGATACTGATAATTTCTTGGGAATGAGTGTCTTATTTTCATGAAAATATTGTTTTCCATGACTTCGGATATATGAGATCTCATTTGTGGGTGAAGGATAGATGCCTTGTTTTAGAGCCTAGATTAATATATTGGCTATGATTATTTGTTTCCTACAACTTTTTTAATATGAACCAGATGTGATTGTCACTATAAGAAATGATATAGTGTGGGGATGATCCTATGTGATATAAACATGGGATTTTTGAGCGTGGGATGGGTGATGTGACATAGGGAAGATAGGCCTAGATGATGTGGTAGTAGTTTATTCTTGATAGGGAGAGTTGCATCGAGATATACCTATGGATCGCAGGGATAACATCAAATATTATAAAATTGTTTAAAGCTAAGCCCAACCATTGATGTAATAAATTCAGTATCTTGCTTGAAAAAAATTATGTTTAGTGGTTGATGGTTGGGTTTCTTATTCCATATGCATTCATTTCCCCGCTGTTTGAGACAACTAGGTGTTATTTGTTTCATGTTTCCTTTTTTGGTATATTACGATGGTTTTCCTAGGGTACCTTATTTGTGGAATAATTATAATAATTATTGAGTAATTATTAACTCACATGTTTTTGTGTTGATGGGGTGAATATGGGGAAAATATTTCTATCTTCTGAAACCATGGACTTGGATTGGATTATTCCAGGAGGTCTTGGAATTAACTCTAATGATAGGTGTAATATAGTGTGGAATAATTTTAATGACTAATACAATGAATAATAAATATATTAATGGGATGGACTGATAAAAATTAAATTATTAATTAATATATCTATTTTAAATTCTTCTGTTCTTATAGGAAATCTCGTCTTAGTAATGGCAGCCAAGAGTCTATGTGACATTAACTGTAGTGGATTCTAATACTAGGTGATGACCTAGTGTGATTATGAGATATATTATATCATGTATATTATATTATTTAATACTATACCCCAACCATGTCAGTTGGGGAAACTAAAACCAAGTGGACGTTGGGAGGGTACTTTCTCCAACATTCAGGAGGGAGGAAGGATGACTGATTGACCCCTCGGGCCTCGCTCTCTTCTCTTGATAGTGACTTATACTAGTATGCAAAATATATTTTTCCAATATATTTATGTAGAGGGATGTAACGAATTGTGGATTACTCACAAAAAAATCTCGCACTATAGAATCCAAAGAACTATTATATTTATTATGTGTATAGGTTGTGATGTCTTAAGGTACCTTACTCATTGTATGTAATGTGATGTATTGAGGTATCATACTCGATGTATGATATGAAACAAATTGGTTGTTGTGACTCCCAAAAACTAATTTCATAAAATATATAGATATGTAAACAGGATGATGTGATGATGTGATAAATGAGGAGCATGTTATGATTCCACTCCTAGGTGTCTCTAGGATTGCATATTTTTGGAGAGAGAAGGCATTGGACATGCGGTGATGGGGTATAAGATAAAACCAACAGGGAAATAGGAGAGGGGTACCCTCAATGCTTCATAATTATATTACATGATCTCTTGTATTTGATACTTGGTGTGAGATATCTATGGTGAGGTTATGAACTCAGTATACCTTTTTAGATGATGAGTTAGTATAAATGTTTTTCTTTATGATTTAACATGCTTTCTTTAACTATTTCACAAGAGGCTCTAGGTAGAATCATAGAAAGTATATTGTTATGATCACCCTATTTAAATAAACTATTTTTATGTTACCCAAGTAGGTTGGATATTGGGATGGATTATATTAGCATGTGGTTTAGAAATATCTATTTGGTATTTGTGGTCTCTATTGTATTTACAATTTCTGTACTTATAGTTTTCAATTAATTTTTTATAATGATATTTGGAATTTAATGTTGGAACATTTTATTTCATTATATTATTTGTAAGTATGTTTTGACTGGTTTATCTATCTTATCTTTGTGTTCTTATTATTTTATAGTAGGTTAATGACTTCCATATGCATGACTATTACACCATTGGTGGTATTCCCCAACCTAAGGCCTACGAGATCTGAGAATCAGGTACACACCATCGCCCTTATCTCATTTCCATCCTAGGAGAGGTATAATTTTGGAAGAGGGGTTCATGAGTGAGTGGTATTAATGTTTTAGGACAGATAAAAAAAAGGTGACTAGAGTTAGGAACCTGAGATATTGAATGGGTTATTATGGATACACTGTTGGCTATGTTTTCTAAAAAATTTATTCAAGGAAGACTAGATGAGACATGAGTGTTTAAGCCCACATTGTGACCATATGTGAAAACTATTATGTTTACTAAGCCTACTAAATTAATTGTTATTGGTTGTAGGGTAGAGAACAAGGAAAGGACTATGCATCATTCTTCATTTTTCTAATGATTGAAATGGGTAGAACATGTGATTCATTTAAACAATATAAAATATATTAAATTAATTAATCAATTATTGTAAAAATTTTAATTTAGATCTATAAGAGTTTCTTCTTTTTGCAAGCATGGATCCATGTTGAAATCGTCATTAGGATTTCAATAAAGATATTTAGCATGAGGTTCCACCAGATCTCTATAAAGTGGAGGATGTTGATGGGAAAACATGTTGGAGGGAACTTCAATAGTATTAGTTCTAGAGTCTACATAAGTACTAGTGTTCCATTTCATATTAATAAGTAGAATTATTTATTTTGGATGTTGATGTAGTTTCTAGTATGATCAGTTCTTGGAAGAATCACAAGGTTTTTTTTACGATGCTATGTGGAACAATGAGGTAGTGGTTGTTTATATTACATGGGTATTTTCAGGAGTTTACAGTCATGAGGGAGAAGTTCAAAGACCATTTCAATTCATAGTTTCTCTCCAAGACCTAGTAGGAATCCAGTCCATATAATTTTCTTACCCTTCAACAGGGCAGTTCCTGCATTTGAGATTTTGGGATCCATTTCAAGACCCTTCTGTGATATGATTTAGATGAGTTTTTTATTGAGGAGGATACGGTGAGAAATTTTTAGGATTCTTTACCTATATATCTAGTTCCAATTCACCTTGTTTATTCTGAATATGTTTCAAGAGGTTCTTGTAAATGAATTGGTTATTCAGAGTACATCAACCAGAACCAGATCATCATGAGAGGGGATTCATATGGATTCCTCACCAAGAAAAGGTATGGTTTGGTGTTCCTAGTTTACCAGATATAATATTTTATTATCATATGGTGGTATGTCTAGTCCCTTATCATCTCATTTCTCTTTAAGAGGTGTCTCTAAGACCTATTCTAATGGATCAGATTCATGGGATTCATATAGAGGTTGAGGTCCTTACTAATGATAGTGCCCGACCTTTCTCTGTAGTCATTGTGTGGAATGTTTTGTTCTTAAAGTTCATCCATTGATGAAGTTTTATCTAAGGTAGTAGAATCAAGGTTTCCTAGTTTGGGATCAATAGAGAGGATATGGAGCTGGAAATGAACATCCCCAAGATGCTTTGCATCCTCATAGAGTAGAGTGTGGCCAAGGAAGTTGTCTTCAGCAGGTTGGGGAGGCCATGGAGTAGGACATGGAAACAATTAAGCCTTAGTGTGACCAGATCCCAGAATGACAAACTATGTTCAAGGTACCATTTTCTTATTTTTTACATGGGTACATTATTTTTTTTATTTAGGAGACACACACAACTTTATATCACCAACCCTCATCCGTGATTTGGTAATTTTAGTAGAGTGAATTATAGATCCCTTATAATTGACTATACTAGTTGGTGGAAGAGATGAAATGTATAATTTCTCTATATAATATTAGTAAGTATTGGAGAATCACCACTCTAGGGGATGATTTCTATGTTTAGATATACATTTATATGAAATCATCCTTAGTATGGATTGTTTTTTGGTGGAAGATATCGTGGATTTCGTCAGGATGCGGGTTGTGTTCTATGATGCTGATGGAGATATAATAGTGTTTTTTGGCCAGAGAAACCAATGAATGGGACAATGCATGTTATGTGTTTGTCTTATTTGATAGATGAGATAATGCCGATCTCATTGGAGGTTCCCCATTCAATGTTTCCTAGTGTTATGGAAGAGTGACATTATGTCTTTCTTCTATAGGATGTTTCATTAACCTCTGATGGGAGATTGAGTTAGGAATAGAGATACAACAAGGAATTTCTCTTTTATTTATGTCACCATATTTTATAAAACCTTATGACTTGTGAGATATGTGCTTACAAGTCGATGATTTATTGAAGTGATGTTTTATCTAACCGTTTTTGGAATTTTAGTGTGCACCAATTTTGTTTGTGAGTATGGATGATGGTTTTTTCTATCTTTTTATCCATTATCATTGCCTAAAATAAGTGACAATGAAGAACTGTTATATGATTATATGGATTTATTATTTTTTCGGTCAGCAGAAGGGATCCTGTTAGTTCTCAAAAATCAATTTTTCGTCACGATATAATCAAATTAAGGTGAATAATGAGGATATTTTGAAGAATAATTTATATTACCATTAAGGGAATTATGAGTTCACTGTGATGTTTTGTGATCTGATAAACACCCCATCCATGTTCATGGGATTAATGAATGTAGTGTTAAATGTGTTATTAGATAAGATTTTGTTTCTTTTCATCAGTGAAATCCTTGTGTACTTTATGTATGAGGAGATTCCTGAAAATAATATGAAATATATTTTTGGAGTTCCTCATTATTACCATCTCCTTGATAAGTTCTTGATTGTATATTTTTTATTTTTGAAAGAAATTTTATGAGGAATTTTGTGCCACATTAGGGAGTAGTTATGGATCCCTCAATAATAAGGGAATTTGTTTATTTGGGGACCCCCAAGACAGTGCAAGTGGTGCAGAGTTTCGATGGTCTGGCATGCCATTACAAGCAGCTTGTAGCCAATTATTATCAGTTTATGAATCCTCTAAAAACCTTGAAAATTAAATATCGGGAATTCTGGTGGACTTACCATTGTCACATATATTTTTAGTACAAAAGGATAAGTTGTTCAGCACAAAATTCAATTGTTTTCTTATTGGGGATGTTCAGATTTGGGTTTTCTGTGACACTTCACATCAAGGATCATTTTTTCTTATGATGAAGTATATATTGTTTGTTTTTTATGGTTCATGAAATTTACATCCACATTAAAGTAACTATTCCACCTCTGATCTTTTGTTGGTTGAATTTTTGGTTACTCTGATGTTGTGGTGATTTTTCCTCATTAGATAATGTTTTATGGTTTTAACCAATCAAAAGAGCCTAATGTATGTCGCCTCCCAGTGTGACATGAACATTCATTAGTGAAGATGTAAAGAGTTATTTCAATATTACAACTTTCATATTTCATATACAACATTCTATAGAAATTTTGTAGCTAATGTGCATAGTTATAAGTCAGCTAGTGGTATAATTTTTGAATTTTGATATTCTTAGAGACTCATTGAAGAACTCTTAGTAAGGTATCTTAATATGGAAGTGGATGAAAATAGTGGTTTAATTTTATATATAATTGTACATTCATCATTGGGGTAGTAGCTAGAGGAGTCCCAGTTAAGGGATTCTGAGATGGTGGTCTAGAGAGACCAAGTTGTTTTTGTTGATTCCCTTAATGGTTGGCATGAGGTGGAACAACACTATGTGTTGTTATAGGAACAATTTTTTCCTTCATAGATTCATTATAAAGGAATATATGAGCTCTATAACATTACATTGGTGGTAACTCTCGATAGGAAAAATATTTACAAATCAATGAATTGCCAAATTTGGTGGCCTTAGTTAAATCAAGTAATTGTATATTTTATTTCATGATGTTTTACTACCAAAAAGTGATGGCTAAATAGTATATTATTGGTGGTTTCCAAAAGTCATTATATGTTCCCATGTTTATTTGGGGGGCATCATGATGGAATAAATTATTATTTTACCTCGAGATTAGGGATTCTATGATCCTATATGGATGATAGTAGATCGTTTGATGAAAGAATACCACCTTATAGTGATTAAGGAGTTTATCTCAATAATGGGTTTTTGAGGTAGTATCTGGAAAGGGGGTGTGACTTCATAGATACCCAAGGATGATCATCTTTGATTAAGATCCCCATTTTACCTCTAAGATCTGAATATTGCCCCAATATACTTTTGGATCTCAATTATGCCTTAGAACTAATTTGCATCCCCAAATGGATAGATAGATATAGAGGACCATCCAAACTCTTTAATACATCATGTTCTCTTGTTTCTAGATTTTATAGATTTTTTAATGAGTTACCTACACCATGGTAAATTTTTCATACAGTAATAGTTTCAACTCCACCATTGGTATGTCATTGTGTAAAGATTTTAATGGCTTATGTTTCTGTTATCCTTTGTGCAAAATTTTGATCAAAGTGGATGAAATTATCAGGTTGGAAGAATTATATAATATCACTGTGATGATTTAGGTAATCTATTAGAGGATGAAGGATTATCATGATCATTAAAAAACTTATGTCGGTCATAGGAAGAGACATCTAGAGTTCAATGATGGAGACCACATGTTCTTGAAGGTGACTCCTCATCATGGGCAATGAAGGTTAGATTATAAGAGTAATCTTTCTCTTTGGTTTTTGGGACTTTTTATGTCATTTATTGTGTTAGATCCCTAGTGTATCATATATTACTTCTCCCATGAATGATATGGATTCATGGTTTTTTTGATATATCATAGCTCTATCATTATCTCCAAGAAAACTCTCATGTCGTTAATTGGGGAGAGATCGTTGTTGATGATGATATGACCTTTGAGTAGTTTCCCTTGGAGATCCCAGAGTGGCATGATATGGTGTTTATTAGGAATTTTATTCCCATGTTTTGTGTCTTGTGGTGACATAGTTTCATGTAGTATAGTACTTTGAAATGTGATTAACAAAGGTGAAATAACTTTGATGAGATATTTGATGTTTATAAATTCTCTTATAATGTTGTTCTCATGTAAATATTGACCAATATGTATAGTTATATGGTTTCCCCTTTGGTTCATGTTGTAGATTTACTAATATTTGAGAGATATCTCCATTGTGAGAGTGTTTCATAGCTGGATTATACATTTTTGTGGATTCGTGATATTGATATCATGAGGTGGTTGAACTCCTATTATGGTGAGATCCTTGAGAGGTATCTCTTTATTGGATGTTCAGATGACCCATTTCCTTTTTCTTTATAGGATTGGATATATTTGCTCAAGGATTATAATTGTTTTAGATGTATCTAAATTAATGCCTTAAATCCATGTAGTAATACCCATTGCATGTTTCAAAATGTTATGGTGCTTTGATGAGGCCTCAAGTGGGTCTGGAGGTGTTTATCTACTAAAATCCAGGAGTATGGGAATTCTAATTTTTTAAATGTTTCACATCCTGAATTCAAAATTTAGGGCTTGGGTGTGATGTTGTTCATGGATTTAATGTTATTCAGGGCTTGTTTGAGGTCAGTTTTACGGGTTTTACATGACATGTAAAATTTCAATATTAAATTCTTCGAGGTGATGTGTCAATGGAGAGATAATAAACCTGACATTTACATGATGTGAAAGGGTTTCAAAATATGTAAATATGTTGTGAGACATATATTTTTAAGTAACATGGCCTCATGTTTTCTCAAATCTGTTGCCCTTACTCTAGAATTATAGGTCATTGCTATTTCTCTGTTGTGGCATATTTGAATCCCTTCAACGGGGACTAATTCTTGATTTTCCATTTTCAATCTATGGTGATCTAAGGTATGTATACTTCTTCTTTTATTGGTTTTTATCAGGATCTTCCAACTTATTTTTTCTATGTGATGGCGGTATGTCTCCATGTTTCATATGGACCTTGTTATGATTTTTTATTTGTATAGTAGTGTCATGACATCCTTGGGGGAATGCAGCCTATTGTAGGATAGATTATTGGGATAAAAAATATTGGTATGTTTGTATTAAACAAATGTGGATGGATGTGAGGTAGTTTATTCATTATGACACTTATTTATTTTTTGCAGTCATAAATTTATCATGGTTAATGCATTTCAATGAAAATAGAATTAAATTAATAATGATTGAACTTGTTAATAAAGAATCGATTTGGGATCGCATGTTCATGGTCTTTACAGCATGATTGTGTTTTTCGTCTTTATTTTCTAGGTTTTTTAATATATAATATATGATTATTATCATTTCATATGATTCAAAGGATTATCATATTTTTATTTATGGAAATTGGTAAAAAAAATCCATAATTAATTTATTAATTACCTGTAAATCAATGAAGATTCATGTTTGATACTGTAGTTTCATGTAATTTGAGTGTAATCAAATTGATTCAATTCTCATTCTTAATTAAATGTATAATTCCAATTTAATGGATTTATAAAAGAGTGTGAGGAAGGATAATGCTTTCTGAAAATGCTAACAAAAAAATGGAATGTAAATTGAGAATGGTACATCTAATAGTTTTTTGAAACTAGTTTTAATACAAGAAGAATGTTTCGTTTTTTATATGTTTTTATATCTTGATTCATTATGTTGCATGTTGTTGGAACTTGTGTAAAATTGATTTTTTTAATTAATGATTCAATAAAAACCATTTTCAGATAATTACAGTTGTTAGGGACTGATTTTATTATCATCATGATAAGGACAAGTTAATTTTGTTTGGAGCCTCGATAACATGTTTTTTTGTGATGGTTGGATGCATTATTTTTATGCCAAGATTTCCCTATTGGCTATGCATATTTTTTCCCACTTCATTTGTGATGTGAATCAAATGGTATATTTTCTATGGGTTGTGATATGGGTTGTGGAGTCTCATTTTTTATATGATAATGGGATGGGTGGTGTGATGTGGGGTGAGGATGCCTAGATTATGTGTCAAAATTTTATTCCTATGATGGGGAGATTCTTTATGATATGCATATTGTTGTCTGGAATGACACTAGAGATAATAGAATGGGTTGAAGCAGCGAACAAACTTTTGTGTTATAAGATATATTCATTCTTGAAATGTATTTGTTTAATGGTTTATGGATGGGTTTTCTATTCTATTTGTATTCCATTACCCATTGATTGAGGCCGCTACGTGTGATTGGTTGCATGATTCCTCTTGGTGGAAGCTTGGGATGGTTTTCCAGAGTACATGGTATATGTAATATTTTAAATTTTGATTAAATAATTCGTAAATCATGGATTTGTAGTTGAGGTATGGAAAAAGATGTAAAGATGATACCCTTGAGAAACTATGGACTCAGTTAGGATTTTTCATAGATGGAATGAACTTTACATTAATGATTAATGTAATGTAATGAGGAATAGTGTTAACAGTTAATTTAAGGGATATATATTTAATTATTGGGAGGAAATTATAAGAAATAAACAATAATTAATGTAAGTATTAAAAAAAAATTTCTTATAGGATATCAATATTTAGTAGTGGTATTCGAAAGTCCAAGTTATGTTAGACGCAATTTATTCTAAGAATAGCTTATGATCATTTTGTGCTTGTGAGAAATATTGTGTCATGCTTATTATGAGATTTTATACTCTACCCACACATGTTGGTTTGGGAAACTTACACTTAGTGGAATCTAGGAGGGTGTTTTCCCCAACATCTCCATCGGAGGATGGATGGCTGATTACCCCTATCGCCATGCTCTCTTTTTTTGATAGTAACATTCATTGGTACCCATGATAGTTAGTTTTCCAATATATGTGGGTAGAAGTGTGTAATGGATTATGGTTATTTTACACACATGTATCTCCATATATAGTGTCTGATGTACTATTACATATATGACCAATATAAGCTGTGATGGCTTCAGGTACCTTATTCAGTGTATAAATTTTGATGTATTGATGTATAGTACCCGATATAAGACACACTTAATATGAGTTGTGGTAGATCTTAAGAACTTCTTGGGTACTTTATAAGGATATGGGGATGGAATTTTGTGATGACATGATGCATGATGTGCATGTTGTGGTTCCTTAACCAGGTTTCTTCAAGATGGCATATTTTGGAGAGAGATGGCTCAAGACGTGCAATGTTGTGGTGGAGTGAAAGTACAGTGGGAAAGTAGATGCAGTGAACCCTTGATTGTTCTTTATTATATCTTATTCTCTGTTTTATCAATTAATTTATGATATTTTACCGTGGTAAGGATAGGAAAGTATGATTCCATTTCAACAGAAATGTTAGATTCACTATTGTTCATTGTTTTTTAGCATGATTGCTTTATCTCTTTCACAAGATGCTCCATGAGGGATCCTACTGAGTGTACTGTTATGATCACCCTATGTATATATAATGTTTTTTAGGTCATCTAGAAAAATTTGGATATACTGATATATTTTATTAGGTTGTGGTTAGGTAGGATCTATTTGGGATTTTTGTTCACTTTTATATTTACCTTTTTGTTAATTGTACCTTTCCTTTCAGTTGTTATATTAATGTATGTAATTTAATATTTTAACATGGGATTTCATGATATATATGTATGAGAAGGTATTTATTAGTGTAACTATATTATCTACCAATTATTCATGTTCTCATATAGGGTAATTCCTCCCATATGTGAGATTATGATACCCTTAGTTACAGTCTTCAACCTGAGGCCAACAGGATGTAGGACTCTGGTAGTTACCATCTCTATTCATTCATTTCCATCACAGTAGTAGTAAACATTGGGGGGAGGGTTTCAAGAAATGGTGTTATATAATAATTTATATTTGATTAAGATTCATTCATTATGGATCAATATATAGAGTTATTTTGAGTTTTAATATTTTTCATTCAGTTTATATTGTTTTTGTTGTGAAGTGATTCAATTTTTTTCTTTTAAAAAGTTGTATATTTTGAATTATTTTTATAATGAGAAGATAGTTTTAGAGTTATATCAGGAATTTATTATGTTTTTTGATTCATTATATTAATTATGAATTTTTCATGGATTCTAAATTTTGAGAATCATATGATAAGTATCTAGTGTAGAAGATTTCATTTTTATAGATCTCAATTTTTTTATTTATAGTGTTGTAGGACGTGTTAGATTTTATAAGTGGTTTCTATGTTAAGGTAATAGTTTTATGTGTCTGGTGTAAATTACATCATGGTATAGTCTTCACCATGTCATGGTGTGTTGGTTTTTCTTATCATTTTGGTTTTGTCTATGGAAAAGATAATGTTTTTCTAGTAGAGAGGAGTATGGTTGTGTATGGAAATATTTGATGAATAACTAAAACATAGATAATACTTGAAAATTTGATCAATGTTTTAGAATATGTTGTTTAAAGAAAATCCTTATTTGAAATGGGGAGATTAGAAATGCATGTTTTTGAGGTCTTGGCATTGAACTATGAGGTTTGGTGAGGGTTATGTCATGGATTATATATGGACTGAGGGAGTATCTAAGAAATATATTGTTTTACATAGTGGTTATACTATTTTTTGTCATGGGAGATTTTAATGAATGAAATGAAAGAAATAATTAATAGAGGGACGCGGTTTTGAATGAAAATATTTTTTAATTTCATCTTTCAAAAATAAACCTTGACATATTTTTTTAACACGACATCAGTGTTTTTACCTTGAAATTTTATTATAAATTATAGGTTTAACCTTATTTCATTATTTCTTATATCTTGTTTGGAAGTTTTTATGTCATGGAGTCTCGGTTTTGGTGGATTTGGTTGACTATAGTGGTCTCTTGAATCTATGGTTTTCTATAATAGAGTTATTGTGATCTAAGGTGATCCTATAATCCCTTTTGTTTATTCAGTATTATTTTTTAACATTAAAAGATCTATATAAGATCGTATTGTTTGATTTTGATTGATTTAGAAAAAGGGTAGCTGTAAAAATGATGTTTTTTTTGGTTTTGTGGGAGATCCTTGTGAGTTTTCTATCATTCGATCATCATATTCTTATATTTTTTGTTTTTTATTTCTTGATCTACATTCAAAGTAGGTTTTTTAGTTTTTCAATTATTTTATTACCATTATAATGTGTATTAATCATACTATAATTTTCATTGGGTAAGGATATCATGCAAATGTAATGACGATAAATAATGGGGATTTGAAAGAGAAGGTAGGTGGGAATTATTTATTTCATATCCTGATTATTATTAATATTGTGTATTTGTTTAATTACTATACTTGCACTCTACTACATTTGATTTCTTTTTTGTGTCAATATAAGAAATATTTTTTTTATTTTAACTACACAAATTAGCGGTGGAAAAACAATAAGGAAAGTTGAAATGATGAATTTGATGTATGATATTTTTGAGTTTAACATGAACTTATAGGTCAACAAAGAATTTATTAATAAATTATTATTTATTTTTTTAAAAGAATTATGGTGCTTATTTGTTAGGGTAGTTGGGGTGGGTGTAGTATAATTTTTTTGTGGTAGTGGTAGAAGTGTTATTATGGTTTTTATCATGTAGTGTTAATTTGTTTTATGAGGCTATGTGTGTTTTATTGATGTGGGAGTGGTAGAGGTGATGATTTATAGTATTGGCATGGTTTTTTGTTTTCTTTTATGGTGTGATTTTTTTTTCAATGTCACCTATAAATATAGAATCAGGTTGGATTAAATGAATGAATTCAATAATGTGGAATGTGAATAAGTTGTGTTGAATCAATATAGTATTGAATTTTCTAAATTAATGGGGTGGAATAAATATATATTTTAAATTGAAATGTGAATCATGATGAAATATTAAGTAAATAATTATTGTTTTACATTGAAAATATTTTTATTGAGATAAAAATGGTCAATGAAAAAATTTGGTTAATAAATGGTGAATGTCAGATCAGTAATTAAATAAAAATTAAGAAAAAGTTGTATGAATTTAGTGATGCTATAGAGTTTGAATAATGTGCTCCAATAGGTTGAAGCGGTCATTAATATTTTTTTTTGTGAGGTCATACTATTGGGTTGCGACTGAAAAGGTGTTAGGATATGAATTTTTTCTAGTTTGGTAATATTTTTTAAATTATACTCTATTTAAATTATTTACTTCTCACAGAATTCCACCAAAGTTGAGTAATGTGACTAATACACATATGTTGTTTTGTATTTTAGGCGTACTCCCAAAATCTAGGATATGGTAAATATAGAATGGTGACAACTCCCTTTATCTTCCCCACTCTTTTATAGACATAGTGTGATTGGATGTGGTTATGCTGTAGAGATTTGATGATGTGGAGGTGTTGATGTGTTGGTGGATATGTGGCTATTCTTATGAATTATATGGATATGGTTATACGGATGTGGTAGCGATGTGGTATATAGTTTTGAAATGTGAATATGGAAGGGATATAAGTGCATTTGTATATGTATTTGGGACGTGATGACGAATTGATCAATGAGAAGGTGGGTGTGAGTTACCATGTTGATATATATATATCTTGATTATTATATTACTATACTCATATGTATATTTTTTGAGTGAGACTTGGTGAGGTTTGGTAGTCATTGAAATTATATGGGTAATAATAAAGTTTCAGTGTTCATTCATAAAGGATTTAATATGTTTCTTCCACATTAAAATGATTTTTTTCGGAGGAACTTACACAATATACATTTTTACAAAATATTGCATCTACATAATATTGTTATATAATTAAATGATTTAATAAATAATCATGCTAGACCTTACTATCACATGGTGTGGGGATTCGATTTACTTGGATTTCATTCCATTTTATTTTTCTACTTGTAATTTATTAAAAAGATATTATTTTTATTTTTTGTAAGACATTACATGCATCCTATTGGGATTATGTTATTATTTTATATATTTTATTTAATTTTTATAAGTGGGGTATTATTTTCTTCATATGATTATGAGGAAAATTCCTTTCATTTCATGTAATTTATACACTCAATGATACTCTTTAAATCAAGACCTGTTAAAGGAATGATTCAAGGGTCCCGCCAATTTTCACTACTATCCTAGGAGGGGATTGAGTAGGGGTGCATCATGAAATTCATCACACCATTACCAACTATTTTAGTGTATCTTGGATGTCTATGATGATATACCAAAATTATTCATCATCTTTCAAAAATCCAAGTTTGAAACATAAAATCAATAGGTTGTATCCATAAGATAGACCAATGTCTAGATATTTCTAGTAATAGATTTGATGACCATTTTAATTGTGGATGTGACTAAGAAGTAACATACGTTGAAGAGATGCTCACAACAAGAAGATATATCCTAACATTTAAGAACCCATATCCAACTCACAATGATAGTGGTTTTTTACTATCTGATTACATTTTAATATAAATATATAGAAGTAAATAAATAAATTGTTAATTTCATCACAGATTCCCATATTTTTCCAAACATTACTAATAAATCATACTCTGATAAACCCATTAAAACATATAACCATTAACTTATTCACCATTAGTCTTGTCTACCAGATGTTTTATACCTATTAGCACATAAGAACATTAATTTATAAACCAATAAATATCCAACTCTAAAACCCTTAATTCTATATCAAAAACCCTATATCATAAAACCTAATTAAGAATCTCCTTAAATGATTAAATGATATTCCATAATATAAATAATCATTAACATATAAACACATGAATTAATATTTTATATTAAATGGAATTACTAATTGATTCAATATTATGATAAATTTATTTATATATATAGAGGTTATAGAATTAATCACTTCAGTAAACACATATTTCAGGTAAGGTAATCAAGGGGAGTGTAGTTTAATAAATCCGTGTGTTGTGATGACACCATTATCATCACATTTCCTCCCCCTGTCATCATGTTGTATCTATATAGAGATTTTTTATAAAGTATATATTTTCCATTTTACATTGGAGGGTCACAACCACATTTCTTACCTTATAAAGGGAACAAGAACTGATACTCACACATCCCACCTATCCAAAGGATAGGCGACAGTAACCCTAGATGGTGTGTCATGTGGACCTGCCTATTTTCGGTTTTGTAGTCACATGACCCACAAATAGTGATTGATTAGAGCTTTTATTTCAACTATATTGATTTGACATTGAGGGTAATGATATAGACATATATAGTAGGTTCCATAAGATGAGTTAGATCTATGACAATGTCTTAGAGTTACTCAATGATGTTAATGATTATATAATCATTCAATTTAAATATAGATATGTGTTATAACTTAATATGGGGGATGTTCTGTGCTGATCACTAGAACACATTTCTTCATATTATATATTCTTTTTTGCATGATGACTATAATTAAGATGAATGATATAATTGATATTCTTCATTCAGTGTGTACACATATAGATCCTTATACATAGTAGGTAGTGAATGTATTTATATGTCTAATAATAGTTATTAGATCAAATGAAAGCCTATAAAATCCATTACAAAGGATATCTATACAATTCATATAAAAATATGTAAAAATATGAATCACATAATATTGTAAATGGATTACCTTACACCAATGAAGATTATGAAACATTTTTAAAAACTCGTTTGAATGGGTTTATTGAAGACCACAAAAGAGGAAGATCATGGACTCCCACCTCCATAGGTTTCAAGAGATCAGACTGAATATCACATAGTATGATTGTGAATATCCTTCACCCATGATGTGCTATAACCTTACTATACTAAAGATAGATAATATTATATTAATGGGTTTCATAGAGGTTTAGTTAATAATCTATCTTGAACATACCCTATACTACAATCCCAATGAAGATATATATAGGCACTAAAACATATTATTTAAACACTACTAAATTTACTCATACGTTCGTAAAACATAATTAAATTTCATGGCCAAATCATGCAATATATGAATTTTCTCCCTACTATTTCATCTCATTAAACCATTATTTAATGATAGATATATGTAAGATTAATTATTACATAATATGCTCCATGGAACGATATACCCCAAGCATGTAAATCATAATTTTCATGATATAAAAAATTATCTTCTATATATCATATACCTATAAGGATTTATGTTATATATCATTTACGTATATCAATCCACAAGTATATTGGGGTGTGCCTTCATTATAAAGATATGATACTGGGAGTGTCTACCTCACATATCCCTAACTATTTCTAGTGAAAATCCTTCCATATATATGTTTCATAATATCCCAATTAGATGATGATGTGTTTACAGTTTTAAAATTACATAATGTTATTATGAATGATACCAAAAACAGTTTTTGTTATCAATTCTATTTTTCAAAATACAAATTATTGGTGGATTCATGCATACAATTATGTATTGATTCTAAGAAAAAGTTGATAGCATTTATAATCATGGTAGATATTATACAACCAATTGATGTGTGGCTATAATTTTTTTTTCTAACAATACTATTTAAAATATGTATAATTTCAAAAAAAATTATATCAACCCAATATAAAGTATTTTCTATTAAACTTTTAGGATTCATGGTTCCAATAATACGTTTTTTTACCATAATTTTTAATAATTCATTATTTGGATAGGGTATTTGATTGTTGGGGGTCCTCCCATACATTTTCAGTCATTGATTGTAATCAAATCGAATTTATTATGGATCATTTTAAATATATCAAGGATAATCAATAGCCACTGAGAAATTATTCATCGCTCAAATTCATGAAGACTATTTTAAGGGAGGACATAAATTGAAAATTATTTTATTCATAGTGTATGTATATTTGGGATAGATGTGTGACATTTTATTTAGATAGATCCCCTGGGAAATGACTGTATTTATCAAAACAAGTTCAGTATATGGAATCATATAGGGTGAAATATATAATTTAATTTAAATTTCAGTGGACTGGGAACCAGGAGATGATAGTTAAAAAATCAATATCACAACTATTTTAATGTTTTTAATTGGACATGTTTTTTTGGTAGACTATTTGTGTGTATCATATAATCAATTTTTATTATATCCAAGAGAATTTAGTATTAATTTAAATAATTTTCAATTATTTTATCCCTGAATTATTTTCCACTCTCAAAAATTTATATGAAATATACCTTAAAGATATTTCATACTATAGAGATGATGAACATCAACAGGAACCTACTCTTATATATGATGATACTTAGAAGTAATTAAAAGGTTACAAATAAATTATATATGCTGGTGAATCCACAGATATTAGACCATTAGATGTAGTGTATCGTACACGAAATATACATTTATACAGTAATGTGTCTTAGAAACTAGTAAGTAGATACTTCCACATTGAATATCCACAATATATACTTATCCTCAAAAAAATTTTCTCTTTCTGGTTGATATTTTGCATTTCAATATAATTTTCAATAGATCATTCACCAATCTTGTGGATTTTTAATAAGATGAAATATAATTATAATTTTATATTATTAAATTATTTATTCATACTTAATTTTTTTTCTATTATCTAGAGAAACTTCCTCCCAAGGAATCATAGATATAGGCGCCACAAAAAATTAATGTTCATGAAAAGGATGATGTGCCATCTCCATTTATCAAACATTACTAGTACATTGACATAGAAAATGTAGATATAGGAATGGAATTGACAAATTTATCTATGGGATAACCCACCAATGAATAGATATATAAATATGATTGAAATTAATAATAATCATTTTTTCTTATATTCTAAAGTATATTATTGTCTTTTATATTTATTGTTGTTTTATATTATCAGAAATATTCATATTTATTTATTTAAAATATTAAACTAATTGTATGTTTCAATAACAATAGTAATAAATTTATTCAATATTAATAATGAGAATAGTAATAATTATGATATCTTTTTTAATTGAAACTTCAAATAGTTACTCTATGGATTTCAACCAAAGAAAACACACACACCCAAATGGGTGCTAACTATGGAATGCCACACTGCCATTTACGGGATGAACCAAACAATAAATGGAACTCTACTATTTTAGTAATTATCTTCAAATATCATTTATTCCACAACCTAGTTATAATTTAGTGATTTTTCTGATTAATACCTTAAATATAAAATACTCTACAAAATGAAACAATATTTTTTTAAACAATCCACTCCTTGTTTTCAAAAATACTTGGACCACATTAACTCATAGAACACAAGATAAAGGAAAATATTTCTATACCTTTATGTGATTATACATCTTTTCACTAGTCAATGTGATATTCCTTAACTCATACCCTAAACTGTTGTTCCACCTAGACACATGAAGTATGTATCCACATTTATACTCAAATTCACACAACCATCATTCCACCTGATCACTGTATCTCTATTCTAACATGTAATCATATTTCCCAATCATTCTAATCATCACTATCCCATCATATAAAATATTCTTTCCTATGTGAATGTTTTCATGAAATATACCAATTAAATTCATCTCATCCTATCCATCCATGATTCATGTCCACTATCTCACATAGATTTTCACCAATAAACATCAATCTCATCTTCAATCCATCCTAAAGAAAATTTACCATCTATGATTTATATAATTAATATACATTATCAAAAATAGTTACAAAAAATATAAAATCGTCAAAATTTAATGTAAATTTAAATAAAATTCATGGAGAGTTTGGATTGAACCCCTGGCACATTTTATGTTATGTCGTAGCTTGAACACTCAACTGAGGTTTTTTAGTCTTTTATAATAAAAATATTAATTATGCCATTGTATAATAAAAATTTATTTTTTTTAAAAAAGTAATATAAATATTTTTCATTGAATGATATAATTACTAGCCTGAAATAATGTTATTATTAATAACAAATTATGTAACCAATATAATAATTATTTTTATTATAATTATGTTTTTTAAATTCCATTATAAAATTTTTTGGTTTTGTTTGTTGTGGATACATGTCCTGATTAAGAGGATGAGAGGTTGCCTAATCCCAGAAAGGATATTGTTCTCTTATTTATGATTTTTTTTAAATTTAATCATATTCATGGAATCCTCCCGAGTAATAGTACTATTTGGACTATTTTAAAAGTGACTAATTTAAAATCTATATTGAATGGAATGCAACACAAAAGAATTATATTGGCTCTCTTTTTACCCAAATATATTTTTATTATTTATTTAAAATACCTATAAGAGGGAAATATACAATTTATTTCCATCTAGGGAAACGAATGGTATGTTCGGGGAGAGATTAATGCAATAAACGAGGCTCTATATATATCCCTATGAAAGGAATCAAAAAACAGATTGTCATATGTGCTATAACAATGAACATTATGAATATTAAGGAAATTTAATAAGGGATAATGATGTACTTTTTAAGACCATGAATCCATTACCAATGGTTATATATAATATTATTATTCAACTATTATGTATTGTAGTTTAAGTTAATATGAATAGGACCATTTCCATGTAGTCTAAATTCATATAGGTTGGACTGATGGTTGAAAGGTAAAAATATTTTTTATATCTAGGTAAGAGTAACCTTTTATGGTATTTCAGGATAGGTGTGTCAGGCAATGGAATGTAAGGAAATACATCGGAATAGTATCCCATATATTCCTTTGTCTCATTGATCAAAATGGATGACTATATGATTCAACCAAGACGGACTCCATGGGTGTTTTCAAGATGTGGGACACTCATAATTAATGTAAAACATCATTAACTAGATTATTAAGGTTATGTATTATGGAGTACTTATCGAGAGTGGGGAACACTTGTTGGATGGGAAACTATAACAATCATAAAAATACATGATTATAGAGGCCACATAAATATATAAAACTAACTGATCATATATATTGATAGGTCAAGGATAAGTATATTTTGAAGTTGTTATTTTGTAGGAAAAATATAAGAAAATGGGTTTTAATATGTTCATTCATTCCCTTATGGAAAAAGTGTGCAAATTTAATCAAATAGACAACCAAGTAGAGTGGGGTGCTTAAGTGGGATCTTATGGGAAATGTGAAACTCTATATAGAAGGAACCTAGTAACCCACATTTTTTCCCTTATGTCAGGGATACTCTCCTTAAAAGGGATATTCGACCCTAGACTATGAAGAGAATTGGGTGAAGTTTCCTTTCGTAAGGTTTTTTGGTATTGAATCCCACAGATGATCCAACTACCATTTATTACCCATATCAAATCTGATGTTTTGATTGAAAATTAACTCGATATAGAGATATAAAAAAATAATATAGAACATTTGATTTTGTGTGATAAATTTAAAGGCATAAAAGTGTCCTCTTATACCCTCATTAAATCCTACACTTTCATTCCACTTCAAAATTTACTCTTTCATTTTAAATCATCTTTAACATCGAGGCTCTACTCGAAACCCATTATCACATTGATGAAGATCATGGTACCCAAATCATCACACTTTTTTATTGACCATAATTTTAGAAAAATTATGTTTATTAGATTTTACAATAATTTTTATTTATAGAATTAGGGTAGGCTTAAAATTATTTACTAATATGGGTCTTTTTTTCATGAATGTCACTCATCAAATCCACATAGGTTTCGTGCATAAACCTAATTCATTCCAGATCCTATTTCATTTTCAATCATGTTTATTTATTAACAATATTTATTATTTATATATTATTCTTTTATAATTTTATAATGATATTTATATTAATTAGTAATATATATGTTAATATTTAATCTATATATTTACATATTGATGTGGTTTTTTATAAGTAAATTTTTATGAATTTAAAAATTGTACTTTTATATGAAATGTTGTTTCTATTAGCCATTAAATTTCTATTTTTTTTCATTTATGAAATACTAAATTATATTAGTTATATATAATTCTAAATTATGTTAAAATAATAGAATGATATATAAAAAGTTTATCATAGTTTCCAACTATAAAAAATAATTAAAAATATAATTCATAAATATAACAATAATAAATAAAAAAATTTAAATATTAACATGATCATTAGTAGTTAATTAAATTATATTTATGGAATATTATAGCTTATATAATATAAATTTTATTTAAATTTTATTTTATAATTATAAAAAATATATATAGTAATGATTAGTAATAATGATGATGTAGAAATAAAAATGAACAAAACAAATTAAACACACACACACACAAACACAGACACCAAAACACACATATATGAGTCTTTAATACTTTATAAATGAAAATAACATCAATGATATTTTCATCAATGTATCATAGATTACTCAATGTCATAACATGGAATTTGAATATTATAGCCATTTTTATTTCATTGATATCCATGAATTGGTGTATACACATTCAATGTAGCTATATATCTAAGAGTTTCCTATATATCTTCTTGTATAATAAGAGGTGGAGATAGATTACCTTTCACAATGCCTTCCCCCATACGGAATGAAGAATTATTCTAGCTAGTAACATCTCCCTTATAGAAAGAATATAGATTGAATTTAGAAATATTGACCAAAAGGAATGAATATGGTTATTGTGAAATAAGAATCTGATTATTCTGAAAAATGGTCACTCAAATAAATTCTAGTAAAAATTTATTCCAAACGCTATTATATAATCCAATATATAATTAGATATGGTAGTGTAATCATAAATGAAACTTCGCTGATTTTAAGTAAAAATATTCGATGTTAAATTTGTTGAAACTGTACCCTTTTAGGCTGAACTAGTGGGGTAGTATGTGGTCTACTGTGACATCTTCTTCATGGTCATAATTAGTATATGTATATAGGTTGATGTGCATTGTGTAGATATTTATCATTTTTCACATATTATTAGACATCATCATGTGACAAATTATATTATAACACATTATTTGTATCAAATAATTCTATAGAACTACAAAAATTAAGTCATTATTAATCTCATCAATGGATTTTAATAGAACTACTGTTGTTATATGAAATACTATCTAATAAAAATCCTAACAATGTATAAGATTGTACATTTCCATGAGCTATGTAACATGATAACTCTATAAATAAAATTAAAATAAATTAATTCGTGTTAAAATGTAAAAGAATTCTAGTTGTGAAATAGTTATAATTATGTCATGAAGTAACTTACAATGCTATGTAGGATAAAATTTTGAATTCAATTGACAATAGTTTCATAATCATACCAATTATATTGATATTGATGAATTATGTGTTCCCCTATAACAAAAAACCATGATATTTGTTCCAAAACATAATGTATCATAAATAAAATTTTCTCCAATCTTTTTCACACATTCAAAAAATATTCGAGAAGGGAAATGATAGTATCTATTTGGGTGGTATGGGAATAAGATACCTGAACCCAAACATTCATATTAGAAGGTTGAGATGGTACAAATCAATGAAATTAGAATGGATAAGGGGTGTTACACATGTTATAAAATCAAGCATCATAATGTCTTATGTCTGAATGTTATAAAAATGGGGCTAAAAATTAAATAATGAAACCGAAAATGATAATACATGAGCTAATTAATAAAAATATAAATCATCAATTTTTATAAATTTATTTTTGAAAAATAATTTAAAAATACATATAAATATTATGGTTGAGGATTGTTGAGAATGGATTTTTAACTATTCACATCATGTTTGGGAATGTGGGCATGAATATAGTATTGTATCTATATATAAATTTAATAATTACACAAAATTTTTATTAATAATATTTTAATAATAAAATGATAAATACAAATATAAATTTCTGTGTGGGAAATCATGAGAAATATCTATACAGAGTGGTGAATGAAGATGAGGAAAACAAGGTGGTATGTTCTCCTATACCCATTTCTATATTAGTACAAAACATCCTATAAAATAAATATGTCTAGAGAGACATTTCATAAATAGAACTTAGTACATGTATTATTGAAAACCTATTCCCAATTATATATTCTAGTCAAGTCAATATCCTTATGTAAATATATGTAAATAAAATTGATGGATTTCATTGAATGATCAATCCAAGGCAATCCTACAATAAGTCATAAAATTTATTAATATTTATATCATTTGATAATGTTGTTATTAGTATAATCAATCAACTTTTGTAAGTCATCATCAATACATGTCATGTACATATGACTGTTGGTAGTGGACCTTCCATGGTCATGAAACAATACACCTATTAATATATCTACTATTAAAACCTAATCATTGATAAGTTAGTTTATCATGGAGCACCTTCAATACAGATTCTTAACGTAATGGACACTTCAAAAAACGTAATTTTTATGTATTTATTTGGAAAAAGAAAAATATGTATATCAAGACTTCAAATCTTGATAAGTGTTTCAATAAGTTTTTGATCCCTAATTGTGAAATCACATATCACTACACCATATAATTTAACACACCAAATATAAGAAATGATCAAGGGTGTAGATTCATAATGATATAAATAGTGTGAATTCTTCACACTCAGCTATGGAATTAGATTTCTTGTTAAGACATCATATGAAACATGCATATCTTATACAGTGTGGAAAGATACATCATCAATATTTACATATGATAAAAATGTTATTATATTTATTTAATAATATAACTTTTAAGAAAATATTAATTATAAATTATTTGTATACAATATATGTATTCATTAATCTAGTATAATAGAAGATATACCAAAGTAAAATAATATAACATTATTATATAAAAAATATAAAATATATAATAAAATATCATTTCCATTGAGAGTTCGACATTTTTCGTACCACAATAAGAAATTATTATGGGTGTGACCTCCAGCAAGACATATAGTTCATCATATTTCTACCCCTATTCTCATGTCCAATTCACATTGTTTCTTACATGAGTGGAATTTAAACATCCCCTTTTTTGGATTTCTCATGTTACAAATGATAGAAGGATTATCTATATGTAATGTAAAATGTGAAAGCACTGAAAAAAATCTATTTTACACACTAATATTCAACAAAATTTGAGATTTTGTATACTATATTTGTGTATAGTTTCCTTTTAAAATTAATAAATGTACATGTTACAATGAATGTGTATAATGGTACCGTATGTCATAGTATATTCAATAGTTTCAATATCCTTATTCTAGTAAACCAATTAACACTCAGTTATTATATCCAAGGGAAGGGTCATGACAATATGTTACATAACATTGGATTCCTTCCACGTTAAATATTATTTCATGAAATGATGATGCTTCCTATAGATTCCTCTTAATTTTTCGTAAGTTGTTTAAACCAAATCGCATCATCTATTATACAAGATGATGATCCTATTTGGATCATTCAATAAATTAAATCACACAATTATAGAAGTTCTCCTATACTAAGAATGTTATTGAATTTTTAAGAACACCCTTTAAGATAACATGGTCTTAAAATATTGTAATACATGATCCATGTATGACTCACCATGTATTACTATATATTTTCATTAAAAAAAGTTCTACTGACCTTAATTAATTATTTTCAATATAAAATTATATTGATACATGATTTAAAATTCCTAATAATCATATAGAACTTTACTTTTGATAAATCAACACGACTAATTTGTGAGGAATACTTAGTAGTGTGAATATATAAAATGTCACGACCCCCTCCCACCAAGATGCCCCTCCTGAGCTGGAAATGGAGAAAGGGAGATAATGACCCCCGAGTTCCACCTCCAGTAGGCCCCAGGGTGGTGACTAGCACCAAGGGTATGAATTTTTCACATATATGGGAGGCATTACCCTTTTTATTTTTAAATATCGGGAAATAGGACAAGTCATCCACCAAAAAGGGAATGAGCAAGTGTATAGAAATAAACACAAAACCAATCTCACATGCATGTTTAAACAATTTTATAACAAGGTACAAGTACAAGAAAGCTCCAAGTACAATACCAAAAGAAAAAAAGGTACAACAACAACAAAAACTCCAACTGTCCGACTAGTAGGGTCCCGCACGGCCCTGGTAGTCCTCCTGGAAACCTGAAAGGAAACGTAGTGTGAGCATACAACTATACTCAATAGGGAAACCTAAAGCTCTCGTGCACAAGTGGGGAGACATCCTAATATCCAGTGAGAACAACAGAAGAAACCTAGAAAAGAATTCTATTCACCAAACCTCACCAGCCACACTCACCAAAACACAAGCACACCATGTAGTCGTATATAAGAAAAAAGAGTATTGGGTACCCCGCACCATTTCCATTTAGTTAGCTACTCTTCCTAACAGAAAACGTCCTGACGCTTCCACACTCTCCCCGCCCACACACACCAGGGCCTCACAACTACATATCCCGCCCGCACACAGCTGGGCCTCACAACCACGTATCCCACCCACACACACCTGGGCCTCATCCCGAAGATTCTTGGGAAATAGTAGAACCTTCCTGAAGAGTCATGGGCTAAAGCCACCCCAATCGAAACCTACCCGAAGAGTCTTAGGTGTAAGGTTGCCTCAAGCCATCACATCCTAGGGGAGAAGGAGCGGGAAGGAGCTAGTGACTATGGGAAAAACACCCTATATCATGAAATGGGAGTGTTTGACACTAACTTCTCAACATGGGTGGGGTGCGATAAAAAACAAAAGATCAGATATACATATATACCAACCACACAGCCCCACCTATGGCTTCTAAACAGTGAAACTGAGCATTTTCCTTGGCACTGCTATTACGAAGAATGCATTCAACAAACAACCCCAAACCCATTTAGGTTTTCACGTTTCAGCAGAATTTGTTTTTTAGTTCCTTAAATACTGGGAAACTATCCACAACCAACCACATCAATCATTCGTAAAACGTATCCCTGCCATCCACAAATCAATTTTGGAAAACACAAGTATCACAACGAAGCCCTTCTTATCAAACAACCAACCCCACTGATTATTAATTCTATTTCATTACCATGCCACACCATTCATTAATTCTTCCACTTTAATTTATTATTCACAACACACTATTCATTCACAAAAAACCCATCCCTACAGCCCCGCTGCCAACCACCATAACCACAACCACACCGTATATCATTTTCCCTTTAATATAATTTATCACAGCCCCACTACCCGTCACCAACATGGAATTCACACCAACCCACAACCAATTCATCTGTATCCCCACTGCTCACCCTATACACAACAACACACAAAACACCCCTATCACATGCCACATATCCAAGACAACACCCACATGTTCATTATTCCGTTTCTGTTTAACCGGGGTGATCACACAAGGGTTCCAGATTTTAAACAGCCAACATTATGTGATTAACCAAATTTCCACATACCACAAAGATTCCATCCATTAGAAAATCCATAAGGAGAGGGAAACATTTAATTGCGTAAGAAAAGGCCCCCAAATACTGTGATTTTCAGTAGATAGAAGCTCATTCAATTCACAACATAATATCACAGGATATAAAGTAACAGCAATCAAAACTTCCCATCCCCATAATATAAGCCAGTTATTATCTTTATTAATCTGGTTCAAAGGTTTTTTACATAAACAAGAGAACACCCACCCTAAATGATGCAAAAATTAGAGAGATGAAGGTAATTTCCCTACCTCAACAGGTTCTGATCACAGTACTCCCCCGGATCAACTTTAGAAGAAGTCTGTCGGTGTCCTTCACCTCTGACGGGTCCCGGAAAAACCTCCTCGGGTGGAAGTCGGAAAGAAAAGGCCGAAGGGAAGACAACAGATCCAAGCTCGGAAGTTCCGCCTCGTCGTCACGATCTCGTTTCCACTGACGGATTGTAAATCAGAGCTCGGACTAAGAAGTTATGGAAGAAAGAGCCTTCGAGTCTCTTGGGAGAACTCTGCTCAGAGGGAAAGGGGAGGAGAGGGGTGAGTTGAAAGGAAGAGGGGACCCCTCCTTTTATAGGTGAGAAAAGGAAAAGTACACGGTGTGTACATTAGGGTACACGGCATGTACTTGGTTATTTTACACGGCCTCCACGCGGCTTCCAACACGGCTCCGCGGCCATTGACTGGTCAACACACGGTTTGAGGGTAACGCATACGTGGGGAAGGACTACACGACGTGTAGTTTAGACACACAGAGTGTACTCATTTATTACACACGGCAAGGAAACAACTCTATCATGGTACACTTCCATTTACTGGAGACGTGTACGCGGAGACGGATACACGGCGTGTAGAACTGGGAACACGGCATACACCCATCATTTCACACAGTGAGGACACGGCCTGCAACACGGGGTATACCCGGAATGGGGGTACACAGCATGTACTCAAACTACATGGCGTGTAGTTTCAAAATTCTGGAAAGTGTAGGAAAATTCCATTTTACCCTCTAGAACACTTCGTGACCTTCTTTATTAAAAAGGAAATGGCCGGAGAGGTCTGAGCCATTACATAAAACCACTTTATTTTTTTGATACAATAATCCCAAAAGGTATGGGAAAACATTATATGATTAATCCTTATCACCATACACCATACACACTAACATTTACCCTTACATAAAATCTTTCATGTATAATGTCATGTACTTAAAAAATGGTTTATTTGGAAACCCCAATGTAATTATTTAATTAAGTAGTATTTATTTTCAACCATCAATGAGGTCCTTTGGAAGGTTTCTCAAAATGATTTTGAGTTTTCATAAACATGATTGAGATGCTTGGATATGATTTTAGTATCATTAAGTTATATTATAATATTATGGAATGTGGAAGTAAAATATTTAAAAATGGAATTTGATATAGAATAGGATTCATAATTAGTGATTTTTTTCATATGATAGACGTCTAATGAGAGCATACATATGTGGTGTGTCTTCATGATATAGTAAAGATATGAGCATTACAATATAAAACAGGTGTTATAGGAATACTAAATAGGTGATGGATGTAAAGTGGATGAGGTGTGTATGAAATATGGAATATTTTTTTATTGCAATATATAAGAGGTTTGAAGGATATGAGAGATGTGTTTGATGATGAATAAGAAATTCATTATGTTGATTCTTGAAATTATTATAGAAATGAACACATAAGGGGTTTGATTATCTTACATAATTATTAATATATTTTTAATTTTGAAATGGGAGAGTATAATAGTGATATACATAAGAGGTTATATATTAAACATATAACTTAACACATTAATAACATTTTATAGATTTGGAGATTCTAGGAGGGTGATGTTGCATTGGAAATTTTGAAATGGTCAAATTTTCCATGATTTTTAGGAGTTTTTGACCTTAGATGAAATTATTTTCGAGAATCAAGAAGGAATTCTATAATCAATTAAAGAAATTTTATTCAAAAAATTTTAGGAATATAAAATTGTATAATTAATAAAATAAAATTTATTCAAATTGGATAATTGATAAGTTGACACTATGTTAAGATAATGAACTACTATATCAAAGTGATATAAAAAATGATCTTGATAAATTATGTCATGGAAAGGGAATCAAGTATGATGTGGATGATATTCTAGAAATACATTAGATGTTGAAGTTGTCAACTATGAAATAAAGTCTTTTATTTGATATAGATGCATATAGAAATACACTAATGATATTATTCTCACCAACAAGTTGAAGAAATTATTAAATGTAGATGGTTCAAATATATACATTAAAGCTATTGATTTTGTCTCTTTACAATGATTCAAGGATGAATAATGCCCTTATCTTATACTAGAATAGAAAATTATGTATGATTTAAAATCTAAAATTTCCACTCTCTTATAATCAATTAAAAATATATTTATAATTTATTTCGTATAACTCCACTTTTACCTATAGATGATTATATTCCAACACTAGGGGAAACAAATTTTATAAAAACCATGTATCTTGTGCATTATTATACTACTATTGCATATCGAGTGAGGGAGTGTTTCAATTAGGTTGATCAAGGTCAAATGAGGTCATAAATGTTAATTTTGAAAATAAATTTATTTAAATACCATTGATTCATCCCACCAACTTCTTAGTGGTACATTAACCTACCTGATAACATCATGTGGTATTATATATAACTAGGATCCCTCTAAGATCAAACTCTTATAAAGGTAATGTATAGGGAATATGAACTCTATCAATGAAAAGGGTGTACCAATAATTGGGGGAATGAACATAAATGGTTCTAATAATATGATTCTCTATTCCCTTCAATAACATGACCTAATATTAAGTGATGTTATGACAATGGTTATTATATCCCTTTCTAGTGATACTCCCATTACATGTGTAGATAATATAAATCATTAGGTAGATGGAAAGGGAATTAAATGAAAATCTATAATACTTATCTATTAATTTATACACTAAATAAATGGGATTCATAACAGTGATGTAAATATGGGATAATCATTATAATATGTATTATTAAAATTTTATGGTTAATAATGTTGAACTATAAATTGGTTGATATATATTTGAAGACATAAAAAAGGGATAAATATGAGATAATTAATGATTATTTCAACATGGTTAATGATATTTCCAATCATTTCTTGGGGTTAGCTGATAATTCTGAAGATTCAAGTCATTCCAAGAATCTAATGACAAATTTTAGAGATATGTTTGGTCCAAATATATAAACCCTAGAAGGTAATGTTGTATTATCTCTTTTCATGTTTTACAATACAGTTCTAAATTATAAAAAGAGAAAATCAATTTTGTTTAAAAAAATTCCATGAATGAAATGAAAGATAATGTTATGAACAAACTCGGCATTAACAAAAAGTAATTTTATTCCTCTTTTGAATCAAAATAAAATGAGTTAAATGATGAATAACATAATATAATAATTGAATTTACCTTTTAAAAAATAAAATAGAAATGGAAAGTAGAAATGAAACATTATACTGAATTTATTTGAGTGTTGTGTAATTAGACAATTTGATTATGACATCACAATAAATAAAACTATAGAGTATGAATTCCAATAGGTTTATTGAAGTAAGTTGAGACATAAATGGGGAATATTTTCGAAATGGACTAAGAAATCTGGTTATAACAATGAAAATATTTGATGAAGTAAAAGGAGAAGTGTACTCTGTAAGGAATAACGTGAGTAGTCTAACACAAGAATTCATTTTTATAAATATTATAATGGAAATGTTTAGAAATTCATGTCTCATATTGAAAACATAAATAAATATTAATAATTGAGAAATAGATATAAGAAACATAAACTACACACATGTTAAAATATTATCTTGAATAGTCTATTGAGAAAACACATAACATAAAAATGTAAACAAATATTTTAATAATGACATTATAATGTTTAATAGAAACAATTACTAATTGAATATTAAATAAAATATTACATTAAGGAAAATAATTTTCTAAAATTAAATATTGATATGAAAGATAAGATATTAAAAGACATTCAGAAGAAAATGAGTTCAAAACAAGAAGAAATAAACACCATACAGTCAAGGTGTTTTAATGTTGATAATATCTTTTATATTTTTTAAAAATGTTTATGATAGTTGTATGGAAATGAATTTTGATCCATCTCATTGTGTTGATTATTTTTGTGCAAAACATTATGTAACATATGACACAAAATAATTGTAATGTTATTTCATATAATGGTATATGATTTAAAAACAAATATCGGTAATCATCAGTTGAGAAACAATTTATAAAATCAGTTCTAAATAAATGAAAAATGGAATAATATTGAGAATGGAATATTCACCTAAACCAAATCAAATGGAGGCTTGAAATTTATCATGAAATAAAAGTTGACATTATAAACTACTTAAATGATTTCATAGAAAAAAATTTAAAGTATAATATTGATGTTCTAGAATGTTTACGAATGAAAAATTTAATTTATAGTAAAACACAATTCTTCCATGTATTAAAAAAAGATCATGAATTTTAGGAGATATATCCATCAAATAATGGAATCTTGTTTGAGAAGAAGAAATTTTGATAGTGGAAATGTATCTCAATTACCTATAAAAACAAATTTGATTATTTTAAAGGAGATCCATGGGTGGTGTAATCGATAAGATCACTATGATGAGTAGTGAATCATGAAAATTATAAGATAATATAAATATACTACTAATAAAATTAATACTCATAAAAAATAAAAAATTAAAAAATTCACTTATTTTTGAAGTGGATATTAAAGCTAGTGAAAAAACTATAGTTTATTGAAAATGTATTCTCATCCCACATGAATAGGGATATCAATATATTTCAAAATATTTAAATTAATTATGGTGCTGTAGTTACCCATATGAATTATAGCTCACTGATCATTAAATAAATCTGAGTAGCTGAATTTGATAACCGAAAACTGAAGTCAAAAGTTGTCTTGGTTATTATTTTGGTTAAGAATAACTTATTTACTCTGAGATTAATTTTTAAGTAGGGAAACACAGTTAGATTGTTAAATAATACTTTCCTTATCATGAAGATCAAATATGTAAATTTTACCAATATAGGTAAATAAATCATCAATTACCTCTTTCAGAATTGTGACTCAAGATATTCATTATATTTGATCTCAAATAATGGAAATATGTTGTTGAACAAAATGTTTGGAAAACATTGTCAAATTAGTTTTAGAATGAGTTTCATTGGATATATGGTAAATTAAATTCCTCATTTAAATATAGAAATATAAGAAATATGTGGAACCTAAAAAATGAAAATGACTCAATGATATCAAAAAAAATGGTGGAAATCCACTCTACCAGGCCCCCTAAGTAGATATATTTAGATTTTGGTGGACCAATGAGTTACAAATACCCTCAATGTGATCCTAAATGCATCATATTTATATATCATTATACCAGTATCTCTAATGTGATTTTTGTGAAATATAAATCAGAAGCACTAGAAATGTATAATGTTTTTTGAAGAAGAGTAGAGAATGAACAAAGGATTTGTATCAAGAAACTCAAATATGATAATGGTAGAGAGTTTTTGAGAAAATAATTTTTTGTCCTAAATTGGAAAATATAGAATAAAAATAAATATAGTACTCCTTATATACTACAGTAAAATGGATTTTCTTAAATAAATAGTATAACTTTGATTTAGATTAGGTGGACTATGATAGCAATGTATAACAATTTAACATTTTAGTAGAGTGATATTTTATAAATAATGGTGCATATCTAACATAATAGTTTACATAGAGAAAGATCAAATATTACCTCTTATGAAATGTGGTATGAGAATAAACTAATGGAGGACTACATCAAAGCAAAAGGTACCCCCTACATCACGAAAATCCAGAATAGAAAACTATGTGTCTTTGATGTGAGGATTGGGGAAGGGTGGCTTCTATGATATTTATTCAATATAGAAGGTTTCCAATATTGGAATAAAAGGATTCATAAATTTGAAGAATATTATGAGGTAAAAAATGTTAATATAAATCAAATATTAATATTTTAAATGAACTATATTTTGAATTTTTTTAAGATAATGAGTCTGTTCCTGATAGAAATAGTAACGAACTTGAGGAAAATGAACCACTTTGAGTGAAAATTAATAATAATATAACAAATGATTAATAATGGTATTTTAAAATTTAAAATAAAAAGCAATCAAAAGACAAATGATCATGTGTAAATATAGAATATAATGGGGATTAGAATCCTTTAGTTTTGAAAATTTGGTGATTCAAGTTATATAATAAACGTGCTCTTATCTCATAGATTGAGCCAAATTTAGTTGATGATGTTATCTAATATAAATAATTGATCAAGTATATGAATAATGAATCAGATCAGATTGAGAAAAATGACACTTCTTATATTTTATCTAGAATAACTAATAAATTTTATTCGAAAATAAGGTGTTAAAAAGCAAGACTAATGATAATGTGTAAGTATGAAGGAACCAATATAGACTTGTATAAAAGGGATATTAAAATTTTAAATGATTTATTTCAATTATAATTTTATACCTTTTTCGGTACTATAATCCTTATGGACGTTCTTAGTGGTTTTATATCACTATAGGTACAAATTATAAAAAATACATTTCAAATATGGCTTCGTGGATGGTTATCTAGAAAAAACATTCACAATTAGTAACATAAAATATTTGTTTAACAAAATGATGGAATAATGGTTTTAAAGCTAATGAAGAATTTTTATTGGGTAATTTACACACTTTTATTCTGGTACACAAAGTCGGAAGGCATCATGAGAGCAATGAAATTCATTAGTGGAAAGGTTGACCATAATCTTTATGTGAATGGTGTTTAATAAAACGCTCTTATTGTACTTTATTATGTTGATAATATTATTTTAAAAAGATATAAAGAATGTCATTATACATAATTTTCCTGAGAAATTCTAGATCGGTTTGAGATTTAACTGATTGGAGAATTTAGATATTATATGGGATTTCGTGTTTTATAAATGAAAGAATTTATTTTTATTATCCATGAAATATATTCAGGGAAATTACTAAAGATTTAATTAATTAATTATTTCAGAAAAAATACACATCAAAAAATGTGTTGAGGAATTTGGGATAATACATTGAAAGAGAAATTGTGAATCCAAAAATGTTTTAAACATTGATTGGTTTTTTACATTATCTCACTGCATCCAGATTGGATATTATTTTTGCAGTGACCTAGTATAAATTGTATTAATGTGATCCAAATGAATCATATTTAATGGAGTTATAAAATAACAATTATATCAATAGAATTGTGATTCTTGGTTTGATGTAATGAAGAGTTGATCACCTGAATTTGAATGGATTTACTAATGTACCATGGAAAGGTGACTGTGATGATATAAAATAATCTTTAGGGGAAATTTATCTATTAGGTGGAATCTGTGTTATCTATATTTTTAATAAAAATATTGTTTTATTGAAAACCCCATAATATTAATATGTTTCTACTAAAATTTCTTGAATGATAAAATTTTGATGAAATAACAGTTTAAATATTTAATAATGAAGATTTTGAAACCACTTATGTTTCCATATGAAAATAAATGTGAAATTGATATCTCCAAAAATAAATTGTACCACATATATTCTAAGAACACTGATATTAGATTTAATTTCATCAAAGATAATACTTCCAATGGGAAAATAAGATAGTAATTTATTCCTAACAAGGATCAACATGCCGATATTTTCCTTAATGATTTTACAAATGATAGATTTATGACTTTAACGAAAAACAAGATTGTTAAACCCTTCCCTCTTAATTGATGGAATTTATTTTTACCCCCAATATGATTTATATTTTGGTATCAAAGAGGTAAAATAAGTACAGAAATCTATTTATTTTTAATAAATCCAAATCCAATGATATTGATAAAATTGAGAAAAAATGAGTGTTTGTATTAAAGGATAGAGCTTCCAAATCCCATCAACAAAAAATTATTTTTATTGAAGGATTTAAATATATCAAAAAATAAATTATCTTATTTTACGGTTTCAATATAGTTATTTTTGAGAAATTTATGATTTGATGTTTACCATAGTATGTTGTAGAGGTCAAAAATAATCCCAAAGAGGGATATTTAAGAACCCATTGGAATTACTGAAGTATATTTAAATATTTCCAACCATGCGTGATAAACTTTTGAAGGTGTTTTTGAAGGATTTCTAATTTACATAAAAATTCATAAGATGTTTAGTGATGTTTTCTGTAAGATGGAGTGCTATTTTGGTATTCAGGAATGCTGAAGTTGAGGATTTCCCAAATGAATTTTACAAATTAGAAGATAAAAATGAGATGTTTTAGTATATATGTAATAAGTATAATGAGAGTCTAAATTTTAGTTTTGATATGAAAATATTTTAAATACATGATAAATATACAATAAATGTTGTGTTTGAGTTTTATGGAAATTCTCGGTGTTTTTGAAGGAATTTATAAAAAATTAGAAAACCCTATTTGTATATCAAGATCCAACTTAGTGATATATTCTATTATGATTAAATCTTTCTAATAATTTCTATTTTAACTAATTCAGAGTCTTCATTTTAAACTGAACATTATTTCAGATTCTGATATTTCCTATTTACTTCTTCATGCAACATTCAAGATGTCATCAGATCATCCTTTAACTTCAATTTATCTTCAATCAAGATACTAACTTAGAATAGAATATTTTCATATGATATTTGAGATGAAGATACTAACTATTCTTCATAATAATGAGTTTCATAATTTCATTCAGATTATTTTTCAAAAAAATCCCTAACATATGAAACTGAAATTTATTATAACAATTCAGAAGGATTACAATTTTCTCTATTGTGATAAAGTCATTATTTTGAACTTGAAGTCACTGATCACTCCTTCTTTTTGTAATTGGGATTCCTAAGACATTGAAAAATATATTTTTAAGAATACATATACATAATTTAAATGTTTTAAATAAGATTATAATATTGTATTAAAAATAAAATGATATGTTTTGTTCTAACAAATTATAGGGAATGCATAACATTATCGAGTTGAAAAATAAAGAAAAATCATTACAGATATTAAATTTTTTAAAGAAATTTTTATACAAGAAGTCTTTTCATATGAAATGTTACGTAAATGTATGAACAAAACCTCAAAAAAATAACAAACATATTTTAATATTTTATCAACATGATTCAATGAGTAATAAAAATTATCTTCCTAATATAAATAAATTAATTTATTGAAAATATATATGTAAAATAATAATAAAATACTCCCTAGATTATGGATTCATGTTCTTTGTATTTTTCATTTAATTATGAACTACTTTAGAGTTGATCATTCCTTTAGAACTATGATTTACATATACCTAATAGACAAGTAATTTAGGATCTAATGTTGTTGCTCAGTGGTGTATTGCTATAAAACATTGAACACAATTTCCTTTTGGTATCCATTTTATTTTAGGTCCATCAATGTTAGAATTTAAATTTATAGGTATCAAGACATGTTTATCTTGAGTGGTGATTCATATATTTAAGTTAATCAATTATGTTGAATACAAATAAAATTAACAGAAAACATTTGATGTTTTTTAAAGAAATAATCAATTTCATACTGTCCATTAATGATATAATAAAATATTTAACATTTAACATGATTTTTCTATTTAAACAAAGAAAAAAAATAATATATAATTTTGGTCTTTGACTATTTATTATGGCTCCATGTTTTCCATTTTGAATTTAATATTTACCAATTATTTTATTTATATATTTTCTCCACTTATTAGCATACTAGAATCTTGTTTTAATTTATCAACATCAACCAATCAATACTTAATATTACTTGCATTTAGATCATGTGAAAATTTTGAAAAATATATAATTTTTTTAAAAAATATTTATTTTTCTAATAAAATTCCATCATAATATTTTACAAGTATTATAAGATATTTATTTATGGATTCGAATTTTTTTTGTAGCATAATGTAATAAAAATTTAATTCACCATAACAATGTTTTTCACAATTAGGTTATTGGTATTATGAAGTCTTACATCATCAGATTGAGCCATATGACATTCCATTTGTTATTTATGCCCTGTCTCAGAATTTGTAAAATAATTATCATGTGAACTAGAATAATCATTCCAAGAAATCTCTATAATTTTCATTATTTTCTCTTATAACTGTGTTTAATTTTAGGTGTATGTAAGGTACTGTTTAACATTGTATGAAAATTTCATTTTCATTAACAACATTTATTTTATTCAATAAATTTCTTTTTATAATGGTATAGTTTTTTAAACCTTTTAAAAAATATAGTAATTATTTATCAAAATATGCATGACTTGAATCAGATGATTCATCCATAGTAGTTTTGAGAGAAGATTATTAAAATTTTATATGTTTTTTAGCTTCTTCCTATATCTCACCTTAACACATTAATAATGTTCCAATTATTTCCTAAATATTTAAATTTTGTACTGGTGTTGATTGACGTATAGTTGAAGATGTTTTATTCCATTTATAAGGTAATACTTTGAGAAATTTTTATTCATGATCGGATTTTAAAATTGTATCCCATAATACAGTAACATTATTTTCATTTTATATCTATATCTTATTTATTTGAGTGGTATTTTCATCTGCATGATTTTTGGATTTATCAAACATTAACATTCCAGTATTTTAACTTACGATTTTGATATTTTAAATTATTTTTTATTAAATAGAAAAAAATCTACCACATCTCATATGAAATATCACTTTGATAAACATAATTAAACTCATATGTTCATAAACCAGAAACAATAGAATTCATTTCATTTTAATTAAAATCATATTATTTTTCTCAATGATCATATCATTTTTTAAAATTCATCCACAAGAATATCATTTGGATTAGAAACATTTAAATAAACCCTTTTTCCAAGACTTTTCAAATAAATTCCCTTTCCATATTTCCAATATATATAATTTTCACCATTAAAATAAGGATCTCATATCATTGACATACAATCTCTAAAATAATCCATTTCAATATGTCATCATCTCAATATTTAATTCATGCTTTTTAGAGTAAATAAATATTCTTGATTATTCATAAGAGAAAAAAATTATATTATTTGTTGGTACCTCTAATCCCACAGTTTTAATTAGATAGATATATAAGAAAATATCTAGGATTTCCAAAATATGAAATAAAGAAATTGAGAACTTCCTTTAAAAAAACTTGTTGTGTTAGAATAGTTGAGATAAAGTCAAAGACACAAGAGAGGATGAATAGTGATATTAATAGACTTTGATAGATTCACATCACCTCTCTAATTATGGAGTGAACCTTTCTTTCTTTCTTAAAGATGAGTGATTATAGAAAATAAATAAGGAAAATAACACATTGATGTATAGTGGTTCATGGCACAATGATCCCCTATTCCACTCCTATGATACTCCACTCCATGAGAAAGTGAATTCAAGTATTAGGTCTTCTTATATAAATACCTCGTAATAAAAAAAACTGGGTGTGGCCAGTTGAAACATTATAAGGCTTTTACAGGGCCTTCTAGTTCATTTATAGGTATCTGAAAATCCATCGCTTAATATTAGAAGCTGAAACATTACCATGGATGATTATGATATGTAGAAACATGAATAAATCAATATATTTTGATTTAATTGAGAAAATAGGTTTCACCTCACAATTATTTCATAAAATGAACAATGTATTTAGATCTTCTGTATTTCACAACAGAAAATATATCTTCAATGTTTCATAGGGTTTTCTTCAAATAGTGATAGAGAAATCACCAAAATTATGTATAAATATGAATATCTCCATAGAGTATCTAAAATATAATTCATCAATCTTATGGAATAGAAGTAACAATAATATTTAGCAGTAAATATGGAAAAATCAATGAGCCGATCAGATATAACCAAACATGTATATCTCCAAAGTGTAGTTCTAAAGGAAACGTCACACTTATTGTTTTCAAACATAGTTTCTATTTTTGTATATATCTTTTTTGTATACCTCTTTTATATTAGGATACAGAAACTCTCTATATATATTTAGTAATTCAAACATCCTCAGGTCAAAATAGAACAACAAATATCACACAATAAATTTTGAATATTTAAATTCAGAATCATTTAAGAGAGTCGTAACTTCACATAAGAATAAAAATAATTTATTCTGTTTAATGAAAGACTTTGAATCAATCATAACGATCCTTTGAATTTGTCATAAAATATATTTGAATATATATTTACTTCTAGAGAAACTATTATATAAATCACGAATAATATCATTATTTTAAGACTCCTCCTTTGAATATTCAAATGTAGGGTTCCTTCATGTAGCGACCAAGCTCCAAACATAGGGTTGACAACAAAATATTGTTCACAGCGTAGGGTTGATAACATATGGTTGTTCAAAAATAGAGGTATTTAAACAATATATTCATGTTCTCAAATTTAGGGATTCATCCAAATGTATGTTAAATAGTCTATATGATTTATTCTAAATATATTGTTTTCAATCCTTACGTTGCACCTACATATTTATGATATGAATAGTGTTTTCATAATGGTTTTAAAACAAGCCTGGAATAAAATATTTCACTCTTATCGATGACTTGAATATATTTATAGAATAGATATTATAAAGAAATAAAAACCAAAAATAAATTAACAAAAATTCTGAATCAACACGTGTTCAACATATTTATGTCGAAGTCTGGAAGGGAATACTGAAAATTCATCTAGTGAATTATTCATTAAATGATTGGAATTTAATATGTTTATCTATTTTTGGGAAGAATATCCACTACATTTTTTTAGATGTGGACAATTATAGAGATTCAAAAACCCAAAAATCATGATTGAAATTATGTTTACCAATGGTGGAATAATGATTTCTTGGTTATCATTACTATAAATTATTATTAATTTAAGTACAATGTACTAAAAGTATACAGATGTAATGAAATCATTGATGGGGTTGGTCATGTTTATGCAACTACTAAATGATATTAGAAGAGTCTTAGGAAGTGGGATATTAATCTATGATAATTAACATGCGATTAACATGGATCAAAATAATTTATTTCATGAAAGGATAATGAACATTGACCTGATGTACCACTTATTCAAAAACAATTTATAGAATAATGTCAATGCTATTAAAAATATAAATGGAAAAAAATCAGTTGAATATGTTTGCTAAAATGATTGTTTAAGAATGTAGAAATATCATACCTTTGTGGGGATTATGTGAATTAATGGATAATGGTGAAACATTGCACGATTTTCATAGGAATAGGAAGGGAGGAAGTTTTCATTTCAAAATTATTGGAGATGTGGTTGAAGTTCCCTTATTAAAATCTTCAAGTGGGATATTTATGGGCTGTAAGGTATATTTTGGTCACCAGATTCTAATTTTAATAATTTCACTCATCTAAATTACTTCATTGGATGATAGGTCAGCCTGATATGAAGACATAAGAAACAAAAGATCATTACAATTTATTTGTACCCTTTGATGATTAAATTTTTCAATAGAATCAAGAAGGGTCCAAAATTTTGGAAAATTGTTCATCTCCAGAATGAAGTATCTAGAATGGTGCATTATAGAATGTGGTTAATGATAGAATGTTACTATAGATCACTTCTCCCATATCATATAGAGGATTATATCAAAATTATAAAGGATTAAAAACATGGATGATTGGATATACTTTCCTATAAATAAAAATATTGAGTAATATATATAGAAAATCTAGAACCCAAACAGCGTACACAAGAAAGTAACAATAAAAATTTAATTTTAATATAATTTAGTTTCTATTTATTTAATTGTAGATCATTCTACCACTATAATGAAATATTAATAAAAAGATATTTTGAATTATATATAAATATTATACTTCTAATGAGTTCAAATAATTTCATGGTGTTTATTCCAAGTATGATGGATAGGCTACCTAAAGAATGGTTATCCATTATGATATTTATTTCTTTATGTTTTTCTATTTTTTGTATTTTGGTTTCCATGACTATTTATGAGGTTTGGTTTTTTGTGTGTGAGGACAATTTTTTCAAGTTGGGATGATGCATTAACTTCATACTTCAAGTACACTTAGTTGAGGGAGGAAAATTCAAGTGGTTTAATTTCAACTTCACTAGACTATACATTACTTCTTGTATGATGTTTTATAGGATCACAGATAAAAGTTACTGTGGTCTCACAATGGTATCCCAAACCTCCTAGTATACTCTCTATATCATATGGCACATACCATGACATTGCTTATGATTGTTCAAGTAAATAAATATTATTTTTCATCATTCAATTAAATCATCCATGTTGTCTATTATAAATTAAGTGTCTCAAATAATGAAATATGTTTTATTTCAATGTATTCATGAATGGGTAGAATGAATTTTATGATACATTTACTCATGAATTTTAACGCATGAGAAGTTACAAGATCCCCCAAGGAGGATTCTTTAGGTATATTTCAAGGGGAATATTTCCATGTGGCAGTTTTATCATGATTTTTTCCCAAGATGAATATCCCAGACCATGTTTTTCTATTCTTCTACCCCATTAACATTATGAGGCAAATTAATTGTTTGGTGGGTGGAGAATATCACTCATATAGCATTTGATATATTATTAGATTGCAGATATTTTTAAAGGGATAACATTTTTCTACCTATATATGCGATCCTGATAAATCATATAATATGATGTTCGTTACAGTATCCATATTTATTGAAAAGTACATGATTTAATCAATTATTATATTCATGGGTTCATTTTAATTTCTTTATAGACCATAATTTTATGCTTCATTATTTAGTCCACTATGATTAACTTGATTTTTTATATCATTTCATATCCTTAATGTATAATGTGTAGAAAATAGTCAAGAAAGTTGACTTGCCACTGTAAACCTTGTGTAAACACCCCGGATGCAAACTTTGATGCTTCTAGTGTGTTTAGTCATGTTTTACAAAGGATGCATGTTTTCAATTCATTTTACATGAACTGGATTCATCAATGATGCAGCTGGATTTAATTAGATGTGTGAACGATTATCCATATCAACATTTAGTTTTTTTAAAATCATTTTTGTGTATTATTTTTTATATAATTCGCTAAAAACTATATTTATATCCACTAACTTTTTGATGTCTATATCCATTATTTTCACCAATGGTGAGCCGACTAGGGTACAAGGACATTTTCATGGGTAGCACCAAAACAAAAACCAAAAATTAACTTATTGATTAAATAAAAATACTAGATGATGAGGTTTCAAACCATGATTTTGACTTGTGTATTTTATACACAAAGTAGATATCCCATGAGAAGGGATTAATATCCCAAAAAAACGAGTGTTGTGGAGTAGTTTCATATTAAATAATGAATCTATTTATTATAATAATAATTATATTTTATAAATGATATTTTTATGTTAAAATTACTTTACAAATTGTTTCTTTTAAAAATCATAAAAAAAAGAAATAGACTATTTAAAAATAATAATAACTTCAAATCCTTAATATTTTGTTTTTTGATATGTTATAAAAATAATTATTTCAATAAAGAAAATATGAATTAATTTTTAAACAAAATAATGTTTTTAAATGATTGAAAACAATTTTTTTATGAATATATATATAATTATCAATTTTAATGAATAAAAACATAAAAAAAATTATAAACATAAAAAATATTTTTTTAAAATATCATGATAATATCATTCTAAAAATTAAAATAAAATTTGTAATATCAAAAATCTGAAAAAATATAATAAACATTTTAATTTAATGTTTGGAAAACATTTTTAATCCTTTTCAAAATAATTATTAAATATATTTTGTTTTAATTTAATTTTATATTTTTAATGAAAATATAAAATTATCATTGTATTTTAATAACTAATAATATTTGTAAATACTAGAATGTTTTAAAATGAAAAGTAAATATTTTTGAAAGAGAAAATAAATTTCTTTGTTTTTAATTAAATTATACATTTCTATTTTTCAGTGGATTATTTCATTATATTACAACAAAATATTTTTTAAAAAAATCAAAATATGATACATAATTTTTATCATTAAAAATTGTTCTTTATATAGGATAACACATTTATTAATATTATAAATGGGTTACATTTTTTAGTTTTTAAGTATTTTACAAACAAATATTGTTGAATATTTATTTGGAGTATTGAAATGGTAAAAATTAAAAATTTATTTTGAAAAATTGAAATGGAATATTTTATTGAAAAATTTTGAAATAATTTTTTACAAATATATTTGACTATAATTTTTTATTAAATTTTTTTATTATATAACTCATTATAATATTTTAAAACAATTTTCCCTTGAAATATTTGAGGGGTAATGTAAGAGGGAAAATGATTTGGAATGTATTAATGGGATATTATAGTGAAAGTTTCATTAAATTATTCTTTTGGGATATTCAATTGAATATTTCAATAGAATATGAGAGTGAAAATTTATAATTAAAATTTTAAGTTTATCATTTCGATAGAAAATTTCACTATGAAATTTCATCAGTGGAATTTTTTATTATTGTTTTTATTGTATAGATTTCCACTATAATGTTTATAGTAATATTTTCATCTTCATTATTTTACAGAAATAATATAGTGAAATTTTAATCTGAATATGTTCAATATAGAATTCAAGTGAAATGTTTTACTAAAATTTTAAATCAAAATTTTTCGATGAAAACTTTCAAAGGAATTTTCCACTATAATTTTCTTGTAGATATTTTTAATGGTATTTCCCATTATATTTTTAAGTTTATTTCTCAACTGTAGTTTTGAAGTTAAAATTTTCTTCAAAATATTTTATGAATATATTATGAATATATTTTTCAATTGAATTTTCTAGTGTCATTACCCCATGAAATTTTCATGTGATGCTTTGATGTGAATTTTCAAGTTAAAATTATCAATATAATTTTTATAGGTATTTTCATGTATAATTTTTTATATATATTCTTTTGATAATTTCCATTGGAATTTTTAAATGGAATTTTATACTGGAACATTCTCTGGAATTTTCATGTGAATTTTCCAAAGGATTTTTCTACTAGATTTTAAATTCGAATTTTTTACTTGAAATTTTAAATGTAATTGGTGATATAATATTCTAGAGGAATTTTTTAGTGGAATGTTTCAATGAATTTATTGAGAAGATTTTACATTGGAATTTTCAAGTTCAATTTTCAAATGTATTTTTGAATGGAATTTTGCTAGAAAAATCATGTAGATTTTTATAATATAATTTTTCATATATATTTTAAAATAATGAGTTTCTTCTAACATATAAAAAATTTATCCATTACAAAATTATAATTTTTTAAAACATTTAAATGTAATTATAATTTATTATTATTTTAAAAGATATAATAATTATATATGTCCAGAATTTTATTTTATTCTTTTATCATGTATTTTAAATAATGTAAAATTATTATGTTTAAAAAAATTATCTAATTTATATGTACTCACAATGTTTTTGAAATATTAATACATATTTTTATAATGATAATAAATAATTTTAAAATAGGTTTTTTAAATATTAAATATATATATATATATTTGCTTTCCCTTATATAGTTTGATATTACTACTTTTTTAAAAATCAATTGGAAAAGTATTTTTTAAAATCAGGAAAATTTATCTCGCAAAATAATAAAGAATATGATATTATTTATACATATATAATTTTTTCTAATTGGCATAAAATATGTTATTTAAACTGATTAAAAAAATAATACTTTTTGGATAGCTGATGAGAGTTGTATTCCATTAATAAGTAATGGGTAAAGATAGATTTTATAAAACTATTTCAATCTCATACACTTAATATGTTATAATTCAATGACCATTAAATTTATATTAGATGAACTAGTATCCAAGTGTTTTTAGTTTTTACAAAAATAATGTAAAATTATAGATGATAAGGGTCCAAACAATTTGGTATTTATGTTGTGTCTAATCCTACCTCAATTTCTCACCCAAAAGATGAATTTTATTTCTTTCTCTCTGTCATTATATATATTCATCAAAAATTGGATGATAATTTATCCATTAAAATATGGGACACAAACACTTATCCCATATGTCATTTATATACACAAATTATTTGATTTTATATTTTCAATTATTGGACCTGAGTATAAATTTGATGACAAGGATAATGTTTTATTTCATCATAGATCTATCATTTAATATTTTCATTATACAATCATTAATAATTTTAGAAATGAATTGGATCTAGAGTGCATGTTATTAGATCTTATAGAGCTATGTTTTTTTGGAATGGCACTTATTAACAGAAAAACATACCATATAGTAGACCATCATACAATAGTGTCACCATAACTTATCTTTCCACTTTCTGGATAATATCATTACCTCAAGATATAATTTTTTTTCTATAAATTATAATTTTATTTCATTACAACAATTTTAAATGACTACAAATAAAATATAATTTTTTGGTCTTCTTCATATAGTTCAATGTAAAAAAACTCATAATTATAGTTTTAATTGCTTCCTTGAAATATACATTCACATTTATATGATTGTTCTCCTCATGATTATTTATATTTTATATAATGTATTGGAAATATTTATGATAATTGCATAATTTGTGATGAAATGGCATAGTGACCAAAATTGTTAGCTTTTTCGATGACCCAAGGTTCACTAGGCCATTGGTAATCATTTTTATTTATTCATTAAACAATTTATCTCGAGATAAGGGACTTATTTAATGTTCCATTTTTAATATTTTTATTTCTAATTCTAGAATTATTCTTTGTGGGAGATTAATTTAATTTTTTATTAGGATATCAAATTGTTCGATAATATTTATTACCAATATTTTATTATAATATTTGTTAAAAATAAATCCATAACACTTGATTTGAAATCCCATTGAGGACATATAATGAGTAATTTCCCAATATTTTAAATAGGATTAAATCTGACATTATAATTTCTCACATAGTTATACAAACAATCTTTTAATTAAATGAGTCTCTCACATGTGTAAATTAGTGAGGTATTTCTATAAGTAAAAAATATTGAATTATTGACAGTAATCATGTTTATTTTTTCATTAAAGACACTAATATATGATGTTATTTATGTGTAAATATATTTATTTATAGAAAATGAGATGTTTTATTCCCAGACATGTGTGTGTGGAAACCAAAAATATTTTCGTTTTTCATATTTAAATTGGTTTTGGGAACTAACTACATCACCATAATAGATATTTTAAGAAGGTTTACTCTAAGGGGAAACCTTATAGGCATATAATACACAAGTATAACCGACCCCTTATAGAATTTCACTATGAAATTGTATGTATAGTTAATATCATATTTTTAATTTCTCATAACTTGGATGGTATTTTAATTATTTTATAAAAAAATGTATCCATATGTTTTCTATTAAATATTTTTTGAATCATGATATGTTTAGATTATTTGATATCCTAGTGAACTTCAAATTTATTTTTCTGAAAAAATACATTTTTTATTTACACCATGTTTGATAATAGGGAACCGTTTTGAAATGGGAAGGGAATCCAAATTCACTTTTCTTAGGTATGATAGAAGAGGGATCATGGGAACTAAAAATTCCCTCATATGATGAAATCCTATTTTCTTCTAAATCAACTAGAATACCTGTGATGGAAAATGAAATGGATAATTTTGAAAAAAATATCTTTTTTATCCCACTCCCTACCTTGAATACCCAGATCAAACCCCATGCATTCCAACCCCAACATTGTTGCTCTAGAAAATCAAATCTCACCACTACTTCACACTAACCAACTTGTACCAAAACTATACAGACCAACAAACCCAACATACCCGATCTTGTTTAATCAATGTAACTCCCATATCTACATCATTTTGATTGTTGATGATTTCTGAATCCAATGAAACTACATAATATAGAGTTATGGATGATGATTTCCAGTATTCATAACCATAGGCGATTTCGGTAAAAGTTTATTGTGATCACTCTATTACCTAGGTTCTGGTTGGTGATGAGTAAATTAAATATTCCCCAAATACTTGTATATATATTATATGTATTAGTCTATATCATTGTATATGATACTAGATAATATTTTGGGCACAATAGAAGCTCTTTGAGTCTTAATCCAACTGGTATTTGTGTTTAATCAATAAATAATACAACATGCATATGATGAAGATGGTCATTGCCAATAGAATTAAAATGAAAATTAATCAATTTTTACACGAGAACATGGAATATATGTTCATCACACATTATTTATAATTAAGTTATATATATTAATAATTGAATTTTATTAGAATTATTTCCTTATCGATGAGTATGACGATGCTTTCACATCATACCATTATTTCATTGTAAGAATCATGGGAAGATTCCCTCTATTGGTGATCTAATCATGCAACATGAACCTATGAACATCACTATATAAATATCTTGGTTTATCATCTATACCTTAAAATTTTATTAATTTGATTCCACAAGGGTCATTTGAGATTTATGGAATCTCCTTGTTCTCTCTAGAATTGAGAGGGTACTGGAGGAGGATCCCTTTCAATTCTTGAGAGTGTTCTGGGAGAGGATCTCAGTATGGCTTGAGAGGACTCTCAAGAATTCATTATACCTAATTATTAGAATATGTAGTCAAATATAAGAGAATTAAATTAATATCTATTTATAGACCTAGTGATTGATAATAAATAACCAAACATAATACATTATTATTAATTTCATTCATGAAGACCACTATTATTAAATAATAATAATATTATTACTATTTACCATACATGTTCTTGACTTAATAATAAAATAACATTATTTACCATGAATAAATAAATTATTATTTATTCTAATATTATTTAACGCATAATTTCACACCAAGACATTAAAAATGATATACCAATACTCTATAAAATTTATTAAACCTCAAATATTGACTATCTGTTTATATAAATAAACATCACTATATTATTTTTTGATAAATAAATAAATATTATATTCATTAAAATAGAGAAAAAATTTAATACATATTCTAATAACAACTATTCTCTCTAATAACTCATTACTGAATATTTTTTATCAACCAATCATTAATAAAGATTAAAACATTAATAAGAAAAATATTAAATCATCATGATAAATTCCAATTGAATTAAATGTGGTTTTTGATACCCATAGTGTGTCACCATCTAGACCCCATTATTAGTGTAATTATGTGAAACCATCAAAATGACAATTTTAACATTTGTAAACATGTCAAGACAACCATATAGAATGAAACTACTGTCAAAAATACATAAAATATCATATTAACACTCAAAATATAATGTAATACAATTATCATGATATCACTAATTAAAAAAGTTTCTTTCTAGTGTCATCAGCCTATTTTTTAATTTATTCTTTCTTTTACATTGCAAAATATAACTTTTCGGTACAATTCTTTTCCCATATAATTAATTAGAATGTTCCACTTCTATTAAAGGGAGAAATATATCATGTTTCATTAAAATATGTTGATTCAAATACAATCTCTCATTATTCATTAATGTAATATAACTCGTTACACACCCAATATATCCAACCATAGAGCGATATTTTGTTCTTATTGTTTTATTCAATAAATAAAAGTATCAAACTCTTAATTTTCATGAATAATAATCTTAAAAACTAAATACTATTACACATGTCCATAAATGATAGCATCCAATGACACGCATGGGTGTGAATTTCTTACTGGAGGATCTTTTTCTAATAATCATTGATTATGAAAATTAAAAAGGATTTACATCATGAGTAGGATTCTCAATGTCCCATGAGTATCAACCCTCAATAGGAAGTACCATCCAATCAAATGATTTAATCTGTCAATAGAACATATATTTAAGAATATACTCATGGAAATTCTAGTTTATCATCATATCGGGGTGCTATATTTACCATTCAGTGTGATAATCCCCCTTAAGAAATAATCACTTACTGTGTATCAAAAAAGATAAATCATTTTGTGAAAAAATTGTATGTATTAAAAAAAGATTGTTTGTAATTAAAAAGTACATGTATGTTTTCTCTTGGGTACTAACTATAATACACTCCCAATTTCAATAGATCTAGATGAAAATAATGTTTAGTTGGATAGATCTCACGTGAAATTTATGATTCTAATGAGATAAGGAATTTTTCAAGGGGTAATACATGTTCTCCTTTGGGGTAACTCGAGTAAACATGACTTCACCCCTTTGATAAAATTATCACAACAGGGGATACTTTTAGATAATATGCTTCATCTATTAGAATAACCATTGATTCGTTGAAATATCCACTACTATTTTATAATCATAATTAAATTTGATAGACACTTTACATTTAGACATCGTATCAAGAATATGGAAAAAGATTCATATAGAAACATATTTTTTGGATACATCATAAACCATTATATATTTATCATATACTATAAAACAGGAGAAAACTTGTTATTTTAAACTGTTCTACCTCACTAAGCCTTTGTTGAAACATAATATGTATTCTGGGGGTTACTTCATATTTCTCATATGAAATATAAAATTTGTATAACTCCTACTGAATCTCTTCTCATCTCCTCTATATACTAGGAATACATCCTTTTTCCTTACGTACATAAGGATAAATTTGAAAGCATACCATTATTGTCTAACTGGATCAATATAGTATCTGATTATCATGGAGTAGAAAATATCAATAAAAATATCTAACATATAATACTTAAATAAAAATATTTTTGAAGTATATGGGGTCATACACATTCTCATTATTTATTATTGTTTCTAAAGAATGAATTTTTTTGTAATGATATATACAATGTGACACATGAAAAAAATTCCCATAATGGATTGTTAGATACTAAATATATTTACTATTTGGTCAATGTATGTACATTGATGTTGCTTAAAAACCTATATGATCTATCTGGAATGATCTTGATACCAATGAGATAGACAACTTCACTTAAGTCCTTCATGGAGAAATTCTGGTTCAAATAGTCGACAATTGGTAGTAATACTGGTATATCATTTCCATTAAGTAATATTTTATCAACATATATTACTAGGATGATAATGAAACTCTCATTAAACTACATATAAACACATGGATCCCATTAATTATTAGTGAAACGAAATTCTATTTTGAATATATTGAATTGAATTTTACATTACATGGATGATTTCATCAACCCATAAATCGATCTCTATAAATTTCATATCTTTTAGGAATTACATAGAGTCCCAATCCCTTCTCGTTGTGTTACATAAATCTCTTATGGATTATCTTTTTAATTAATTTTGTTTTAAAATACTTCTCCCAAATCTCATATTAATAAAAATTAATTATAGAAAGAATAATCCTAATGGATTTAAATACAAATATTGGAGAAATGGACTCAAAATAGTGTATTCATTGGTACTATTTAGAACATTCATCTGCAATGTTTTATTATTATTTACTCACTTAACCTTAAACATATCATCTTCGCATCGATACACATTTTCAACTATCAGTATTTACATCAATCAGTGGATAGACAAGAACCCAATCTTGGTTATGATACATGGAATTAATCTCGAAATTCATGTATCCTTACCATCTTGTATATTTAATTCCCTATACTAACTCTTTTTAAGAAAAAAGTTCCTTATTTTTAACCAATAATGAGTCACCTTCCCCGATGAATAGAAAACTGTGTCTTTATGGATCGCTAACCACACTAGTGCACCAATGAAACAATTTTGTTTTAGGAAAAACATCTTCCATGGGGACCCATGGAATGTTTTGATGTACCAAATCTTATGTATCTTTAGAATCAGCTTTATTGAAGCAAATCTATCTCATTCTATCTTTATTGGGGATATTATCCCTATTAAAAAAATGGAATGTCTGGACACTATAAAATTCTTATTTAGGGGGTTGTGTATGTAATATCTTCTAGTTTTCTTTGGTTTTATGATATAGGTACACTTTTTTCTATGGGATCCTAATTTATTTCTTCATATGAACTTATATAATTCTTGTCTTCCAAATACACGATTATGTAGTAATATGGATTTATATCCATACATTAATTAATATGGTATTATAATTTTTATTTAAGTTGTTACTCAGTTTACAATGTGTTATATAGTGTGTAATACATATCCAAAAAATTATCATGGAAGATTTATACCCCTCATCATCAACCCCACCATGTTATCAATGGTATATTTCTTCATTTCACTGATCCCATTATACTATGATCTATAATGTAGAGTAATTTGACATAGAATCCCATACTCCCAAAAATTAAATAAACTATATGTTAAGATACTCACCACCTAGATCAGATCAAACCTTCATTATCTTCTTCCCATGTACATTATTTGCATCATTCATGAACTCTTTTAATTTCTTAATAAATTCATAATTATAGAACATTAAGTATAAATTTCCATATCACATCAAGTATCAAGTTAATGAAATGCTATAATAATTCCCACCTCTAGGTTATATGGAAAAAAGCATTCCAAAATATATGTGTTCTGATTCAAGAAGATCTGCATCAATTTTATCTTATCCACCAAATAGTGTCTTATTATTTATATATTCTAATAATTAACCCATATTTTTTGTTTTTTTAGCTCAAAAGTGCCTAAATTATCATCATAAAAAACATCTTCAGATGCTTCACATTTACTTGACCAATATGGTTATTCTAATACTAGGTGTGAAATGTGTCATGAAAATTTGATTCATTATCAATTTTCAACACAAGGATTTCAAAATATAATGCATAAAGAGCATTATTTAAATGCTTCATAGAATAACATATTCAATCATTGAAAAAGTAATAAATCTTATTTATAGACTTGAAAATTATATCATATGTTTCTCAAAATGATTATGAAAATATGTTTTTGGTAATAATTAATACATAATAACTATCTATTAAAACTATGACCATCCAAATTGGAAATGTATCTTGGTAGTCTCTTATATCCGAAGAATCAATTGTTACTCTTTTTTCTGATTAAAGATCCACCACTCCTTTAGAATCCTTCTTGAATCTACATGGTTCCCACATTCGAATACATATATGAGAAGAAAAAGTTGTTCCTAAAACACAATGTGTTCATCTAAAAATATTACACTCTACTACAAATATATCTTAATCTTCACATTACTTCTTTAATTGCATATAGTTCATCTTCTAGTGGCCTTATATTACATGTGAAAAACACATTGTTTTATTTTTTTCATTGGTGTTTGGCTATTCAATTCCATGGAAGGATATTGATTAAGATCCTTATACATGGAGCTATCCTTGGGTGCCTTTTCTTTAATCTTCCTTTTATTCACTATATGGACTGTACACTTTTCACGGTCCAGGTATTTATCAACATGGAAAATGAAAGTATGTAATTTTCATATAGTTTTATCACTATTGTGCATATTATAATTCACAATGAAATTGGATAATCCATTAGTCAGTGAAGATAAAATGAGTTATATGTATAGCTCAATATTGAGCATAATGAACATGATTTCATGAAAACTATGTTGCTAGTCATCCCAACATCATGAGGCCCATCTGGCACTGACTCTCCATGCTTTCATGTGAATAGTGGATTTGAGAACTCATATCCCACATATCTCACCATGTCACGATAAAATCATGAAGGACAGATATCATTCTATATGAATATGTATCTTTTTTTCAACATGAAATTTTATTAAATTGAATATATAATGAAATATTGTACATATTTGGCATCATCCATGTGTATAAGGTGGAGATATATTTGTTCATCGCTATATTCTTTTAGAATGTGGCTTATGAACATGATTTTCCATCGTATATAATTTCTAATCATGGTGAATTATAATTCGAAATCACCTATATCATTCATGGAAATTTAAAATGGTAAAAAGAATCTATTTATTTAGTATATATCACAATTATATCTTCGGCGATGTATAGACTTCAATTTCAACAAAAACTAAAAGTAGAGTTTCTATACATTTTCAAGATTAAAATTTAGATAATAAATTTAAAATTTATTAATCACCTAGTATTTTTAAAAACAACTATTATCCCCCACCATTAGTATCCTAATATACCATATCATGGATTGTATAGTCGAAAGGATCCATATAAACCTTCTTATAACCCAAACGTGTTTCTAGAAATCATTCTATGATTTTTAGGTTGGCATAAAATTTCATATGCATAAACTCATAACTTATTGATCGGTTGTGAGGACTCCCCAATCTAGAAATCATATATATTAACTTCTTTAATGATTTCCTACAATTTTCATTAAGTCTCTTAGAGGTGACCAACCCTTAATGATTACTAGGATTAGTTGAACGAACACTAAAGTATGATATTCATTGACAATTAAAAGTACCCAAATAGCGGTTGGTCAAGTACGTTGAACTATGATTTGACTACATCCCAAGTTGAGGTAGGATATAACAACTTAATATTATAATTAATCAATGTTAATATTTATGCATAAATTAATCATTTTTTCATATTATATGAATTTTAATATTAAATTTATTTTTCATAATTGAACAACCATGTTTTGATATAATTAATAGAAAACCAATTTATTTTATTTCCATTTATTATACTTATTAATTATTTATCTTTTGTAATCTAGAAAAAATACATAAAGAAATAAACCATAAATGTAGATGAATATAAAATAATAAAAGTGGTATGACCATTATATTTTCCAATGGTTAGTTTATTTGGAGGATGATAAACTAACCTCTGACACTAATTGAAAAGACTATAAAATGTATCTTATTCTATGCAACGGTACCCCATCTATCCACCTTTGAATCTGTATGATTAGAATCATCAAAGCTCCAAACATGTACCTCCTCCCCTGACCTAGAAGTTCCATTCATTATATAATCATTACTACACATACATGAGGGGAACAAAAATATTGGTTAATGGGTTTACATAAACCAAACCATAGAAATGTGTTCTCATTAATAATGATAGGATGGGAGGGTTCACATTCCATTATTTAATTTAATAATAATATATTAAAGAAATGATTCATGTACATAGTTATGGTCATAGCTCATGATCACCCACACACAGATAATGAATATAGATTTTTAATCAATATACCATTCACATCAAGTCACTCTTTAATTAAGATAACACACCTCAATTTAATCCAATTTAATATTTGATTAAAAAATTTATTCAATTTATATTAATTCCATCCAACCCATCATTGAAATTTCCATCATCTGTAATTTTTAATAAATTTATTAAATAAAATTTATTTTAAAATAATAATGTACACATGTGTACATGGAGACTATCATATGTACCGATCCAAAATATCCATTATGGTCATTCTACTCTATATTCACATGGAATCCATCATTCAGGGAATGATATGAAATTATATTTAGCGTACTATTGATAAATGGAACACATTCACACAAAAATTTAGACTACATGTAATGATATTGAAGAATGCATAGTATAATATAATGAAAAACCATTAAAGTCTTTTAGTTTATAATATAAAATAGTGATTAATTTATTAATATTTATTAGTCATATTACATGGAATGTACTGTCAGTAAATGACAAGTGGAAGCATGTTTATTAGGTATAATTATATAATTAATTTCCATTCCATGTAAAATTAATTATATTATGTATAGTGTGTTATATATTTTGTGCTATGGATACATGCCACATAATTCCTTCTTCCCATTTCCATGAATCTAGCTAATAGACTAGACATGTTTTTTATCCACAATGCTTTATGAAGTACATGATGTATACACCATCTAATTTTCATGTGATCTCATAAGATCATAGGTTTTAGTTACATAGATAATGTAATAAATAAAAATTCAACTTTGAATATGATTTTTCGATCATGAAAGATTATGGCATGATTGATGTGTACGTAGGACACATATAGTGTTTTCTATTTTGTCTTCTGATAATCTAGTTGGTCACCATGCAATGTGAATTAAATCCATTTTGTGTGTACCCATTGAAATATGACCATGATATCTCATGGTTTGTCCGAGACTAATGAAAAAATGTATATGGAGTGTACCAAGTGGCTATACACCATGCGGTCTTGTGTTATCTAATTAGAACCCTTGCCACCTCTTGATGGAGTATTTGAATTTTCTTCGTGTAAATATAATATGTACATGCTTTTATGATCGACAATGATGAAAAATAATATAAGATATCATTATTCGAGTTTTAACAATTAATAATCAAAAAATAAGAATGAAAAAATGAATATTATATATAGATGATAAATAAATAATTATAAATTAGTTATGTGTCAACTCTTATACCACATCAAGGTTTAGGGCATAGCAGAATCATGTTGGACTTATATCCAACTATGATATGTTTCATTATCAATGAATAACATGATTTGTGCATGATGAAGAATGTCATGAATAATGGGGTTAAAATCAATGATTAATTGGAAATTATGTCTGATCTAAGAAGATATGGTCATCCCTAAAAAAAAAAATTAATTAATTTGGATAAATAATCACCGTTCATTGAAATTAATTTTCTTTTGATGGGTCTAATGAAATTTTGAGGTCAAATTATTAGTCCATCATAAGAATCCAAGTTTGAATCTATATATAGTTGAACCACATGTGCATAAAAAACCTCTGAACATTTCCATATAAATATCATGTTCTATTTTAGAGGATCATAAATTTTTCAAAAATATTTTTAAATCTCCATAAGAATCTCTTCGTGTAGAAGGAATATCCATGTTAACATTAATTAAAGAGGGTAGAGGAGGGGGATTTCCTTCTATTCATTAGAGTTTTATTGGATATTATCACTCTTAAGACTAAGTGAACACTCTATAAGTCATTGTATAGAATGATAATAATAGCTAGGATAGGATTAGTGGAAAACATAACTGAGTATTTATAGTCCTAGGTATAGAGACAAAATAATATTTCATAGGAAATTAGTATTCATTTATTCTTGGGTGAACAAAATTTTATAATAATAGTAATATTATTATTATTGTTATTATTTACATGACCTTTAATAACTTTGTGAATAAATAAATATTATTTTTCCTAACTGAATATATATATATATATATATATTTAAATAATATTTAATAAGTAATTTTACACTGGAATCTGAAAATCATTATGTGAATCCTCCTTAATATTTATAAGCAATTAAATAATTATTGTTTATTTAAATGAATTTATATCTTTGTATTATTCACAAATAAGTAAAAAAAATTACATTATCAAAAATGGAGGGTAAATATATATTAAATATTTAACACACAAAAATTCTATCTGATAACTAGTCATGTAATATTTACGATTAGAAAAACATGAGTAATTATTAAACCAAATATAATAATAATATTTATTCCTTTTGTTAAATACTTCCATAATTTAACTACGGTTCTAGATACATGTAGTGTGTGAACCTTCAAGTCCCTTTATTATTGATAGTATGTGAAAATACCTAAAGTGCATGTTTAGAATCTATGAAATCACTAATACGCACATAAATAAAGTCATTAATTTTTGAAAGACATAAAACCTCAAAAACATTTCTAATTTTACAACATAATCCCTTCATTAATATATATCTAATCAATAAGGATACATGAAGTTGTCATTAAACAAAGTGATCTATGCATCATTCTTTTTCATTCCAGAATAGAACATTACAACAGAATGACATGGTTATGTACTTAATTAAGAAGTTTCATTTCCCATAGAGTGTCTAAGATATCATCCTCATCTAAATTTAATACCTAGAAATCTCTTTCATTATTCATTGTTGCAATATTACCATGAATCACCCAACCCATCATACCCCATCGTGAGAATAAGTCATAAATATTTTCATCTATACATTTAATTAGATGACTCATGATATGAATTAATAATAATTTTAAATTATAAGGACCATAACACATGTCTATAGATAGAAATATTCACTGACACATATGAATGTATGTTTCTTTTAATAATTTCATGTTATCAAAATCAGCATCTCTAAAAATTAACAAGGCCATACATCATGAGAAAGTGTCTCAAAGTAATATGAATCTCCCCCCCTAATACCTTATATCATTTTTCCAATAAAATTATATCATCCAGTTATATAATATATATTTAACAATACCATTATGTAACTTCAAGGTTCACATCACAGGAGGGAGCTAATATTTCCTTTTAGTGAAACAGTTACCCTTAAGATATTATCACATAGTATTCCATGCTAAAGAACAACCATAATGTGAAAAAAATTATTAATATTCAAAAAAGTTATACAAGTTATCATAATGTATATAGATGATGGTTTTGGGGAATCAGCACTAACCATAAGGATATCAAATGTTACTATATTCTTATATCACATAAATTCAAAATGAATTGATGGGGATTTCATTGGATGGATCATAAATTTTAAAGGTTAACATTTTGGAAGCTTCCATGTATAAATATTATTATATAAATTTTAAAATGATTAAATGGTATGGTTTTTGATTTATTCATGAAATTGTTCCATTAATTGGTAGAATATAATTTATTCATGCATTATAATGAAGTATTAAATACATGTTAACTTGAGATGTTTTCTTGAGGGACCTATATATAAGAGTATACTAGCATATTTTTTTTAAAAAAATATTGAGAAATGAATAATTTTCTGATGTACCTCAATCTATTACCTCCCCTATTCTATATGATTTTTCATTCATGAGTTGTTAAATTTTTTTTGGTGATGATGGGATCCTTATCGGGCCTCAAATGATGTGGCACAACCCATGGATACCTTTAGAGGAGGGATTTTATTTTTATACCTCTCAAGTGATCTCCATATAATATCGAATATGAGGATAGATGATACAATTCTTGGTTAATGTTACAGGAGTAGTTTATTAATTTTATTGAATAAATGATTTATGTTTCCTACATAGATGTTAAGAGATTTGGATTTATATATTTCTTTCATTGTGGTTAATGAGTTTTTTGGATCCTTTGAATCCAATAAATTATTTTCTGCACATGAAGCTTAGCCGTGTTGGTGAGGACTCTTAACGTGCACCAAAGAGAGCTATGATCATGTCTAGGTGGACGAATATTTCATGGTACTATAACAGTATCGTAGCAGTGCTGTAGTAGGTACTATATCAGGTACTATAGAAGGTTTTGTTCAGTACTATATTAGAGAGATTTATTCATCCCTTAGTTTCTTGGGCCATCCAAGTTCTTTAGGCCAGTAAGGATTTTAGGCCACCCCAAGGCCTTTAGGCCACCTGAAATTCATATGGAACAAGGATAATTTCAATGGAACAAGGATCCAGATGGTGATTCCGAGTAGGGGAATTCACCAGAGTTGTGCTAACTAGAATTTGAATAATTAATGGGTATTAAATTTCCATTGGTACTGGAACTATGAAACATTGTGAAGGATAGCAATCCAACCATCGTTGCAAAGGTAGAGAGCTGACATCATAATATATGTTGGGGAGGTGCGGTTCAATGTTGTCTATTTGGGATGAATTACTATAAGGCCTTCGGGTCATGTATTGTGTCGCTAAGCCTACAAGCCATGTAAGGGTTCCCCTTCAACCATTAAAAGTGTGATTATCAAAAATAAATAAAAAAATTAGGCCCTCAATCCATTCAGGTAATCAATATTTTCAAAACCATTACCTGAGTTTGATTATTAGAATTATGTTTTTAAAACATATAACCTACATGTCATAATTTATATGAGGTTCTATCATAATATGAAATATTAAGTGGTTGAGTGTCAATAATTGGATCACTCGGATTACATTTATGATGTAGGATACTGTAATAACCAATTTTATCAATTACTCATAGTGTATGATTACATTGAATATGAAATTATGATACAATGTGTACTTGTGATTTTTTTCTATACCATAATATATGATATATGTTATATTATAGGAAAAACATATATCCAAGTTGTGAAGAAATAGTGCATTAAATCATAATTGATATATAAGAGATATCCTAGACAACATTTTTTCCATACATTTGTGTTACACCACTAGAAATCTTAATATATAAGGGTAAAACATTTCGTAAATTTTATATATAAATTTCCCCATATGTAAGTATTAAATCATGAAAAACTGACATATGTAAAAGGATTCTCATTTTATACTGACATAAAAACCCTAATATAAAAGGTTTAAGATACATAAGGGTTTCAACATTACATTCTTGAATAAATGAGGATTTATTACAACATTAAACTGAAAAACATTATGTTTTCTTCTTATAATAATTTGTGACGACCTTTCCATTCATAAAATATGACTTACAGCTCTTAAATGGTTCAAACACCACAATCAAATCAATCATACTACACACTTATTCCATATATCATTAAATATGATTTGAATGAGAAATTATTTTCCCTAAAAATAAAATTATAAATAGAGTTATATAATTTATTTTCATTTAAATAATTAAATTAAATGGAGTGTTTGGATATTTATTTAGTTTTAATGTTTTTATAATTTAATTAATTATAATGTGTTAAACAATATTTAAATAAAATTTCGTGAAACAATTATTAAAAATATTTTTCATATTTATACATATGAGTATTAAAATATGACTTAAATTGTATAGAATGGTTAATAATTATAAAAAAAATGTTATTTATAAAAACATAGGGTAATTTATGAAGTGTTTTAAAAATATAGAGACAAGACGTAAATATAAAATAATTCATTTTTATGTAATGATTTTTTACAATTAATTTGAGTTATTAAAATTAATTAGCATATTTGAAAGTTATTTAAACCATATCCAAATAATTTATTATGATTTATTTGAAAAAATATTAAATAACGATATGTGATGTTTGGATTATGTAAATGTGTTAACAAAATAGAATATCAATTAATAATGTTTATATTTAATATAATTTTATATATTGAATTTAAAATTTCAAATGATGAATAATATGAAAGAGTTTGTATTTGAATGGATAAAATGTGTTTATATTTAATGTTATAGGTTTTGAATAATCATAGCTAAAATAATAACATGCTTATAATTATATTTTATTTATGGATTACTCATATATGTTTAAATCATGGTTATATATGTTAATTTTTTATTTTAAATCCATTTCATACTTTATTCAGAAATATAAATATTATACTATTATATATTGTGTATTCTTTAGTTTAAATAGTTAAACCACTTCTAAAAATTTCAATACATTTTTATATAGAGATACATTCTTGGTATTCAAATCGATATAGTTTTCTTCTACATTTAATCTATATTGTATTGAGTTATTATATTGAATTAATTTATCAATTATAATTTATACATTTTGGGTGTTATAATTATGATGAAATTGATATCTTCTTTGAGTAATGTATCATTGGGTAGAGGGACTATGGGTTAGGCTTTTCACTAACCAAAATGCTTATGTTTTATTCATGAAAAGTGGTGCTCGACTGTATATGGCTCCAAGATTAGTCTTATTGACATTCTAGATTTTATATAATTATAATCCTTTATCTTGAAGTGTTTCATGTAACTTATACATATAATTCATTTGGATATGTAAATATACATATTTTTTAAAATTGCGGTTAGTAACCCAAGATATGAGTTGTGTAAAGAATTACACATCAATATGTCTTGAATATATTGATTTGTGAGAAGGAATATGATTACAAACTAAGTCATATAGAAGAATTAATACTTAATAATAACATTATATAATATGTTTAGATTAAATCCCCATTGAAATATTAAGTTTTAAATTCTGTCTAAAGTAGTAATTTTCAAGACGATGAACATCAAAATGAATATTTTCATTCAACATATTGGTTCCCTATATTAGCTTATATGAGAAAATAAATTAATGGGTAATACTATTGATTAAGTTTTCTATTCATGGAATTTTCTTTGGGTTAAACATAGTTGGGATACCCTTATCATATTAGGACTACATAAAAATATAGTTTATTTTTTTCCATTTAATGGATTCGGTAAAGAGTCAAATATTTAACTATACAGGAGTTTTATTTTATATGATTAGGATGAGGTACTACCGAAATTAATAAGGTGTTAGATTATTTCTAAAATAGATTCATTTCATAGTCAAATATAAATATGGTAATAAAAATGTATATGATGAGTTTAAAAGGCGTAATCATTTATTTGGAGTACATTTAAAACTAGTCCTTATTATTATTTTTTAAAATATAATACTAATACAATAAAATATTCCATTGTAACTAAATTCATTCATCATAATTAAATATTACATTTAGATAAACCATAGAGAAATTAAAATCTTTATATTATAAACTCCTAATACCAGTAACATAAAGAAGATCATAACAAATGAAATGATTTTGTGTGTCAGATAAAAACTTCATTGAGTAAACAAGTTCTTCGGGTATAATGAATATTAATCTAGATTATTATGTAAGTGTAAAATTATTCAACTATGTTTTAAAAGGAAATAGATAAAAAATATATACTTAATTTTAGTCTATACTCATATACTCGATATAATTGGGTACGTTAATGACTTGGTGAGAATATATGTTTTCTTATGGCTTGTACATGTTGTGAAATTCATTTACCTGGATATGTTATAATAATGTTAATGAATTTGTTAAATTTTTATCCTATTATAAAGAAAATAATGATAATAGATTTACTAGGAATATGATACTTAGGTTATAGATCATTTTTAAATGTATGAATTGTTTAATCTTTAAACTAGAATAAGAAAAGAGAATTGGAATGTCAAAAAATGATTATTCAAGTATTAGGTTATGTCATTGAAACGTAAATGTGTTATCAAGAAGGATTAATGATATATAAGATCAAATTATCTAGAATACCTAAAGAAGTTTAGGAAACTCCATGTATTTCCTATTTTATGTATCACTATTAATGGAAATAATTCTCCCAATATGAAAGTGTATTAGATATAAAAACTATACAGTAAAAATGTTTTAATGGAGTTTAAAATCAACATAATAATTGATAAAGATTTTAGTATTTATTCCAAATATGAATGAATTTTCCACATTAAATATTTAAATAAAAATAATAAACCAAACATAGATGGATCTAAGTAAAATATGTGTATCTTTATCTCATTTCACATATATGTTAATAGAATTATTTTTACTATCAAAGACTTATTATAAAAAATATGAGAAAATTGATTCAATTCACATGGTTTATGCTATATTATGTTCTATAACATGTATTGTAAAGAATGAAAGGATAATATTTTTCCAGGATAGTCGAGTTTATATAGATATTTTTTAATGTATGAAGGATATGTCCCAATGACTCATCAATAACATGTTTTAATGAATACAATTTCTTTTAAGAAAATGATACAAACATATTGAAATCAATGTATGATATGGAAACTATTTTTTATTTTTTAAATATTCCTACTAAGAGGAAGAATGATTTATTTCCTGAAAATAATAGTTTTTTTATTCTAGAAAGATATTTTGAAGATAATATATTATCTAAGAGGCGATTGGTAGTATATTTAGACTTAAAAAAGTAACATATTTACAAATAAAATATTATCTCATTCAAAATATATATTTAGAGCCACATTATATCCTAGTGAAGTTCATGATGTGTTGGTAATGTAATAATGTAAATAGTTACATTTGTTTCAAAAATATTTAAAGGATAAAATTTGATAGAATAAGTTTTAAAGAATATTGATGATGTGGTTAGAAATATTTATTAGTGGAAAACAAAATTTGACATCATATCATTTGATTTTGTGGAGTTTATATGTTATAATAAATTCAATGATTTTATCTTTATGGATATGGATACTATGAGTAAAGAACCAAACTGGGTGAATATAACATGTCACTAGAGATGACCCGCTATAGGGTAGTGATCAACACAAAGAACAGAAAACATGTATCAAGAGAAACTGAATGGATATAAAAGATCACCTCATGGGAGAAAAGTACACATACATGAGGTATACAAGTATAATCCAAAAGGATAAACCGTAAAAAATATTTAAAAAATTATAATACCCTGTATCTATGTGAGAAACCATCACATACAGCTTATCTCACTAAGATGGCGATGGAATCCAAGAGAAATTAGAAAACTACATGAAAAACTACCCTTGACCAATGTACAGAAAAACTAGATCTGCATACTCCAAAATGCATATATAGGGAGTTAAGAAAAAAACTAGTGGGATGCCTCCTTGAATCTATATAATTTATATCATCATGAAATCATTAGTTTAATGAATAAAAAAACAACTTTATAAATAAATTTCTATTAAAAAATCATATATAATAAATCCTTTGGTTTTCATTAAAAATCAATATTCGAAGACCGGTGAATTTTAATACAAACATTAGTGCTAAATTGAAGGAAAAAATTCAAATAAACCATATATAAAAAGATAAATAAGTGATAAATCAATCATAAAACTATACCATCATGAAATAATCCAAGAAAAAGTTGTGCTTTATCCATTGAGAATTTGTTTTAAAACATAAAAAAGTATAATAATTGAGAAATATCATGATTTCTACTGATATTGAGTCCTTATACAGTCTAACGATGTCATATGAATAACCCCTAGTGGTTCCACACACAATAAGGTTTTCAAATACTCATAATCAAACAAACTCAATATTTCTAAAGTGATTTGTTATCAGAAAAATTTAATAAACTAAGAATTGAATTTTATAAATCATTTTATCAAGAGAATCATTGCGACATCCATGCGGGAAATAAAATTCTTTGCCAAATTCATGTTTGAGGAATTTCATCAAACTCATGATGTATATAATTTTTTTAACAAAACCCATTCAAAACCCCCTTTTTCATGACCAACAATATTCAATTTTAAACAAAACCCTAATTTAATATTAAATAATCCATTTTCACCCATCAATCCAATGGAATTTACAAAAACACAAGGTAAGTAACTCAGTAAAACCATTGTATAAATAAACCTACCATTCCAATGGAAGAAAAATAGTTGACTTTGATAATGTAGATTTGAAATGAGGATATATAGTCCTCACATTCCTAGATCCGTAAGAAACGTATTCAGTTACCAATCAAACCCTCTAGATATATCAATCATAGACCAATTGGGTTCTAATGGATTAAGGGAAAAGGATATTGATGTGTGATCAAGAAATTAAAGAAGATATCAGATAAATAACCTAACATACCTTAATGAGATCCACTAAAAACGATCATGATTCCCCATGGAATCAAGGTAATAAGCCTTTAGATTGTCAAAGAGGGATTGGTTCAAGTAGGTGAGAATTTAGAAAGAGATTAGTGTTAAAAATGACCATGTCCTTTAAGGAAATTATCATTTTTATTACATTCATGTATTGTGGAAAACTATATTGTACAATTTTAAAAACCATTATCCAACAATAAAATGTCCTTTATCCATTTAAAACCATGTCACAAGTTTTCTCAGGATTTTCCACATAGTTTGAAAAATCATGCTCACGTTGTTTGAAATCCTCTAGACCACAACCCAAACATCATCCTGAAATATCTAGACACTCATATGGTATGAAAAAAAATGTTCATATCATGAAAAATGCAACTACAACTCATAATTCCCTATAACATGTTTACAAAAGGTTAGTACTATCCTTTTTGTATACCATGTTCTTTATTTTTTTTCCCAAAACGCTAAATTTTCATCTACCCTGACGCACTAAAACCATAAGAACCTCACATAGTATGAACCAATCTCGAATTAATGAATACCCATGACCCAGAGATCATCATAATTCTCCCCTCCATATGTGAATTTTCCCCTAGAAAGCGCTCAAGATTCTAGTCTCACAAATATATAAGTCCATAAATTTCTTCATTAATGATTCATTATCCTACATATAATTTCAATCTCATCCACACTTCGATAGTACATAGACCAAATAAATTGTTTATCCAAGTAGCACCTTAACCTAGAGATTTATAATTTTAACTGATTATATAAACCACTATTATTTTGGGCTCAATATCAATATATTCCCATTCAATTTCATGGGAAGGGATCGATTGATTAGATCGTAGTTAGGAAACATTAATCCTATCATGAATCGATGTTAAAAGTGTAGGAATGTCTAATTTATGGGAAAAATTTTCAAGGTGTTCAATGATCCCAAAATGGCCAACAAACCTCAATGACATATTTGCATGATAACCCAATTAGTGATGTTTTAGAAAAGTTGAAACTATGATAAAGACCCAATAACTATAATCAAACTCCAATAGGTGATGAAAAAAATCCAATTAAGATTTTTAATGAATCTAAGCCATTGAGAACATCTTTTCGATCACTTTTACCAATTTCATCATCACATGAACAAGACTTTGTCCCTCGAAATACATTCCTCTCAACTTATCTCAACACAAAGGAGATCTACATGGATGCTAATACAACCATTATAAATGGACTATTTTAATAGAGTCATGGTAATTTTTTATATGAAAATTAGAATAATGGTATGTTATTTTCCCATGAACATCGAAAATCGGGTACAAGCACCTGAATAATATCCTTTAGATTCTAAATGTCTCACTATTTCTAATCATATGTCAAAAATACATTGTTTTTAAAAGGGATCCATATCCTATTGAAATAATTTTTAATTCCAAAATGTAATGGGAAGGTACATATAAGAAAAAACCATAGTAGGTATCACATAAAGCTTCATTAACTCTAAAACATGTAAGTGTCTGAGCACTTCAACCATCATCATCAGATTAATATGATGAAAACGAGACAATTTCATAAGTCTACCAATGATCACCAAAATTCCATCTCTCCTTCTAGGAGTATATGGTAAATAGAAAAATTAATTCCATTGATATCCCATCCCACTTTCACATCATACTATGTATATTTTTTCACAGACTATAAATTCTATGGGGCACCACCATAATCTTCTCATAATAAGGCATTATGACAGGAAGTGTGAAATAACCAGTCGACCCACGACCGCCATTATCGATGTCTTAGATCATGATATAACTTAGAAATATATGGTTATATAGACCATAAAGACTACTTCCCACTAAGAATCAATTCATGTCTCAAAGATATCAGAATAAACAACCTACTCCAAAAACATAAAACACTAATGGACAAACAAAACAAAACAATAAAGATCCTCCCATCATATATAATTTCACTAAACATCTAAAAATAAGTTCATGTTACATGTTCGAGATGAATCTGGTCATCAAATAATGATTCATCATTCATTGAATCTAAAAACACCCACACAAATGTATCTTCCCCTCTCATGATCAGCTATGCAAGAAAAATCATCCTAGGCCACTCCTCTATTGATTCATTCAAAGTGTGAGATGGTAATTTCTTGCCTAACGCAACATAAACCATATTCCCCTTTACATGTATATATGAAATAACAAAAAAAATATTGAACATAATCAACCTTGAATGTCTATTTCATGTTCATATCCTACTATGTAAAAATATACTATAGGCACTTATGATATGAATATAAAAGTAGTAGGTACTATATTATATGATGGTCATAATATGGATATCAACCTAAGGAGTAGATCAATAGTGAACAAGAACTCTCTATTAGGTGGAATCATAGAAAAATCATTTTGAAGGGCCACAGGGTATAAACTCACCACTGTAAAAAGTGGGATTCTCAAGTGATATCATTCTATTATAAATAATAATGGGCCCCTCTCCCCTTAATCTAGGATCCAACTGACCTTGAAACACATGAGGGGTTCAATTGGGAGATAGAAACAGAACTTGATGATAATAATGGTGGATATGGTCCTTAATGATGATCATCCATTCTATAAAAATAGTACGGTTAAATGTATCATAATCAATAACTAAGAAGTATCAAACAACATCGATGTTGATAATCCTCACCGAACATGCAAGACATTTGAAAACATATTCCTTCCTCTTTCCTAAGGGAATGTAAGGATCCTTCATAAATGTAATATGATCCAAGGATAATATCAACATATCAATATAATTAGACGATATAAAATAATTGATTTAAATATATCGAAATATTCTAGGACCATAGAGTGTGAAATGAAAATCATACCTCTAACAATATTTACCCATCCTTCAGATTCATATAATACATACTACACTATATAAATACATCAGAAATCAGCTCCCCCATAATCTTTCATCACTATATTATAATCCCCCTTTAAATGATATTAATATATAACAAAATTTTCTATATCAAAATAAACATGAGATCCTTTAGAATGTTTCGATCTATCCCTACTACCCTAGGAATTTTTTCTACAACAATGTTTAAGGTGATCATATTTTTCTCAACGATGGAATGTACTAAGTTCTTTAATAAAGTTTGAGTTAGTATGAACTACTCTCCCACTCTAATACAACGCTTCACGATTCATCCATATTGAAGCCCTTGAAACTGGTCTCGATGTAAAATGAGCCCCCTTATGCTTTATTTTATTGAAATAAGAAACAACATTTCTTCCCACCGCTAAAAAAGATATTTCACCTAAAATATGTTTACATGATATGTATACATCAACCATAACTAATTTTTCAACCACCTCTATAAATGTAGGTAGGAAAAAGGAACTCAAAATATTCTAAATATCAACCATCAAACACATATTAATCCTCATAGATTTAAGATATTCATTAAAACAACTTGAGTGATAAGTGATCCAACTCAAGAAAACTAGTGGCATAATCCATTATAAAACGTTACCCTTTCTCTAAGGTATGAAAATATTTAATCTATTTCACTCATATTATTTGAGGAAAAACAATTATTGGAAACCATTATTTAATTAAATTCAAGTAATATCATCATGTAACCTATCTTTCGTGAATAATTTCAACCATTTTCATCTTGGAAATTCAGTCATATCTGTGAAAAATCCATCATAGATTCCTATAGGGTTTCCAAAAAGTGAAATATACCCTCAATCCATTTTCACAAGTTTTAATATCCTTAGGGTTCCCTAAAAACGTTAAAATATAGGAGGAGTTTTCTTAGTAAATTTTTAACATGGATCCACCGCTCATCCTTGTTTTCCAACACTTGGCTGAACTAAAGTTTAGATTATGTGGATAATTTCATTAATAAATAAATTGTACAATGAAGGGATCTCCCAAAAAAAATTTCTCATATCATCTAATCCTAGATTTGTAAGACCTCATATAGGATACATTTTCTAATCATCATAATTGAAATCATCTGAAAATATTAAGATAAAATATTTTAATCAAAATATAAATTAAAAAACCCATATTAAATTCTTTTAACCAACATGTATTTAAAGAAAACATACATTAAATGAATGATATACAATGAAATTATAAAGAAAAATGTTCAAATATATAAAAAATAAATCAATTTCAATTAAATAACCTCAAAATTTAAGTTTTATCTTGATGAAAATCACTAACCACCAATTGTAACTCAATTTCTGATATAAAAGTGAACTAGATGGTTCCCTTCCAGACTAACTTCCAAAATACTGAGGGCCATAACTCATATCTAATAATGACCATGATATAAACCTCTTCAGTATCATAATACTTCTATATGGGTATTGGGTATAATATTATTTTTCAATGAGAAAACTCATTTAAAAAATATGTCATCCAAGACGATCTTTTACAATGTAAAAATCAACCAAAAGAAACAAAAACATGTCTCATGAGAAACTAAAAGGATATAAATAAATTGAATACAACCTGGACGAAAATTACAAATCCATAATACCTAAAAGGGAAAACTTAAAAGTATAATCCTGAATGAAAAACCAATCTAAAACAAGAGTGTGTCTTTATATGACCAACTTTCACTGCCAACTCATATCACTAAGAATGCGGTGATATCCAAGAGAAACCCACAAGCTACATGATTCCCTTTTATTTATGAATTTTGGGAAAAAACTATATCTAGAAAAGCCTAATAGAATATATATTGTGTGAGGAAAATTTGTATTAGGATTCCACCATGAAACAATATAATTTATATAATCATTAAACTATTATTTTAATCTTTAAAACTAAATATGATTATAAATAAATTTCCATTGAAAACCCTTTTCATAAAATATTCTTTGGTATTATTTAAAACATTCCATATTCAAATCCAAATTAATATGAATATAAGCCTAAATTATTAATTGTAGGATGTAATAGGAAGAAAAAATATCTCAAAAGACTAATTGGTGAGAAATGAAACATGAAATAATACTATCATGTAATAATCCTATATTAATTTGGGATATATCTAATGGGAATATGTACATGAACATGTGATGTAACATTAATCTAGGAATACCATGAAGCATACTGATATATATTCCCATTATAGTGTACATATATCACAAGAATAAAATATAGTGGGGCCATATACATTATGGTTTACAACTTCTTGTAACATAACAGACTCAAGTTTCTTAATTTTATTTGTTTTCAAAAACATTTAATTAAACCATGCTCACAATTTTATAAATTATTTTCACAAGTTCTGCTTTATTACATTCCGGATTGAAATCCATTTTATAGTCGTATTCATCTTTTTGGAAATTCATAAAACTCATGAAGTGGATTAAACTATTTTATGGATAACCCCTTCAAAACCCCATTCTTCATTCCACTAAAGATACAATTTAAAATAAAACCCTCCTTTGATATCAAATAAATCATTTTAATAAATCAAACAAAAATAACTTTTAGGAATACAATGTAAATAATTGAATACAACAATTATATAGAGATACCAACCCTATCAATGGTGGAAAACTAGTCACCTCTGATAAAGGAGAATGGAAATGATGATATCTGATCCTATAGTGACTTGGTTTCTTTACTTATAAGACCTCAAAATATTTCCATATATATTTCCAAATCTAGAAACTAAGATGAAATGCAATTTTAAGGCCTGACGTGACAAAAACTAATTTGATAAAAATATTAAATATATTTTTATATTGATCATGCACTGTTTCACAATGAAAATTGGTTGAATCATAAAAAAATCTAATATCAGAAATCTAAGACCACAATGAGTCTGAAACATGGTGTTTACCATAGATGTGGCCTAAAATATGCCGGCGAAGGGCATTCATATATCTCTCCCATTGTAATTATGTTCAGTGGATTAATTAATTAGTCAATTTAATTCATTCAATCATTTAACCTAATATATTTCATATTAATCTATTGTTATGGAAATTTTCATAGTGTTAGCCTCATAATTCTAGGATTGTAGAGACCTTCTTCCCCCTCTCTATATGTTTGATATTTTCATCTGATGATGATGAAACCTTTTATTGGAGAGTAGCGAACACAATAAATTCCTTACATCATTAGAGATTGCATTGTTCAAAGACAAACAATCCAATAACTATGAAGGAATTATCAAATTTTTTATTATTCCCTTTTTGATTAAATTTATTAAGGATATCGATCCCCTATTTTGATCTACTCAAATTTTGGCATTGGCATGCACTTTGGTTCTGATTAATATGATTATTCATTTTTTTCTAACACCAAATATCATTGTTCTTGATCATTGGATAATAATTCTTCGAAATTATTGAGAGAAAATTTCTTTTATGCTTTTCCCCCTCATTTACATCGTGTTCTTTACCAGTTGGAACCCATAGTCCCAGTTCGACATTGTCAGGAGGTCCCGAGCTTGATCATATCCCCTGAATCATAATGAGTTGGTGTGTGATGGATAGATTGATGAATCAGTGATAAAAATGGGATGGTTGTGGGGAATGGGTGATCTTTTGGATTATAATAGATCAAAAATTCAACTGTCAACAAATCATAAGTGTGTGGAACATGCGATTTTCCCCCAATGTCCAACAGAAATCAATTCTCCACTACTGTATAGACGGATACAACATATCCACAATATATCAACGGATTGTGGATGGTGTGGAGGTGATATATACTAAGAAACATTCCAATTAATTTTTCGGTGTTCAGATCTAGGTTCTATGAAATACATGACTACATGCCATGTACTATGATGAAAACCAGACATTTGTCCCCAATGTTGTGGTGGTTATGGTTTTCGGAATTTATATGGTTGGTATTCTAGTTAAACACCCAACGCATCATGTATCCCCTTTCCTGTGTGAATGATCTACGTTATGGAGAACACGACCAAGATCACACCTTTTACCGGAGTATACAGGCATGCCAGAGACACAAGCAACACTCCATGTGAAGAGTCATACTGTGTGCTAGAGTATACGAACATGGTGAGGATGAATGGGAATGTCCAAGAACACGAGAGATACCTCGAGTTGAATGAGAACATTATGTATATTCATCCACGTGTCATGTATTTCTACATGGTTGGAGATTTTTGTACCTCATGGGACACATCCATGTGAAGAAGAAGGATCACATGTCGTGTGGGTCCCCTCACATGCCATGCACCCCTTGGTTCCTTTTTAGAAAACATAAATCTCTCATATCTCCTTCATTTACAGTTGGATTGTTTATGTGAGTATACTATCTTGAGTTTTTTACATGTATAACACTATGGTTCCCCTGATGGTGGATTTTTGGATATGATGTGAGATGTTCTAGGCCTCCTGCGTATTTAGGTGACGCTCGATGACTGTAACAATCACATAGGATCACCAAAACCAGTCATGTGGAACCCTCCAGCTAGGCTAGGTAGGGGTCCATGATGACTTGAGTGGAACCCACCAGTTCGCATGGGCACGAGTCCTCTACAGACTCTTAGAGATGACCCCCCCAAGCAGGGTTTGGCATGGATCCTCTACCATTAGAGTGGAACCCTCTTACTGGGTAGGGAAAGTGTCCTCTACTAAAATCTATAGTGGAACCCTCCTACTAGTCTATGAATATATCATCTATCATCAGATTGTAACCCTCCAACTTTCCAGAGCATGAGTCCTCTATCAACTATTATAGTGGAACCTTCCTGTTAGAATGGGATATGGGTCCTTTATCTATCCAATAAGTGGAACCATAATATCGTATAAGGGCATGGTTCCTCTACCTAGAGAATGTGATCCCATGACAAAGTGGCACAACGATTAGGAGTTTCTTGAAATGGTTAGTTTCTACTGGACAAACGTGCGAGATACTAGGCCTTATTTTTGTACTTTTTGAACTTTTTGTGACTATTTTCTTGGGTTAAGCTATAAGATAGAGACCATCAATCTCTCACGTTTGGGTTTCTTTTAAATAAGGATATATATATTTCTGTATCCAAACCATGCGATATGGTTATTCCACTACCATAGGTTGCAATGACATGTTGAGTATTTCACGTGTTTTTTTGTTTATATTCTCTAGGATTGATTAGGATAATATCTTACTAGAGGTGGAAAAGACTTGATTTGTATCCCATATTCACATAGGGTTGAGCCCCTTGGGTTTTTATGAGGTTACTATTTATCTCACATGGGTTGAGTTTCGTCCTACATCTTGATTACTATAAACTATCTTTATATTCCTGTGGTATATCTTAATCCCCCCTTCATCTTTCAAGGATTTTTACTTGGTATGTATATACTCATCCCTTCAGTAGATTTTCCCGCATGTGTTGTGTATTGTTAAGAATATGGAATGGTTGGTGTTGACTACATTTGAACTTAGCGATACCTGATACTTTGACAATGTATGGTGGTTGTAGCTTCGAGATCAGTAGGTAGAATCTCTCTACAGTTTATCTTCTAGCATTGTCAAGTTAAGATATCATTCTGGGTGGGTGGGTATTTTTTCCATTTACTTTTGAGTTTTCAAAACCCTATTATTATCATATATAAAGGATTTATATTCATTGTAACAACATTTGATTTTTTTAATATTTATTTTGAATTAATTTATTCTTTTTTATATTTTTCATTTCACACAATACAAATAATAATTTTTAAAATTAAATTAGTAAGTCAAACATTCCTTTCAGGCAACATTTACTTGATGTATTTTACACAAAACATTGACTTGGAATATATTAACATGTAACACCGATGTGGAATACGTTAAGTTCAACACTGTCTTGGCGTATGTTATAAGAAACACTGAGTTTCTACAAAACATTATTTTATTGTTATAATTATTTAGACAAGATAATTATAACATAGTCATTAAACATATTAATAAGAAAATCAATGACTACATTTAAAATGTTTTTATTATTATTTTATATAAATTAAACATATTTATAATAAAAGATATAATTTTTGGTAAAGTCTTTATATGTATAAAAATACTATTTTCACAAATAAAATACTTTTAATGACCTTATATGATAAGTAATAAAATTAATTTCAGAAAAAATTATAAACATAAATTGATAAAATAAAATTGGTTCTGGAATTTCAAATGTTTAAATCACCTTTGGATGATTTTTTTTATATTTCAAATGAACATCATTTATTAATGAATTGTGAAATTTTTTGAATTTTAATTCAAAACTACCTTTCATCTAAGATATTTATAAGTGTAAATTATATTTCTAATTGGTTTAGAAGTTTAATTAGATCATATATTTATCAATAAACACAATTTGGGTCATTATAAAAAATTTCACTTTACAAATGAGTAGAAAAACGCAGCGAACGTTTGAATGTTTTTATGTTAAAAACCTTAATTGTCATCCTGCATGTGGGATGAAATTTAAATTAATTTCTTCCACTAAAATGATTTTATTTTGAAAAAATAGATTCTATATTTTTATCCAGAATAATTTATAATTCTAATATGTTCAATTATTTGTTTTACCAAAAATATCAGTGAATGTGATTAAAATTAATTACAATGCTTAAGAGAACAATTAGGTTAACAAAGTACTAATCCTTATATTTTGAACACAAAACTCCCTAAACATTTTTCCAAAACGCATTATATAGTCCTTATTTGGCCATGAACATTTTATAATTGATTGTTTTTGGTTTGGTATGATTTTTTCAAGTAAACATTTCGGTACAAATGACTTATTTTCAAAAATACCAACTATGTCATTTCACTTCCCTATAAAAGGAAACCACCTCTCCTTATTCGTTACACCTCTAAAACCAATCAAGTTCCCCCAGTATCGGCCCAATAAACTTACCAAAATCTATTAATTTTTACTAAAATCCACCCCTTGGGTATTACACAATCCATGTAATCCTTTCGCCACAAAACAAAAAGAGTTACCCGATTATGAGGCAATGACTTCTCTAAAGCTCGTTTCTTTTATTTTATTTCTCCACCCCTACAATAACATTATGCAATGATTTTATAAAAAAACAGTATATTAAATTCATTTTAGGGAGGTATAATATAACACCCTAATATTTTATGAATTATTCTTTTATAAATGAAGTTTTCTTTTTAATAGATCACATTTCACGCAAAAAAAATTTCAATAAAACCAATTTTCATCATTGAAATCAATTTAAATTCTACATTTAATATAAAAACATAGAAAATTTTGGAACATTTTACGGTAAAACAATGCATTATCAACTTGACTATGGGATTAAATTTAAATTAATTTATAAACCTTACATGATTGAAATTTGAAATAATGGAGTCCTTATTTGTATAATAATGGTTTATATTTTATAATATGGTAAAATAAGATTTCTTCCAAAATATTAGTGAAATTTATTAAAATTAATTACAATGATTGAGAGAAAATTTCTGTTAACAAAGTACAAAACCTTAAATTCAAGGCCCAAAACAACCTAAAAACTATTACAACACCCATTTCTTAACAATAATTAGGCCACTAACCTAAATTTATTTATTTTTTATGTTTTTAGGAATTTTTTATATAAAATCATGGGTACAACTTACTTCTTTTCAAAATATGCCAAGTGTGTCCTTCCTCTTCCCTATAAAAATCCACCACATGTCCATATTCTTCACATCTCTCAAAGAATTTATGTTCATCAAACAGATTCTAAATTAACTTCCAAACATAACTTTATCCCTTCTAGAATCCTCAATGTGGACATAAATTAATCCAAGGAATCTTTTTGGTACAAACCAATAGGAGCTACCCGATTAAGTGGTATCGACTTCTCTCAAACTCCTTTCTTTTATTTTCATTCTATATCACATAAAATATTTTATTACATTATTTTATAAAACATAATTGTCTTAAATATACAATGTTATTTTTCATCAATGTTTTTGACCTATACATAATCAAACTTCCATCTAATGGTAAACAATCATATCGTTTATGTGTATGGTGAACTACTACCTCACGAAATGATGATTGTTTATTTTTTTGTTAACACCAATCATGATGTAAATTATGATGGAAAGTGTATTTATATATGTTAAATATTATATTTATTATATCTTCAAGAATGTTAAATCCTGTTACAACAAATCTCTTGACAATTTCTATTTAGCGTAAATTCGATAATTTCGTTTCAGGAAGTATGTACTAACACCCCCACAAAGCAATGTGATTAGTTCACACACTACATGGAATGTATTAAGGATTGGATTATTGAAATAATATGTTATATAGGATATGATAATTATAATATAATAATTATATATATATACATACATCATTTACCTTCTTTCATTAAATATTCCATTAAAAATTGAAATATAATTCATGCGTACATACAACATACCATCTCGATTAATGGTGTATTCCATTTCATACTTATATATTATATAGATTATTATAATAATATACTGAATATAAGAAATATTAATATTATTTTTTTTACATTCATGAAATAATTATATAATTATATGTACGAAAGATAAAACAAATTAAGTAAAATGCGGAGAAAAAAACAAATATTTCTGGAAGTGAATGATTAATGTAAAATTCATTTAAAAAGGTAATATATATTCATAATAAAACAACTTATTATATTATATATATGAATAATCTTTTTTAAATTATTTATAATAAAATTACATATATTATACGGGATGTTAGAATGAGTATGAAGAGATTCAATACATGAGGGTGGGGAATTTCATCTATCTTTTATTTCAGTCAGACACATGCTATATTCACCAAAATTTCCTTTTGTGTGGTGTGTATAATTCACATGGATGCATTATATGTATCATATACCTAAATTTATCTGTATTTACCTACCCATTTTATTATATTAATTTCATGGGGTCTATGTTTCAAAAGTTACCGAATGAGTAAAGTAATGTTGTCTCAATATGCCTTTTTTGAGACACATGCCAGGTTATGCACCTATATTTTTATATTAAATATAAATTCTAACATTCACAAGGTAAATAATTAATATCATTATTTTAATGATATTTTATACATCATGTCATTTCATGGGGATTATAATTCCATGATACCATGTAGTAATAGTTCATTAAAACAATCCAAAGTTTGTCGATATTGTTTAATAGTATGCTTCCATTAATGAAATGTTATGATGCATCTCTCAATTGAACTCATGAACTTTATTATCCTTAGTACATTCATGATATATTCTTGTTTTGGTGCATCCTTTTACACTCTTTAGTACATAAAATGATCTAGAAATTGTTTTTATGAATGTCTAATTTGACCACTTATTTCAGTCAAGAAACTATTCCATTCCAAAATCAGGTTTTCACGAATGGTTATAAAAACATTTTGAAGAATAGTTTATGAGTTTTAAAAGTTAATTTTTTTTGAAAGTGGTTTATAAATTTTAAAATAAAATTGTAATTCGAAAAAGTCTTATAATATTTTTAAAAAAAGGTTTATAAATTTTCATGAAAAATGATGGTATAAATTATACAGAAAAAGGTTTATAAATTATAAAGGTGGTTTAAAAAAAAGATTTTTAAAATTTTTTGAATCTTATTTTATATTTTTTCTCAAAAAAAAAAAATTTAAATGATTTTAATCATTCATTCATTTTTTTAATTTAATTTTTAATGAAATTTTTTTTCGAAATATTTTCCAGATTATTCTACAAGTTTTCAAGGAAAATGGTTTTCAAAATGTTTCTAGATTTATTTATATATTTTAAATTTATTTTCAAATAAATTGGTTTTCAAATAATTTCAAGAATATTTTATAATATTTCATGGTAAATCGTTTTTAAAACATTTTCATGAATTATTTATAAATTTTTAATGTATTTTTCACGTAATGATTTTCAAAATGTTATTATGGTTATGTTATAATTTTTCAAGGAAAATTGGATTTAGACATATTTTCAAGAATATTTTATATGACTCTAAGGAAATTTCTTCTAAAAGTTATTATGTTTTTAAAATAATTTTTCAAGAAGAACGGATATTTTCCTCATGAATTTTTTTAAAATATATCTCAAAATTATTTTCATTCTAAGGTGACAATTGTTGATGTTACTCATTTCTCTGTATGAAATGATCCTTGGGGTATATTCATATGCTATATCTAAATATTCCATGTTGTTATAGAATTATGTTTATGAAAACCCATTTCTATTTCATGGGTTATATGTTTATCAAACTCTTTACACTTCCACAGGTTATACGCTTATCAAACATGTTTCTCTTTAATTGTTTATTCCGTGATAAATGCTTATGAAACTAGATTCCTTTTATAGAAATTATCGGATTAAATGACTTTGAAACCTATATATTTTCCATAGGATATGATATGATTAAATTTTTACAATACATAGTTCATTTCATTGTTTATGATATGATCTTTTTTATTTGTTATAATATGATGAGAGTTATATTATTTTGTGGGAGATGTAGGAATGATGTTATTATGATATGGGTGGGACCTATATCTCCCTCCAATGAATTGTGTAATGATAAATGTTTTATGAGCTCATATGGTACATGGGAGGGAATCCCAATCCTGAAACAAGAACATACACAGATGGACATCCCATGTCCAAAACTAGAGGGTACACGGGAGGATATCCCAATCCCGAAACAAGAGGGTACACTAGAGGACATATGAAGCCTGAAACAAGAGGGTAAATTGGATGGAATTACCTTAATTACATAGGTACACATGTAACTATACCAATACTAACATGATACCATGGTCTTGGTAGGAAAACTTTCCATCAGATTTTTATATGTTTTTGTGGATGCCATATTTTCATGTTGTATTCTTATATTATTATTTCATTGATCATGTTCTTTATTTCCTTTTGATTCAAATATTATAAACTAATAATATTTAATCCATGATTCATGTTTATGAGTTTTGATATGAATGGTATGATCTTTTAATGATCATGATCATGTTCTCATACCCTCATGTTCATGTTAGGCTAGCACTTTTCCTTTTTTTCTCTTATAAGAATTTAAGCTCACCCCTTTATTATGTTTACCTAACCCAAGTTATAATGAACGAGCTTTATGAATAAATACAATGGGGATGTTCTTTTTGGTAATCTTTAATGATATTTCACTATTTTGGAATATTTTATTTCGATGTTTCAAAAGGAACAAATCTAATATGGTCTTTGAGAGTCTATTTTTGTAATGTATTCTATATTGTGAAAATGATATGTAATGTTAATGTATAAAATGAGAGGGTATCTATATGAATGGTTTCCCCTGGTATTTTTCATCTTTTACTAATATTCATCTTCCCATATACATCGATATTATTGTGTGCATGTGAATATAGGTACATAGTAAAATCCCTCTCTGTGTTTTTTATACCTTTGGTGTTGGTCACCAACCACTGGCCTATAGAGGCGGGCTTAGGTTAATTACATGTTGAGCCTCTTTATGCATTGGGTTGTGAAAAAATGGTATCGGAGGGGGTTCGATCCTTATGGAAGTGTATGGAGTAGTCCCATTATAATGATTTGGTTCAGATTAGAAAAACAAGAGTGTATAAAGTGTAGCTCACAATTAATTGTGTCTAATGATGTTATAGGCAGACTATGTGTCATTTAATTAGATTTGCAACTACCTAGTTGTCAAATTGGTATACCGACACATTTTTTCATGGATCAGGGGTACATGCATCGTATATGATTGATCCTTTCACCGTACTTCTTGATTAATATCCCCATACATATATATATTTATATATTCTCATATAATTGTGGTATGTCTTTATTAATATTTTGATATTCCACCACGATGATAATTATCAAGGACATGAGGTATGCATCATGATTACGATCTGATGAGCAATGAGACCTCAGTTTAGGGTCCATTTAGTGAGCTTCTTACTTCATCTGGGAAGGTAGAAGAACCTTCACCTTTTGAGTAGTAGATCATCCCAGTAGATTATTATTATGATGTGTGTGGGTTAAGCGCACTCCAGGAGTTCTAGCTCCGGAGGTCACTGAGGTACTGTGGTGATCCAAATCCCCATGAAGAAAAGGATTGGGTAGAGTCAGTGGTCAGTTTTTTCAGTCTCATATGATCACTGACAGATAACGTGATGTTACTAGAAGATATTATTTTCAAAGGACCATCCGAGTTCTGGTGGAGTTTGTAACCAAGATGTATGATGAGTCGACATTCTTATGGTCCGACATCTAACAATTATTCGATGAGGAGTACTACCCTTTTTATTTCTTCTTAGGTATGATTTAATAGGTTATGTAGCTGCAATAGGGAGGGATGGTAGTGGATGAGTATGAATAATGGTTCACATTCCTTACATGGTACTACCATTACATGATTTGTGGTGCTTACTTCTATGTATTAAAGTTTGACCTGGGACTCAACATAGAGATTTGTGCTTGTGTGGTGTCCTTGTGAATTCCCACATATTCTATGGTGTTTTTGTTAAAACTACTGATGAATAGTTTTATTTCAAATAGATTCCAGATAAAATGATCTAGGAGTGGGTGTCAAAGAGTTGATTCATATTAAATAGTTAGTTAGATCCAGTCAGTATGATCTTGGCATAGGGGATCCTATCCTGATCAGAATCAGGCATGTGGTTGTACATCATAGGGACATGGCACAATATAAATGAATCCTAGAGAGGGTCGGTTATATGCTTGTGATGGGAGAGTTTACATATCACATGTATGCCTAACCATAGCTACTGAGGAGCACACTAATGTAGATAACAAACTAGCATGACAGAGGTTGTGAAGTGGTCAAGGATCTCCCTAGATAGGGTAGAGAGGAATCAAGGAGGTGGAACTGGTAGAGGAGGTGGTTGAAGAGTTTTAGGTTTTGTATGATTCTATGAGATACTTCCTCACCACCACCCGATATCCTACATCTAGCTTAGGGATCTTCTAGTTGGGGCCACAGACAACTACTATCTTTAGAGATTTAGGAACCTGAAGTGCATGAGAAGACCGTAGGTTTGATCTATATGTTGCCTAATATTGATTTAGTATTGTTAAACATATTTTCCATCATTCCTTCATATTGATACTCATGGTGCAAGATATGGAGATCCTAGTTGGGCGATGACCTGATATCATCATCTATAGTTTCCCAGAGGAAAAACATCTTCCATGTATTTTATATGTTGGTAGTGTGAGCTCTCACTTGCCAAATAGGGGTTCATGTGAGATGTTTTGGACATCATGATGCATCCCTATAATTTTATATTGTGTATGTATTGGTTTTCAATTTTCTAATCCCAGATTGGATATCATTGCATAAGAGTCAAATGGATGTGCATTGATGGGATGAGATTCTCCTTTACGTATAAGAGAGATATTCTGGTAGGGAGAACAGTTTTTACAAGCAGGAGGTGTAAGCCCATCATCCATCAGTTGGTAAGTGTATTCCTAGGTGCAATAGGCTCTTCAAAAATCTAGATTCCTTTGGTCAGGAATGATTTCATTGACAACTTCCTTGATGATGTTTTGGAACTACCACCAAGGATGGATATGGATTTTTTCATCAACTTACATAATGTGACCACTCTGATATATTTTGTGGAATATTGGATGACACTAACCATGATTTGGGAGTTTTAATTACATTTAGAGGACCATTTAAGGACCGGTTTCATCGGGCCCCATGTGTCCCCATGGGTTGCTCTAATGTTGCTCATGGAAAATGAAGACTTGAGTTTGATGCATTACACTGATTATCATTACATGAACCAATCCATAGTAATTAACAAGTACACCTCTTTAAGTATTTAATAACTATTTTAATAGTTTTGAGTCATGGGATGGTTCTCAAAGATCAATCTCATGTCTGGATGCCACCAGTTGAGGATGCATGTGGCTGATATTCCAAAGCTATACTTTTGATCCTTCTACAGTCAGTATGATTTCCATCTAATTCCCTTTGGTATTACAAATTCCCAAACCATGTTCATGGATTTTATGAAATGGATATTCCTTCTATACATGGAACATTTTTTCATTTAATACATAATCATCTACTCTGCATCAAAGGATGAGCATGAAGGACACTTGAGTTTGCTTCTAGATTTTCATCAACTATGCCAGCTTTATGAGAATATCTCGACATGCCAGTTCCGGAATCATAAGATTCAATTTATAGGGTATTTCATTTTTTTAGTTTGGTTTAGTCGTGAACCTAGTGAGTATTGATGCAGTGCTTTCTTGAGATCCACCCAGGAACATTTCTAAGTTTATTATCTTTATTGGCTTAGTGGGATATAGTATGATATTTTTAGAAGACTTCTATAGGATTTGATCCCCTTTGACCACCCATACATGGAAGAAATATATGTTTACCTTTAATGAGTAGTGAATGATAGACTTTGAAGAGTTGTGGTTGAGACTGAAGAATTATAATGTGTCGAGACTACTGTAGGATGATGTGGATTATGTATTGTATTTCATTACATTTGGAGGTGGGCTCACCTATGTATTGATGTAGTGATAATAATTCATCACAAAGGGGTTGATACAGTTGAAAAACCATGATAGAAACTATGAAACTCACAACATATTGATGGTAATCGAAGTCTTCTCCCAAAAAATGTGTTGGCACTATCTTTTGGGTGAGTGCTTTATGGATTACTCATACAATCATATTATTCATTATATCATCATATAGAGTGACATGAACTTGAGATAGATTTTCTGGTTCGAGTTCATGAAGGACTATGAATTTGTGGTAGTATATACTCTAGGGATGATAAACATAGTAGAAGATTCACTTAGCTTGATGTCTTAGGCTTTCATGGTGCTAGCGGATCTTGATTAGTTGGATTCCATGAAATTAACCCTAGTAGAGTAATAGGGTATATATTTTCTATATCAAATGGTGTTATATCCTATTCATTTCTATTGTATGACATATTCCTAATTGGGAGACATTATCATTGTGGTATTTCATTACTATATATCCATGGGGGATTCACAAGATGAATATTATGGAGGGAATCATGTCATCCCTTTTTAGGTACAAATGGTTTTCCCAGTCAAGATGTGGGAGGAGGTGATAAAAGAGTTTCACAAATATCTCATATATGTACATCCTGATATGGTGAATATTTATAGAGTTCTTTAGTGGTATTTTTTACGGTCCAAAATTTTTAGGAGCATATATTATTTTTTCTGTGAGTGCCTCACATGTCAATAGGTGGAGGTTGAGCACCATGTTCCAGCATGTCTGTTACAACCTGTTATGATTCTAAAGTAGATGTGGGATAAACTATCCATGGAATTCATGAAAATTAATTTGTCAATAGGGGAGGTACTTTATTCCATATAGGTGATAGTAGGTCGAATCATGAATTTGACAAACTTCATTACTTCTGGAGAGCAATTTTCGGTGTATTTGTTTAGGCCGATGTAGGCATGGGAGATTGTTCTTCTTCATGGGGTGAACTTGATGATTTTATTTGATCATGATGTGTGGTTTATGTAAAGATTTTTAATAGGCCTATACGAGTCATTTGGGACTCGGATGATCATATGTATAGCCTTTCACCCCCAGATAGATGAGCATACCAAGAAAATTATCTAGGTATTGGAGGATATGTAGAGGGCTTGCATGTTAGACTCTGGATTGAGCTGGGAGGATCACTTTCCCTTGGTAGAGTTCTCATTAAAAAATAGTTACCACTCTTCTATTGGAATGACACCTTTTGAGGCCCTTTACGGGAACCCATTAAGGTTACCCTTATGCTGGTCAAGGATTTGAGAGGCATCTCTTGCAGATCCATAGTTGGTGCAGGTGTCAATATAGAACGTCTAAGTCATCCGTGAGCATAAGTGGATGGATTAGAGAATTCATAAATCTATACAAAATGATATTTTAGGAACTTTTATTTTGAGTAGGTACACTATGTAATCCTTAGTGTCTCCCCATGACACGGATTCTATAGTTTTAGTTGGGGAGGAAATATATCCATGCGGTTCATTAGGATGTTCGAGATGGTGAAGAGGGTTGGTGTGGTTTCAAACTTCCTCACCATACCCCCACAACAGTAGCAGTTTTACAACATCTTCTATGTGTTGTAGTAGAGGAGATATGTGTGTGACCCCATACACATCACCGATTAGGGTGATCTAGACATCATGGCCAGAGTCACCGATGCGTAGAACTCGGTGGAAAATCAATGATCAATAGTAGAGGTCCCTACATAAACAGAATATTCCCTAGGTTAAAAATGTTTGGTAGCATGGGATAATATAGTAGAGATCATAGGAGTTGGATATCCAGACGTGGGCTTAATACGCTGAGTTATTTTATTTGTTTTACTTTTTTTGGATATAGAATGATTTTGAGACATGGTTTTTTTCTTTACAAGACATTGAAATATTTCTATATATATTTCTAGATCTAGGTAGTGAGATGGTTGTACGATTCGGAGGCCCAGTGTTCCATAAATTAAATTTATAAAAATATTAAATATATTTTTATATTGAGTGGACACATGTTTTTAAATTAAATGGGACAACTCATAAATGGAAGCATGGATTAGAAATATGATATCACAGTTGAGTCGGGAACATGATGTTTTCCCTAAGCATGACCTAAAATAGGTTGGTGCATGGTGTTCAGATATAATACCCATTGGCCTTATTTTCAGTGGACTAATTAATTAATATAATTAATTAATTAATTAATTTAACCAAAAAATTTCTGATAAATATAATATTATGTTCATTTACTGAGGTTCATCCTCATGATTCTATGACCTTTTAGACCTTATTCCCCCACTCCTTTCATTGGAAAATCACATCAGACAATAAAAAAATAATGGACCAGAGTATATTAGAGTGAAGAGAATTCAATATATTTCTTCAATCATTGGTGATCATGTAATTTGATGAAAAATTATCCAATATCCTGCTAGTTTTCTTCAAAAGATGGATTATTCCATTTTTTATTAAATTAATTGACTAGGTTGATCCCCACTTTTTATCTCTAGAGATTGTGGTGTTGGAATGTGCATATGTACTGATTATTTTAATTATTCATTGTGTTTTGAACCTAGATATCCAGGTTCATGATTGTTTTCTATGAAAATATACAAATGAATGATAAAAATTTATTATAATTCCCCCCTCAATTTCTTCATGTTATTAATTTTTTAGACCTGATGGTCCTAGTTCGACATTTTCGAGATGTACTGAGCCCAATAGGATCCCCATAATCACAAAAAAAATTATGTTCAAGATAAGGGTCAATTAATAAGGGATAGATCTGGGATGTTTTTATATCATGGTTGATTTTTTTGATTATTATAGATCTATCCTTTTACAACATACGAATTATAGTTGCGTAGGGTTTCCAACAATCCTCCAATGACCAAAAAATGTATTTTTAGAAACCACATGGCCATTGATGAGAAATTTATATTATATCTTCTGATTATGGACGGTGTGGTGGTGAAATATATAGAACAATGACCATATTTAAAGTTCGGTGTTCAGATCTAGATTCTTTAAAAAATACAACTACACACTATGTTCTATGATGAACAAATGGTATCCATCCCCAATACTATGTCGACTTCATATTTTCATAATTTATATGCATATAAAGTGATGTAAACTCCCTTCACGCAGTGTTTTATCATTCCCATGTGGATGGGCCATGTGGTAGTGTACCTGTATAGGCTCCCACCATGTGCCCGAGTACACGAGCACTACCTGAAACATAGGAGGCACCCCATGTGAAGAGGAATGTAGTGTACTATAGTACACATACACAAACATGACCAAGAAACCATGTGGAACCTGGAGTGGCATGGGCACACCATGAATATGAATCCAAACACCAGGTATGCATACATAATTGGAAAGTTGTGTTACTCAAGGGAAATGGGCAGGTGATAGAGTGGGACCCCATGTCATTTGGGTCCCCTAAAAAGTTGTGTGACCCTTGGTTCCTTTTTAAGAAACTTCAATCTCTCTTATATCCTTTGTTTGGACTCAGATTTTGGTTGTGAGTATCCTATCTTGAGTTTTTTTCATGTATAATGTTATGATACCCTATGTTGTGGTTTATGATATAGGATGTGAAAATTGAGAAGTTATCTAATAATAAATTGAACTTACCTTGATGAGATCTACCCAAGATGGTCATGGATCATTAATGAATTAAGGTGAGAAGATTTTAGAGGATCATTAAGGGGTTGAATCGTTCTAGTAAGGATTGAAGAAGTGATTGGTGTATGATCTCAGATTTTTACATATGGTATGTTCTTTTTTATGTTTTAGTTTTAGTCCCCCTATTTGTTTATTATGTGTTTTACAATGTTATTGTGAAGGCTCAAGGATTTACCAGGGGATTAGGACATGAAAAATGGGGAAAAGGGAATTTTTGGAAACCCACGTTGTTTGCTTATTGTTTAGAAAATTGTGCTTGTGGAGACCATGTGGGAATTGGAAACCCAAACGGTTTTTGCACGGACTAGAAAACCATGCAATAGGATGGGATTGTGGTTAGTATCCTTGGCACGATTTTCGCAAGGTTTTGAAAATCATGTGGGTAAACTCTATGGCCTAGAAATGTCTAATAAATTACAAAAAATGCATTAGAGGATTTCATATACCACTCATTATATTCATCTTTCTTCCTCCTCTATCCCTAGTGATGCCTCAAAATCACCAAGATCTTACAAGGATCAATCTCACATATCTTTGGGCTGTTTGGAGTGTCTTTGTTTGAGGAATAATGATATAAAAAGGCTAATCCCACACTTGCTTCTCTTTTTGGTTTAGGGTTTTTATCTCTTCCTTCTCCCCATCTGAAGCTCTTAAAACCTGCATTTTCTATGAGAGATAGGGAAAAGCTTCAAGGGTTGGTCGAATCGAGATCAAAGGATTCGATTGAGAGGGTGTTTTATAAGGGATTTGAGGTAGGTGGTCTACATTTTATATCCCCTAGGTTTTAGGTAGATTTGTGCATGTGGAGTTTTTATTCATGCCCTATATTGATTAGTTCTTTCTTCCTTTGACATGATGTGATTTATTGGGTGTCTAAATAGTTACTTTTACCCTTATTTATCCCCATGGAATGCAAGGAGGATGACATAACCAAACTAGGGACACTTGTGGGGTGTGCCAATATTTCATGGACCTAGTGTTTAGCCATGTATGTGTAGGAACAATGTGCAATAATATAGAGCACATTATGAATATGTTAATATGCATAAAGTATGAGTAATTGGTGATTTTTAATAATCTTAGGTGGGGTAATGGCTTATGAGGTTTTTTGGTTGGCATGAATAAAGGGTTTAATGGGTTACTGGGAAAATAATACGGGATTAGCTTTATACATGAATATGATTAGTGAGATAGGCAAGAAAAATGGGAATGGGGCTAAAGGGGTCAAGTAATCTGGATAATGAATGCGTTAATGGATTGCAGAATAATGTTAATTTCCCATTTATAGATATTTTTTTGATGTTGTAAATGATGTGGGATATTTAATTATGATATGAAGAATTATAGTGAATGATAAATAATCATGTTCACATGGATTGGTGGAGTGGGGTATCGACATGAGGTTCTATGTCCATTGGTTGAGTTGGGCTATGGTTCTAGCTTTACATCTAAATGTACAGGTTGGAGAAGGAGAATATGTTAAATTCCCCTAACAGTTTCATACCACCCAGACAGAGGCTTCGAGGTGAGGATTATGTTGTGGTTATAATGTGATTCCTAGTGAGATAGGACTTGACAATCATTCCCATATGCATGAGAATATTGAACATGTCTAATCTAATGAACACATGAAAAATGTAGACTAAATCATGTGGTGCCTAATTGGTGAACTAGGACTCAATGGTATTATAATTAAAAAGGAACATAGTCTAGAATGGTCCAGTGAACTATTTATCATTACTTGTTATTATATATCATTTTCTTGCACTATCTACCTTGCTAGATATTTCAAAGACACCGTTGGTGGTGGCCTACAGGGTTATACTCAAACCCTAATCAGGTCGTCGTTGGGTACCTGAGAATATGTCATGCTTTTAGGTTAGGACAAGGGAAAGGGCCATATGTTAGGGAGTTGAGTTAGACATCAGACGTGTAAGGGTGAGGTTCCAGACATGGAGTCCAAATCATTTTGGATATTTTACTGTTTCATTCTACTGGGGTCTTTTTTTCATGTCTCTATAGAATGGAATGACATATTTACTATTCTATTTGGTCATACATAGTTTTGGGAATTGGTTATTTATTCATGTTATCGATTGTTGTCTATTTTTTTTTATTTAAATTGTTATATAATTTGTCTTAATCTGGTAGAGCGGGTATAGTCTCCCCACATTTCCTATTAGACACCCTCCACTGGTTAGCAACCTTTGGCGTATGGGGAGGCCCACATGAGGTCATGTGGTTTCTCTGATGGGGGTACCATATTAGTGGATATTTTTTCAGGGACATTAGAATGTGGTATTAGAGGAAAAAAAATTTCTTTATTATTATTTGTGGGTGGTAAATAAAATGTTAGGAAAGTGTCAGGACTTGGTAATGAGAAAGTTTTTGGGAGTATCCAACCCATTTATAGGGGAAAATGCAAGTCACCATTGTAATGGGATTGTTGATCTAATTGTTTGTTGTTATATTTGATTATATTTTACCATTATGTGATGCACTTGTTGTGTGATCTGATGATTTTGTGATATTTATCTCGTGGATGGAAAGGTACGAGGATGTGCAATCATGCATCTTCTAAGGCAACTACGTTTGTACGTGACAAGCATCATGGTAGGCACACACATAGGATGGGTAAGCATGATATAAAAGTTAGGATGTATATGTTTTCTAAAATGTAATGAACAAATGGAGCCTAATGTGATGGTATGAATTGGTAAAAAGGTAAATGGAAATGTAAAATAGTAATTATAAAATGGTACGTGATAAAGAATAAAAAGTGTATTAATCTATTGTAAGAGTAAATTGGTTTATGGAAATGGTTTGAATGAAAGTAAAAGACATGGATTCTAACCATGAAAATTATATACTCATTTTATCCATGGCCTAAAGGGAGATGGTTGAGGGTAGTGATCTAGTTGTGACAGTTATCTTTTGTTTATTGGAAGTGAACTGGTTCTTTTGTAGCTAGTGACGATCCTACCTTTATCTCTTTACTTCTCATAAAAGAATTATGGTTGCATTCTAAAGCTCATGTTTTGCATTGTAGTGAAATTAAATCTCAAGTACACGTGCTGATTGGGGACAAGTGGATGTTGCTGATAATTCCCCTCTAGTGTTGGAGCATGGGAATTTGGTTGTAACACCACAAGCTTCCACAATATGTTATCCTTTGAATAATGTAATAGCTTGCATTGTACACAACTTTAAAATCCTAACACAACACGACCAATCAAACTAGCCGTTATGAATAATAATACCCACTTATTGAAATTTTATAAATTTTATTTTTCAAAATGGACTTCATTTTGTAATTCAGAATATCAAATTAGCTTAGGGTGAATTTTAGGTAATTTTTTTAAAACATTCAATTTTTGGGGAAAAGTGAAAAACACGGCATTATTGGTTAACACCAAATTTTTATTTAAATAATTATTTACATTATTTAAATTTATTTTAGGTCAAAATAGATACATAATACTTATATAAGTTAAATTTAATTCACTTGGCTCTTATTATATTATGTTTAGATATATAAAACTTTTATTGAACTTTTTACCATCTTTTACCCACCTCCTATTAGCTTTTCCAAATTTGAATAAATCATAATTTTTACCACCTATGTGAGTTTAATTTCACGAATATAAGAGACATGATTAATATCAGTAAGTAAAATATGGTTTAATAAGATGAAAATAATTTTTGGTGAATAGTAAATTTTGAGTTTGATTTTCCACGGTTAAAAGTAAATACGGTAATTAAGGGTAAAAATGATATCATAATTACCCTAACACATGTACAAATTCTATTAGATAATTGTAATTAGAACAAAAACAACCTTATGAATAAAATATGATCACCTCTGGTCCACTTGGATTAGATTAGGACATTTATTATTATTTTATTTAAAGAGGAGTTAAAAGAGTTGAATTCGATGTTTAATAACAAAACCATTTTCAATATAAGGTTACATACAATATAAATTCGACTATAAATATTATTTATATAGATAAAATTATTTCCTACATAATGGTATTATATTGATAATTTTTAGACATTGAATAATTTAATATATTAATGACACGATGATGATGTAGCAATTTCCTTATTAATGAAATATCAAAATAATTGATAATATAAATATCCATATAAATGTAAATTTGGACTTTGGATGAATTACAATAATTTTCTTTGTTAATATGACATGTATGGGATTTTTTAATAAATTTTATTTGAATTCATAATGTTTTAATGGATTTCAGAAAAATCAAATACAAAATAATGTCAAAATTGATATAATTGGGTTTTTAAAAACGAATACTATATTATTAAATTATATAATATTCATAAAATTATAAGGATCACCCAAAATAATTAGATATGGTTATATATATTAATAACGAACAACTTGGGGTTCTCTTGGTAGTTTATAGTATGTTTATTAACCACATAATATAAAAATATAAAGAGACAAGGTAAATGTCAAACTATTTAACTAAGATTTAAATCTAAAAGATATGGTTAATATGGTGACTTTATCCTGTCTAAAACCTTTCGGTTGAGAGGTTTTTGACCCATCCCCACCGTAGCCTCTATATAACTCATTTTGGATACATTAAAAATATAAAATGATTTTATTATAAAATCATATTTCAAGATTTTCCTAAAGTGACCCTCACCTCTCTTATAAAAGGGCACTTCCCCTTCTCTTAATTTTACACATCCAAATCCATTTGGATTAGCCAAACCGTGCCCAAATATCCTCCCAACTTTCCTTTATTAATCCTAGGGTCCTTCATTTGGTCATAAATCCAACCTAAGGATCCATTTTGTTCAAATCAAAAGGGAGAACCCGAAAAGTGGTAAATATTTCATCACCTCTTTCAAGTTATTTTCTTCATCCACTTCATGTTTCTTTGTAGTATCCATTATGAAATAATAAATTATATATATTCTATATATTTTGATGTTATTATAAAAATGTTACAACCATATTCATAATTCTATCCATCATATGAATGACAAATTCATCATTCATGCGTACGTACGGCTTACCGTCTCCACATAGTTGTGTAGTTTGTTATTCAAACACTTCATTATTTGGATAGGTATAATAATAAAAATAAATTATGTGAATGATAAATATAACATGTTGTTGATTATTTATATATGATATACCATCTAATTAAATTGGATTTCACCATCAATATAATGATATTGTCGCTCGTGCATACGTACAGATTACCGTCTCTACGAACGTGATGAGATTTATATCCCCATCGTAATCCTTAAAGAAATTTTTTCATTTTATGATTAAAAACAATATTTCTGAACATAATTTCATTTTTTATATGAATCAAATACATTATATCCATAAAAACACAGCTTACGTAACCAAGAATACAAAGTAAAATGATTAAGTTAACACCTGAAACGATGATACTATTGAATTGTAATTAACAATGAAATATTAGAGGATAATATATGATATCATATTTATGTATATAGTTCTTTTATAAGTTAATTACAATATTTTAACTATTATAAAGGTTTTTAATATACCATCGACTAAGGAAAAGTATAAGGTAATCGTTAATTTCAAAATATCTTTATTATACGAGATTGTTTTTACGTAAGTATATACTGGGACATCTTTATCATCCACATCCATGTTTTCTTAAAAATTTAATTTGAAACATTTTTATTATTTTCATGAATATGTGTTAAATACATTTATACACATAAATGAAGTTATATTTTTAGAATTTAATCATTTTTTCATTTTTCAAACAAGGTACTTTATGATGTTTTCAAAAAAATTATGGTAAGAATGTTTTTTAACTTTTATGGCAGGTGAGACTAATTTATGCCATTATAAAATCATCAAATATTCCCTTACAATATTGTAAGAATATTTTAAAAATATTTTTTTTCTTTTATAATTATGTGACTCATAAATGGTTTCAAAATAAAAAGAGTTATTTATTTCCAATAGTTTTCATTTCATATATGTCAACATCCTTTGATGGATTTTAAACTTGTTTTTAGTTGATTAATTATGATACAAATCATCCATATTATATTTATGGTTTGGTGATATGGTTGAATTTGGATGTGTTATTTTTATATGATTCATGGTTTATGGTTAAAGTATTTACATTTTGTATGATAGTTTTAAAACAAATATTTATGTTATGTTTCAACCATTTCATATGTGGAATGTATTGGACTTAGTATGTGACGGGTGGAGTCTGCAATAGTGACTCGGTGCATTGGTAGGTCTCATAATACAATTAGACTTGGAATTGGTTGAGGCATATCCCAGTTTGATATATGGTTTTGGCCAAGGCCATAATCATTTTTAGACGTCTTGGTTGAGGCCCTGACAAAATGTTTCAGAATGTCCGACATTATACATTCCATCATTATGAAAATAATAATGATAGTTCATGTGGTTATTTTACAAGTATAATACCCATGGCTATGTTTTATTTGGGAATTATTTACTCAGCTCATATTCCTGCCATAAACTGTTCATGCATTTTATTTCTAAAAGCATGTGTTTTGAATTAATCATTATTCCTAATGTTTATGTTATCATCTGATGTATTTCTTTCCATTACTGGGTGTTTGTTCTCACCCCTATCTTATGATTCATTTTCCCATGATATGAATAAGTTATTTATGAGTGACTTTCGGGCATAATCTAGGAAGCATGGATGTTTCTAATAGAATAAATTAGTGTTGTATTTATTTTCAAGTTGTAATTTTGAACTTAGGTATGTATCTTATTTTCAATAATAATAAACTGATTGGTCATTCAGTACCAGATTCCTTTTATCATTCCAATGTTATGTAATAAATCACCAAATCTAGGAAACTGGGCTCGAAGCGTTACAATTGGTATCAGAGAAGTTTAGTACAAACCTTGGAGACTAGATTTAGAGAAAAAAATAATTAAAAAACATTACCTTATGATAGAATTTTAGTATTAGTATAGTAGAACATCCTAGAATTTTAGTACTGTAGAGATTTTTTGAGTTTTTCAAACAATACACCCCAATCTGGATACGAGTAGGTAGAGGCGGATCTAGCACAGATGTACCTAGGGGTAAATCCTAGACACACTAGTTTGAGATAGACTCGAACGGGAACTGATGCATGATAATGAGCCTTACTGCACTCTTAGTTAAGAAACTCTCATGGGAAATGATTAGGATAATTATCATTTTCTTTACAAACCATTTTGAAGTATTTATGAGTATATAACTCCTCAAAGAATTCATTTTTTTGATTATGGATTATATCCCAAAACAGTTCAATTTATGTTTAGTGTTTTACAGGTTAAGAATTATATATTGTGGTTCCTAAACTAATATATTTTATGCCATTGTTTAGAAGTGGTTCCTAGTGGAAGGAATGGAAACAGTATCAATGCACGTAACCCATGTAAGAATTTCCCTCCTTCTGAAGATAATTATAGAGGATCTGGTGATACAACTACTGCTGATTAGCTTATCACCATATTGGGACAACTCACATAGGTTATGAATAATAACCTTACCCGTATGGAGAACCATGATCCACAACACGGAGGATCAATGTTAAACTGCTTTATAAGGAAACAACCACCAAAATTCAATGGGTCTACAAATCCATTTGTAGCTAAACAATGGATATGTTCCTTAGAGAAAATATTTCATCCATTAGGGAGTTATGAAAGGGAAAAAGTTTTCATTGTTGTTTATCACCTCATTGGAGTTGCAGATCAATGGTGGTCATTAATTCGAAACACAATGGAAGAATGAGAAGTATCAAATATGGAATGGAGGGAGTTTAAAGTGATTTTCGTAGAAAAATAACTTCCTCATGACCATCGAGCGGATATGGAATGGGTATTTCTGAGTTTGAGAAAAAAAGAGGATGAGAATGTCACAATGTATGAATATAACCTTACATGGTTAGCAAGGCATGATATAGATTATATATGTAACCCAAGAAGTATGATTGATTGTTTCTTTAATAGGTAAAAACCATTTCTTTGTCTAGTATTTGTCTCGTAATCCTTCTCATCGTATGAAGATATTATCTCATTTGATATCTAGATGGAAAAGGAATTTTCTAAGTCTTAGGACATTATGGAAAAGAAGGTGAATAAGAGATCTGATGAACACTCTAGGAAAGGAAATAAGGAAACAGGGAAGAAGGGAAGAGTTGAATTTCCACCATGTGATAATTGTGGAAGGAAGAACCCTGGTTCTTTTTTAAAAGGAAAACGAGAACTCTATAAACGTGGACAGAAATTACATCTTTCTAGTGATTGTAAGGAATAGAAGGAATCAAAAAAAAATTCGATGCTACAATTTCTGGGAGATGGGACATAATGAAATTGAATTTCCTAAGTGTTAGGGAAACATACCTCAAAAAGGCCCATGGATCAAGGACATCCTTATAACATCACTACTACAGAGGGTGAAGCATCAAAAGATGTGGTGGTTGCTAATTTAATTGTTTTCTCATGTTTAGAAAATGCTTTATTTGATTCTAGATCATCGCATTATTTCATATCTTCCAAGTATTCTATGAAAATTAGATATTTCCAATTTGATTTAACAAGGGAGTTGTCATTCAAAACTCCTAATGGAAGTATCATTACAACAAAGATTTCTGAATCATCCCCCATTAAGACATAAAAATGATATTTATCTACTGATCTAATCATCATACACATGATTGAATATGATATAATCCATGGTATGGATTGTCTTTCAGACCATGTTGTGAAAATTTATTGTAATAATAAGGAGGTTACAATTCTCGAGGATGATAAAGAGTACATTATATTTAGGCAAGAAACATCACAATCTGATTCTTATCTAGATCCACCCCAGTGGCTCTACTAAAGTTAATTATTACGGAGGATGAGAATTAAATAATTATGGGTGAGGAAAATACTGTTCGAATAGAGAATGTACATATTGGGCAAGAATATGTAGATATTTTTCCTTAGGATTTACATGGACGTCCTCTAGAATGGGAAATTGAGTTTTTCATTGATTTAATTACTGGTTCAAGGCCCATATTGAAGACAACTTATAGAATGGTTACAATGGAATTATTGGAACTAAAGAAACAACTAGATGAATTTAATAATAATGAAATTTATTCGCCCTAGTGTTTATCCATGTGGATCCCCTGTCCTTTTGTTAGGAATAAAGACAGATCTATGATGTTGTGCATTGACTATAGGGTGATCAATACAATAACAAAAAATAAAAAGTATCCCCTACCTCACATTGATGATTTATTCGACAAACTGCATGGAGGTCAATATTTTTCAATGATTGACCTTCGATCTAGATATCATCAGTTGTGTGTGAAGAAGGAAGACATTCCAAAAATAACATTTTGATACACGTACAGGCATTACATGTTTAAAGTAATGCATTTTGGATTGAATAATGCACCTTTTGTCTTAATGGATCTAATGAATAGTGTTTTCAAGTAATATCTTGATGTATTAGTAGTGGTACTAATGGATTATATCTTGGTATACTCTAAAAGTTATGATGATTATGAAAATCACTTGCACATTTTTCTGAAGACTCTTAGAAGAAATGAATTATATGAGATTTTTATCAAATGTGAATTATGGATTCATGATATTTCTTTTCTTCGCCATATTTTCTCTAAGGATTGAATATATGATGATCCTTCAAATACCAAGGCAATCCAAGAATGTCCAGCACTGACAAGTATAACTGAGGTACACAGGTTTATTTGATTAGCAGGTTATTATCGATGTTTTTTCCAGAATGTTTCCCAGTTGGCCAACCTATTAACTAAGTTCACACATAAAGGGTTTAAATTTTTTTGGATAAAAGGGTGTGAATAATTTTTTTTAATAACTAAATAGAAGATTAATTAATGCTCATATCATGACTCTACCATCTGGGAACGATGGGTTTGTTATTTATATTGTTATTTCATAGAACAGAATGGATTGTGTCCTATGAAAATTGATATAGTTATTGCTTATTCATTACAATAGCTAAAAATTAATGAGAAAAACAATCCCACTCATGATCTTGAGTTAGCAACTGTAATCTTTACTCTAAAGATATGAAGGCACTTTTTATATGGTGACAAATGTGACATTTATAGTAATCAAAAGATTTTGAAGTATATTTTCTCACAAAAAGAACTCAACAGGATGTAAAGACGATGGATTGAACTACTCAAGGATTATGGATGCACTGTGCACTACCACTCGGTGAAAGAAAGTATGGTGGATGAATCTTTTTGTAGAAAGGACCATGGAGTTTTGAACAATATGAGAGTTGAAAGGGATCCTATTTTTATAGATCTAGTAATGATGGATATGGGAATAACTATAGAATGTGAGACATAAAAATTTTTCTAATGGTTTAAACCCATCTTTACAAGTAAGTATAATGAGTTATAAAACTGCTGATGAAGAGTTTCAAAAGAAGAATAAAGTTGTAAATGATGGGAGATTGAGTGACTTCGTATATGCAGATGGAATTTTGAAATTTGGGAAGAGACTTTGCGTTCCCGATATACCTGATCTAAAAAAAGAATTATTGGATGATGCTCATAGGTCAAATTTCACTATACACCCTCGAAGCACAATGATGTATAGAGATTTGAAGGAAGATTTTTGGTGGGACAACATGAAAAGAGAGGTTGCAGATTTTGTGTCAGGATGTATGGTTTTCCAACAATTGAAAGATGGAAGAAAAAATCCTAGAGTCATGCAACCTATTCCCATACCTGAGTGGATAATGGGATGATATTACGATGGAATTTGTCTTAGGGCTACCAAATAATACTATAAGGAATGATGCAATATGGGTCATTGTTGATCATCTTACCAAGTCAGCACATTTTCCTGCTATAAGAGATTATTTACCACTTGAATGTTTATCAAGACTATATATTAATGAATTTGTAAGACTTCATGGAGCACCCCTATCGATTGTTTTTGATCATGATCCCCAATTTACATTAAGATTCTAAAAAAGTCTTCTGAAATCCCAACATACCAAACATCATTTGAGCACTACCTACCACCCTCAAACAAATGGACAATCAGAATAGACTATTCAAACATTAGAAAACATGTTGAGATCATTCCCACTTGACTTTCAAGGTATGTTGGATAATTATTTACCTCTGGTATAATTTTCATATAACAATAGCTTCCATTCAAGTATTCAGATTGCAAAATATAAAGCGTTGTATGGAAAGAGATGTTGCACACCGACTTGTTGGGATGATGTTGGTCAAAGAAAACTTGTAGGCCTAGAACTTATTGAGGAATCAATGGAAAAAGTGATGATTATCTAATACCACATCAAAGCATCTCAACGTAGGCAAATTATACAGGCCGATAACCGAAGGGGTGATTCTGAATTTCAGGTAGGAGATCTTGTTTTCTTGAAGGTATCTCCATAGAAGGGAGTTATACGATTCGTTAAGAAGGGTAAATTAATTCCCATTTACATCAGACCTTTCGAAATTCTAGAATGATTTGGGGTTGTAGCTTACCGTTTGACAATGCCACCATATCTCTCCAAAGTTCACGATGTGTTCCACGTATCACTGTTGAGAAAATACATTCTTGACCCAACACATGTACTCACCTATGATGAAGTTGAACTGGAATATTATTTGTCTTATTGTGAAGAACCTGTCAAGATTCTTGGTAAAAGAGAACTAGTGCTGAGATATCGGACGACTCGTCTTCCAAAAGTTCTATGGAGAAACCATAATATGGAAGAGGCAATTGGGGAACCAGAAGAACTTATGATAAAGAACCAACCAAATATTTTTTTGTGGTTGTATTATAGATACATCGAAGAAGAAATTATTTTAAGGAGGTAATAATGTAACACCCCAATCTTCCATGATATGTTTACCTTTGAATAATGACATAGTTTGCATTGTACGCAACTTCGAGATTCTAACACACAAAGACCAATCAAACTAGTCGTAATGAATAGTGATACACATTTTTCAAAATTATATAAATTTTATTTTTTAAAATGGAATTCATTTTTGTATTTGGAATATCGAATTTATCTTAGGGTAAAATTTTGGTAATTTTATGAAAAATATTAATTTTTTATTAATAGTGAAAAACACTACATTATTGGTTAAAATCGACTTTTTTTAAACAATTATTTAAATTATTTAAATTTAATTTAGTTGATAATAGATACATAATACATGTATGTGTTCAATGTAATTCATTGGAGTCATTTTATAATAATTTTATATATATATAAATTTTATTGAAATTTTTATTGTCTTTCACCCACCTCCTAGAAAAATTTACAAATTTGCATAAAAGATAATTTTACCGCTTCTGTGAGTTGAATTTAAAAACTCTGAGAAGCATGATTAATATTAGTAATTAAAATGGGGTCCAATAAAATGAATATAATTTTTGGTGAATAGTAACATTTGACTTCTATTTTCCACGGTTAAAAGTAAATAGGGTAATTACGGGTAAAAATGATATCATAATTACCCTAACACATGTCTTAATTATATTGGATAAATGTAATTCGACCAAAAAAACCTTAGGAATAAAATATGATCCCCTTTGGTCCACTTGGATTAGATTAGGACATTTATTATTATTTTATTTGAAGAAGAGTAAAAAGAGTTAAATTCAATGTTTAATTAGTAAACAATTTTTAATATAGGGTTACACACAATATAAATTCAGATATAAATATTTTTTAGGAAGATAAATTCATTTCCTACAAAATCTTATTTTATTTATAATTTTTAAACTTTAAATAATTTAATTTATTTATGCCACAATGATGATGCAGTAATTACCTTATTAATGAAATATTAAAATAACTATTATTATAAATATCCAAATAAATGTAAATTGACACTTTTGATGAATTACACTAATTTTCAAGGTTAATATGACTTTTTTAGGTTGGTTAAGTAAATTTTATTCTATGTGATAATTTTTTAATGGCTTTCAAAAAATCAAATACTAAATAGTGTCATAATTGACATAATTGAGTTTTTAAAACAAATACTATATTATTAATTGATATAATATTTCTTAAAATCTATGGTTCATCCAAATGACTTTTATATGGTTATATATATTAATAATGAACCACTTTGGGTTCACTTGGATGCTTATATTAAGTTTATTAACCATATAATATAAAAATACCAAGAGTCATAGTAAATGCCAAACTATTTAACTAGTAGGTAAATATAAAAGATATGGTTATTATGGTAACCAAAACCTTTCTAAAATCTATTGGATGAGATGTTTTATACCCATACCAACCTTATCCTCTAAATCATTCATTTTTGATCCCTTAGAAACCGAAAATGATTTTATTATAAAATAATATTTCAATCTTTTCCTAAAGTGATCCCCACCTATCTTATAAATGGCAACTTCAGATTCCATTAATTTTACAACTCTAATGCAATTTTCCTCGGCCAACCGCTATCCAAATATCCTCCCAAATGTCCTCCCTTCATCCCAAAGGCCTTCAATTGCTCATAAATCCAACCTACACATGCCTTTTGATCATATCAAAAGGAAGAACCCAAAGAAGATGTAAATATTTCATCACATCTTTCAAGTTCTTTTCTTCTTCCACTTTCTATTTATTTGTTCATTCTACTATAAAATAATAAATTTAGTATCTTCTATATACTGTTATTTTTTAACAAAAATTGCACAACCATATTCATTAATTTATCCATCCTATGAATTACATAGTCACCATACGTGCATATGTATGGCTTACCATCTCCATGTTGGGGTGTACATTGTTATTAAGACACTTCATTATTTGGATATGTATAATAACGACATTAACTGTTGTAAATTATCAATATAAAATATTAGTGATTCTTTATATATGATATACCAAACAATTACATACGATCTCACCAATAATATAATGATATTGTCGCTCGTGTGTATGTACGGATTACCGTCTCCACGAACACGATGAGATTCATTTCCCACATCGTAATCATTAAAAAATATTTTTCATTTTATGATTAAACATAATGATTATGAACATAATATCATTATGTATATGAATAAAATACATCTTATCAATAAAAAACATGGCGTACGTAATCAACCATATAAAGTAAAATGAATCAGTTAACACCTGAAATGATGATTCTACTGAAATATTATTAGCAAAGAAATATTAGAGGATCATATATGATATCATATTCATTTATATAGTTATTGTATAATTTAATAATAATATTATAACTATTATATAGGAGGTTAACATTCCATTTACTAAGGAAAAGTACAAGTTAAGGCTAAATTTCACAATCTCTTTATTATCCAAGGTTGTTTTTATGTATGTATCTACTGGGACTTCTTTTTCATCCACATCCATGTTTTCATAAAAATAGATTTTTATACTTTTTTACTATTTACTATACTATGGGTTAATGTCATTTATACCCTTATGTGACCTTATATGTTTAGAATAGAATATTTCTGTCATTTTTCAAACAAGGAACATTATGACTTTTTCGACAAAATTAAGGTAAGAATGTTTTTTAACTTAAACAGTGGGTGCATCTATTTTCACCAATTATAACATCATCGAATCTTCCCTTACAAGATTATAATAATATTCTCAAAATAAATGTTTTTTTTGTAATTATGTGACATTTAAATGGTTTCAAAATAGAAAGAGGTATTTCTTTCAAATAGTTTTCATTTAATCTATGTGAACATCCTTTGATGGGTTTTAATCATGTTGGAAGTTGATTTATTGTGATACAAATCATCAAGATTTTATTGAATGTTCTGCGATATGTTTAACTATATATGTGTTATTTTTATAACAGTCATGGTTTATAGTTAAAGTATTGACATTTCGTATGCTAGTTTTAATATGAATGTTTGTGTTATGTTTCAACCTTTTCATATGAGGAATTTATTGGACTTAGTATGTGACGGGTGGAGCCCTCTATAGCTCCTCGGTGCATCGGTAGGTCTCATGTGACAATTAGACATGGAATTGGCTGAGGCCTTTCCCAATTTGATATATATTTTTGGCTGAGTCATTATTCATTTTTAGATGTCTTGGTCGAGGCCTTGAAAACATGTTTCAGAATGTCCAGCATTATACATTCACTCCTCTTGAAAATAATAATGATTGTTCATGTGGTAATTAGACTAGTATAATACCCATGTATTTATTTTATTATGGAATTATTTTCTCAGATCATATTCCTGCCGTAAAGTGTTCATTTTTATTATTTTTAAAGGAATCCATTTTGAATTATTCATCATGCCTAATGTTTATTTTATCTTCTGCCATATTGGTTGCCCATACTATGCATTTGAGCCCACCCATTTCTTATGTTTCATTTTCCCAGGATATGAAGAAGTTAGTTATGAGTGACTTCCATGCATAATCTATTAGTCTTGTATGTATCTAAAGGAATAAATTAGTGTTGCATTTCTTTTCAAGTTGTAATGTTGAACTTATGTATATATCTTGTTTTTAATAATACAAAACAGATCATTCTTTCGGGACATTATTCCTTGTATCATGTCAATGTTATATAATAATGCACCGACTCTGCGTAACTGGGTTCGGGGAGTTATATTGGTGATCCAGGAAAATAGAGAAGTGAAGTTCTTTGAGAACATTACTTGATTATGTTGATGATGGAACGTGAGCCAGGGCCGGTTGCGCAATGTATGTTTGAGCTGAACATGTATTCTTAGTTGTAGCACCATCAGACCATTACCAGAGAGGGTGGGCTAGAAGCAATAAAATTTAGGATAGATTACATTGAATGTATTCTTGTCCATCTAGAAACTCCTCTCAAGAAGCAAGCCATGTTGGTGGCCTATAGGTCGAGGGAACATGAAAAACGTTGGTGGGACATCATGGTCCAAACTGAGTGGGATAAGTGGATGATGTGAAAGGGTTTTCAGGAGAGATTTCTCAGGAACTTCTACCGAGAAACCTGGAAGTAGGAGAAGGCTGCATATTTTAATGAGTTTGACCCAAGGGATAATGGTTGTGATGGACTATGCTAGTCATTTCATCAACCTGAGATGATTCCTTCCAAAGATGACGGGATATGAGATAGTAGTGGTGAAATGCATATAGGATGGGTTGAGATTAGAGATCAGATCTCAGGTGAATTTCATTTATCATAAAAGGTTTGCTGAAGTGGTGGATCAATCCATTTTCTCAATGGGATCCTGAAGGGATATTCATGTAGTGAATTTGTGGTGCTAGCTGGATAAGCAAGTGGTATAGATTATGATAGTAGGAAGCGGAACTTTTGAATATTTCAGTATGGTGGAAGTTCATAGATTAATCTGAACAGGGGGTCAGCTTATCATTGTGGAGACTAGGTATTCTGTTATCATTTTGGTAGGTCGAGGAACAAGCGTGACCAGTTTCCCCACCCATTGGTCGAGTTCTTAGCATGTGGGAGGTTAGGCCACTTGCAGAGGTTCTACAAGAACCTATGACTGTCATGCAATTATGGAGGTTAGATTCAGATTCCAAGTGTAGGCAGGGGTCAATTACCTTGTATCAGCCTGGTAGTTGGTGCTCCATGGGTCATATTAGAAAAGGTGTTGCACGTGGAACTCTGGGGTGAGATCATCTTTACTAATAGAGTTGTGGAGTGTAGGGAACTCAGGCTAGAGCTCAGGGAAAATGGTAGGTCATATCCATGACGTTCAAGCTGCACCTAAACTGGTGAGGTAGGACCATCTACTAATCAAGGTACGATCCATGTAGCATTCATGTTTTCTAGTGCCTTATTGGATATAAGCACTATACATTCTAATATTTGTACACAGTTTGAAGTTATGTTGGGCCTAACCGTACAGACTGTGAATGGGGTAATGTTTCTTGATACTGTATTAGGCGTACGAGTTGAGAACACTAGGAAGTTTAAGTGTTGTGCTTTGGAGGATGATGGGTATCATTTTCTGTGGGTTTATTTTGTCATAGAGATGTTAGGTTTCGAACTAATCATGGGGATAGATTGATTGGAATTATATAATGCCCATATCGATTGTTACCAACATTGGGTAAATTTTAGATCTCTCGATGGAAGCACTTATGTCCTTCTTGGGGATTGTGATACTTGAGCTAGCCGCATAGGACTGCAACACCAATAGTTGGGAGAACATATAGCCAAAGTGGCATGGCTTATGTTAGATAATGGGGAGAACATATATCCAGTCTTCCTTTTTTGTTGTGGACCAGTTTTAGGATATTTTTCCTGAGGACTTCATGGGCTTACCACCTGAGAGATATGTTGAGTTCACTATTGAATTGTTTCCAGGAGTGGAGCCAGTTTCTATTGCACCCTATCAAATGACGCTAGCAAAGATCCAAGCACTAAATTTTTTATTATAGGAACTAGATATTAAATGCTTTATAAATCCTAGTACATCACCTTGAGGATCCCTGGGGTTTTTTTCTAAGAAGGATGGCAAATCATTGAGGCTATGTTTTTATAATATAAAGCTAAACCAGATGATAGTTATGAACAGAAACTGTCATCCTAGAATCTATGACTTATTTAATCTGATTAGCGGTTACTCTGTGTTTTCTAATATCAATTTGTGATCAGTATTCCATCGGATAAGGGTGAGACATTCTTACATACCCCAGAAAACTTTCCTAAGCATATACTAGTTGTATGAATTATTAGTGATGTATTTTGGTTTGAAAAATGCACCAGTGGTGTTCATGGGCATCATAAACTAGATATTCCACCCATATCTAGATCAATTTGTATTTATCCTTATTAATGAAATCTTAGTGAACTCCAGAACTCGTGACGATATTTCCCAACATCTGGACATCTTCGTGAGTACACGAAGAGAGAATTGTATATACACCAAGATATCAAAATGTCAGTTCTGGATTGAGGAGGTTCACATAATAGGAAACATTATTTCTAGGTCAGTTGTGTTAGCGGATCCAGAAAAGGAGAAGTCGGTGGTGTCTTGGTTGAAGTCCAAAAATATCTCTAATATTATGAGTTTTCTAGGATTGGCTTCTTATTACTAGAGGATTATTAGATATTTCTCTCATTTGGTAGTGCCTCTCATAGGCTTAACCAAGAATGGGGTTATGTGTGACTGGTTAGAGGCCCGTGAGAATGACTTTTTGGAGCTAAAGAATTAGTTGACTACCAATCCTATTTTTATCTTACCCAAACTGGGTAAGAGGTATACCTTTTCCTATGATGAATCTGGTGTGTGACTTGGGACCATGTTGATGTAGGATGATTGGGTTGTAGCTTAGGGGGTGAGATAGTTAATGTCACAGGAAAGGAATAATCCTACTCATGAATTGGAGCTATCTGTTGTGCTTTATGCATTTAAGTGTTAGAGATATTACTTGTTGGGAGAACCTTTCACTGTGTTCACCAACCATAAAAATCTCAAATACATCTTCTCTTAGTGGTATTTGAATCTTTAACAGTGATGGTGGGGCGAGTACCTGTAATTCATTGATTTTGAGTTGGTATACACACCAGTGAGAGGGAATAGTTTCACTGACGCTCTAAGTTGGAAGGCCCAACATCAGGTAGTTCATGAATCCATTTCAAATTTGGTGATGATGGCCTTTTTTTAAGATGCATTTGGAGATATAGGATGGCCCTCGGTAGATGACCCGCGAATCTATAGAATTTGATTCTACACTACTAATTCAAGTTTAAGAGATTCAGTTGGTGGATCCAGAGTGTTTGGCTATGAAAGAATGTATTAAAGGTGGGGAGTCACATTCTGGTGGGACTTTTAGTGATGATTGAGTTTTTTATGTTCATGGTTGTGTTTTGGTATTGTTAGATGTGTGGGAGGTGTTGATACACAAGTTCAACACATCGAAGTGGGAAGTGAATCCATGCATGGCAGAGATGTACCGTGACCTACATAAAATGTTTTGGTGTATGGGAATGAATATAGAAGAGGCGAGTTTTGTGGCATGATGACTTACCTATCAGTAGGTGAAGGCTGAACATCATTATCCAAGTGCGTTTTTTCAGTCACTTCCTCTTCCAAAGTGGATGTGGAATAACATCGTGGTGGACATCGTGGTGGGTATTCTGAGGACTCCTTGGACGAATGATGTAGTTTGGGTTGTGGTAGATCAGCTAACAAAAGTGGCCCATTTTGTGCTGATTCAGGAGGCCTATAGAGTCAACTAGTAGGGTAATTCTATGTTCTTGAATAATACAGTTTCATATGGTTCTGAAAACCATAGTTTCATATTTTGATCCATGTTTCCCCTCGTGCGTCTTGTTGAGACAATAGTATTCACATGGTACCCATGTATTTTCTGGTATGGATTAACACCCACATACTGACGGGCTCTTGGAGCATTAATTCAGGTATTATAAGATATTTTAAGATCATCTATTCAGCATCTCAGTGGTACATGGGAGAAACACTTGTCACATGTTGAGTTTTCTTACAATAATAGTTTTTAGGCTATAGTTTATATGGCACCTTTTGAGGAACTTTATAGGATACCATTTAGATCTATGTTCTATTGGTTGAAAGATGGGGAGTCTAAGCTATTAGGACCGAGTCTATTGTGGGAGACATCAGAGAATATTTTTTTGATTTAAAAGCATATGGAAATATCTCAATGTATGAAGAAGTCATATAATGATTGGTGTGGTAGACATCTCGAGTTGATAGTTAGTGATAATGTGTCACTTTGGGTGTCACCAAGGTTGGGTCACCGTCGAATTCGGATGTAGGGCTAGATGGAACCTAGATATGTGGGTCCATTTCAGATTGTGGAGAGGGTTAGACCCATTGCATACCGAATGGATCCTCTACAACGGTATAGTAGGATACAAGTTTTTTTCATGTATCACAATTCCGACAGTATCACCCGGATCTGTCTCATGTGTAAAATGACGAATATGTCAATCTTGAGGCTGATGCGTCCTTTGAGGAGCACCCAGTTCATATTGTGGATCATAGTAAAAAAATTTAATGGGGAACAATGGTTCCCTTAGATCATGTCCTATGCCATCATGGAAACGTTCATGACGAAACAAGGGAGAGATAATATGAGAAGTGGGCCTAGATTCCCAATCTCATTTCTTTGGGAACTCAATGAGGCTAAGGGTGAGCGGCATGAGGGTGAGCTCTTATAAGGTTGGGAGGTTGTAAGATCCCAGATTTTTTTATGAGGTATGTTCTTGTTTATGTTTCAGTTTTAGTCCACATTTTGGTCAATTAAGTGTTTCCCCAAGTCCATATGAATTCACTGGGGTGTCATGGGGGTTCGAGACATGAAAAATGGGGAAAAGAGGCTATCTAGAAAATCTGCATGGTTTTTAAATGGTTTCGAAAAACATGTGAGGGGAGACCATGTCGGGAGTGTCAATCTACCCAGTTTTCAAATGGTCTAGAGCACCATATGAGAGGAAGGGTTTGAGGAAGAATCATCCCCATAGTTTTCACATAGTTTGGAATACTGTGTGGGTAAACCATGTGTCCAGGAAACTTCTAAATATTAAAAAAAATCTATTACATGATTTATTATTCTATTATAGATTTTCCACCTTTCTTCATCCCCTATCAATAGTGATGTCTCAGATGCAACAAGATAATCTAAGAGTCAATCTCCCTCATATTTGGGTCATTATCAGTTCCATTGGTTGAATATGAAAGATACAGGTAAGGCTAATCCCGCTCATTCATCTTCTTTTGGTTTAGAGTTTCTATCTCTCCCTTCTCTCAAGAAAAATCTCTCAAACCCTAATTTTTCGAAGAAATTTTTGGTAATGATTCAAGGTTTGGTTGAATTGATATCTAAGTCTTTGATTGATAGGGTGTTTGCCAATGGATTCTATGTAGGTGGTCTAATAGTTATATCCCATGGGATTTTTGTAGATTTGTGCATGTATGGTTTTTATTATTTCACTCTTTTGATTGGTACTTGGTGTCATTGACATGATGTGATATAGTGGGTGTATTAATGGTTAATTTAACACCTATTTATGGCCATGGAAATCATAGTGGATGACTCTTCCAAACTGGGGCCACCAATGGGAAGTCCTGATATTTCTGGACTTACAGTTTAGCTATGTAACTGTATGACCATTGTGCGAGAACATGCATCCCATGATAAATATGTTAATATTCTTGAAGTATGTGTAATTAGTGTTTCTTAATACCCTTAGTCGTGGTGATGGACTAATAAGTTATTTGGTTGGCATGTAAAAAGGGTAAAACGGGTAAATGGGAAAATACAAGGGTATTCCCTTTATACTTGAATATGTTTGGTGAGATAAGAATGGTAAATGGGATTGGTGCTAAAGGGTTTAATTAATATGAATAATTAATGTGCTAATGGAATGGGGAAAAATGTTAATTTTCCATGTATTGATATTTTTGTGATGTTATAAATGAGGTAGGCTATGCTTTTGTGATATGATGAATTGTGGTGAACAATAAATATGAATGTTCACATGGCTTGGTTGAGTGGGGTATTGACATGAGGTTCTACACCCAAGGGTTGAGTTGGAATGATGTTCTAACTACACCTCTAAATGAACTAGTTTGGGAATGGGATGGAGTTCTATTCACCTAACGGTTGAATACCACTCGGACCGAAGCATTGAGGTGATCATTATGTGGTTGCTATAATGTGATTCCTGGTGATATAGGATGTGGCCTCTTTTCTAATATTCTTGAGAATATGGAACAAGGATAATGAATTGAAAAAATGAAAAAGGTGGACTAAATCATGAGGTTCCTAAGTTGTGAACCCAATCTCAATGGTAGTATATTTAAAATTGTTCATAGTCTTGAATGGTCCCTTAAATTGTTTATCTATGCCTATAATTATTTTTCACTTGAAATAACTATCTGACTTGCTAGATATTTTGTAGAAAGCATTAGTGGTGGCCTACTAAGTTATACTCACACCCTGTTCAGGTCGTTGTTGGGTACCCAAGCAGATTTCATGCTTTCATGGCAGGTCAAAGGTAAAAGCCCCATACAGTCGGGTTGAGTTGGAAATGCGATGTGTATGGGTGAAGTTTGAGACTTGGAGTCTGGATCAATTTGGGGATTATGCTCTTTCATTCATTTGGGGTATTATCCATGTAATAAATTGGTTCCTATTCTTGAGGTACAAGTTTCTTCTTTTCATTTTTTTCCATAATTGTTTTTTGATAAAAAAGGGAACTGTGGGAAAAATCCTACATTTATGGGTACACGTAGTGTACATTGGTACACACGCTGTGTACTTCATCCTTGTGGGATGAGAAAACCGAGTGCATAGGATTTTTGGTGATTAAGGGTGTAAAAACTAACTACATGCCATGTACTTAGTAATACAGGTTGTGTGATTAATTGACATGTGAACAGTAAGGCGGTGGAAGTTGCCGTGAGAGGAATGATAGTACATGTTGTGTACTTAGTAATACATGTCATATAATCAAGTCTCCATATGAACAGTGATACGGTTGAAAGTAGCCTCCAGAGGAATAGTTTGAAAGGGAAGTACACACCGTGTAGTTATATTTATTCATTAAAAAGAGGCAGTAGTGTCCTCATTCGGTATAGGAGGCAGAGGAATCACTAGGAGATGTGGGAGAGGAGGATGAGACTTGGAGGAGCTCTTGATCTCTCACTGAGACTCTGATTCCTCCGTCATCAATCTCGTTTGAATCGAGTTGGTAAGGTCTTCCCTCTCCTTGAGTCTCTCCTTCCAATTATTTCCAAAAGGGAAGTTATTTGTGTTTGAATAGGTAATCATTCATCTCACATCTACGTCGTTCTTGGTCATTTTGGGAGGCCCCTTTCACATATATCGATTATAGGAGATCGATATATGTGGTTGTGTGTTTAATTCCAACTTTCGAGTTGATGTTTCGTAATGTTATGCCACTCGCCCATGTTCGGGGTGTCGTATGGCTAAGACATTGACTGTTGAGATACCTAGAATTTCATAGGTAATCTATTGAATTATTATAAACTGTTGTTTGAGATTGTTGCTTTGATATAGGGCCACAATGAGGGTACATTTCCCTTGTTTAGCCATTTGGCTAGGATACCTGTGGGTATGCCGTGATTATAGCATGTTTTGCGTTTTCTTGAGAGGAAACAAATATAAAATTGATTGCTTACGCGTTGAGCTCATCATGGTTACATGCTTTTCTGATGGAATTCCTGAGGGAAAGGTTCTTTTTATCTGGAGGTAAAGGTTCTGTTTGGACTGAGGGAATGGTTCTGTTTAGCCTGAGGAGAAAGTTCTGTTTATGCTGAGGGCATGGTTCTGTTTAACCTGAGCGCAAGGTTCTATATAGCCTGAGGGCATGGTTTTGTTTATCCTAACGAAATGGTTTTGTTTAGCCTGACAGAAATGTTTCTTATGCCCGAGGGTAGTAGCTTCTGTTCCTAAGGGAAATATCCCAGGTGCCTAAGGGAAATATTCATTATTCTTGAGGTCAGTCACCTGAAGGTTTTATTTCTGTCTGCCTGAGGGTAAGGATTTTCAGGTCTGAGGACACTTTCTACTTTGAAAATTCATTATGGATATTTTTTATGTTGTACCTTCCAAGCTAAAGCACATGCTTGGTATTATTATTATTATTTACATGTAATAAAGCATGTTTTAGTTTCTGTTGTAGCATTGTATAGGAGATTCTCGGTTGAGGCCGTGTCTCGGGAAACTCATAATTCAATTATATTCAATTGTTAAATAATTATTAAAATAATATTGTAACTGATAGAAATAATTACTGTTGAGTACTTCCTATTTTACTGCATTTGATTATTGCACACTATTGTTGCACATTTTTTCTGATAGTTTGGCACGGGTCTTTAGTGGTTTCCTACAAGGATTTATTTCTCACACCCTGTTTGGGTCATGTATTGGGCCCAAACAGATTATATTGCTGTAGGTGTCGATAAGGGAAATGGTCCCTACACAGGTAAATGATTTTTGAAGAGGAGTAGGAGAGCATGTGACTAATCAGAGGCTTGTGATACTATTGTGTTCCTGTTGCACTTCTTTAGTTTTGTTTTTCTGTACTTTTTACCATATTTTGTATTGTATCAGATTGTAGTGTATCCTATTTCGGCTACATTCATATGATTAGAGACATATTGCATCATCATATATATGACTATTGGTTATTGTTTAATATAGTTCTGTTGTCCATTTCAGGTATATATTTTTTACTACTTCCTCTTTTGTATGTATATATATATTTATTTCTACTGCTCTACACTTTAAAAAATGAGGGCATAGTTTACCGACTATCATTCGTAGGTCATCGCTGCTATTCGATAGCCTCTAGAATTTGTGGAAATGCGCTTGAGGTCATGTGTCCAACTGGGTTCGGGGAACCAATTGTGTGGCACCTGGATCTGGGACGTTACAAAGTAGTATAAGGGGAGCCTTTTTTATCTGGGTCATTTTTTTATTTGGAGACACCGGAAAGAGATAGATTGTTAATGGATTCGGTAATGAACTGTTCTCGGGAGTAGCTACCCCTTGTACAGGTAATGTCCGGATTGCATCAAATTAAATTTTGATTTTCTGTTTAGGATCATTACAGTTGATTTGATTTTCACAGTTGGGTGACACACTTGTTGTGTGTTGTTTATATTTTTAAGCTTGGGTTATATTTAGTTTCAGCCTGATGAGATGAAGGTACGCCATAACATGCATCATGTATGAACACGTTATAATCACATACCCTGCATAGTTTCCATGCCATGTAGGTGCATTAGAAGTTTCATGTTGTTGTATAGGTGTGGTGCTAGTAAATTAATTCTATTGTGATGGGTACCTTGATAGATATTCCTAGTGTTGATTGGGTGTTGGTACATGTTACTGAGTGTTTTATGGATGCTAAAATTTAGTTCCTAATAAGTATGGGCTCCCTTGGACTAGAATTTAGCGGATCATAATCCAGCCTTTTGTTGTGTATTTTACTATAATGTGATAGGTCGGTGATAAACTATGGTTCGTGGGGGGTATGGGCCCCCATGAATTAGAATTTGGCATACCGACGCTTGAAATTAATGAAAAATGGGCTCTGGTGTATTCATTGAGGTTTACTATCTGAAAACCCAAACAACACAGTGTGTGGTTCTATGAACACATGCCAAGTACTCTTCTGTTCAGGAAGAAATGAAAATTTTTGTATTACCTGCCCTATACATATATGTACATGACGGGTAGCCTCTAACCATGCCATAGGTCGTGTACATAGAAACTCGGGATAGGGAAACTCTTGTTGGAACACGCCGGGTACCAGTTGTACACGCCGTATCATATTGACCCTGTGTCCGCCCGTGTGACTAACAATAGGGACAGATAAACCTTATGTGATACACGCTGTGTCAGTTAAAAAGATGTCGTGTAGTGTAATCTTGAGATCTGGCCGTGTATCTAACAACACGGGTCGGTGTTATCTTTTCAATTACATGATGTGTACCTGTGGAATATGTCGTGTAGTGTGAGCCATGTATCTGGATGTGTTATGAACAACACAGGTCGATGAAGCTCGTCTAGTACACGTTGTGTCTGGAACAAACACATCGTGTAACCTTGTTCTAAGGTGAGCTGTGTGGCTTAGACGTGTAGACAGACTTAGGAAGGGGAAGAAAATTCAAGTACTTGTAATGTGTTTAGGTTGCTAAATGACCAGTTCTGAAAGAAGTACATGCCCATATAAAGGACATAGGGTAACACACCGTGTAGTTATTATTCAGGTCGTGTAGTCATGATTTGTAAAACATGAATGTTTTCTTTCTTCTATTCCCTACTTATGTTTCCATTTCTTAGTCCTTGATGATCTTAATCTAAGGCGTGTGTTTGAACTTGTAGAGTCATGCCACCATGATGACCTTGATTTTCTCTCCAAGAGAGTGGCGACGATTATACTCCTGAGATGGTAGGCCCTGGGCAACTGATGGATCATCCAGTAGTGCCAGATGTGGCGCTAGCCATTATACCGGATGCAGGCCTGGATATGCGGTTCTGTGAAGTCTACAAGCGGTTTATGCAGACCTCCCAGGGGCACCGCCGATTGCCACATCTATAGAAGAGATGACATATATATTCCTGTAGTAGTATCCACAAACATTTTCAGGGGATGGAGGATCGTAGGCTGCGGAGTCATGGCTGGCTTTTATGTAGACGATCTTCAAGAATCTGGATAAACCTTGTAAGAGGAGGGTCAAGCTCGCTACTTACATGCTGCGTGATTTTACCAAGAGATGGTGGGATGTTACCACACAGACTGAGCATCTACGAGACCTGTCGGTGGAAGATTTCCAAGCTTTATTCTATGACTTTTTCATTCTATAGGTGTTAAGGGAAGATTGAGCTCGAGATTTCATGAATCTGCACTAGGGCACCATGAAAGTGATGGACTATTCAGCCTGCTCTTCTGAGCTACAACGTTTTACACCAGTTCTGGTGGGTGATGAGATGTTCAGGGAAAGATGCATTGAGGATGGTCTTTGATATGACATCTGAGAACTGGTGAATGTTTTCAGGTTGCCTATAATGCATGATATTGTGAACCATGTGTTGATTACTGGAAGGAACCGATGGGAAGCTAGTGGTGCAGACTAGCGCGGTTCGACACCCGTCTCTATTACTATTTCTACTAGCGAGAGGAAGAAGCAGATGTATTCCTCTCATGGTGGCAGTAGTAACCAGAATAATTAATCAGGTGACCCGATAATATGCTACCAGTGTGGTAAAGAGCAGAACAAGAGACCGTAGTGTCCACGTGACCCAGTGGAGTTCCGATCTTGTATCAATATGGGACATCTTCAGCATTTTTGTAGGGTGTTTCCACTAGTGACTAGTGAAAGGGGTTCTATGTAGACTCCACGTGCAGGCGAAGGGCCAGCAGCTTCTTAACAATCAGGGAAATGGAATATATCATAACGTTCAGGATGAGGTGGCGGTCATGGCCATGGTAGCCTGACACCAAGATATCTGAGACAGTAGGGCGGGTCAGCTCAGGGTAGCCAGGCTGTGTCGCAGGGCCACGACACTGGGCATACATATGCATTGCAACAAACCCAACTGGAGCAGGATCCCGAACCTTCCACTATTATAGGTACTATTCTAGTTTCTTCTGTTTTATCTTATATAATTATTGATAATGGTGCTATAAATAGCATTATATCTTTTCCCATTGTGGAGAGCCTTCAAATCTATGTTTCTTATTCTTCTTCTGATATCATGACGCTAGACACTCCGTAGGGAATTAGAACGACTGGTGTGTGTCTGTGTAAGGAGTTCCCCTAATGGATGGTGGGTGTCACTTCATATGGGACCGCTATGTCATAGAGATAATGGGATATGCTGCCATTCTCAGAATATACTGTTTGGTACCCTCTCGATCCTATGTATATTATTATCTTCGTAGGGTGTGTTTCATGTCACTAGAGGGAAGAGAGTTTTTATACATGGGAGAATGGGATGTCCAGGCGAGCCGAGCTGGACCTGAGCTTCATGGGAGAGGTGGAGTGATATCCCAGATCGCGAGATTATTTCTGGATGACCAGCGAACTTGTTAGAAGGATTTCCCTCTAGTGGTTAATCATTTCACAGATGTCTTCCCGGATAAATTTTCAGGTCTACCTCAAGAGCGATATGTGGATTTCATTATTGAGCATGTGCCAGGAGTGGCACTGGTTTCCATTCCTCCTTATAGGATGTCTAAACCATAACTGCAGGAGCTCAAGAGGAAGTTAGAGAAGTTACAGGAAAAGGGTTTCATCCGACCTAGTACTTCTCCTTGGGGTTTGCCTGTCCTGTTTGCATAGAAGGCGGATGGTACCCTCAGACATTGTGTGGATAATTGGAAGCTGAACCAGTTGGCCGATAAGAACCGATAGCCCTTACCAAGGATTGATGATATTTTTGGTCAACTTCGAGGATTAAGAGTATTCTCCAAGATGGAATTGAGATCCGGATATCATCAGTTGCTTGTCAGGCAATCGGACATACCACTCATAGCCTTTCAGAGAAGATATGTTCTATACGATTACTTCATCATGCCTTTTGGACTCATAAATGAACCAGCAGCTTTCATGGCTCTGATGAATCATTTATTCCACCCATATCTGGATCCTTTCATGATAGTCTTCGTGGATGATATCTTGGTGTACTATCACACTCGACACGACCATGCCACTAATTATGATATCATACTAAGTACACTGAGAGAGCATTATTTTTATGCTAAGCTCTCATATTTCAACTTTTGGATGGACCATATTCATTTCCTGGGTCATAATATCTCAGAGGCTAGAGTTTCGGTAGAGCTAGAGAAATTGAGACCATTTGTTTCCTGGGAGTTTCTTAAGAACGTGTTTGAAATATGTAGTTTCTTGGGGCTAGCTGGTTACTAAAGGTTCTTTATAAATGACTTCTCTTACTTAGCAACGTCGTTGATGGGTTTGACTAAGAAGTGTATGATGTTTGTTTGGTCCTAAGCTTACAAGACCGGATTTCAGGAGTTGAAGGGAAGGTTGACATCAGCACCAGTCCAGATTCATCCAAGGAAAGGAATATCTATGCAGTTTACTGTAATGAATCAGGTTTTGGGCTGGGAGTAGTGTTGATCCAGGGTGATCAAGTAGTTTCGTACGGGTCTCGGCAGTTGAGGCCGCATGATAGGAATTACCCGATGCATGATCTCGAGTTGGATGTAGTTGTTCATGTGTTATGCTTTTGGAGACATTATATATTCGGAGAGCATTTTGTGGTGTTTACGTACCACAAAACTCTTAAATAAAACTTCACCTATTGTGAAATGAATTTGAGACAGCGAAGGTGGGTTGAATATCTTCAGTCCTTCAACATTGAGCTTTCTTATACACCTGGTAAGGGTAACGCAGTAGATGATGCACTGAGTAAGAGGACTCAGATACATGATATGCAGGAGCCAGTGGTGAATGAAGATTATGGATTTGTTCTCAAAGATGAATTTGGAGGTGCACGATAGTCAGGGGAAAACCTATCTGTCATCCTTAGTTGTGACTTCTACCCTCCTGGATAGAGTGAGGATGAAACAACATTCAGATTCAAAAGGCCTAGTTCTACGGGAGTCGGTGGTAAGTGAGGACCCTCATCCTGGTTGGACTATAGGCGACGACGAAGTACTGCGTGTCCATGGACGAGTATGGGTTCCATGGGATATACGCAAAGAGTTGATGAGTGAATTTTATACTTCATCTCGGGAAGTGAATCCTAGAGTTACCAAAATGTACCGTCACTTAAGATGTCTGTATTGGTGGTCGGGTATGAAAAGAGAGGTAGAAGGTTTTGTTAAGAGATGTTTCACCTGTCAGAAGATGAAGGCGGAGCATTGAAGGACATCCAGACTATTACAACAGCTACCCATTCTAGAGTGGAAATGGGATGGTGTCGCGATAGACTTCATGACCGGGCGTATGAGGTCACCTCGAGGAAATAATGACATACCAGTTGTTGTGGACAGACTTACGAAGGTAGCTCACTTTTTTCCAATCAATGACACCTTCGGTGTTGACAAGCTCAGGATGTTTTATATATGAGAGATACTACTTCTTTATGGGGTCCCTCTTTCTATCGTTTCAGATAGGGATTCCCATTTTATGTTTCATTTCTAGTAGATATTTCAAAGGAAACTCGGTATATAGGTTCTTCTAAGAATAAATTTTCACCCTCAGACCGATGTCCAGTCAGAGAGTACATTACAGGTTCCAGAGGACATGCTGTGTGCATGTGTCCTGGACATTGGGGGCTCTTGGGAGAATCACATGCCCCTGGTCGAGTTTTCATACAATAATAGTTTTCAAGAAAATATTTAGTTGGATTATTACAATGCTTTATATAGTATACCATTCCGATAACTGTTGTGCTGGTTTGAGGCAGGTGAGGAAGCTTTACTGGGACCACGTCTTGTGCATGAAACTTCAGTGCAGGTCCAGTTGATTTAGAAGCGAATGGAAACTACACGGTCTCGTCAGAAATCATATGGTGATCGCCATAGAGGACCCATGGAGTTCGTGGTCAGGGATCAAGTTTTATTGGAGTTTCACTGAGGATGGAGCACAGGAAGATCAGGAGATAGTGTAAACATTCACCGAGGTATATAGGGCCATTTGAGATTCTGGAGAGAGTTGGGCTGGATGCCTATTAGTTGAAGTTACCACAGAGGTACTTGGCCATGCATGACGTCTTCCACGTATCTCAGCTACGCCGTTATCACTCAGACCTATCTCACATTTTTCAGACCGAGGAGGTTGAACTTTAGTCTGATGCATCCTTTGAGGAGAATCCTATTTTTATTGTTGATAGGAGCATGAAGGTTCTCTGAGTCTGATCAGTTCCTCTTATACAGGTGCTATGGCAGCATGGACGAGTGTTGGACGAATCATAGTAGTGGGAGACTGATGTATGTGCTGAGTGGCCAGTATTTTTCGTAGCTTTATCTTGACCACACTGGAAAGGGAAAGTTAGGGATGAATTGCATTAATGGGGGGAAGTTTCTAAGAACCTGGTTCTTATTCTTGACGTATGTGATTCTTCTTTTCCTATTTTCTATAAGTGTTTTTGAGAAAACCATCTAAATGTGGGGAAAATCACAAACTTATGGGTAGACACCTAGTACTATTTTACACAGGCTCTGTTCTTTGGTCATGTGAGATGATAATACATGGAGTGTAGGCTTGTCAGTGATTAAGGGTGAAAGAACTAATGATACGCCGTGTACATAGTAATACAAGTCGTGTGATCAGTCAGAAGGTGAACAGTAAGGTAGTGGAAGTAGCCTCCAGAGGAATGATAGTACACACTATGTATATAGTAATAATTTCCATTTAATCAAGTTAGTAGATGAACAGTGATGTGGTAGAAAGTATCCCCTAGAGGAATTATTTAAAAGGAAAGTACACGTCGTGTACTTGAGAGTACACTCCATGTAGTTATGTTTTATTGTTAAAAACAGGCAGTAGCCTCCTCATTCGGCAGAGGAGGCAGAGGACTCACCAAGAGCTGCGGGTGAGGAGGTCGAGACTTAGAGGAGCTCCTGATCTCTCACCAAGACTCTGATTCTTCCATTGTCCATCTCGTTTGAACTGGCCAGGTAAGGTATTCTCTCTCCTTGAGTCTCTCTTTACAATTCTTTCCCTATGCGAAGTTATTTAGGTTTGAATGGGTAATCATTAATCTCTAATATATGTCATATGTCGGATCTTTTTGTTTAACAAATATGATATATTATATGGGATCTTATGTATAGTTTTGTTTAGTATTCTTAAAAGGGATTATGAATAAAATATATATCACGTTTTGTAGAGGAAATTTTTATTTTATCATTCATTCATTTTATCCATATATATTGAATTACATTTCATTAGGTATAATGATAATTGATCTATTTGATTTTGAATTTGAGTTATCCTAAATTGATGATCATCATTATGTTCTATAGTTTATGATTAAATGTTATTCTTATAATTCGTAAAAACTTCGCGTCGGGATATAAAATATGCTCATGAGGTGGAAATTAGGTATTCTATGCTAGAGAGACCATGGAACATAAAACATATTGTGTCACACACTATGTAATTAGTAAAATGGTGTGTAGGGATCATATATGGATTACCCACTCCATGAGGTTGGAGAGATAGCTAGCATAATAAGCTTCATACTTTGATACATTCCTTACATAATCCTTGAGTATTATTAAATTATTGGGTGGTAAGGTTTGTTATTATTCATGTCATCAATTGGATCTCATCTAAGATTGGATTTTCCCTCTCAAATAATGATTATAATTTCAGTCCCTTTATCAAAATAGAATGAGGATATGTGTGGATGCAAATAGGTAGTACATTTTTTATGATTACCTATTCAGGTGATGAACATGCGATATGCTCATAAATATATCTGAATAATATGTGATTTAATTTTTGAACGGGCCATTCTATATATAGAGAATCAATAAAGATTGGGTATTCTATATGGGATTAGCATACATAATTTACTATGGGAACTAGATGTCTTGGATAAAAGGTTTATATCTGAATTAATTCTTGTATATGAAAAAATTTGTGGATTTATGTATATAAATACATATATTTCATGGATATCACACTAGATCCATTAGTAGAATGAGTGTCATTTTTTCTTTTCTAGAGAATTATCTTTTCCTACATTTATGGATTTGGTGTTTCATATTTGTTTCCAATTATTATATGTCTTGTGGGTTTACAAATTATGGTTGACTAAATAGTAATTGATTTTGAATCATAGATATTTTCGAAAAGTTTTTTATATTTCATCAAAAGGATTTTTCGATGGGTCGTCATAAGAAAATGCATATGATGTGAAACAAGTTGATGTTGACTATAACATTCTATATGTGTTTTCTAAGAAATCCAAAATGATTTTATGAGATAGTTTTAAAAAATTATAGGATTAAATATAATGTGAAATGGAACAATATCTATCATACATTGGAGACAATTAAAGAATTAAGAATATATTCCTTAATTTTTAGTTTCTATGTAATCAGTATTATCATATATTATAGTCTATAATATATTTATATCTTATGTTATGATGTTATTAATTAATTTTAATTTAAAATGTTGTGATGGGTATGTCGTTCAAAATGATATAGTGATATTACACACTATGACTTGCATGGAACCCATGTTTTGAGGTTTAACATTTGTGAACCTTTCACGTATGGTTATCATTATATAAATGTTTCATACGATGAAACAATTAGAAGTTTTATTTATTCATCAAATGGTTTCAAGAATTGAATGAGTGGTATTTACTCAAGCCTTATAATGCATGAGTAAATGAATGTTAACTTGAGGATAATTATCAAGAGACCAATATAAAGAAGCATACTAGAATATTATTGGGGAAATATTTCTCAATTGTTATTGGCTAAAATTAAGTTTACCTTCTTCAACTTTTTCCTTCACTAGACACCAGAATGTCATAGATACTGATAGGATACCACTAAATCATTGAGTAATACAACATGCACCATGGATACCACTAGAGTATGTTCAATCAACTACCTCTCATTTTATTATCATCGACCACTGATGACAGATATGGATGTGTAAATACTCAAGTGAGAAGTTCGCATACAATTTATTAATTTTATAGTATGCATTGTTTTATTCATGTATGGTCAATATTGGATTTGTGTATATATATTTCATACAGTGTGTTTAAATACTATAGTTAGAGCCATTAAAACTCATCAATAATGAAAATTGATTAATAGGGTTTTTGTGGGAGATTGGGGATGTGATGGATTATGGATTGTGGGGAAGAGTTTCTATTTGAGATTAAGGTTTCATTGGATGACCAGGGAATGACAGGTAGAGTTTTCAACAATGTTTTATTCCAAAGTGGAAAACTATGAATCAGAAATGGGGGATACCATGATATGGTGGGATAAAATGAAATGTGTAAAAGGATGTAGGGAAGGGAGGAAGATGTTAATAGTTTTTTTATTTCTATCATTTTATATCTATTTTATCATAAAATTTACGCTAATAATATAAATTATTTGTAACCTTCTTTTCTATTATTTTTCCAATTAATTTTTCTATTTCATTTTAAATTAATATTTTTTTGTGAAAATCGATTCAATTATACCAAAAAAAGTATTTAATGCATAGTGTTGGTACATTAAATATGTAGAAAGTCATGAAAATTTATTATTGTTTGTTTTGTAGTGTTCATTATTTAATTATTTTTTTATATTATATATTGGTTTTATATATTCATCATCACACTTTCCTTTCTTGGTAAAATCATCCTTTCTATGATTCAACTTCCCTCACCACTTTCGTTGTAACCTAAGATATCCTTTTAGGTTGTGAAGCTTCACCAATCTAATTTAAATACCTGAAATAATTGATTAGAATTGAAAAATTCATATAGTAGGGTTGTCATTTGGTCTACTAGAGTTTGTTGAATTTATTACCTCATTTTGCATACAACTGAGGATTAAAGATAGGCTAGTTTTATGTGGTATCATACAAGCCTTCCCTATATTGTAGATGAAACTCCATCACCCCCAATCTCTCGTTATCCTCTATATTTTAAACAATGTGACACTATAATACCATAGATGATGGATTAACCCACTATTATAGTGAGTAATTTTGGTCCAACCCTTGGATACATATGGGCACATTATGTCATGGGAATTCCACTCCGAATATCTTCACACCATGATGGATGAAGATGGTTGTAATTGTATAATATAGGTGTATGGTTCACATTAACTAGATTCTTCACTTCTAGTACATGTGATTTCTATTATTCATTCATATTTAATCTTGTTATTGTTTATTTATTTCTTGTGTTTGATTAAAAATTATTTTTAGATCTATATAACCCCAATAGTAGTATTAGAACCAACCTTAATTTTAGATAAATTCAACCATGTTGTAAGGTATGATTTTTTAAATTGTATTAACTATAATATTATTATCATAAAATATAGATTAATTTAAATTACATTTTTTTAATTGTCATAATATATGGATCCCATAGGCCATACTTGATGATTTTTTTTCAATTTCATATAAAATTAGTTATTCTATCACTTTTTTGATATCAATACATATCATTGAATTCAATTTGTAATATTATATTAAATGATAGGTTAATCAGTAATAATATATATTTGATATAACATTATTGGACTATCATATTTAACTATTAAACTATCGGTTTTAAAGTATGGTTTATTTAGAATAGAATCACAATCTATCAATTGTGTCATGTGATTAAGGTTGGATCGTAAATTACGATTACTTGTGAAAAAATTATTTTTCATTAATTGAAATATTAATTAGGTTTTATCATTTAAAAATTTAAAAAAAATAAAAAGGTATTTTAGGAATATTTATTAGTTTTTGAATTTTTTATAAATTTATTTAATAAAATGATTTTATAATTTATTAATTAATATATATGAAAAAGTTATTAATAGAAACATGTAATATTAAATTTTAACATTTAAATAACTTTTTTAATTTTATTTAATGACATATGTTATTAAAAGATAGTGTTTATTTATAAATAATATGGTTCATTTATAATGTGTTTATCAATTATTTAATAAAGCTACATATAAAGTGTTTATATCATAAAATTATAAATTACTAATATTAATATATATTAATTATTCAAATTATGGGACTCATTTTGAATAATATTTGACATCATAAAAATATCATTGATTACTAATTTTATCGAAAATTAAATAATTTCAATTATATGTTATTTACATTTTGTAAAATGTTAACATAATATATGTTTGATTCTAAAATGATCCAAATTGATAAGTTATTATATATTTGAATGAAATTTAACATAATCAATAATATGAATAAGCTCATATTTTGAAATGAATATAAATTATATATAGTCAACAATAATAAATATCTATAATGAATAACTAAATTATAATGTTTCTCAGATTAACATTTTAATGTATTGTTGATAAATAATTTCATCATATTTATATATGTGGTATGATCCTTTATTATATTTTAATTCTACAATTTATAGTTATGGGAAATAAATTTTTTATATTTTGAATATGTGAACTCTTTAGTTTAAATTGTTAGGTTTCTTCTAGAAACAATCATAAACGTATCTATGGAATTACATTCTCGAAATGATATTGGTTTTAATTTTTATATATTGTGACGTATGTTTGTATGTAATGTTATTATCATTAATTTAGTTACATAATATAGTTTATTCATATTAGGTGTTAATGTTATGATGGGTTATAATATCTTTTAAGTATTGTATCCCTTGCTAGAGGTACTTTGGGTGAGACTTCCTGCTAGTCTAAAGGCTTTTGCCTTGTTCTAGAATAGTAGAGGTTGGCTATATGTGACTTTTGGGATTATTTGTGAGGAAATTGTCAATTTAAAATATTATAAACATTTATGCGGAAGAGTTAATACACTTATGAATAAGATACATTTGGATATGTTTAAATATATTTGGCTTTATTTTTTGGGTGAGTAATCAATCAGTGGATTGTGTAAAGAGTTATACATCTATATGGTTTGAACAAACTGATTTTGTGGAAGGAATAGGTCTTTAAAACATAATAACTAGAATCATTCGTCAATAATTTGAATAACATGGTAAAATATGGTGAGATTAAATCCCCTTCAAATAATATTTGAGAGATTCCACCTAAATTAGTACTTTTAAAGACCTTGATAATTTAGTTTTGGTGACATTGATGATTAGGTGACCATTAATTATCCTTTAAAAACAAATAATATGATAAGGTGACCCTAATAGTTATGTTCCTTTTTCATGGAATAATCATTATGTATACTTTTCTAGGAAACAAAAAATATTAATATTCAAAATGAATGTATTTGAGTAAATTAATTTGATGGATTTGGTTAAAGAGTTGTCCACTCAACTATCTAAGAGTCATATATGATACTATTGACCCTTGTTATATACAAGATATAGTCAAGTATTATTTTAATGATACATGATGTATATAATAATTAAATAAGAATATTTTCCACTAATTAATATGATGTTATTCTAAACTGGTCATCATTTTAGTTGGAGGTCATTTAATAAATGTTCTTAATAAATAGTATTAATGCATGGTACAAATATAATAAATATTTATTTGCATATGAATAGAATCATCATCATCAAACCTAACATTGAAATCAGTCATTGAAAGGAGATGGTTAATGTAATAAATTTATATGGCCATCAACTTATGAATAGATCTTAAGAAGGATAAATTATATGTGTTTGAGAAAATACCATCCTAATTAATCAAATGTCTAATTTTTTGTAACATGTAAATATATATCTATATGAGAAGTATAAAATGATTCACATAAGTTTTCAAGATAATTAGATGTGAAATTACCTAATTAATTTTAGATTCATATATTAAATAGGATAAAATATTCGAATTATACTCAATAAGATAGTGTATGATAATGACATAGAGAGTCTAATGATTTAATTTAGGATTGTTTTTGTTATAAAATTCATCTTGTTTTCATTTTTAAAATATTACCACAAAATGAATGAAGTGATTACACTGTTATTCAAAAATTGTTTAGAATTAATGTATCATTTATATGATGTCTAGGTTATGGTTTTGTATTGAACAAAAATGTAGGTAAAATAAAAAATAAAAAAAATAGTTATATTGACTGTCTAAAAATATTTATTCATTTTTCTTGTTAAGGCCGATGAAATTTAAATTTATTATCAAGAATAACTATTTATTCCATAGTTTTTAATTATTCAGAATAATTTAAGGGGTTTATGAATCTCCATGGAATTCATATATAAGGTATTAATGTTATATACGTCAATTTTTTAAGGATACATAATACGAAATGTATACTTTAAAAAGGATGTAATTATAAAAGAATTAAAAATATAGGGAAAATTTTATTATTCATGTTGGTTTTATTCATGTGATTATATAAAGTGATGTTACACAAGTGATTTGAATGTAAACAAATTTATAAATCATAAATTAATCAAAAGAAAATATTTTTATATTTTTCTCATTTATATTAAATGATAATAGTAGTTATTTATAACAAAGTGTTGCTATGAACAAAGTGATACTATGAACAACGTTTATCATCCATCACATTCTATAACATGTTCTTAAAAATAGAAGATAATAAAAAAATAACCAAGAAAAAATATTTATCATGATTATTGCTAAAATATGATGGAAATATTAAGGTAATTAACATAAATATTACTTAATTACATGATTTAAATATAATTTTTCATCAATTATATAACCAAAACCTTTTAGATCTATATTATTATTAATTTTAAAAAGATATTACATATATGAACCCATGATTTTATTATAAATGGTATTTTTTCCAATAAATAAAACTCTTTTAAAGACACCCTTTCTCTACTCAAGGAAACAATTTCATATTTGGATCTAAAAATCATAATGATTCGAAGTAACCCTTAATTCGTGGGAAAATAATTTGGTAATATTGGATGATCATAAAACGTTGTAAGGGGTTTGAAAATTAAAAAAAATCAAGCCCTTCAACTACATTAAAACATATGAAAAAATATTTATACTAAACAAAGAACTTTGGGATAATATAAAACATAAATCAAATATATGAATCTACTTATTGGTTTGGAAATATCATAAATAATCCTAGGATACCCTTGTAATAGTCAACCATTCTGTTCTACAGAAAGTACCAAAGGGTGTTCCTAATCCTCATAAGGAGATAAATAGTTCATGGGAATCAATAACATTCATGGAAGAAGTTATTCAAATAAAACACTAAATATTTTTGAACCTATAACTCAACATGACCACACTAAAACATGGTGTTTCATGATCTCAAAAAAAATATAACTTAGAATGATAGCTTATTGACAATCGATGGTACATAGATAATCTCAAAAGAATCAAAAATACCCATTTGTAACTACATAAAACATAATACACGATTTCAATAATAAATACAAGGTTCATGCGTACACATATACAAAAAGGAAAGGAATGGATTTTGAATAGGTGATAATAGAGTGTTCTATAAACCAGAAAAAAACCCGAAAATAGAAACCCATGTATCTGGGTCATGAGTTACTAGTCCTATTATTTCACCACTACAAATACATTATCCACTATCATGAATACTACCTTCCACAAATAGTTTCCTTACATTTAGATATATCTATAAAACATGATCTAAATAAACCTATTGGATGTATATATGGTTTGAGTGAAACTAGTTTGGTAGTATCCAAAAAATTACTCATGAGATATCATTGTTGGAGAAAACCAAGAATGCTAGTTTCAAAATAAAACATTTGAAACTATTATTTTAAGAATTTAAAACAAACAAGATATATATATAAAGACTTATAATAGTTTAATAGGTGAGAGAAAATCCTTGCAAACAATTATTTTAAACAACCACCATGGGAAACCCTAAGGTATTTAAGCTTAATTGAAACCCATGATCCTCATATTATATCAGTGGTTTATCTATAAATAACAACTATCTGTAATGTAAAGGGATATAAATTTCAAGCCCTAGAAGAAAGGGTTCACCCCTAAAAGGGATACACAATACATATTATAATAGTTTTTAGTAGGTTTTGTAGTTTAATACAAGGTATGTTATAGAATATCATTCATATATATACATTCAATAGTCCTCCAACCAATGCACTTAGGCTCCCATGAGATATTCGCCTTTCCCAGAGTTACTATTATATTATTATCAACAAATTTATAATCCAGAAGTAAATTCCATCAAAAAAAAGTATAGATATCATTTTCATAAACATTTCATTCCTTTTAAATCCATTTGATTACCAATATTATGATAAGATAATTTCAAAAAAAAATATTTCACATATATTAGATTTTAAAGATTCTATAACATGTTTCAAAACTATTATTATAATTATTAAAAAATAGTCAAGCAGTTATGGTTCATATAAAAATACCAACATTTATATGCACTAACATTTTACTAATGAACCTATATTCAATGATGACAATCGATAATAAATAGAGAGAACAAGACTTTTAATGTCAATGGAGGAACCTAGAAACCAAAACCATTATTATTGTGTTTATCTAAGCCATACCCTTCCCACCATAGCCACATGGTATATAGAAATCAATGGAAAAATGAAGGATAAAACTAAATAATAAGGATGAAATTAACTTATAAATATATTTATTGGATAAACTTTGTGAAAAAATATTTTAATCCAAGCTGATATGGATGAGGAGGGAGTACTCAGAATGTCTAAACACTTAAGGTAAGAATAAGAAAAAAATGAAGGGATTTATGTTTAAAGTAGATGAATGGAAATTTTTCAAATTCAGTTTTTTAATGAATTTGAGTAAGCCGCATGGTTTTTCAAATTTTTAGAAAGACACTCGATACCCAAGATGTAGTTGTAAGACTTAGATGCAGTCTTTGGAAAACCATTATCCAATCGTGTGAGAAACCCTGAAATGTATCTAAACACATTCATGGTCATGTCACATTGTTTTAATTAATCATGGAAAAATAATGGGACACCAAATCACTTCCAAAATTAAAAAATTAAAATAATCAACACTCAGAAAAGAATATCTGATTAATAAAAATAAATAAATAATGAAATCTATACATGAAAGTGACATCGTTTTTTCTGGAAATTATTCCCATCATTCCACTGATATGACTATTTCATGAATATATTTTAATGTGTCATAATGTGTTGATTTTTTAATTTAATAAATAATATTTCAAACTTTCGATTTTATTTACATGTTTTATTATTTGTGTCATGAAAAATAGTTATCATGAAAAATATGAAAAAAATAGGATGACAATTAAGCCAAATGACCCTTCACACTACTTCGCTTCGCTCGTAGTACGACACCAGAATATTGAGGGAGAGGAAAAAGATGAAAATAAATAAAAATGAATTATAGGTCACGTACCACAAGTACACATCGTGTACCACAAGTATATATTGTGACCATTTCTGGTGAAATAAAACAGCGAAGGATAGGTCATGATGACATAATTCACTATGAACTTCAAGTACATGTCATGTACCACCATTAAATGATGTGACAACCATTAAACGAGTGTAAAATATTCTCATGGATTCAATGTGATGGAGGAAAAGGTGGATCTAAGGTACATGTCATATAACCCAAGTGAACCTCATATAGGTTGTGATGCACATAAAAATATAATGCGATGTGGGCCATAGGTTTTGACAGAAAAATATTATAAATATCAGCCTTTAACTCCATTCTAAGACACTCGATTGAAAAAGCAGTGAAAGAACGTCAAGGGATGTCCACCAGACCACAAGTGACAATACAAATCCATTCTTCATCACCATACTACCTCGGGTATAAATTCTTATGTCTCCCACTATGAGCGACATGTCCCATAGTACAGGGAGATGTGATTTGTAGGGGGAGTGCTGGTCAGAGATAATTTTCTTTATTTTATTCATATTTTGGATTATTGAAAACATAGTTTATCAATTCTAATATCCTTTTTTTAAATCTCATGACTATTTTGTGTGAATTAAGGAGTTCTATTTTTATTTTAATCTATTAATCACATTAGCTTTCATTTTACCATTATGAAATCTATATCGATTACGTTTAAACATGGTGTTGGGTCACCTATCTCTATGATTGAATCTAGTAGATGACCATTCCCACTGTCAAATCATAGGAGTAGGGAGGGATACAAAAACCATGGATCTTTGTTCACCAAATTCCGACACCAACATGAAGAAACCCATACTCAATCAAATCCCCATCACATAACCTGGAACATTAATAAACCTTCTATGCCTCCCATATTGAATGAAACCCCAATCCCTGCTACATTATTTCCATTTTCTCTAACAAACCAAACAATTTCAATTATATTTTACTTAATTAATTATGAACTTACAAACTATCCTTTTAGGTCTGACACTAGGACTTACCAAATACACCATTTTGATTTAATATTATGTAAGTATATAAATTTTGTTTTTGCATAGAACCATAGGGAAATAATGATGACCTATGGGGATATCTCCACCTTATACCTATAAAATGACATATAGAATATGGGTGTTTAATAAAAATACAAGACCATTAATACCTTTTAAATTATTAATACTCCAATGTCCCATGATAAAAACATTTATGTTTTGTAATATAATTCCTTGACCATAGTTACCCAGAGTCAGTGTATTATTAAATATCACTGGCATGATAACAATAGATCTTTTTTTGAATGACCTATTAGTTTAGTATCATTGGATGTACTAGATACATTTATAAGTTTTACATTAAAAATAGAAATGAAAAAATAGCAACATTTTGTCCCATTTTAACACACTCATATCCCATAGCCTATTTCTGCATGTAAACCGTAATATAATTCTTCACATCCTGGGAAAAAGAAAACATAAGAAATATGTGAGCTCAGATTCTTAGTAAAGATTAAAATATAGAAAAAACTACAATAAATATGCATAAACATATAAGGTAATGTATATTACTAAAACACATACCTTTTAATCTTAAACATCAGTATAATATGGAAATTATAAGTCAAATAATGCTATTTACTAATTCTTATAGATAATCTACTTTTCCAATAATCACATCTAATTTCAATACGAAATTTCATAACTAGGGAATGCATAATGCCTGAAAACATACCCACAAAGTCAAGGGCTCGTGCCAAGACTACCAATAATATTTTGTCAAGGCCTTGTGCTAAGACACTAGTTTGCCTCAGGAGACCTACTGATGCATCAAGGAGACATAGTGGGTTCCACCCATCACTTACTATTTCTAATGCATTCCTCATATGAAAATAATGAATCATGACATAAACATTCATATTAAAACTAGAAAAAGAAATGTTAATACTTTAACCATAAACCATGAATGATATAAAAAATAACACAACCACAGTCATACATATCAGAAAACCATAAATACAATATGAAAGATTGTATCATAGAAAATCAACTTCAAAAAAGTGTAAAATCCAACAATGGATATTGACATAAATGAAATCAAAACTATTTAATGGAAATATCTCTTTCTATTTCTAAATCGTTTAAAAGTCACATAATTATAAAATAAAACATTTATTTATAAAATATTCATATAATCTTGCAAGGGAAGCTTCAAAGATGTTATAATAGTGAAAAAATAGCCTCACCCACAGTATACATTAATAAAAAATTCTTACCTTAATTTGTCAAAAAGGTCATAAGGTTCGTTTTTTGGAAAATGACGAAAAGATTCTTTTCAAAACAATTTATACAAATTAAAAAAAATCGTATAAATTACTTTAACCCATATTATAGAATATAGTAAAAAAAAATTTGAAATAAATTTTTATGAACACGGGTTTGGATGATAAAGAGGTCCCAGTAGATACATACGTATAAACAACCTCAGATAATAAAGAGATTGTAAAATTAACCCTTACCTTGTACTTTTCCTTAGTCAAGTGTAGGTTTACCTCCTATATAATGGTGAAATAATATGTAATTGGATGGTATATAATATATACATAGTCATTAACATGTTCTATTTATTATTTACACCAATTATAATCATTATTATACAAATCCAAATAATGAATTGTTGAATTACAAACTACACCATGACGTGGAGACGGTATTTCATATGTAAGCACGTATGGTGACTTTGTCGTTAATAGGATGGGTAGAATAATGAATATGGTTGTTCCATATTTAAAATAACATCGAATTATGTATAAATTACTAGAGTTATTACTTTGGTTTGGAAACAACAATGGAAGAGAAGTGGAAGAAGAAAGGAACATTGAATGAGGTGATGAAATTATTACATCTTCTTTGGGTTTTCCCTTTGATTTGATCTAAAGGGCTCCATAGGATGGAATTATGATCAAAGTAAATCATATGTGTTTATGTGAGGGTAGTTCGGAAGATATTTAATAATGGTATGGCCAAGCAAAAAGGATTTGGATGTGTTATTTTGAGAGAATAGGAAGTACCTTTTTATAAGAAATGTGAGGGTCACTTTAGGAAATGAATGAATTATTAATTTATTATACAATAATAGTCTGTTTATGATGGCTCCAAAAGAATTTATTTCGAGGATATGGTGGGGATGGATCAAAAACCACTCAAAAATTAGGTTTTAGACTATTTTAGGTGACCATATTATCCTTATCGTTTTTATTTAACTCTTAGGTAAATAGTATATCTTTTTCCAAGTATTGTTGTATTATTATAATGAAGGGTTTATAAAATTTCAATAAAAAGACAAGGAAACCAAAAGTGGTAGATTATTGACATATCTAACTTTATCTATGTTATTTTGTCGAATTTTATATTTTTAGGAATATTATAATAATTAATAATATAGTATTTGTTTTAAAAATTCAATTTTGGAAATTTTGACAATATTTAGTATTTGGTTTTTTTGAAAGTAAACAAAAATTGATTACATCTAAAAAATAAATTAAATAAATACTAACATCTCATATTAACCTATAAAATTAGTGCAACACATCAAAAGTCTCAATTTACATTTATTTTTATTTTTATAATATCAATTATTTTTATCTTTTATTAATAAGGTTATTATAGAATCATCAATGTGTCATAAATAAATTTAATTATTTAATGTCTAATAGGTATATATAAAATACCATTTTGTAGGAAATATCTTTTTACTTTTAATTAATTTTTATAGTCGATTTTATTTTATGTATAATCCTATTTTAAAATTGATTTAGTTATGAAATATTAATTTAAAGATTTTAACTCTTCATTAAATAATAATAAGAATAAATATCCTAATATATTCTATGTTGATCAAAGAGGATCATATTTTATTCCTATGTTTTGTTTTGGTTGAAAAACATTTATCGAATAGAATATGGAAATGTTTTAGGGTAATTATAATATCATTTTTACATTTAATTACCATATTTACTTTTAACCGTGGTAAATAAAAATCAATATATATTATTCACCAAAACTTATTTTCATCCTATTGAACAAAATTTTACATACCGATGTCAATCGTGTCTCTTGGATTTTTCAAATTCAATTCAAAGAAGTGGTAAAATTATGGTTTATGAAAATTTGCAAATGTACCTAGAAGGTGGGTAGAAGACGTTAAAATGTTCCACAAAATTTTATACATCTAATTTTATTATAAAATGACCCCTATTAATTACATTGAACTTATATATGTATTATGTATCTATTTTGACCTAAAATTAATTTAAATTTAATAAATAGTTTTTTAAATAAAATTTTGGTTTCAATCAATAACTCAATATTTTTTCACAATTTATCAAAAATTGATTGTTTTTAGAAAAATATCAAAAATTTACCGTAAGAAAATTTTGATATTATGAATCAAAAAATGAGGTATATTTTGAAAAATAAAATTTTAAAAATTTTAAAAAGTGGGTATTACTATTTTTTTGGCTATATCGATCGGTTGTGGTGTGCTAGAACATGATGTTGTGTAAAATACAAGATATTTCAATATTCAAAGAGAAAAATATTGTGGAATCTTGGGGTGTTACATTATTCCCTCCATCAAATAATACCAACCTCAAAATTTCCAAAATACTACAGAAAAAAAATCAAGTGGTTTTTTGTCACTAGTTCCACGGGTTCCCACGTTGCCTCTTCTATATTATGGTTTCTCTATAGAATATTTACTTGAAAAGTCATTCGGTTTCTCAACACTTGTTCACTGGAATCAAGAATCTTGACAGACTCTTCATAATAAGTTAGATCGGGTTCTAGTTCTATTTCTTCATCGATGAGTACATGCATTGGATCAGGCATGTATTTTCTCAATAGTTATACATGGAACACATCAGGAACTTTGGAGAGACTTGGATGCATTGAAAACTGTATTCTAAAACTCTAATTAGATCTAAAATTTAGAATGTTTTGATGTACCTAGGACTTAATTTACCATTCTTATAGAATCATATAACACCCTTCCATGGTGATATCATCAAGAAGTCATGATCTCCTACTTTAAATTCCTAATCCTTACTTCAGTTATTTCCATATCTCTTTTCCCTATATTGAGATGATTTTATGTGGGTTGGGATAATCATAAACTTTTCCATTATTTCCTCAAAATATTTTGGGCCTTTGATTTTTCCTTTACCAACATCATATCATCAAGTTGGTGTACGACATCTCTTTCCATATAACGCTTTATATGGTTCAATCTGAATACCTGAATGGAAGATATTGTTAGAGGAAAATTATTACATAGGTAAATAATGATCCAACATACCTTGAAAGTCAAGTGATCAAGATATAAACATCTATTCTATGGATTTAATAGCCCATTCTGATAGTCCATCAGTTTGAGGGTGGTAGGCAGTTCTTAAATGATGTTCAGTATCTAGAGATTTCGAAAGACTTTTCCAAATTTGGATATAAAATTGGGATCTCAATCAGAATCAATTGATAGGGGAACACCATGAAGTCTTACAACTTCATTAATATATAGTATTGTGAAATGTTCAATTGGTAAATCATCTCTTATAGCAATAAAAATGTACTGACATGGAAAGATGATCAACAATGAAAAATATTGCATCATTCCTTCTAGTAGTCTTTGGTAGACCCAAGAAAATTTCCATCCCAATATCATCCAATTTTCACTTTGGTATGGGAAGAGGTTGCATGACTCCTCTAGGATCTTGTATTCCATCCATCACCAGTTGACAAACCATACATCGTGACACATATTCAATAATCTCCATCTTCATGTTTTCTCACCAAAAATTTTTCTTAAAATATCTATACCCTTTAGTGATACCTGGGTGTATAAAGATTTTTGAACTACAAGCATCGGCTAAAAATTCCCTTTTTAGATCAGGTATGTCAGGAACACAAAGTCTCTTCTGAGATTTTAAAATTCCAACTTCATATACAAATTCAATCAATCTCTCATCATTCACGGAATTAATTTTCGTTTGAACTCATCATCATAAGTATAAGAACATTTTATTATTTCTAGTCAATATTGTTTATCCATCATTTGAAAATGTATTGTTGATTCAGCTGCCATGATTATTCCCCCACCCATCTTTGCCGGATCCATGAATAGGGATCCCTTTCAACTCTCATCTTGTAGAAAACACCATGATCATTTCTGCTCAAATCTTATTCCACCTTTTTTGCCTTCCCCGGGTGGTAGTGTATAGTGATATCATAATCCATAAGTAGTTCAAGACACTGTCTTTGCCTCATGTTGATTTATTTTTCTGATAAAATATATGTAAACATCTTGTGATCGATATATATCTCACATTTTTTCACCATAAGGATAGTGTCTCTATATATTCAAAGAAAATATTATTGCTGCTAAATCAAGATCATGAGTGGGATATGTTTTTTCATGAATTTTTTGATGTCATGATGCATATAAAATAACTCTATCATTCTTCATAAGGACACAATGAAGTCCCTACTATGAATCATCTCAATAAATAACAAACTCATCGTTCCCCAATGGTAGATTCAAGATAGGGGCATTGACTAATTTTCTATTTAGTCCATAAAAACGTTCTTCATACTATTTTTCCATACAAATTTAACCCCATTACGTGTGATCTTGGTTAATGGGATAACCAATCAGGAAAAATTCTAGATGAAATACATATAATAACCTACTAAACCAATAAAATTGTGTACCTCTATTATTCTAGTTAGTGCTAGACATTCATGTATTGATCCTTTCATAAAAGGATCAACAAAGATTCAATCCTTAGAGACAATATGGCCATGAAAGGAACTCACCTGAAGCCATAATTCACTCTTACTAAACATCCCATATAATTCATTTTTCTAAGAGTCTTTATAATAGTGCTCAAGTGATTTTCATGATCATCATTGCTTTTGGAGTATACGAAGATATCATCAATAAATACCACTACAATTTAATAAAGACATTCCTTGAAATCTCTATTCCTTAGATCCTTGAAAACATATGGTGCATTAGTCAGTCCAAAAGGCATTACTGTAAACATGGAATGCCCATAACTGGTACGAAATGATGTCTTTGGAATGTCTTCCTTATTCATGCAGAACTGATGACATCTAGATCAAAGTTAAGTCATTGAAAAATATTGAGCTCCATGATGTTCATCGAATAAATCATCAATGCGAGTTAGGGGATACTTTTTCTTTATTGTTATAGCATTGATCTCCCTGTTGTCAATGCACAACCTCGTCAATCTATCTTTCTTCTTAATAAAATGAATAGGGGCTCCCCGTAAAGAAAAACTAGGGTGAATTAATCTATTATTACTCAATTCTTCTAGTTATTTATTTAGTTTCACTAATTCTGTCACGACCCGCCCTCGGGGTCCATGCCGTGACTACCCCAAGCCCGCCTTCCATAGGCCAGGGGCTGGCGTCTAGCACCAAGGCGTAAATCCCGGTAAAAAGGGAAGGAATTGCCTTTGAAAAGTAAAAAAACACCACAGAGTAAGCAAGCGAAAAGTAAACACTAAACAAAAGCAGAGTACAACAGAAAGTGCGGAAAAGTAAATGGGCCAGTATACAAACCCAAACTGAAAGTAAAGTACAACTCGAAAGGGAAAACAACAACTGAAAAGTAAAGGCCGCTACACCGAGCTGTCCACTAAAAATCCCACCTGAAGGGTGGGTACAGATAGCTCCTCTGCTCCACGGGTCCCGTCGTCTGCTCCGTGCACGTCCGCCCAGTGGTCCACCTCCGGGTACCGTCCCACTCTGCACGCCTCAGCTAAGGTCAACGTTGTCCATCGTCTGCAACCAACACAACGTAGTGCGGGCAAAGCCCGTGCAGGGGTGAGTATAAGCTACTCAGTAGGGACCCCGAGACCCCTGAAGGTCTCTCAAATCCACAACGGATAAACCACGAAGAAAGGTACAATCACGAAGTAACAACCGACACTGCTTAGGTATATGCCCATACATATACCTAAGTCATCAATTTCAAATACGCTCCAACCTCCGAGCCCAAGTACAACTCAGTCCACACAGGAAAGTAAATGTATTCCACAGAGGAAAGTAAAACGTAATCCACACAGGATTGCACAACACAATCTATACAGGAAAACAACAGGATTCAGCTCACACAGGTATACTTCTTCGTAAGACGATAAAGATGATCTCTGATCCATCTAAGTCGTCGGACTAACGAAGGATCGATAGGTAACTAACCCCCGCAAAGACCCACACAGGATCGGGCCCACACAGGACCTGTAGGCGCTGGTTCACACAGGACCGCTGAGCGCAGAGACCCACACAGGATCGGACCCACACAGGATCGGGCCCACACAGGACCTGTAGCACTGATCCACGTAGGATCGCTGAGTGCTGTAGTCGTCGTCGTCGAATCCACACAGGATCTCTGTACTGTCGTCGTCGCAGTCACAGTAGCAGTCGTAGCAGTAGTAGTCACAGTAACAGTCGCAACCAGCACTAGGGTTCCCGCACACAGCAAGCTCGTTCGGAGGGTCCGCTCCACGAGCCGAGAGGCTGATACATCAACTGTCACACAGACCAGAGTTGATGTATCCAAAAGTTCCGTATCGTCAACAGGAACTCAACGCAACAGACGTCGCGTCGATCGGACGCCCGGTCTGAGAGTTATTGGCATTTTCGTCCCCGGGGCCCGGTTGGTTGTTAAGGAAAAACCAACCCGACCGTACTCCACCTACGTCCAAACCTCGGGCGGAGTATGCAAAAAGATCCGTCTCACTAAGAGGAACACAACACAGCTGATGACACGTCAATCAGACGTCCGTAGCTCAAGATATGAGTGTTTCCGCTCCGAAGGCCCGGTTGGTTTCGTGAACGAACCAACCCGGCCGAACTCAAAGTAATCCAAAACCTTGAGTGCGATATACCGAAACGACTGTATCGATCCAAGGATCGCGTTGCCGCAGACGGTTCATTGATCGGAGGTCCGTGGCTCAAGTTATGGTCAATAGACCAAAACTAACTCGAAACGGGGGGGTCCGGGTCCGGGCCGACCCGGCCCGACCCCCCCCCCCCCCCCTGGGTCGGCCCGACCCGGCCCGGCCAGCCGGCCGGCCGGCGGCGCGGTGGCCGCGGCGGCCTGGCGCCGCACGGAGGCAGCGCGGGGGGCAATCAAGCCCCCGCCTGATTGGAAAACGGCGCGGTTTTTTAGCCGCGCCTGTTTGCAAACCCCCCCCCCCCCCCCCCCCCCCACGTGGGGGGCTTGATTGGCAGGAAACGGGGGGCCGGCTGCCCCCCCTCAAAGGAACCGCCCCCCTCATAAAGAGGGGGGGTTTTGTGTGCTGGCCGGGGGATTAATTTCCCCTGGTTTATTACCATCTGGCCGGCCAGCTGTTCGGCCGGTTTTCTCCAACGGGACCGGAAAATCCGGTCCCCTCTTCGGCTTCCGACGCCGGTGGCCCGGCCGCCGGTCTCCTCGTTCCACCGCGGCCCGGAACCGGCCGCGGTGTTCGTCGTCCGGCGCGGTGCGACGGCACCGCGCCCCTCCATCGTGCCTTGATTTCTTTCAACGCGGCGCGACGGCGTCGCGTTCAAGATGTTTCTTCCATGGTGCGCGCGCGACGGCTTTGCGTAAAATAAACGCACGATTAACCGCGTGGTGTGACGGCACCACGCCACCTTGTTTCCACCCGCAAAGTAATTCAACAAGAACGATGGAGGGGGTTCGGCCGTGTTAATGTTGTCCGGCCCCCTCACGTTAAACAATAACACTTTTATAAAATCCATACGTTAGTTATTCATGAACCACGAACAAGGATAAATAAATAAACAAATTACAACAACCCCTACCTTGGGTATAGGTTCGAGGATTTTTCAACGTTCCGCGGAAGACAACGTCGCAGAGGTCGGGCGTCGCGGTAGTTGTTCGTCAAATCCGATGACGAAGAGGTGCGTCCGATGAGATACGTCGTTGGCGAATCTTCGTATGCCGACGAAGAGAGTCTGAGGAGGAAGTGGCATTCCCTCTCGTTGACACGGAAGACGAAGAAAAGAGGAGCGGCGTTCTTCGTCGAAACTTGAGCGTTCTTCATCAAGTTGAACGTTCTTCGTCATGTTGAAGAAGAAGGAGGAGGAGCTCTCAAAAATCCTCACAAGTTGGCTAAACAAAACTAACAAAATAAAATAAGGTTCCTCCTTATTTTATTTACCAAGCCAAGGAATTCAAAACTTCAAATTCAAAAACATAACACTTAATTAAATTAAACATGTCATGTGTAATTAATTAGATGTTAAGTTTACAAACATTTAAGAGGGAGAGAGGGGAGTTTAAGGGGGAAGATGAGAGGTTTAGGTTCGTGTGGGTCCCACCACACTTAATCCTCTCAAGGGAGGTTAAGTGGGTGTGGGTCCCACCCCTAACTCCCTTTGAGATGAGTTAACCCACAAAAGTGAAATAAAAAGAATCCACATTTTTTTATTCAACTTTTTATAATTATCCCAAAAACTAACTTTCGTCCCGCAACAAATGCAACTTCCGAAAAGGTCTTTTTAAGCAAATATCGGTGCTGCGAGTTCATCGATGCCCTCGGATTTCAATTCCGAGCACCGGATCAAAAGTTAGGAATTCCCGCTCGTTCGTTCACTGAACGTACCCGAGCCAAACTTTGGAAATTGATTCCGGGCACTCCGGGCCTCGGAATCAGGTGTCGTCTGAATCCGCACTCTTGTAAAATTCTAAAGAAAATTAAGAAAAAAATTTCCCTTTAATTTTAGGGGTCTTTACATTACTCCCACCTCAGGGCTTTACGTCCCCGTAAAGATACATCAGAAACTCGGGAAACAATTGAGGGTACTGAGCACGCATCTGAGCCTCCCGCTCCCATGTGCTCTCCTGGATATTCTCGTGCTTCCATCTGATGCGCACAAGAGGAATCGATCACCCATGCAGGACCCGCTCCTGTCGATCCTCTATCTCCACCGGGACCTCCGTGAAAGTCGTCCCATCGTCAACGTCAAGCTCCCCGTGGTCAATGATGTGCATCGGGTCGTGCATGTATCTCCTCACCTAAGACACGTGGAAGACGTCGTGCACCCGGTGCAACTGAGGTGGTAGAGCCAGGTGATAAGCCACCTCACCAATCCTGCTGAGGACCTGGAAGGGTCCGATGAAGCGCGGAGATAACTTGCCGCCTCGTCCAAATCTCAGAATACCACGTCGAGATGAGACCCGCAAGAAGACGTGGTCGCCATCCTCGAACTCCAGTGGCCTCCACCTCCTGTCAGCATATGACTTCTGCCGGCTCTGAGCTGTACTCATCCTCTCCTGGATGACCTGGACCTTCTCTGTCGTGGCCTGGACCATCTCTGGTCCCACGAGTGCTGACTCTCCAGGGTCTGTCCAGCACAAAGGAGATCTACAAGGTCGGCCGTACAATGCCTCGTACAGTGTCATCCCAATGGTGGAGTGGTAGCTGTTGTTGTACGCAAACTCCACCAAGGGTAGGTGGTCCTCCCAGCTACAACCAAAGTCGAGGACACATGTGCGGAGCATGTCCTCGAGAGTCTGAATGGTCCTCTCCGTCTGACCATCCGTCTGAGGGTGAAAGGCTGTGCTCAGACGTAGTTGCGTCCCGAACGCCTCCTGTAACCCCTTCCAAAGCCGGGAAGTAAAGCGAGCATCTTGATCGGAGATGATAGATGATGGCACGCCGTGGAGCCGCACAATCTCCTGAACGTAGAGACGTCCCAAGCTCTCTACTGAGCCCTGCTCTCTGATGGGTAAGAAGTGTGCCGACTTGGTGAGTCGGTCAACAATCACCCAGATGGAGTCGTGACCTCTGGAAGTACGTGGAAGTCCAGTCACGAAGTCCATAGATATGCCGTCCCACTTCCACTCCGGAACCTCCAAGGGTTGTACCAAGCCTGCTGGTACCTGATGCTCTGCCTTCACCTGCTGGCAGGTGAGGCATCGAGAAACGAACTCTGCTACTGCCTTCTTCATGCCCGGCCACCAGTGCTGTCGTCTGAGGTCCTGGTACATCTTCGCCACTCCAGGATGTACCGCCAAAGGAGAAGTGTGAAACTCTCTCAGCACTTCCTCTCGCAAAGCGACTGGTACCATGGTACGTCCTCTGAAAAGGATGTCGTTCTCTGCTCCAAGGGAGAAACCATCATGTTACTGTCCCGAGGATATCTGTGCACGCCGTATCTCACAGTCAGCGTCCTCACGCTGTGCCTCCCTGACCCGCTGCAGTAGTGGAGGAGTGATTGTGAGAGACTGAAGGAAGGCTGCTCCATCTCTATCCACGAAGGATATCTGCAAAGCGCCTAGCTTCTCTGTCGCCTCCTCAAGTAACTGAATGCCCGTCCTCCTGCTGAGGGCATCGGCTACTACGTTCCCCTTCCCAGGAGTATAGACTATCTCAAAGTCATAGTCCTGGAGGAACTCGAGCCATCGCCGCTGTCTCAGGTTCAGGTCCTTCTGCGAGAAGATATACCTGAGACTCTGATGATCGGAAAATACTGTAAAGCGCTCACCCATCAGATAGTGTCGCCATGTCTTCAGAGCGAAGACCACTGCTGCTAACTCCAGGTCATGGGTAGCGTAGTTCTGCTCATGCGGCCTCAACTGTCGTGATCCATAGGCGATCACTGCCCGCTCCTGCATCAGAACACATCCAAGTCTGGTCCCTGATGCATCGCAGTAGACTACATACCCTACTCCCTCCTCAGGCAACCTCAAGATAGGTGCGCTAGTCAATCTCTGTCTCAGCTTCTGGAAGCTCTGCTGACATCTGTCTGACCACACGAAGGGTTTCCCCTTCTTCGTCAACGCTGAGAGTGGGGCCGCAACTCTGGAGAAGTCCGGCACAAATCTCCGATAGTATCCAGCTAGTCCCAAGAAACTCCGAACCTCAGTCACGCTCCTGGGTGGCTCCCAAGCTAACACAGCCTCAATCTTCGCGGGATCCACTGCAACTCCCGCCTCAGAGATAACGTGTCCCAAGAAGTGGACCTCACGTATCCAGAACTGGAACATCGAGAGCTTACCATAAAGCTGGTGCTCTCGGAGTGTGTCAAGTACAACTCGCAAGTGATAGGCGTGCTCCTCCTCAGTCGTAGAGTAAATCAGAATGTCGTCGATGAAGACCACGACAAACCAATCGAGGTATGGCTGAAAGATCCTGTTCATGAAAGCCATGAACACTGCTGGAGCATTGGTTACACCAAAAGGCATAACCAAGAACTCATAGTGGCCATACCGACATCTGAAGGCTGTCTTCTGCACATCCTCGTCTCTGACTCTGAGCTGATGATAGCCTGACCTGAGGTCTATCTTCGAGAACCACCGTCCTCCCTTTAGCTGATCAAAGAGGTCATCAATCCTCGGTAGCGGATACTTGTTCCTCACTGTCACCTGGTTCAGGCGACGATAGTCAACACAAAGTCGCAAGATCCCATCCGCCTTCTTGGCGAACAAAATCGGGGAAGCCCAGGGTGAAACACTGGGTCGGATGAACCCCTTGCCCTGCACGTCCTCCAACTGTACCCGTAGCTCTCGAAGCTCGGCGGGGGCCATCCAATATGCTGGAGTGGATATCGGGGCTGTCCCAGGGTACAAGTCAATATTAAAGTCTACCTCTCTGCGAGGAGGTAGCCCTGGAACATCGTCGGGAAAAACGTCCGCAAACTGATCCACCACTGCAGGAAAACCAGGACTCCACACGTCAACTGCTCCAAGGATGAGGCTAGCCAACTGATGAGTGATGGGATGTCCTCTCCTCCGTGGAAGTCCATCCTATGCTGCTAAGGTTCCCTTCTCGCCGGTGAAGGTGAACATGCTCCCGTCGGTGCGTACACATCGCACCTTGCGCCTAAAACAGTCAATCTGTGCATGGACCGTAGATAGCCAATCCATGCCCAAGATGACGTTGTAAGGCCTCGACGCTGCTACAAGAAGATCCCAGCCGAATCTCTCGCCTCCAAGAGTAAGCTCACACTGTCGGCACCAGTGCGTAATCGTCGAGTCTGCTCCCGTAGGAGTCTCTAGCTGTAAGGATCGAGCAAACGGCTCTGTCGGAATCTCCGAGCTCCGAACAAGGGCAGCGGCTATGAAAGAGTGACTCGCTCCTGTGTGCCCCGCACTGCTGAGCCAGTGTCCTGAGGTCGTCTGCCCGAAGGTCTGGTCTGCCTGGACCCCTGAGTCATCCGTCGACTGCTTGCTGCAGATGACTCTGCCACGTGCCGCCCTGCGGTGGGTCTCTGTGCTGGTGTAGACTCAGCAAGGAAGCTCTCGATCAGAAGGGCCCGCTCCAGTCCTCCTATCTGAGTCGGTATGCTGAGGGAGATCAGTGATGCCCTGATCTCGTGTCTCAAACCCTGCTCGAAGGTCCGGGCCCGGAAGAATGGGTCCCGTACCATGTCGGTCGAGTAGCGTGAGAGATCTGTAAATCTCGCCGAGTACTGAGCGACTGTCATGCTGCCCTGCCGCAGCTGTAGAAGCTCCTGGATATGCACCGCAGGAAGGGTGGCTGGGACGAACTCCGAGCGGAAGAGGCTCTCAAAGTCCGTCCAAAGTAGAGATGCCTCATCGTGCACCTGGAGCATCAAGCTCCACCATCGTCCTGCTGCTGCGTGTAGTAGGCTCGCAGCGAGGATCACCATGAGGTCTGCTGGTGTCCTCACTAGCCTAAACACTCTAACCACTGCCTCCCGCCAGTCCTCTGCTGCATGGGGATCCGTCTCCCCGCGAAACCTGGGCGGTCGCTGGTGCTGAAACTCATGCAGTGCGCTGAGGCGACGTGCATCGTCAGCGGCTGCTGTTGGAAGCATCGGGGGCTCGGCGGGTAGTGCTACCTCCGGTGCCACTGCTGACAAAGGGTCCTGCACCAAGGCCTCGTCGCTCTGTGGGCTGTCGTCATACTCGACTCTCGGAACCCTAGCTGGCTGCCGTCGTGGGGCCATCCTAAAAAGGAGACAGGTGCGCCACGGTCAGAACAGTATACCTGGTGAGCTGATATAAGTAATCACAAAGAAAACTTCGAAACACACACGCAATCAATGTTTTCGTGCATTAAGTCGGAAATCAGAAGTCAGGGTCCTGGTGTACGGATACGTCGGCCGCCGTAGCAACACTGGACTCCCTGGACTGATAACCACACTCAATACGCTAAACATTATTGATTCACATAGAAAAGATCAGAGTTCGCGGTAGAACCGAACTCCTCTGATACCAATTTGTCACGACCCGCCCTCGGGGTCCGTGCCGTGACTACCCCAAGCCCGCCTTCCATAGGCCAGGGGCTGGCGTCTAGCACCAAGGCGTAAATCCCGGTAAAAAGGGAAGGCATTGCCTTTGAAAAGTAAACAAACACCACAGAGTAAGCAAGAGGAAAGTAAACACTAAACAAAAGCATAGTACAACAGAAAGTGCGGAAAAGTAAATGGGCCAGTATACAAACCCAAACTGAAAGTAAAGTACAACTCGAAAGGGAAAACAACAACTGAAAAGTAAAGGCCGCTACACCGAGCTGTCCACTGGAAATCCCACCTGAAGGGTGGGTACAGATAGCTCCTCTGCTCCACGGGTCCCGCCGTCCGCTCCGTGCACGTCCGCCCAGTGGTCCACCTCCGGGCACCGTCCCGCTCTGCAAGCCTCAGCTAAGGTCAACGCTGTCCGTTGTCTGCAACCAACACAACGTAGTGCGGGCAAAGCCCGTGCAGGGGTGAGTATAAGCTACTCAGTAGGGACCCCGAGACCCCTGAAGGTTTCTCAAATCCAAAAAGGATAAACCACGAAGAAAGGTAAAATCACGAAGTAACAACCGACACTTCTTAGGTATATGCCCATACATATACCTAAGTCATCAATTTCAAATACGCTCCAACCTCCGAGCCCAAGTACAACTCAGTCCACATAGGAAAGTAAATGTATTCCACACAGGAAAGTAAAACGTAATCCACACAGGATTGCACAACACAATCCACACAGGAAAACAACAGGATTCAGCTCACATAGGTATACTTCTTCGTAAGACGACAAAGATGATCTCTGATCCATCTAAGTCGTCGGACCCACGAAGGATCGATAGGTAACTAACCCCCGCAAAGACTCACACAGGATCGGGCCCACACAGGACCTGTAGGCGCTGGTTCACAAAGGACCGCTGAGCGCAGAGACCCACACAGGATCAGACCCACACAGGATCGGGCCCACACAAGACCTGTAGCACTGATCCACGTAGGATCGCTGAGTGTTGTAGTCGTCGTCGTCGAATCCACATAGGATCTCTGTATTGTCGTCGTCGCAGTCACAGTAGCAGTCGTAGCAGTAGTAGTCACAGTAACAGTCGCAGCCAGCACTAGGGTTCCCGCACACAGCAAGCTCGTTCGGAGGGTCCGCTCCACGAGCCGAGAGGCTGATACATCAACTGTCACACAGACCAGAGTTGATGTATCCAAAATTTAAGTATCGTCAACAGGAACTCAACGCAACAGACGACGCGTCGATCGGACGCCCGGTCTGAGAGTTATTGGCATTTTCGTCCCCGGGGCCCGGTTGGTTTTTAAGGAAAAACCAACACGACCGTACTCCACATGCGTCCAAACCTCTGGCGGAGTATGCCAAAAGATCCGTCTCACTAAGATGAACACAACACAGCTGACGGCACGTCAATCGGATGTCCGTAGCTCAAGATATGAGCGTTTCCGCTCCGAAGGCCCAGTTGGTTTCGTGAACGAACCAACCCGGCCGAACTCAATGTAATCCGAAACCTTGAGTGCAATATACCGAAACGACCGTCTCGATCCAAGGATCTCGTTGTCGCAGACGGTTCATCGATCGGAGGTCCGTGGCTCAAGTTATGGCCAAAAGACCGAAACTAACTCGAAACGGAAGGGTCCGGGTCTGGGCCGACCCGGCGCGGCGGCGCGGCGGCGCCGCGGCCGCGGTGGCCTGGCGCCGCACGGAGGCAGCGCGGGGGGCAATCAAGCCCCCGCTTGATTGGAAAACAGCGCGTCTTTTTAGCCGCGCCTGTTTGCAAAACCGCCCCCCCCCCCCCACGTGGGGGGCTTGATTGGCAGCAAACGGGGGGCCGGCTGCCCACCCTCAAAGGAACCGCCCCCCTCATAAAGAGGGGTGGTTTTGTGTGCTGGCCGGGGGATTAATTTCCCCCGGTTTATTACCATCCGGCTGGCCAGCTGGCAGGCCGGTTTTCTCCAACGGGACCGGAAAATCCGGTCCCCTCTTCGGCTTCCGACGCCGGCGGCCCGGCCGCCGGTCTCCTCGTTCCGCCGCGGCCCGGAAGCAGCCGCGGTGTTCGTCGTCCGGCGTGGTGCGATGGCACCGCGCCCCTCCGTCGTGCCTTGATTTCTTTCAACGCGGCGCGACAGCGTCGCGTTCAAGATGTTTCTTCCATGGTGCGCGCGTGACAGCGTTGCGTAAAATAAACGCACGATTAACCGCGTGGTGCGACGGCACCACGCCACCTTGTTTCCACCCGCAAAGTAATTCAACAAGAACGATGGAGGGGGTTCGGCCGTGTTCATGCGGTCCGACCCCCTCACGTTAAACAATAGCACTTTTATAAAATCCATACGTTAGTTATGCATGAACCACGAACAAGGATAATTAAATAAACAAATTACAACAACCCCTACCTTGGGTATAGGTTCGAGGATTTGTCAACGTTCCGCGGAAGACAACGTCACGGAGGTCGGGCATCGTGGTAGTCGTTCGTCAAATCTGATGACGAAGAGGTGCGTCCGATGAGATACGTCGTTGGCGAATCTTCGTATGCCGACGAAGAGAGTCCTAGGAGGAAGCGGCGTTCCCTCTCGTTGACACGGAAGACGAAGAAAAGAGGAGCGGTGTTCTTCATCGGAACTTGAGCGTTCTTCGTCAAGTTGAGCGTTCTTCGTCAAGTTGAACGTTCTTCGTCAAGTTGAAGAAGAAGGAGGAGGAGCTCTCAAAAATCCTCACAAGTTGGCTAAACAAAACTAACAAAATAAACTAAGGTTCCTCCTTATTTTATTTACCAATCCAAGGAATTCAAAACTTGAAATTCATAAACATAACAGTTAATTAAATTAAACATGTCATGTGTAATTAATTAGATGTTAAGTTTACAAACATTTAAGAGGGAGAGAGGGGAGTTTAAGGGGGAAGATGAGATGTTTAGGTTCGTGTGGGTCCCACCACACTTAATCCTCTCAAGGGAGGTTTAGTGGGTGTGGGTCCCACCCCTAACTCCCTTTGAGAGGAGTTAACCCACAAAAGTGAAATAAAAAGAATCCACATTTTTTTATTCAACTTTTTATAATTATCCCAAAAACTAACTTTCGTCCCGCAACAAACGCAACTTCTGAAAAGGTCTCTTTAAGCGAATATCGGCGCTACGAGTTCATCGGTGCCCTCAGATTTCAATTCCAAGCACCAGATCAAAAGTTAGGAATTCCCGCTCGTTCGTTCACTGAACTTACCCGCGCCAAACTTCAGAAATTGATTCCGGGCACTCCGGGCCTCAGAATCAGGTGCCGTCTGAATCCGCACTCTTGTAAAATTCTAAAGAAAATTAAGAAAAAAATATTCTTGAACAATAAGTATGTCCTCCATTTTAAAATTAATTTCCTCACCCATTTTTATATCACTCACTTCCTCCCCAATAATTTTATTATGTAGAGCTAATAGGTTGGATCTAGATAAGAATCATATTGGGAAGTTTCTGTTCTAAAGATAAGGTATTTCTTATCATCATCTAAAATTTTAACCTCCTTCTTCTTACAATAATTTTTTGCATCATGGTCTGAAATCGAATTCATACAAAAGATTATATTAATTTCAATCATGGTTATGGTAATAATATTTGAAGATAAAGCATGTTTATATGACCTAATGGGAACTGATTCACAAAACATTGTAGTAATGATACTTCTCTTTGGAATTTTAACTGAAAAAATACATTGTTAAATAAATTGAATATATCTAATTTTCATAGCAAACTGGGAGGATAGGAAACAGTTTGATAATCAAAAATCAAATAAATCATTGGATAAAATTGATGAAATCCATAAATTACCTTCCACCATGGCATTCATAGCTTCAACCTGAAAAGTAGTTATCTCAAAATGTTGGTCGTTCTCCCTTGTCATTTTCTAAGGTAAGTATACCTGATTCTTAGGAAATTCATTTGCATAATTCCCCATTTCTCTACAATTGTATCATTCAATATTGACAGTCTATTTCTTTCCCATACAATTTCGAGTTTGGTGTCATTTTTCACCACACATGTAGAAGACTCTCATTCCCTTCAGGGAAGTACTGAGGTGTTTATTCCTATATTTACTTTAGGAGGGAAATTAAAAATTTCCATTCATTCCCAAATTTACATATCCATAGTGTTCAACATATCTATTCTTCACTTTCTTTTCTTTAAATTCATAAGACATAGAGAATTCCTTTTCCGTCTTGATTGCTCATGAGGAAATATATTTTTATGATGAGAAGGATTGTGAGACTAATGGTCAAGGTAGAAATGGGATTAAACCATCAATGAATTGATCAATATTACTTCTTCAGTTTGGTATATAATCTACAACATGCCTTGCTAACCTTGTAATGTTATCCTCATACTTTGCCACATTCTCAACCTTCTTTTGCCTCAGACTCAAAAAATTTCATTCCATTGTTACTAGATGGTCATAAGGAAAGTATTTATTTATGAAAAGCTTTGTAAACTCCATATATTCTATATTTGATACTTCTTCGTCCTCCTTTGTGTTTGGAATTAACGACCACCATTTATCTACATCCCCCATGAGGCGATAAACTACCATGTCAACTTTTTCTCTTTTACTACTCCCCAATGCATGAAATATTTTTTCTAATGAACTTATCCATTTCCCAACTACAAATTGATTTGTAGTCCCATTGAATGTTGGTTGTTGTTTCCTCATGAAGCAGTCTAACATTAATCCCCTACATTGTGGACCATGGTGCTACATATTGGAAATGATATTATTTATAACCTGAGTGAGTTGACCGAGTATGGTTATAAGTTTTTCAACACCGGTTCCATCACCAACTACACAATAATTATTATGAGCTGAAGGGAAATCCCTACATGGATTATGTGCATTGATATAGTTTCCATTCCTTCCAATTGGTGCCATTTCTAATCAATGGCATACACTCTATTAGTTTATGAATCAAAATACATAATTTCAATCTAATAAAATACCTACCATAAATTAAACAGTTTATGCATATATTCCAAAGTCATTAAAAATGGTTTCATTAAGGAGGTATTTACTCATAAATCCATCATAATGGTTTATAAAAAAAAAATTACCTAAGAATATCCGCAGGAGTTTCATAACCAAGAGTACAGTAATACCCATTGTCTTTTACCAAGATACCCCAAGTCATACCCGAAACTCCATGTCATATTTTTCACTTCTAGGTACATATGTGCCAGAGCCACCTCAACCTGCTCGTATCCAGACATGGATTTATTACATGGAAAATACTTAAAATATATACATTACAGAAGTTCTAGGAAGTTCTTGTGTGCTAATACTCAAAGCCTATCGTAGCGTAATGTTCTATAATTAGAGTTTTCTAAATCTAGTTTTAATTATCTAAACTATAATTTCTCTGATAGAAACTATAATGCCCAGACCTAAGTTAATCAGAGTCAGTGCATTGTTACATATCATTGGAATGATCATAAGAGATAAAGTATCCAAACACGGATTAGTATTTTAGCCTTGGAAGTACTAGATACTTACATAAGATTTACATTACATTATAAAATGAAAGAACCACAAAATTGTGTCCCTTTGAACATAGTCATATCCCTTAGACTATTCTTAAAGGTTAATTGTAATATACTTATTCACATAATTGGAAAATAATACATAATAATGGGGTGAGCTCAGATTCTCAATAAGGAAAAATATATAGTAGAAACAATCATAAATAAGCGTAAACATTTAAAGAAAATGTATAAGCTTAAACACAAACCTTTTAAACATAAACTTCAGCATAATATGGAAAGGATATATAAAATAATTCAATTTACTTATTCACATGTATATTCTATCAGTTGAATAATCACATGTAATATAAATAGAAAATTTCATACTTATGGAACGCATTATCCGGGACATCATAACCACATAGTCAAGGCCTCGTGCAAATATTACTAATAATATTTTGTCAAATCCATGAGCCAAGAAAATAGTTGGTCTAATTAGACCTAACAATGCATATAGAAGCTATATTAAGCTCCACCCATCACTTACTAAGTCCAATGAATTCCTCATATGAAATGTTTTAAACATAACATAAACATTCGTATTAATACTAGCATACGAAATGTTTATACTTTAACCATAAACCATGAATGATATAAAAATAACACATCCAGAGTCAAACATGTCACAAAACCTTCAATACAATATGAAATTTTGTATCATAATAAATCAACTTCAAACAAGTGTAAAATCCCTCAAAGTACATTGACATAGATGAAATAAAATTATTTGAGAGAAATATCTCTTTCTATTTTGAAATAATTTAAATGTCACATAATTATAATATAAAAAATTTATTTTTAAAATATATTTATAAGAATTTAATGGAAGATTAGAAGATGTTATAATGACAGAAAATAGCTTCACCCACCGTATATGTTAAAAACAATATTTATCTTAATTTTTTGAAATGGTCATAAAGTAACTTGTTTGGAAAACGACTGAAAGATTCCTTTCAAAACAATCTATAAAAAGTCAAAAAGGGTAGAAATTACTTTAAGCCATATTATATAAAATAGTAAAAATGTTTTGAAATAAATTTTTAGGAAACATGAATGCAGATTATAAAGAGGCCCCCGTAGATACATACGTATAGAGAACCTCAGAAAATACAGAGATTGTAGAATTAAACCTTACCTTGAACTTTTCCTTAGTCGAGGGTAGGTTAACCTAATTTATAAGGGTGAAATAATATGTAAATAAATGTTATATCATATTTAAATAATCATTAACATGTTATATTTATTATTTACATCAATTAAACTCATTATTATACCCATCCAAATAATGATGTGTTGAATAACTAACTACACCGCGACGTGGAGACAATAGGCCATATGGACACATGTAAGGTGACTTTTTCATTCGTAGGAAGGATAGAATAATTAATATGGTTGTACCATGTTTATAATAAAATCGAATTTAGTATAAGGTATTGGATATATTAATTTGGTATAGAAACAATACATAAATAGGTAGCGGAATAAGAAAAGAACTTTGAATGAGGTGATGAAATTATTACCTCTTGTTCGGGTTCTTCTATTTGTTTTGATAAAAAGGGATCCTTAGGATATATTTATGATAGAAGTAATGCCTCTAAGTAGATGTGAGGGTAGTTTGGAAAAACTTTATGAATGGTTTGGCCAAGTCAAATGGATTTGATGGTTTGATATTGGGAGAATGGGATGTACACTTTTATAAGAGAGGCGAGGGACATTTAGGAAAAGATTGAAATATTAATTTATTATACAATCATATTCTGTTTATAATGGAAAAAAATGATTTATTTCCATAATAAGGTAGGGATGGGACGAATATCTCCAAACCAATAGGTTTTAGACATGTTTAGGTCACCAAATTAACCTTTTCTTCTAGATTTAACTCTTGGTTAAAGAGTTTATCATTTACGATGTATTCTTGTATTATTAAAATAAATGTTTAATAAACATACAAAAAATAGCCACGATAACCGCAAGTGGTTCACTATTAAAAAATCTAACCTTATCTTTGTTTTTAGGTTGAACCATAAATTTTTTGGAATATTATATAAATTAATAATATAGTATTTATTGTAAAAACTCATTTAAGCCAATTTTGATACTATTTAGTATTTGGTTTTTGTGAAAGTAAAAAAAATCATTATTACTTTGAAAAAAAATAATTAAATACATCCAAACATTCCATAGTAACCTATAATATTAGTGTAATGCATCAAAAGTTTCAATTTACATTTATTTGGATATTTATAATAACATTTATTTTAATCCTTCATTAATAAGATAATTATTTCATCATCAATTTTTCATAAATAAAATTAAATATTTAAGTTCAAAAATTTATAATTAAAATATAATTATGTAGAAAATATTTTTATAGTTCTAATAAATATTTATTGTTCAATTTATCTTATGTATAACCATATATTATATATATTTGAGTTATGAAAATTCAAATTTAAGACTTTTAACTTTTCTTAAATTAATATAATAATATATGTCCTAATCTAATCATTGTGGATCAAAGAAGATAATATTTTAAACATAAGGTTGATTTTTTTTGAAAAACCCTTATCCAATATAATTATGACATGTGTTAGGTTAATTATAATATTATTTTTACATTAAATTACCCTATTTACTTTTAACCTTGATAAATAGAATTTAAAAGTTATTATTCACCAAAAATAATTTTTATCCTATTGAACCACATTTTAGTTACTGATATCAACTGTGTCTCTCAAATTCTTAAATTTAAATTCATAGAAAGAGTAAAATTACATTTAATGAAAATTTGTAAAGGTGCTTAGAAGTTGGGTAAAAGACGTTAAAATGATCAATAAAATTTTATACATATAATTTTATTATAAAATGAACCCAATGATTTAAATTGGACTTATATAGGTATTATGTATCTATTTTGACCAAAAATAAATTTAAATAAAATAAATAATTATTTAAATAAACAGTTTTCTATAAACAATAACCCAGTGTTTTTCACGATTTATCAAAAATTGAATGTTTTAAGAAAAATTCCATAAATTCACCCTCAGCTAATTTTGATATTCGAAATCAACAAATTCAGTCTATTTTGAAAATAAAAACTTATAAAATTTTAAAATTTGGGTATTACTATTCATAACTGCTAGTTTGATTGGTCGTGGTGTGCTAGAACTCAAAGATGTGTACAATGAAAGCTGTTGAATTATTTAAAGAGAAACGTATTGTGGAAGCTTGGAGTGTAACATGTTATAACCTGGATTTCTCCATGTATTGTTTTTAAATATTATATGAAACTATTTCGAGACCAGGCACTGAGACGACGTCTGATTCTAAGGCCTGGTGTGCCCAAAACAATGGTTTGAAAAATATGAAACTTTAAATAACAAAATTTAGATGTTTTTCTGAAAATTGCAATAAAATCAAAATGGATTCCTAGGTCAGAAATCCAAGGGCGTCATTTGGTTTAGAGCACTGACTTTACCTTACGTGACACCTAATATTGGTCGGTGAGGGTCGTCTGTGAAAGAAAGTTTTTTGGTAGTTTTAAAGAATAAAATAAATTTATGATTTATCTTATTTTAACGTTATGCAGCAATGCACTAACATGCTTAATTTTTTTAATAATCAGCTCAGCTGGGAACTAGGGTTATAATTCTTATCCTTAGATAATTCTTAGAAGGCCTTGGAGAGAACCTTGCGGAAATATCTCAATGGACGACGTCACGATGTTAGATCGAGATAATTCATGCTGAATCACTAGAGATAATGAATCCTCGACAGAAAACAATCCTTTACCAATTAGGGAAATATCATTTTTAGTTATTTTTTTACATGTTCTCAGAATCAACGTTGAATGCAGATCAACACACGAACAGGTTGACCTATAGTTGTATAGTTTTTCCAGGATGGGTTCGATTGCAGAAAAGTTTTTTTAGGGATGATATGATTATAATGTTTAGTTTAATTAATCATTCTTATGATAATATATTGATACCGAAATGAAATTCTATTGATGTTTGTTCCTCAAGTTTCATGCATGTGATTTCTTACTTCTATTTCCACTATGGAAAAATTTAATATTTGGATGGGGAAGGTCCCCATCACAAATAGTTCGTTTGGAGGACTATTTGCGATGAGACCCTCTACCAGTTGCAAATAATTAGTTATTTATGACCGGTTGATGAAAACCGTCACAAATGGTTTGGCATGATTTGCGCACCAAACCGCGTGAAGGATAATTGCGACGTGCATAAGAACCCGTCGCAAATACCCAGTTGCATTTTTCAGTATTTGCTACGGGATTTACCCTCCCTCGCAAATGGTATCTCGACATGTTCGTATTTGCAACGGGACTCATCGCAAAAACCTTTTTAACAGATATTGATAATTGATATGGGGGGATGGTATTTGCAATGGGCCCTATCGCTAATAAACTCGTCACAACTAATCTAACATATATATACTCTCACCTGTTTTTCGTCTCATTCTACTCCTTTCACTCCTCATCTCTCCTTCTCTACTTATAATTTTCTCTTAAAACTTTTCAATGTAAAAATTTTTATATCGGAACAATATCCGCGGCGTAAATCCCTTGAATGATTTAGTTTTAAGGTATTTATCTATTTCATTTATTTTTTATTTAATTCATTTTATTTTATTTTAGATATAATTATTTAAATTAGCTCCAATTAAATTAAATTATAATTAGAATGTTTTATTTTGCACTATTTTTTTTACAAATATGTGTGTTTATTATTAATTTCATAAGTAATTTTTAAAAATTTATTCATAATTATTCATAATTAGTAATAATTATTGATAATTAATAAAAATTTGTGTTAATAAGTAGTAAATTGAAATAAATATTTATAAATAATAATAATTAGTAATAATTAGAAGTAAATAGTAATAATTAGATGTAATGAGAAATAATTCTGAATAATTAGTGATAATTATAGATAATTATGGATAATTAGTAATAAATAGGATTAACTAACAATAATTAGGATTAATTAGTACTAAATATGTTAAATTAGTAATAATTTTGATTAATTAGTAATAATTAGTAATAATTTGGATTAATTAGGATTCATGCTGATTAATTATGATAACATAAGATTAATTAGGATTAATTACGAATAATTATGAATAATTACGAATAATTTGGAATAATTAGTAATAATTTGTAATAATAAGTAATAATTAGTAATAATTATGAATAATTATAAATAAATAGGAATAATTACTAAATAAATAAAAAAAATTGAAAACAATTGTAATAAATTTCAAAAAATAGAAATAATTAGTAATAAATAGAAATAATTAGGGTTATTTAGGGTTAGTTAAAAATAATTAGGATTAATTAGTAGAAATTAGAAATAATGATTAATAATTAGGATTAATTATCTATAATTAGGATTAATCTGTAATAATTAGTAGTAATCAGAAATATTTAGTATTAATCAGAAATAATTCTGTTAATTAGTAAAAATTAGGATTAATTTAGAATAATTTGGAATATTTAGGATTATTTATAAATAATTAGGATTAATTAGGATTAATTGGGAATAATTAAGAATAATAAGTAATAACTAGAAATAATTATTAATAATTATGAATAACTATTAATAATGAGGAATAATTTGGAATAATGTTCAAAAAATAGTAATAATTAGTAATAATTAAGAAGAAATAGTATTAAATAGTAATAATTAGTACCAATTATGAATAAATTTGACTAAATAGTATTAAAAAGTAATAAATAATAATAATTAAGATTAATTAGTAATAATTAAGATTAATAAGTAATAATTATGATTAATTAGAAATAATTAGTAATAATAAGTAATAATTTGTAATAATTTGTAATAATTAGTAACAATTAGGATTAATTCGTAATAATTTGGATTATTTGGAAATAATTAGGACTAATTGGAAATAATTAGGATGAATTGGCTATAATTATCATTAATTGGAAATAATTTGGATTAATAGGAAATAATTATGATTAACTGTAATTAATTAGGAATATTTTGTATAATTAGGATTTATTGGAAATAATTAGGATCAATTTTCAAAAATTAAGATTAATTAGAAATAATTCATATTAATTGGAAATTATTAAGACTTAATGGCACTAATTAGGCCGAATTGGAAATAACTAGGACTAATTGGAAATAATTAGGACTAATCTCCAATAATTAGGACTAATTGGAAATAATTAGGACTAATTGGCAACAATTATGATTAATTGGCAATAATTATGATAAATTGTCAATAATTAGGACTAATTGGAAATAATCAAGATTAATTTGATATAATTAGGATTAATTGGTAATAATTAAGATTAATTAGCAATAATTTGGACCAATTAGGATTAATATGAAGTAATTAGGATTAATAAAAAGTAATTAGGAATAATGTGGAATAATTATGAATAATTAAAAATAATTAAGAATAATTTGGAATAATTTGGAATAGTTAGGAATAAAGATGAATAAATATGAAGAATTTGGAATAAATATGAATAAATATAAATAAATAAGAACAAATAGTAATAATTAGAAATAATTACTAATAATTAGTAATTATTATGAATTATTTGTTATAATTATTAATAAGTAGTAATAATTATTAGTAATTGGTAATAATTAGTAATAATTAATATTAATTAGTAATAATTAGTAATAATTAGGAATAATTAGTAATAATTAGTAATAATGAGTAATAATAATAATAATTAGGAATAATTTGTAATAATTTTTAACAATTTGGAACAATTATAAATAATTGAGAATAATTAGTAATAAATAAGAATACTTACAAAAAATTTGGTACAATTATAGAATAATAAAAAATAATTTGGAATCCTTAAGAACAATTAGGATTAATTGGTAATAAATTCAGATAATTTGTAATAATTCAAAATAATTTGAAATAATTAAAATAATTAGAAATAATTCACAATAAATTGGCACAATTTCTAATCGATTGGAGGAATTCCTTCCGCTCAATGTCACATCTCCTTGCAACTTTGCATCAATTAAATCACTACGAAAAATATTCTCCAACATACAGATTGCCATTTTTGTTTTAACGAGAATTGATTTGTGTACGTCAGAGCAGATTTATCATATTGATTTCAGTGATTAAAAGTTGCAAGGTGATAATAAGTTAGGATAACGTTGCTACTCTGACAGACATCTACTCTTCATGAAACTTTTTCCCTTCTGAGATCACTATAAACACTCTTCCCCGATGTTCTAATATTCATTTTTTATGCAAGGGAATGGAGAGCAGCACGGAGAGGCCTCCATGTTTTCTATTCTCATGCATAAATAAATGGATATTAATATGTTGAAGTATATTTTTTACAGTGATTTCGACTAGAGAAGGTTACAAGGAGCCGTGTCGTTGGAAAAAAGATAAGTCACCAATCCATTATAAATTGTTCCACTCATAATTAGCATAAATTATCAAAAACAAATATAGTTATAATTAATTATAATTAGAGGTAATTCATATAAAATATTATAAATTAGTAAAGATTATTATAGATTACTATAAATGTTTAAACAAATACTAAAAAACTTTAAAATAATAGAAATTATTATAAATTACTAGAAAAGTAAATTTAAATTTTTTCACTTTTTTGGATGGTGTTTTTCTAAAAACATAATTATTCAAAAAAACTAATTATTTTATATTTTTTAGAGAAATATAGAACAAGGAAGTTGATAATAATCATTATTAGCTGATTGAGCTTGGATAAATCAGCCGATGAATCCAAATAGTTTTGGTTTAAATCATGTATATATTGTGGGTGTGGAACCATTATTATCAATTTCCTCATAAAAAATGGTTTCAGAAGGTAAAATTAAATGGTCTTGTAAAAAATTTTCTCTGAGGACATCTGACAAATTTGACAACATTGGATGTCATATATTGTGTTTTGTGTTTCAACTAGATTTTGTTTTATAGTATCAATATACTGAATGCAATTATAGAAAAAATACTAATTATTTGGCTTCAGATCCATCATGGTTCCAAAATTTAGTAAAAGAGGTGGAAGATCTGTCTATTCAACAAACTGGAACTCAAGTTGAAATTCATTTAACTTTTGATTTGGAACTCTATTAAATTTATACGTTATTGATGTTTACTGAGGAATCCTTATATCCTAGATATAAGATAAGAAACACTATAGAGGTTGAAAAACATGTGGGTATTAAATCACATAATGGAATATCAAATAGTTGTTTTAATCAGATATTTTTTTTGGTTAAAACACTGTTACCAGAAAAAAATGGGTTTCTTAAAAAACATTTAGAGTTAAAGGATTGATCATAATCTGGTTCTTAGTTCTCAAAAGATTCATAATGATTTCATCTAATATTTTCATGAAAATGAATTGTAGGAATGTTTTCCCATATGTGGAAAATTGAGGTATAAAGAGGCTCAACTACGAAAGTCTATAATTATTACTCTAAAAAATTTGTGAATTTCCAGCTTACACCATGATTGCAGCGTTTTTATGCCTCAGAACATAACAGCACTGATTTCATGACACAAAATCAATATTTCCACTCGTAAAATCTTAAATCATCCCTCTGATGGCGACAAATGGAATCATTTTGAAAAAGTGCACTCATCATTTTCATTTGAATCCTAAAATGAGTGATTGATTCTTTCCACTGACAGTTTATATTTATTGGTTCTTAAAGAAGATAGTATTCATGTTGGAATATATTTATAACTCCATTTAATTTACCTCGTTGTATGTTGATGAAGGATCCACACATATTTTTTACATTATTAATTCTCGGACATCTGAAAATGAATATTGTTGTTTATTGGAAATCATTGATTGACGAGTAAAATTAATTATGGATTAATGGGGTCATTGCATATGATGTCATTGTGAAATAGAATTTCCTATTTAAAGTTACATTGATGTGGATAATTAGTGTCTTCCGAGCATATAGCATGTTATAAGGATGGAGTACACATGGTAATATATCATATCTGTACTACATGACATATAACAAAGTGTTTATTCTCTAAAATGGAATATATCTTTTTTAACTATCATCGCATATTCCTTTAAACATATAATCCTTTTTAGAGGAACAAATATCATTTCATAAAAGGTAAAATTGGAAGAGATATTCCTTAAAAATGATCTCAGGTGCAGAGGTAAAATCAATTTTCTTTTCATTACCCCCCATCACATTTGGACAAATAATAAACCAACAAAATATTGATGGATTTGGGAAAAAACAATTAGATAAAACTGAGATATTTTTTGTGATAATGAATATTGTATTGATTTTTTGGCATGTCACATATTGGATTACAAGCATATTGAGAAGAATTTTGTTGACAAATTATATCATATAGTTTCTGATATACCATGTATGGAAAAAGATAATGTACAAGTCTGATTAGATCATTCCCAAATATTGAGGCAAACATGACATAAACTATTTGAAAATGTCAGATCATAGATGTAAATGAATCTAAAAGCAACTTGAACACCATCAAAATAAAATTTAATATTATTTTGTTAGTGCATTGCATATTTGAGACTTCTAGATGGTTATGTTTCAAATTTTGAGCAATGTGACTTAAATGGTCATATTTACAGATTAAAAAAATCATGACTATCATGTGATAATGGAAAGACATATTCTGATAGGATTAGGGGGTTTGTTAAATTCAATGATTTGGGATGTGATAACGGACATATCATATTTATTTGAGACATTTCTGTGGTGACAACAACTAGAATTCACTAAGAAGACTATAATAAGACGTTCTTTTAATTTTATGTAAACTGGAAATAATATTCTTTTTGGATATCAATGACTATATAAAGCATTTGATAGTACTTTATCTAATGATTTAAAATGTGTTGGTTGGGTACAATTCTGATGGATGTACCCATTCGAGAGATGCATGCAGAAATTGAAGAAAGAAGTACATAACCAAGAATCGGTTACAGAATCTTAATTATTATAGAAAATTTATTTTTTATGATCTCATTATTTTGAATATGAATATCCCTTAAAACACAAAAACAAGGGCTATAATGAAAACAATGTTGAACATTAAGTGAAAATTCCATTATCAGTTTTTAATCAGCCTAAACATGGCATCAATAGAGTTCATGAATGATGGCTTTCATATGATGAACATCAGAGAGCTCATATAAATGATCTGGTCAACTGTGAAGAAATGAAACCATATGTACATTGACTGATCCTATCACTTATTCAATATTTTTCTTATATTAAATAAGTCATATTTTATTTTTAGGTTATATGATAATCATATAGAAAATATGCTTCCACAAATTACAATAGATTCTCTTGAAGAAAATTGGTAAACCAATTTTTCCTACTGGTTTGAAAAACTAGTAACATATATTATTTATGTTTTAACATATAAAATCAATTATTTGACTGTCATATTGATAATTGTTATACAAATTATCAGGTAACACAACATGCTAAAAAATTTGATAATCGATTGTGTGTCTGGAATAACCCACCATCCAAAATGGTTAAATCTTATAATTCATATGTCAAGAATGGTTTTCGATTTCTTACATGTTCATATAAAGAATAAAAAAATTATTATTGGTTTTCAGTTGAGAGGATCTCATAATAGTGAAACTGAAGTTGACTTTAACAGCATACTGGGTGAAATTATTTAATTGTGTTATTTAGGACAGAATTACGTAACGATGTTTAAATGTATGTGGTTGGATAGTGAGAGAGGATTCCATGTTCATCTTCCCCATGGAATCATTGATATTAAATATAATTGTTTTTGCAGTGAATGAAAAAAATTTCTTGGCTCATTTGGCACATAAAATTAATTATGCTAATTATTGTGCTACTACAAAAGAGTTGGGTGATTGGTGGATTATAATAAAAATTAAATCTTAGGAAAACTAGTTTATTCATAGTGAATGTGGTTCTACCAAAGTGAAATAAAATGTTGTTTTTCAATAGACCACTCCAAACACATCTTTTCATGATGTGACACGAATATTGATGATGATACACCATAGTGAAGGGTCAATATTGATAATGATATTAATGATGTTAAAAATGGATTTTAAATGAAAATAATTGATTAAAATGAAACTCATAGGGAATTTGATGAGACTAAGAAGGAATATGAAGATATTAACATCATCAGATATGAAGACAATGATGTAGATAAAGATTGACAAGGTTAAATTATGGTTATAATCAGATATACTATATATCAATTTATAATAATTGTTATAATCTATTTTCAAAAAACATTCATTTCGGGTTTTAGATAGAACCTGATCTATTTCGTCAGTTTCAGGTGGATGATCTACCTTTGGATGAGTAGGATGTTGGATCATATAGCCCTTTGACAACTAATTGTTTAGGGAGGACTCAGAGTGGGCGTGATCATTCCTGATTGATGATTCCTAACCCTATCCTAGAGCAACGTCCACATCTTGACTTAAATCCATGCATGCAAAGGTATGTTAACCTATGTATTTAAGTTAGTTTTCATTAATTTATTTACATAAAAAATGATTTATTATCTATTATTTTGTTCATAATTTTTCACAAATAACTATTGGATAGGGGAGCGACATATTGAAAAATTATTTTTCTATAGCATGGGGCACATGGGATGAGATTCTCATTGATATTCATAACCACATGTTTGATCATTGTCTAGTAGATAAATAAGTAAAATTTATTTTTATATTTATTTAATTAATAACGTTATCTTATAATTTATTTATATGTTTTATGTTATCCAATCGATGAGGGAATGTGGGGAGCTATATAGAAGGCATGGGAGGGATGTATGCATGAGAGTTTCCATTAGTTTTTGAATAATTTAATAATGAAAGCAATGATGAAATTCTGAGTGACAGTATTTGATGAGTCTTATCGCACCCATAGACCTAATTAAATTTCATTTAGGTTTGGGATGGATTATTTTCACAATGGTTGGGTGGATGTTTTAAGAGGAGATCATCGATAGGTCGAAAAAACTGGTAGAGATAGGAATTGACACATTGAGTCGGTAGTCATGCTTTCAGTATGCACAATGAACATATGGTAAATATATTTTATTTAAATAATTTATATAAAATTAAATGTAAAAGATTGTTTAATATTCAAAAAGGAAGTTGAACAACTCAATGTTACAGAGTTAAATGTTTATATGAGAATTTACAACGATCCTATCCCTAAATATATTATAGGTGATCTCTTGCATTAGATTATGGTTGGTATGATTTACTTTTTAATTTTAAAATTCACTAAAAATAATATTTTAACTATATTAATATTAAATTTCTATTGAAGGATCCATATGTGGTCGCAAATTCTCACACACAGACTGAGATTCAGGTCGAGAATGAGGATCTGACCTATGTCCATTGATTTAATGAGTCAACATGGATACATGCGACCCAGTATACCTTCATGAATGGTTGTGTTATTTTTGTCAGCTTTTTATAGATGCATGGGAGTTATTATGGCAGCACTGCGATGTCAGCATCTATCTGAAGAGGATCTCATGGAGAGTTATCATCTTATGTTGCATACTATTAAGAGCAGCAGCGAGCTCAGAGTGAGGACAAAATGAGTATGCATAAGGAGAAGAAGGAGATGCTTCAATGGTAGCAACAACTAAGGCATCAATGGCAGCATCAATAGGAAGAGCTTCAATGATAGAAACAAGCGCATGAAGAGGAGATGTGTTGATGGTTCTAGCAGCAATAGGGGAATATGGAGTAAATGACATGTAAGACTCGTGGTTTAGGTATGGAGTTCTTTCCACCATCTCCTCCAGCTCCCGTATAGTAGCCCACACCTCAGTGAGACATTTGCTTTTATGATAAAACATTTGAATGTAATTTTTTTGCAATATTATCAATTTATATTAATATAATGTGTTTTTTAGATTGTTTTGAATATTTTATTTTTTTTATTAATATAATTTTTTATTTTTATATAATTTTTTATTATTTTATTATATTTTTAAATTTTTTTATTGTTTAATTATTTATTAAATTTTTTATGTTGTTCTAATTATTTTTTTATATTTTTATGAATATAAAGATTTTATTTATTTATTATTTTTTATTTTAATAAAATTAATATTATGATTTCATTCGTATTATCAATAATGTTTTTTATATTAATAATACTATTTTTTTACTAGTATTTATATTATTATTTTATTAATATTAATAATATTAATATTACATTGTTAATATTATTATTATATTAATATTATCTATATTAGTAATATTCTTATTATATTTATATTTATATTATTTATATTATTATTGTTATTATTATTATTTTACAATATTATTTTATTATTAACTTCTAATATTACTTTATTTTATTAATAATATTATTGTATACAATTTGATTTTTTTTCATTTAATATATTTGCGACAAACCGTCACAAATATGTTTTTAAAAAATATCAGGAAACAAAATTGCATTGGGGTTCCCCTTTGAAAATGTTTTTTAAATAATATTCTTTAAACTATTTGCAGTGGGACCATGTCTTGTCGCCAAAAAAGTTTTTTACGATAAATTTTTCTACAACAGGCCATTTGCGACAGGACTTCGTCATAAATTTTCAAATTTCGAATAATGTTCCCATGCATTCTACATTATTCAAGGGGTATTAATGGATGATCATGGTACCTTAGATTCGAGGTTCACCGTTATGAAATTGAATATATGACAACATGAGGACCTACATGGGGTGTGGTAGCGATGGCGCAGTGTGATTCAGCCTAGACGGTAGTGCCAGGAAGTGCCATGGGTAGTGGGCCCAGTCAGTCCTGGAGAGCGGCACCGCATGTCAAGAAGGCCAGTCAAGGAAGATGGTCTCGAGAATGGTGAGCCTCAAGTGAGGCAGACGGTGGTGGTAGAACATAACACAGCTGGGCCACATGGTAGCCGATGAGGCTGGTGAGTTCATATTGTGGCATGTGACTGCATGAGCCACAAGTTGTTGCAAGGTGGCCAGGGATGTGGAGGTGGATCATATTGTGGGCCAGCAGGCTTGGCTAGAGCAGAGAAGGCCGAATGCATCAGTCCATGCAGGCAGATACAAAGCAGGCCAGGCAGAGCGGCCTAGGTAGAACGGGTCAGGCCCGAAAAATTGGATCGATCCCAGGGTGGTCAGACTGGGCCATGAGGTGGCCAGACCAATCCACAGTTGATAGTGAGGCATGGTCAACCAAGAAGTCATGTGGTCGTGGAAACAGGGGGTAGTCAGTTCGGGAAAATAACAACGATCATTCCACGACCTAGTGACCCCTTTTCTTTCAAAACATCTACCCCCCCCCCCCTCCTCTTTCAAATCATTCAACTTATTGATGAGCCATCTATAGCGTTGGGACCCTAACGTTGAGACGATCTGTATGATACCAATGGTGGGTTTTATCTTCCACAGATATCCAGTCACTCTGGCCATTTACACAGGTAGTAACTTGTATCAAGGGGCACGATAGGTTTGACTACTACTCATTGTGAACCCTTTTATCCTATAAAGATTGATTCTATCATCCCCCATATATTTGACACGATTTGCTAGGTTTCATTCAATTTATCATTTTCTTGATGTTTTTTTGGAATCATTTCTTACCCAAAGGAGTATGATCCTTTCAGCAGGACTTCCAGGATATAGTTGTTGGAATCCCCATAGAGGCTAGAAGTGGATCCTTTATTCCTTCTTCATTTCCGATGTAGAGTCTATGTTATTTACATGATCAACATAACCTGGAAATGATCTTGTACTTAGAAGATTAATCTAGATGTGTTGTTGGTATCCTCCCATGGCCCTAATTGTGATCCTCCGATGACATATCATATATCTCATCAAATTTATCAGTGTATCTCTACCATTATGGTTTCCGACAAATAATACTTCTCTGACATACTACATCAGTGCTCTTAAAATCAGGATTTCATTCTATCGAATGAGGTCTTCATGGAATATTCAGGATAAATATCATGTGGTGGTATTTGGTAGTTTTGGTTTATTTATCGAATGTGTTCCATGGTTTTGGTAGATCTGGATATTCTTGTTTTTTGTTCGGTACATGTATACTTGTGTAGAGCTGAATTTATATTTAATTTGATTATTTCATTATGGTTTCAGGGTGTCCAACTGAGTATTATTATACTCACCTAAACACTAGCTTTTATCGCATTTGTCTATTCTTGTGGAGATGAGGGGCCTTTTGATGGATTTTATAGTAGACCTTGATCGGAAATAGCCTTGAGATATTAAGAAAGATGATGTGTTACAACGGCTTCAGACAGTAGTTCTAGCACCGTGCTTTCATGTTAGATTCTGTATGGTTTTATACAGATGAGTTTCAAGAACATTTTTTCAAACACTTTTTGGTGGGCTTGTATTCTATCCTGATTTGACATACAGTTCTTTACTTCTAATTATACTCTCGTTAGGTTATTGTGGAATGCATTAATTTTTTTTTACATAGTGGTTTCTTTTACATTTCTTCTTTTGTAGGATGGGAGATATGTTCAAGCATATAGGTACATGGGAAAAACCTCCCATGTTAGTGTTATTCCTACTCAGTTCTAGTCTCCATCTCCTAGAATATTGGAGAAGGGTCTAGGGAGTCTCAAAATGACTCCCACTGGGACATTTCATGCCACAGTTGTATCAAACCATTCAGTTATAATTTAGTACTGAGAGTGTGTGTGATTTATTTGGGGAAATAGTTTAATGTGTTTCAAGTTGGAATTTCAAACCAGATACTCTAGTGTTGTTGCGACGGTAGACACATCTATACACATGCACTATAATAACATTCTTTTCAGTTTGGTATGTGAAAACACTGATCGTAGGGAGAACAATGGAACATTTATCATATTGGAATGGGTTTTGGTTTAAATGTCCTTCTTGATTTAGCTATCAAGATATACTCATTGACAGTTGTACATCTTGTTTTCTTATAATAAAACTCCATGATGCATACCCGATATGATTTAGCAGCTCGATTACCGTCATGACCCCATTAGTGATGACACAATAGTACTAGGACCCGTTTTCAAAATGTTACTTCCATATGGTTCACAAGTTATACTGCCACCATTGGATAACCTAGTGGTACATGTATTACATGCATAAGAAGTGTGTCGGCTAAGTATGCTTCATGAGTTTTAGTGTTAGAGACACCTCAGGTTCCTATGATAACCAAACCCTCAGACAGTTGAGGACTGTCATGAGTTCATGTCCTTAGTTTTTTAACTTTTCAGGACACCACCAGATAAGATGGTAGTCCTAGCGTTGAGCCTTCTACATGGATTTGGTGGGTGATGGTGGAGTTTGGATATCCAGACTAAGGAAAATTAAACTCTATTATTAATAGAGTTTGATCTCCATATTAGAGAGGAGTTATCACTAGTTATACAGAGAGTTGTGCATATGAAAGAGCATATTCAGCTCTAGAAGGGCACTATGATGGTAGTTGATTATACATTGAGGTTTACTAACCATTAAAAATACTTGATGGGTATGATCAAGGATCATTACATTCATGGTTGGAACATTGTCGATGGTCTATGAAGAGAAAACCAATCCATTATTATCCCTCTGATCATTCCTACTTATGATGGGGTGCTTGAGCGGGCCTTGGTGGTGGAGAGCTTCCTAGCTGAAGAGAGATAGGTGGTAACAGTCAGTGAAGGACATGAAGGTATAGGGAAATCGACAAAAGGAAGCTGAAATCAACCTTAGGGATCCAATCATGGTATTTTTTCTGAAGGAGATCCCATGAAAGAGGATCAATAATTCAGGGTTCAAAGGGGAGTTCCAGTCATCATAGAGAGAGACGGTGCATCCCATGTGATGATAAGGGAAATCTCTCTCGAGTTTGTCCAACCCGTTGTGTAGCCAACATGTAGACAATGGGTGGACTACTGAGGTAGAGGTATATAATTATGCAGTTAGATCTGCAAGGTAGTATACATGGTAGAGTAGTTAAGAGATAAGTGTAAGGTGGTTGATGTTTCAACTTCCTACCACCACCTCCCCTAGGTGGTTTGAGCCGGGCATAGGTAGTCGGGGGAAGGGGTGGTTATAAAAATAAAATTTTCAAATAATTTATTCTATGAAAAAATGTTATTAAATCCACCATAGTATTACTTTATGTGAAATTGGGACATTTTTATGTTTTAGAGGAATTTTGACTTAATTAAATAAATTGTTTAATTTTGGGATTTATGTATTTTGATTTATTTTTGAATTTATTCCATAAATATTTTTACACAAAACCAAATAGATAAATTTATTTTTTGTTGGTTACCATATATCTTGGGACCTATTTCATCTTTTTGTTGTCAAAGCTCAATCATTCATTTGGCGGCCCAAATTTGGCTCACAAATTGGGCCTAAAAAACAGTGTAAAAATATGGAAGCTTTTAATATTGAGATGATATCTATAATTTGAAATGACAAAAAGAGCGGAAAATAGTCATGTAGATAGAGAAGGAATTATTGAACAACATTTATTAAGGGTTAATCATTTGATTCAGCAAACATCAAAGGCATAAATGCTTGGGAACTTTGTGAATTGGAATACAAAGGGTAACCTGGAAAGAATTAAACTCTCAGAGTAAATCTATCATAAAGCCTATATATAGTACCCTATCACGCCGAATGATGTATCATAAATGCTAGAGATAATTTTGAACAACATTAATGAAGAAAACATTCCATGATTATTCCATTTAATGGGGGTAAAATTCAGAAAAATCTTGTGCATTTATTTTGAGCCAAAGTTTCTCACCCATTTTCTCCAAAATTATCATCTCTTCTACCTCTTACATGGATAACCATGTGGTGGGGATAAGATAGATATTACCAATTTTTATATTTTACTTTTTACTTTTATCATATATTATTTTAGTTCTTTATCATATTTTGTTCATTTATATGCTCTTTCATTTTCTATTTTGTGTTCCCCCACTATGATCCTTCTAATCTTAATGCAGGTGGAGAACTAAATATCATTATTGTTTAGGGGGATTGGCAGTTATTATGTTCATTGTGTTTAAATTATTATCTTTATTTTATTCTAATAATTTAAATAATGGTGAAATTGTTTTGGTTTATGGTTCTCCCCATTTTAACTACTATTTTTTTCTGCTTCCCATTATAACTGTATTCCTCCCCTTCATCATCATAATGCTGCATTCAGGGTGGAGTAGCATTGTAGTGATGATGTGGTTGAGTATTATCTTATAAGAAATGGTTAGGTGTGAGATAATAAAAATTCATTAGAATGTTTCGAGTGATATGATTGATCTCAAAATTGTGAAGAATATTGAGAATAGATACTTTTAAAGAATGATGATTTCATCACCATGATCATAAAATAATGAAAACGATTATTATTTAAAATTTATTGTACATTTATTCATTTCCATTGCGGTTTTTATTTTCATATATATATATATATTATTTATATTCCATTAATTCCAAACCCTTGATATATATATTATTTTATTAATTTTATATTAGGTAGATTTTCAATTATGAAAATTGAAAAATATGTGTGTTATTAGATGCATCCTTATGATTGACCCTTGGGTGTGCCACTATGGTGCATTCTTAGAATAATAAGAACTTATTTGAATAGTTGTTCGTGGAAAATTTCTATCTTAAATTTAGTGCCATATACGAGGAGGCCGTGTTCTTATGCATACTATTTTTCAAAAAAAAATCAAAAACAAAAAAAATGAACTTCATTAAAAATCTTTATTTTCTTTGTTCAATGATAGAATTTCAATGTAATTATTCATATGATTCTTATATTAACAATATTTATGAGTCTATTAAATATTAATCACTGAAGAATAATTTATATGATAATAAAAAGAATATATAGCAATTGATGAATCAAATGGAATTTATTTCCTCTTCCTTGATAGAATTTGTTGCTTAAAAGGAGGATTAAGAAAAAGTGGAGTCAAATCCTGGTTTGTCAAGATTTTCAATTGAAGAACCATGTGAGGATGAAATTATGAAGAAACAATCCTAGAATATATACATACCATTTCTAGAGTAGGTTTATGAAGAATACATTCCAGCTTATGCACATGTGGGAGATCAATTTGAATTGGATGAATATTAAGCCGATTTTATAGAAGCTAAAAAGGTATGTGATTCTACCATATTTGAATATGAAACAGTGGAATCATTATAACACTCTCTTTTATTGTAGATGATATAGAATAAATACCTTTTGAGGTGGAGTTCATATTGGAATTTCATAAAGTGATCAATTTCCAAGATTACTTACTTAAAAGGGATGATTTATTTATTAATTCTTCCAGTTTTATAGTTATTCAAGCTAAATTTGTTTCTGAATTATCTTTATTTGACATTTTCAACATAATAAAAATCGAGTAAGGATTGGTTTTTAAGGAATATACCACCTAAGTGGTGGTGGATGAAGAAGAAAAGTTTGACAAGAATGTGGTGTGACTGCCTCTTTTACAACTAATTGCATACCATTTAGATGATCATACCGTGGAAGTCATTAGAGCGCACCCCAATATTATTTTCCCTACCATTCTTGAACTCAAACTCTATTATTATTCTTTATTGGTGGTAGGGTATTCTCTTATCTTATTTGGGGTTCTCCATTATTGTTTCTAATTAATGTTTTCATTATTTAAACTGGGTTTTTTATTTAATGCTTTATTGGTTTAGTGGAATTAGCTAAGATCTTATCTTAAGGCTTCCAATAGAAAACAATGACAGGTTATATCTTTCCATCCCTCTATTTTTGTGTAATTATTATTATTTTGTTGAGCTAAAATGATTGGATGTGAAATCTATGTGGGGGGGATATCAACCTATATCACTGGTTTTTTGTGTTCCTTTTTCTTTTTTTTCTTTCTTTTTTTTTTGGAAAATAGAGCTAAAATGAATATTCTATTCATTTTTAACAAATGAAATTATTTTGAGGGAATTGACATGAATTTTTAAATGAATTGATATTAAATGAATTTTAAGAGATTCTATTTTTCTATATTTGGATATTGAATATTTTTTAAGAGTTTGACCAGTTTTTGATATCCATTTTCATGATACAGTAACTCAAAATATGTCTCTTGCCCTATGAGGATTTTTGAACAATTTTAATGTATTATTTTTAATACCCACACTTTCATGATGAAAACATGGATTTTGTGGGAGAACCATAATTTGCGACCTTTCTCTTGAGAATCTTTGGATTCAATGGAATGTTTATGATTTTATTTAAGAATCTCTTTGGCTAGCCACATTTTATATTAGGGCCTACCCTTCACATCAATATTTCATTGGCCCTTAGATTTAATAAATTTTCAAAAATGATTAAGCCACATTACTAGATGACTTATCTTTATCAACCCACACTCTTATTATTTTTTTCATCAATATTTCAAGTTTGAGTGTGGGGGAAGAGACATTGAGGTGTGTATTTTAGGATATGTTACATGTTTTTGTGGTGTTAGGTGTGTTTCATCATTTTGGGTACTGGGAAATGAGAAATTTGGTCTTCATACATCATTTCATAATGCATTATTTGTTTCATTTATTTTTCTATAAAAAAGGTATTAAATGAACAAAATTTCAGAAGAGATTGAATAATTCATTGTACATCATTTTATGAATAAAGTCCCTATTTAAAATAAAGGTAGTTATTTTCATACATTCATTGAATTACATTTTCATCTCAATCTCAAAGGAAAAAATAAACTAAAATAAAATAAAGTTATGCCTTTTTGGATCTAAAAACATGAGAAATAAAGGGGGAGAATTGGAATCAAATAATTCATTATAATCACTGATTGTCTCATGAACCATGTCAAAAAAGGATTTTGTGTTGTTTTTAAATCTTTCCATTGGATTTGATTGAGGTTTATCATCTATTTTCACATGAATATTCATGCATTGTGCTTAAGAGTCTAAAATCCTTTATTCTTTCTACTTTTTTAATTCATTTTCCCAAAAACTATAAGCCATAAGAATTTACCTTGAAAATAACTCTAGATTGAAAATAGTTTCCTATCTCATGTTGTGGTTAAATGATAATTTTCACCAGACTATGGTGATGGATTCAATTTCCATATATGAGAATAACTCTTTATTTAATTTCTCTAGATTGAAGAGTGACATAAAAGTTTTTGTTAGATAGGTTGTGATAGGTCCATAGATCGATTTATTAGGTATAAATAAAATTATATTAAAGGAATTAAAAATAGAGGGAATTGTTTTACATATATCACACATGATGGAAGTCTATTTTTTAAATGATCATTTATGTTTTCTCAATGTGGATTATAGTTTGTATTATTATTCGAATATATGATGATTACCCAAGAGTGAAATTGATATGTTTGGGTGACTGATAAAGAAAACATTTTCATATAATTTATTCTCTGAATAAAGGTTATTAAACCAACCATAGTATTATTTTATGTGAAATGTTCACATTTTTTGCTTTTAGAGGAATTTTGGGCATAATATATAAAATGGCATGATTTTTTGACATAATTGTTTTAATTTATTTTTGAATTTATGACATAAAAATTTTTACCCAAAAAAATTGTGAAGATTATTTTTTTAGATTTCTATTTATCTTGGGAATCATTTAATCCTTTATTTTTCAAAGATCAATCAATCATTTATATTCCCAAATCTAACTCACAAACAAGGCCTCGAAAAATAAGTACATACTAGAAACATTTAATATTGAGATGATATTTCTAATTATTATAGACCAAAATAGCTAGAAATATACATGTAGATATATAATGTATTACTGAATATCTTTTACTATGTAGTAATCATATGATTCTTCCTAATTCAAATACATAAATTCTTGGGAACCTTCTACAATGGAATAAAAAGTGTCACATGGACATAATATAATTATCAGAGTAAATCTGTCATAAATCCTACATATGGTGCCCTATCTAGACTAAACATGGAAAATCTAAGTGTTATATAATTTGGAATAACACTATTGAAGGACACATTCAGTGATTCCACCATTTAATGGGGGCCAAAAAATGGAAAATCTCGTAGAGTTATTTGGACCTAAAGTTTCTCACCAATTTTCTTAATAAATTGTCATATCTTCTACCTTTTACAAGGATACCCGTTACATGGGGTATCATTATAGTTTTTCTGTTGTAACATTTCCTTTTACTTTTATCATATATTTGTTTAGATATTCTTTTTCTTCTATTCATTTTTTTCACTTTCATTTTCTATTTTGAGTTCCCCCACTATGATCCTTCTAATCTCCATGTAAGTGGAGAACAAATGCATGTTGTTTAATGATGGGGGTAAGGCATGGTGGTTCTTGAAGTCATTGTGCATAAATTACTATCTTTATTTAATTCTAATAATTTAAATAGTGATTAAATGGTTTTTGTGTAGGGTTCGACCCACTTTCACTACTATTGATTTATTCTTCCCATTTTAATCTTATTCATCTCCTTCATCATCATAATCTTTAATCAATGGTGGAGTATCATTATAGTGATGATGTGAGTGGGTATTGTCTTTCATGTAGAGTTTCAGTGTGAGATAACAAAAATTCATGGGAAAGTGTTGAGTGATAGGGCCGATCTCAACATTGAGTAGAATATTGATAATAAATACTTTTAAAGAATGATGGCCTCATCCCCCTGATCTCCCAAGAATGAAAAAATTTATTATTCTACCATCTTTGTGTGTTTATTTCTATCCATTTTGTGACATATATATATATATATTATATTTTTCATTCATGATTTTCAATCCCACCATCATATATTATTTTATTTGTATTATATTAGGTAGATTTATAATAGGGACGGAAGGAAAATATGTGTGTTGTTAGCGGTATCATTGTGATCTACCCTAGGGTGTGCCTCTATTGTGCATTTATAGGATAATAAGATTTATATTTATTAAAGGTTCACAAAAAAAATGCAATCATCAGTTGCGGGAAACTGCTTGTGGTCGAGGCTTATTAACAAATGGGATCTAGGGATTATTTAAGGTATTATTTGTGTATTTTCTACCTTAGCTTCCATACTAATAAAATAGTTTTTATTCATTCATTCCTAACAATATATATTTTTTGATACATTGAAATTATATTAGAATTGTTTACTCGGCCTTTACGGTTAGAGACACCTACTAGAGGGGACTCGATGATCACACATCTATGCCGGTAGTGCGATCTTACCCTTGGAGGCGATAGTTTTTGTTGGATCTTATTTGTGGTAGCATCGAGGCATTACGATGTCATTCGAGATATGGATTGGTTATCATCGATCTGTTCCTAGATTGACTATTTTAGGTGAATGGTGTGGTGAATCTACATCGATGAAATGAGATTTATCTTTTTCGATGAAATGGAAACCGATGTAGAACATAATGGACTCATGCATAGGAGGGTACAGTCGATTACTCATCACATGGAAAACATGACCCTCAGTGAAATAAATGTTATGAGTTTCTAGTTCATAGTAGTAGTCTCATAGTATGAGGATGTATTCACTGAAGATGTTCGGGGATTTACTTCTTTTCTAGAAATAGACTTTTATATTGACTCACACCTTGGTACGACATCGATATCTATACCAACATATTTGATGGATCCCTTAAATCTTCATGAGTTGAGGGTGTATTTGGAGGGTATTTAGAGGAAGGTCTTCGTGAGACCCCGGGATTAACCGTAGGTGTCACCGATAATGTTTTCCAAAAACGAGGATGAGATATTGAGGTTTTGAGTGGATTACCAGTGCCTGAACCAAGTGATTTTGCATAATAAGGATCCACTACCGAGGATCAATGACTTCTTTGACCCGTTGAGAGGGTCAAGATGGTTCTCAAAGGTTGAAAATCGATTTGGATATCTCCAACTATGTGTATGGGATGAAGATATAATGAAGACATACTTCATATGCAACTATGATCATTAAGAGTACTTGGTGATGCCCTTGGGCTTGATGAATTCCCTATAAATGTTCATGGGATTCATGAAAATGATCTTCTAGTCATACTTAGACTAGTTCATGGTGGTCTTCATCGAAGATATCCTTTTGTACATGGAATATGAGGAGTATCACTAGAGCCACTTTTGGATGAATCTAGATGTACACTTAGAGAACAATCATTATGGGAAACTCTCGATGTTCTAGTTCTGGAATTTGGTGTTCCAATTTCTAGGATATGATTTCTCAGCAGATGGAGTGGTAGAGGACCTAGGAAAGATCGAGGCAATTTTGTCATGGGGGCCACCTATGAGTATGATGGAGGTACAAAATTTCCATGGGATTGTAAGCTATTGCCAGAGATTCATATCTATTTTCTATAGGATAACAACACCAATGGAATCTTTGAACTGAAAGGGGATGCCTTTTCTATGGATAGGGATGTGTGAGTAGGCTTTCCCGCAGTTGAGGTAGAGTATGACGAGTTCCCCTATCTTGAGATTAATGGAAGAGGGTGTTTATTACATAGTGATATGTGATGTATTAAGAACTAGTATTTTAAATTTTCTAATGCGGATTCATTTGGTGATTGCCTATGGTTCACTCCAGTTGAGACTACACGAGAATAACGACGCAACCCATGATCTTGAGTTGGTAGTTGTAATATTTGCAATGATTTTGTGGCGACACTACTTGATGGGAGTGTAGTCTATCATTTACTCTAACTATAAGAGTCTAAAGAATAAATTCTCTTTGAAGGATCTGACCTTGAGATAGAGGGGATTTGTGGAGATCTTCTAGGATTACGACTTTGAGATCCCCTATACTCCTTCAAAGGGAAACATGGTGGAAGATGCTCTCCGTAGGAGATTGAGTTCATAGTAGCTGGACAAGGTGTCAGAGTTGTTGGCCTCATTGAATTTATCCTTTGGGGATGGAGATATGGGAGGTTAGATCTAATCTATGGTTTTTATCCATACACTCTTACAGCAAGTAAGGGAGGAACATCTTGAGGATATGGACTATGAGACTCTATGTTCTTAGTTTTCCATAGGAAATTCTCTTGATGGATATTTGGAAGTTGGGGAGCACGTTGTTCTCTTAAGAGGGAAAAAAATTGTAGCATTGGAATTCAAGGAGGAGGTTATGTGGGACATCCACACATACCATTTGGTATTACAACTATGTGAGATGAAGTTGTACGAGGGCATCCAATGATAGTTTTGGGGCCCTAGAATGAAGAAGGGAGTTGTGGAGTTCATTTCTTTATAGATCACTTGTCACCAAGAGAAGGCTGAACACTAGGTCCCAACGGTCATGAACGGACCACTTGAGGTTCCAGAGTGGAAGTGGGATGAAATATACATGGATTTCATGGCGGTTTTACCATTCACATCTAGGGGACGTGATACAATTTGGGTGATCATTGACCAACTCATAAAGTCATCTCACTTCCCATCTATCTAAGAGAAGAACTCATTGGAGATATGTGGGTGACTCTACATGAAGGGGTTAATTCATATTCATGGAGTTCAATGAATAATTGTTTCATATCATGATTCTTGTTTCACATCTATATTTTGGTAGGTATTGTAGGAGGTGTTTTTTACTCATTTACACTTGAGGAAAATATTTCACCCCCTGAAAGATGGCCAGATGGAGAAGAACATTGAGGTTTTGGAGTATACGATCTGTGCGTGCATGTTTTACTTTGGTTATAGTTGGGAAGATCACCAATCACTTATAGAGATTTCGTATAACAATAGCTACAACACCACCATTGGTATGTCACCATTCGATGAAATTTATAGGAAACCCTGCAGGTCACCACTTTGATGGAATTACCCTGGAGAGTCATCAATCATGGGCCAGAAGTTGGTACAAGATACTACTAAGATGGTGATGATCATCCATGTGTGAATGAGGACAACACAAAGCCGACATATGTCTTGTGCCGATAGGAGACATATAAATCTGGAGTTTGAGTAGGGAGACCATGTGTTCATTCAGGTCTGTCCTTGACGTGGGTTACAGAGATTTCGTTGGGGTGGAAAGTAATATCTTTGGTTCATTAGCCCTTTTCAGATACCACATAATGATGGTGAGGTGGAAAACTGCCTATCTATGCCCCCAAAGTTGCATCGGGTACACAACATCTTCCCCGTGTCACAGTTGAAGTGGTACTAACATGACCCATCACACACCAAAGAATAGGGTTAACTAAACATCGAGGATGGAGTGGCATTTTTTATGAACCCGGTGGAGATTAAGGATATGTTATAGAGGATAATTTGGGAATGGTTGATTCCCTTTACATGTTCCCAATGATAGAATGGTAATATATAGAAGAGAACATGTTAGATGGTGTCATCGATTCTTGTACAATGCCCACATCATTTTGATTAGTCCTGTTTTTTGCTTTTTGGGGACATAAATCTCTAAGGTAGGGATAATGTAATATCCTATATTTTTTTAGGTATTATTTTAAAATATTATATGGAATTATTTTGAGACCATCCACTGAGGTAGCATGCGATTCAGAGGCCTGGTGTTCCTTGAACAATTGTTTGGATAATATTAAACATTAAATATAAAATGTGAGAGGTTTTCCTGAAAAAGTGGAATAACATCTAAATGGGTGATTGTATCATAAATCTAAGGGAAAGATAGCGTTTAGTGTAGGAAATTTACCTTTGGTGAGGCCTTACATTTGCTTATGTGGGTTGGATGTGAAAGATAGTTTTTGGAAGTTATGAAGAATAAAAAAAATAAGATTTATTTTATTTTAAAGTTACACAATGATGTGATTCCTTTTTTTAAATAAGAAGAATGGTAAAGACTTAGGGTTATACTTCAAAACCCTCATGAATTTTCTAAATAACCAATAGGGATCATTGGGGAAATCTCTCGACAGAAGATGACCTGATGGTGAATCACAATAGTTCTTGATTGATCACCATCAACTATAAACCCTTGACAGTGAATGATCCATTCCTAGGAAGGGCATTGTAATTTTGAGTTCTTTCTTTCCCCATTCATAGAAACAATGAAAAATACATATCAAACAATGAACCAGTTGACTCGTGGTTTGATCATTCTTGTGGGATGGGATTGATTGAGGGAATTGTTTTTAGTGATGATTATATGATAAAGTATTCTTACTTGAATGGATCAAGACCAGAATGAATAGTGTTTGTGGTTCATTCCTCGAGTTTGTTCCATGTGATATCTTCCTCCCACATATTCTTCATTCATCAAGGGGTATGAATGGTGGATCATTTCACCTTCAACTCTTAGTGCAATGATCCATGATTGAATATCAAACCTCACGACGACCTAGAAGAGGTAAGAATATGATAGAATGATGTGATTTTTCCACGACGATAGTGCACATTGGTGCCCACGTCATATCCCTAGTTGGTCTAGGCGATTAGTGGAAGGGGTCAAGGTGGCAGTTCTATGTGGAGGGCGAGGTGGATGGCATAGGTGGAGTGTGGTATGACATGGCTTTGTGGGAGACAGAAGGTGAAGACTGTGAAAGACGGTCGTGTGAGTCGCAAAATATGGAGAGGCAGTCGAGGATGTGGATGTCATGAACATAGATTGCCAGAGGTCCAAGCTGGAGAGGACAATACTGGACATGGTGGGACAAGTAGGCCAGTCTGAAGCGGGCCAATATGGTAGGTGCAGATCGGGCCAAGTAGGCTAGGTGGAGCAGCCTAGGAAGAACAAGATAGTCTGAGTAGACCAGACCTGACCTAGTGGGTTGGGTTAAACCAACGGGTTGGGTGGGACCCCTAGAGGTCAAATCTATCCACGGTTGATTATGATGTTCTGCGGCCAAGGTAGCTGGGGGAAGTTGGTCTAGGAAACTGACCATGGCAGATGAACATGTTGAAACATTGACCGACCATGCGGTCAGTCCACGACCTAATAACCCCATTTTCGTTGATTTATCAAATGACCATATCCTTCAAAACATGTGTCAAATTAACAAGTAATATGAGATGTTAAGAACCTAACGTTGAGATGGTCCTTATGAGACCAATTGTGGGTGTTAGATTGAACATATTTCCAGTGACTTGGCCCATTTACACAGGTAGTACCTAGGGTCAAGGGACACAGTGGGTATGATTACTACTCACCATGCACCCTCATCTCCTTTGCATATTGATTCTCAAATCCATAATATCTTGGAAGATATTCATTAATGTATATTTTATTTATCATTTCCATAATGTTTTTTGGTATCGTTTGTTACTCATAAGAGTATGATCCCTTTAGCAGAACGTCTAAAATAGAGTTGTTAGAGATCCCTGAGAGGCCCATAGAAGATTCTATATTCCTTATTTGTTCCCTAAGAAGAGTCTGCTGTGTTGACATGACCAACTTCATTGAGTTTCGATCCTCTACATTGTGGGTTAATCAAGATATAGTTATTTTTACCAACCCGTAGCCCTGATTATGATTCTCATCTAATGTATTGTATATCTATTCATATCTACATATGTATCTCTTTCATGATTGTTTTTGACAAATATTACTTCTCAGATGGATATCATCAGTGCTATCAGACTCATGAGTTAGTTCTCCAAGATTTTTGCTTCATTGAATCTTTAGAATGAATCCTTAGTGGTGTAATGCGGTAGTTGTGTATTATCTCTTGACTACGTGTCTTGGTTTGGGTATATCGGTATATTCTTGTTATTTGTTATGTATACATATAATTGTGTATAGATGATTGTATCTTTACATTGGGTCTAAATTTGGGGTTTTGGGGTGTCCTACCGAGTATTGTTATACTCACCACTACATAGGGTTTTCCCACACTTGTCATGAATTTTTCAGATGAGTGGCCTTTTGACAGAGTCTAGGGCAGTCCAAGACTAGAGGGAGCCTTGTGAGATCTGGACAGAGTAGGTCTTCTTATGGATTTAGACATTAGTTCCATCACTTTGCCTTCACGTTGGATTAGGGTTGGTTTTAGGCGGATGAATTTTAGGTATATTTTTTCAGACACTTTTTGGTGGGATTTTATTCTGTCTTTCTATACATTACTATAGTTTACTTCCTACCGTACTCTGGTTGGGTTATAGTGGAATGCATGCATTTTTTACATAGTGCTTTATTTTTAATATTCATAATTTTTTGGCTTTGAGTTGTCTGAGTTCGTATAGGTACATGAGAAAGTCCTCTCTTGTTAGTGATATGCCTACTCAGTGCTATTCACTATCCCCTTGCCATTTGGAGGTGACCCTGGGGATTCCCAACAGAAGCGCTATTGTGATGGTTTGTGTCATGATTCCATAACACATAGAACAATGAGATGTATTTCCATCATATTTCCATTATCCAAGATTCAATAAAATTAATCGGTTTCTCAGTCATTGAGACATCTGAATCTAATTATAGATCATTCCAATCAAAAACATCTGATGGGTCAGGGTGTTACTTCTTTATTTGAGAAATGTTGGACACATAATGAATTGAAAAAAACTATGGATGTACCACAAACTAATAATACACCTTATGAACCATCTCACTAATTTGAATGGGTCCCATGTTAAGTCAAAAGTCTTCTTTTGGCTTTTACATCATGTTTTGGAAATCACAAATATATTCTATGTCATGTTTTGGAAATCTCAAATGTATTCTATCATATGTTTGTAAATAACAAATTGTCTTTTATCATGTTTATCGTATCGTACGATGTTGATCGTACCGACCAAAACGTATCGTACTGACTCTGTCAAACGTATCGTACTGACTCTGTCAATCGTATCGTACTGACTCTGTCAATCGTATCATACTGACTTTGCTATTCAGATGATCATTATTTGTTTTGGTACTTTGTCAAAAACTCTCTGCATATGAATCGTACTCATGTTTTACATTTCTATATATCTCTTATCCTAACAAAACGATGTCGTTGAGTTAGTTATATACTAATCAAAACGATGTCGTGCTTTCTGTTTCAATATGACCGTTGGAGGCAATATGACCGTTGGAACCCGAGGCCTATAAATAGGAGGTCATTTGATGCTGAGAAGACACTGATGAACGAAGAGACTCTGTGAACTACGAAGATTCTAGAGAGAGACACTGTGACTTTTCTCATCAGCCTTGTGCGTCCGATCATCGTATCGAGGGATTTCAAGTAATTGAAAGACAGAGGTGCCGATTACCTGCAAAATCGAGGGCTGCCGGGGATAGGCAGACAGACGTGCCGATCATCGTATCGAGGGCTGCCGGGGATAGGCAGACAGACGTGCCGATCATCGTATCGAGGGCTGCCGGGGATAGGCAGACAGACGTGCTGATCATCGTATCGAGGGCTCACCAAGGTGTTGGTGAGACAGACCTTTTATCCTAGGTGAAAGGATAACCCTTCTCTTTGGGTTAAAAGAATTGTATTACTTTTACATTTCCGCTGTTGTATTAGAAAGGGATTGTATTGTTTCCTTTCTTCTTTACCTATTCAATTGTAATTGTTTCAATTACAATCATTCCATTACATATTGTATTGATAGGTTCTATACGCTTTAAGGTAGAATCATTCACATTTGTATTACTCTGATTACTGTGTTCATCTTGAATACAATTGTTTTTCTTTACAATAGTATTACAATACATCATACCTTTTACATTCAATACAATTGTGGGTGTTTGTATTTGTATTAGTTTAAGTTCATTTAAACTAATCTCTTTGTTACTAAAACTCAAGGTTTTTAAACCTACAATTCACCCCCCCTCTTGTATTGTTCCATCTAATAGACTTTTATATCGACTATTCGATCCAACAATTGGTATCAAAGGAGGTTTTCCACTGACTTGTATTACTAGCTTTATTTCTTATTACTTTCTTAAATACTTACTACACTAACGTGTGGAGTGGAAAAGTTGTTTTTATTAGATGGCAGGAATGAAAATCGGATCAATAGATAATCTGAATCCTTCTAGACCACCAATCTTTGATGGGAATGATTATGAGTATTGGAGAGATCGTATGAAGACTTTCGTCATCAATACTGGTGTAGAAAATTTTATTATGCTTACTGGGGGCTACAAAATTCCTGACAAAGAAGTTAGTACTTTCACCAATCAAGAGAAGCAAGAATATCAACTGAATTACAAGGTACGCAATACTTTATTATGTTCTATGACCAGGAATATATATAGTCAGATATCTTCATGTGAAGCAGCTAACTGTATTTGGAAGAAATTAGAAGTCACTCATTTTGGTACATCCAAGGTTATAGAAACAAGGAGAGCAATGCTTCGAGCAGAGTATCATGGATTTGTTTTTCCTTATGGAGAGCCAGTATGTAAAGTGCAACAATGGTTTATGACAATTGTCAACAGCTTACAATCTATGGGAGAAAAAGGTCTTGATGATGAAGCTCTTGTTGACAAAATTATAGATATTATGCCAAATGAATGGGAGTCAAAAAGAACAGCTATTGATGAAAATAGAAAAGTTTCCCAGATTACTCTTGATGAACTCTTTGGAACTCTTCTACAGCACGAGACAAGAATGAAAAGAGATGCTGATTTCAATAAGAAGAAGAATGGGAATGGAAGTGTAGCTTTTTCATCTAAAGCTAAAACACCTGAAAGGGTTACAAGGTCTAAATCCAAGAAAGTTGTTGTTTCTGATTCAAGTGATTGTAATCTTTCAGACAATGAGTTAGCTAATCTTGCTCGGAGGATGAACAAGATTGTGGGAAAGAAAGATTTTCAATATAGATTCAAAAAGAAAGACAGGAAAGATAGGAAAGATTCAGAAGTAACTTGTTATGAATGCAAGAAAGCAGGACATATAAGGCCTGATTGTCCTTTACTGAAGAGGAAAGATAGAAAAGAGAAACACTCCGAAAGAAACAAGAAAAGGTTTTATAAGACAAAGAAAGTCTTGAAAGCAAATGATACATGGAGTGCAAGTGGTAGTGATTCCTCAGATGATTCTTCAGAATATGAGATGTCAGGACAAAGGAATATTGGACTTCCAGCCAGACTACCAATTGAAGATCATTGTCTCATGGCTAAGGTACATAATGCTGAAGCTGTTACAAATGTCTCTTTAAATGCAAATTATGTTGATAATAAATATTATGAATCTTCAAATGATGAACCCTCATCATCAGAAGATGATACTTTACCTTCTTTTGAAGAAGTCTCTAGATTTGCTAAGTTACTTGAAAATGAAAATTCTAAACTCAAAAAGAGATTTGAAAAAGCAAATTCTAGAATTTCTATTTTGACTAAAGAAGTATCAGATCTTTCTAAAGATCTTGATGGAAAAACTTCTGATTTTGAAAGTATTTTGAAAACCCTTGAGAAAGTCAAATCTGAAAAAGATAAACTTTTTAAGGATCTAGAAACTGCTATTTCAAAGAAAAACTTTTTAGAGTCTAACTCTAGTTCTAATTCAAATGTTTTAGAAAATAAGAATTTGGTTTTAAAACTAAAGTCAGAGATTTTATCCTTGAAAAAGTGTTTGTCAAATTTTACTCATGGAAAAGAAAACTTTGATAGGATGAACTCTCAAATTAGACCTTTGAGAAATCGTTCTGGTCTTGGTTATACTTATTCCAAACCTGTTTTTAGTAATAACTATTTTGTTCCTCAAAAAACCATTTTCTATTCCAAGTGTCAATGTGGTGGACATTGGAGAAGAGATTGTTCTCGTAACAAAACTCAATCCTTAGGATTTCATAAAGCTCATTTTGCAAAACAAATGTGGATTCCTAAAATTCTTTTATCTAATCCTTCTGGATCCAAACAAGTTTGGATTCCGAAAATCTAATTGTTTCTTTTTCAGGAAAACGAGAAGTGTATCAATAAGAACATTTGGTACATGGATAGTGGTTGTTCTCGACATATGACTGGAAACAAAGATTTCTTTGAAAAGGTTATCAAAACAAAAGGTGGAAAAGTTACCTTCGGAGATAATGCTCAAGGAAAGATTGTTGGTATAGGTAATATCGTTTTTCTTGGAAAAGTTATTATTTCAAATGTTTTATTTGTAAAAGGTCTTAGGCACAATCTCATCAGCATAAGTCAATTATGTGATGAAGGTTACCTTGTGAATTTTAGAAATGATAAGTGTCTAGTTCACAATTCCAAGGATGAATTCATTCTATCTGCCCATAGGCAAGAGAATGTTTACACTATTAACTTAGAAGGCCTTAGGAACAAAAACTTACCTTGTTTAAGTGTAATAGAAGACCAATCATGGCTATGGTATAGGAGACTAGGACACTGTAATTTGAGAAACCTAAGAAAACTCTCAAAGAAAGGACTTGTAAAAGGGCTACCGGATCTTAGATATGATTCTTCAAAAGTCTGTGATCCTTGTCAATTTGGCAAGCAACATAAAACTAGCTTTAAACCAATTAATGAGGTTTCAACTTCTGATGCATTACAGCTTGTGCATATGGATCTGTTTGGTCCTTCACAGTCTGGAAGTATTGGAGGCAAATACTATGTATTTGTTTTAGTTGATGACTTTACTAGATTTACATGGGTCTACTTTCTCACAAAGAAATCTGAAGCCTTTTTCTATTTCAAAACTTTTAGAGCCCAAGTTAAAAATGGGAATAACCTACCATTGATAACTATTCATAGTGATCATGGTGGTGAATTTCAAAACTCAGATTTTGAAACTTTTTGTAGTAAGAAAGGTATTACTCACAATTTCTCAGCACCAAGAACTCCTCAGCAAAATGGTGTTGTTGAAAGAAGAAATTGTATTCTTCAGGAAATGACTCGAACCATGTTGAGTGAATACTCAATTGCAAAGCACTTTTGGGCTGAAGCTGTAAGTACTGCCTGTTATACTATAAATCGTGTTTTAACTAGACCATTTCTTAGTAAAACTCCTTACAAGTTATGGACTGGCCGAAAACCTAAAGTTTCTTACTTCAAAGTTTTTGGATGCAAAGTATTCATTCTGAATACAAAAGAAAATTTACACAAATTTGCACCAAAATCTGATGAAGGAATCTTTCTAGGCTATTCCACAACCTCTAAGGCTTATAGAGTTTTTAATAAAAACACTTGTACTGTTGAAGAAACAGTACATGTAAAATTTGATGAAACTAACCCTTTTGTTTTCAACCAACCCAATCCTACATCCTCGGATGTGTTTTCTAAAGATGCTTATCAACCTTTGTTAGAAGAACATTCTGATAAGGAAAATGTTCAAGAAAGTATTCCTGAAACATTTACCACAGAAGATTTTCTACCATTTGTTGATGAACAGGTTTTACAAAACCCAAATCAATTGTTTCTTAGGAATCATCCCAGTGATAACATCATTGGTTATATAAATCAACCTGTAAGGACCAGAAATTCCTTAAGAAACGAAATAGAACATCTTGCTTTTCTTTCCCAATTTGAACCTAAAAGTCCAATTGAGGCCTTAGGTGATGATGATTGGATCAAAGCAATGCAGGATGAACTAAATGAATTTGAAAGGAATCATGTCTGGACTTTAGTTGAAAGACCTAAAGAAACAACTGTAATTGGTGTAAAATGGGTTTTCAGAAACAAATGTGATGAAAATGGAATCATTGTAAGAAATAAAGCAAGACTTGTTGCTAAAGGCTATAATCAACAAGAGGGAATAGACTATGAAGAAACATATGCTCCTGTAGCTAGACTTGAATCTATTCGCATTCTATTAGCCTTCGCATCATATTTCAATTTCAAACTATTTCAAATGGATGTCAAATGTTCTTTTTTAAATGTTTTTGTTCAAGAAGAAGTTTTTGTCGAACAACCTCCTGGTTTTCAAGACCCAAAACATCCTGATCATGTTTTTAAACTTACCAAGGCTCTATATGGTCTTAAACAAGCCCCTAGAGCATGGTATGATAGACTTACAAGATTTCTTTTACAAAACAATTATAGAAAAGGTACAGCTGATCCAACTCTTTTTATCAAAATGGAAAACAAAAATGTTTTGGTTGTCCAAATCTATGTTGATGACATCATATTTGGATCAACTCAGAAATCTTTAACCGATTCATTTGCAAATTTAATGAAATCTGAGTTTGAAATGAGTATGATGGGTGAGTTAACATTCTTTCTAGGTTTTCAAATATCTCAAAAACCAGAAGGAACTTATATATCTCAACATAAGTATATTAAAGACTTACTCAAAAAGTATGGATTTGACAAAACTAAAAGTATTAGCACCCCAATTGGTACCTCAAATACTCTTGATCTTGATGAAACTGCGAAACCAGTAGATCAAACAATTTTTAGAGGTATGATAGGGAGTTTGCTATACTTGACAGCTAGTCGACCCGACTTGATGTTTTCTGTATGCTTATGTGCAAGATATCAATCTAATCCAAAAGAGTCTCACTTAAAAGTCGTAAAGAGAATCTTTCGGTATTTAAAAGACACTCTGGATTTAGGACTTTTCTACTCTTCTGGAAATTATTTTGTTTTAAAAAGTTTTTCAGATGCTGACTTTGGTGGTTGTAGAATGGATAGAAAAAGTACATCTGGAACATGTCATTTCTTAGGAGATTCTTTGGTTTCTTGGTCTTGCAAGAAACAACACTCAGTAGCACTCTCCACTGCTGAAGCTGAATATGTAGCAGCTGGAAGTTGCTGTGCTCAAGTATTGTGGATGCAGCACACACTCACTGACTATGGTTTGAGTTTCTCCAAAACTCAAATTCTGTGTGATAATACAAGTGCCATAGCTCTTAGTAAAAACCCAGCACATCACTCTCGTGCAAAACACATATATGTTAGGCATCACTTTCTTAGGGATCACACACAAAAAGGAGATATTGTTTTACAATTCATCGGAACGCAAGAACAACTTGCTGATATTTTTTCAAAACCTTTACCTTCCGATAGATTTGAATTTATAAAACAGAAGCTAGGAATGATTACAATAAAATAATCATTCATATCTACTTTCTGTTTTACATCTCTCCTAATAGTAAGAAACTCCTCGTAGAAAGGGGGAGGACATTTCTTTATGTCTATGTTTCTGATCTTTAAATATTTACTCTATTTTATATGCTTCTTTTTCTGTTTATCGTATTGACCTTTTCAATTTTTCTGTTTATCGTATTGAAATTCTTTTCCATCGTACCATTCAATAATTTTTTGAATCGATCGATGATGGTATTGAAATTCTTTTCCATCGTACCATTCAATAATTTTTTGAATCGACCGATGATGGTATTGAAATTCTTTTCCATCGTATCATTCAACATTTTTTGAATCGACCGATGATGGTATTGAAATTCCTTTCCATCGTATCATTAAACATTTTTTGAATCGACCGATGATGGTATTGAAATTCTTTTCCATCGTATCATTCAATAATTTTTTGAATCGACCGATGATGGTATTGAAATTATTTTCCATCGTATCATTCAATATTTTTTTTGTATCGACCGATGATAGTATTGACATTGTTTTCCATCGTACTGTCGATTAATGGTAACAACTATTTTCCATCGTACGGTTCGACCATAGTAATGACTGTTTTCCATCGGCATCATTTTTTTTCTTACGATTGTTTCTTTGATACTTACCAAATCCAACAATCACCTTATGTTCTCCGACATGTATCTTTTTCAATTTTTATTTTATTTTCTTTCTTTGTTTTAATCCTAACCATTGATCTGGTATTATATAATCTCGACCGTAGAAGTTCAACGGTCATCTCTTTTTTGCCTATAAATACCCCCTCTCCCCTCCCCAAACCCACATTGTTTGTTCAGGATTTGAGGCGAAGCTCTGCTCCCCCAGCTATAAACAATCGTACGATCTTCTCAATCGGCATCATCTTTATGTCTCAATCCTCTGCCAACACTCCCGCTGAAATGTCTTCAAAGACCTTTACAGAGAAAGACTTTCACAGAGAAAGGTTAGTATCCCGAGAATTTTTCGATATGTACGATTCTACAATCAAGAGGATTATTTTGTTTCAAGGATGGGAACATCTCTGTGTGGAAAAGCCTGATATTCAAGATCCAGTTCTTTTTGATGAAGTTTGTCAGTTTTACAAAACTGTTTCTTTCGACAAAGATATGACTATAAACTTTGCTGTGTACGATAGAAAGTTATCCATGTCTGTGAAACAAGCGGCACACTTTCTGAATGTTTCTATAGAAGGGGATTCATTCTGTCCATCTCACAAACTACCAGAGGAAGTTGGTACGTTCAATAGAGAAAGTGCTGAAAAATCTTTGTTTGTTGTTAATGAGGGAAAGAGGAAAGTTTATCATCTTTCACCGGACAATCGGTTTGTCACTTTATGGATGAAAGGTTTTCTTGTCCCAAGAAAAGGGGATAGAGAAACTCTTAAAGTTTCTGATGTCTTTATGCTCGATTATCTTGTGAATATGAGGAAAGTAAATCTCATGGGATATATCTTTGAAACCATCAAGAATGTCAAGAAAGGAGGGATTAAGTCCCAAATAATAATGTATCCAGCCATCCTTACGAAATTCATTCTTGAGAGTATGAAGTTTTGTAACATTCCTTTGAAAGGAGAACCTATGGATTTGTGGCCGTCTTTCATTAATAAGAGTACGATGAAAAAGCTGAATGTTTGTTTTGATTCGAATTCAAAACTTTTTGTCAGAGATGTAGAAGCTGAATTGCCTGAAAATCAATCGGCACCTGTGCCAGCCAAGGACAATCAATCCGCCGGTATTACTCGAAAGTCTGATCCGCAGACTAGTTCAAAGCCGAAGAAGAAGCCGAGGTACAGTAAGGAAGTTGTAGCCAAATGGAGAAAGGACAAGGAACAGAGAAAAGAGGGTGATCCGAAGTTTGGACTTGACCCTGCTGAGGCCTTTGCAGAAAGGATAAGGGTAGAAGAAACCCTTCAAGCTGAAAAGAAAAAGAAGACTCTTTTAAAAAGAAAGGCTCAGGACTTTGATATCTCTAAAGTCTTGAAAGCAGTTGAAGATGCTAGTGCTCAACTAACTGTGGAAGTGCATCAAGAGCCCATCGTACAGAGTCTGCCTGAGAAAGAAAAAGGAAAACAAGTGATAGAATAAGTGGAAGTAGAAGAAGGAGATTTTCTGTTAGAATTTCTTCAAAGTTCAAATAAAAGTAGAGAGGAATCGCTTCAAAAGCTGAGCGAAGGTGTTCAACAAAATCCTCATGCCGATCAGGAAAGATCTCCGGACAGGATGTCATCTCGAGAAAAGAAAGATGCTCAATCTTCTCAGTCTGATAAAGTAGTTGTCATTAGTGACAAAGTGGAAGATGAAAGAAAACAGAAAGAAAAAGCGAAAGGGAAACAACCAATTGTTGATTCAAGCAGATCGTATGAACTAGCATCGTACGATGAAGATACTGATTCAGAGCATAAAATCTCTCTCAAGAAGAGTGATTACATTGTTCATGTTTTGAGAAGGGTGGAGAAAACAATTCCTTATTTCCCGAGGCTGGAAGGGAAGATTGATTTTATTACTGAAAATCAGAGAAAGAAGTTTGGATCTGTGAAAGAATTGAGGAAGAAAGTTTTGTCTGTAGAAGCCGATTTAAAAGTTCTTTCAGAAAGATCAGTTGCTCATAAGAAGGCATGTAATAAGATGACTAAGTGGTCGTACAAAACAGAGAGCTCAATCAATGATCATGAGATTGCTATTGAAGATATAAGAAGGTTATCAAATGAGCTTGCAATTGCTTTCAACAAGCTTGATAAAGAAACAATTGAAAGCCTGAACCTTTTATCTTCTCAAAGAGCCGATGTTCCTTCAGTAAAAGACTTGCAAGAAATAATGAATGCTTTCCAATCTGATTTCTCGAAGGTTTCAGCTTTCAAAGATGAAATGGTTTTACTGAAGAATCAAAATTCTGAGTTGTCCAAGGATAACAAGACTCTGCAAAACAGAATTGATACTCTTGAAGAAGTAATCAGAGTACAGGAGGAAACCATCAAAAATCAAGATCAGATTTTTGCGGATCAACAAGAGCTTCTCAAAACTCAGGGTGAATCAATTTCTGAAGACAAGAAGGAGATCAAGAAGATGAAAGCTGTGCTTCATGAGCTTATAAAGAAAGAGAAGGAAAGAGAAAACAAATGATTGTTGTATTTGTTTCTTTTGGAACTTGTCTGTTTTGTAATAACTCTTATAATCCGTTCTCTTTTATCCATTGTCTTGTATTACTTCACTAATTCTTCCAGACTATTCGAGATTCCTCCTTTCTTTTTGTAAATCGCAAAGGGGGAGAATATTTACAAAGCAAAGATTGTTTTACAAAGGGGGAGAATGCATTACAATGCTCTTAAGGAAAATCTACGAATACAATCCTTAGAAAATTCAATACATAAGGGGGAGTTAGTTGTATTCAATTTCTTATTCAGAAGAGTTTTCAATAACTCAGGGGGAGATAAGTATTTCTTGTTTCATTTACTTTGTGTGGTTGTGCTTTCCAAAAAGGGGGAGATTGTTAATTCAAAAGTCTTCTTTTGGCTTTTACATCATGTTTTGGAAATCACAAATATATTCTATGTCATGTTTTGGAAATCTCAAATGTATTCTATCATATGTTTGTAAATAACAAATTGTCTTTTATCATGTTTATCGTATCGTACGATGTTGATCGTACCGACCAAAACGTATCGTACTGACTCTGTCAAACGTATCGTACTGACTCTGTCAATCGTATCGTACTGACTCTGTCAATCGTATCGTACTGACTTTGCTATTCAGATGATCATTATTTGTTTTGGTACTTTGTCAAAAACTCTCTGCATATGAATCGTACTCATGTTTTACATTTCTATATATCTCTTATCCTAACAAAACGATGTCGTTGAGTTAGTTATATACTAATCAAAACGATGTCGTGCTTTCTGTTTCAATATGACCGTTGGAGGCAATATGACCGTTGGAACCCGAGGCCTATAAATAGGAGGTCATTTGAAGCTGAGAAGACACTGATGAACGAAGAGACTCTGTGAACTACGAAGATTCTAGAGAGAGACACTGTGACTTTTCTCATCAGCCTTGTGCGTCCGATCATCGTATCGAGGGCTTTCAAGTAATTGAAAGACAGAGGTGCCGATTACCTGCAAAATCGAGAGCTGCCGGGGATAGGCAGACAGACGTGCCGATCATCGTATCGAGGGCTGCCGGGGATAGGCAGACAGACGTGCCGATCATCGTATCGAGGGCTGCCGGGGATAGGCAGACAGACGTGCCGATCATCGTATCGAGGGCTCACCAAGGTGTTGGTGAGACAGACCTTTTATCCTAGGTGAAAGGATAACCCTTCTCTTTGGGTTAAAAGAATTGTATTACTTTTACATTTCCGCTGTTGTATTAGAAAGGGATTGTATTGTTTCCTTTCTTCTTTACCTATTCAATTGTAATTGTTTCAATTACAATCATTCCATTACATATTGTATTGATTGGTTCTATACGCCTTAAGGTAGAATCATTCACATTTGTATTACTCTGATTATTGTGTTCATCTTGAATACAATTGTTTTTCTTTACAATAGTATTACAATACATCATACCTTTTACATTCAATACAATTGTGGGTGTTTGTATTTGTATTAGTTTAAGTTCATTTAAACTAATCTCTTTGTTACTACAACTCAAGGTTTTTAAACCTACAATTCACCCCCCCTATTGTATTGTTCCATCTAATAGACTTTTATATCGACTATTCGATCCAACATCCCACATACCATAGAGTTATCTTTCAGTACTTATTGTGTTTTTGGTGGCTAATCCTATAAGGCCCCAGCCTTAAACATTACATAATCTTGAGTTATTTCAAGAATACACATTGAGGATCTTTTCATGTTTAGAGTTTTAGAGAATTAGATCGTAAATCATGCATTACATTCCACATTTAAACACGGTGGTTACATAAAAGACAGTATTCATTTTCCCATCAAATGAGACATATCTAAAATAAAACATGGATTCTTTCGTGACACTTCTTTGACACTATCATCACATCATGTACCTTTCCATTGACCTGTGAAAAACATTTCAAAAACATGGGTTGAGCATAAAAAGCTCAATAAGGGATATAAAAGTACGAAATGAAAACATTAGTCCATGTATACATAAGAATTAGTGAAATAATACTTTACTCATGAAACATAATCACTTTAATAGACCTTATGATATCATTAATAAATCATAGAAATCATAATACATAAAGGTAACTTGAGGTATTCATAACATTCTTACGTAGGGAGTAACCCACATGGTTACGTTTGGAATACCCATCACAGTATATTCCCTAAATCTTTTCGGAGAAACCTTAGCGTTTAACCCTGTCTTGTTACCCAATGAATTAGAGAGCTATGTCAGGCTCACCCGCCCTTAGTTTATCACGGAACCACCCATCTTCATAAACAATCCCAAGAACCATAACCTAATCATATCACATAAGACATGCATAATGGAAACATAAAATTTTCACATTTGAATCACAAGATATCAAAAAAAAATTTACATAATAAAAACATTATCAAAACCATTTTCAATACCAAAATAAATGAAAAGTAAAACATGGTATTTAATTTTCATTTAAAAAATGGTATGGCTTATAGAGGAAGCTGAAACTCAAATAATGGTCACGGTGGCGGAGAATTCATTGTCACCGCATACATACGACAAAAAAATTTCCTTTTTTCCTTTAGAAAAATGATTCATATAAAAAATATTACTTTTGAATATACGTATAAGTAAAAAGGGTTTATACACCGTATACATGAATGTTGTGTATAAAACAAAATATGCCTCAATGAAAGGAGATTGAGAGGAAGGCCCTTACCTTGTATCCGACTTGACTCAATCATTCATTAATCTCCTGAATAATAATCATGAGGTAATTTCTAATTTCTTAAGAAACTTTTTCAAGTTCATTATTCCTTTTATATCACTTATAACCATATTACGAACACTATGTAATTATTTAAGTTAATAACGGTCGTTTTGTCGATCATTGGTACTTGAGTCAAAAATAAACTCCTTATAATTACAAGCTGTTCATGTGGTAAAATATCCATTATATCAAGAATTATGTTCATGATTTAGATATCATATATATCAAATACAACCATTATATACATGCATTTATAATATTACATAACATTTATAGGTAAGAAATGAAATGCACCGTTCATGGAGACGGTAAGCCTTACGTACGCATGAATGCTACTTTCATTTCTATTTCATATTTAATGGAATGAAATCGTAATGATATAAAGGTAAATTATAATTACAGTATAATATCATATATAATATCATTAACTCCATCCATTATACATCCCACATATGGCATTAACGAATCAAATAACTTTGAGGGGGCGGTAGTACGCACTTCCTAAAATGATGATATTGTGTTTACCCATAATGGAAACCATAAGATTATTCCATAAATGAAAAATAAAGAAGCTTAAGGAAAAAATAAACAAAATATATATCATATATAAATAGAGTTACTTCTTAATGGCCACCATGATAGGTGTAAAATAAAGATTGAACAATCATCATTTCATGAGGCAGAAATTCACCAACCACAGAAACAGTATGTTATTTAACCATTAGACGAATGTGTGTGTATGTTTATCTAGAATCCTTCTTATAAAATCATCCTAGTATATTTTAGATACTTTTGATGTTACAAAATAAATGAATAAAAAGAGTTTAGGGGGTTGGATAAGAAAAATAAAATAAAATAACATTAGAGATGACATTACCTTTAAAATCGGGTAACTCTATTTGATTTGAGCCAAAGGATTCCTTGGGAAGACATCTACCCAAAGAGAGGATTCTACGAGTAAGAGAGGGATGTGGAGAGATAAAATGAGCAGATATTGGCCGAGCCAATGGCATGAGAGGTGTGGGTTAGGTGGTAGAGGTGGGGGCCTTTTATAAGAGGGAGGAGGGGCACTCTTGGGAAGTCAAGAAATGTTACTTCATTTTAAAATTTAGTTTCAGATTTTAAAGATCCCACATTGATATTTTTCGAGGTTAAGGTGATAAGGGTTCGAAATATTCTCATAAAATAGGTTTTTGACAAGTTTATGTCTTAGATATGACATTATCTTTCCATTTTATTTAAATCGTTCATTAATGACGTAATCGCTGCATCATCATGGTGTCATTAAAAAAAATAATTTCTTTAATGTCTAAAAATTATAAAAAAAATACTATGATGTAGGAAAAATTTTAATATTTCCAATGACTATTTATAGTCCAAGAGATAATTTATGTAGACAAAATTAAAATTGTTTTACTTAGGTGTTACATAATTTTGTGATATTCTTCTTTCTTTAAAAATAAAATGATAAAGTGTCACTATCACCCAAAAGTAATTCCATGGGGTCCTTATGTTTGGTACAAGGAACCCCATGGTCTACCATGACACAACTAGTAGAATTAGGAAAATATTTGGGGTTATTTGTTATTATTAAGATATTATTCTATTACCCTTAACTACATGATTACTAATTAATCATGATTATTAAAGATAATTACCGACGTTGCTATTCATAATGTCCAAAAACAAAAGTCTTAATTACAAAATTTGGACCTTATGATACCAAATATGGAATCCATTTTACAAAATTCTAAACATAGATATTTCATAAATTAATTTAAAAATAATTCCCACTATCAAAACAAATAGCGTGTTTTTTAGAAACAATATCTAAGAAAAGTTTGGAACTTTTTTATGCTCAAATACAAAGGGTAATTAATTATAATGACCAAAATTGGATTTTATGGTAAAAATATATTTTAATTAAACATTAAAACCAATTATAAATATAATCTAACCATATAATTAAATTATATGAAAAATCAGTTTTGAAGTAAAATGCAGTATTTTTCACTATTCATTAACAAATGAACATTATCAGAAAAATACCAAAAATTTATCCAAAGTAATTTCAATTTCCCTGTCCTAAAGAATAAGTTTATTTTGACAAATAGAGCTTATAAAATTGTCAAAAGTTTGATTGAAAAATGGTTTTCCATTAACAGTCTGTAAAACAATATTTTAAAAATATTAGTGTATTCCATGCTTAATATTGGATTTATTCTCATTTTATGCCTCTAAAACACTATCTAATTCAACAAATAGACATAGTTAAGAAAATATATTATTCATTACTTAATTGGTATGTTACATCCTTCCCCCCTATAAAAAATTACATCCCCACAATTTATTTACATATCAAATAAGTGGGGGTATTTTTCCCTCATTGCATTTTCAGATTCCCATGTTTCCTATTCAATCATGTGGTTTTTCCACAAAACCATTACTTGATGAATAACCTTATTCTCTAACACAGTCTCACTATGGTAAAGATCGTGGATATGTTGTTCCTCATAAGATAGGTTCTCTTCCAACTGAACTACCTATGGACTCAAAACCTAAGATGAATCTAGCATGTACTTCTTAACATTGAAACATGAAAAACATTGTGTACATGAGATAACCTCGGAGGTAAAGCCACTCGGTATGCAACTAATACAACTCTCTCTGTAATTTCATATGGTCCAATGAACCATGGACTCAGCTTTTCTTTTCTTACCAAATTGCACCACAATTTTCCATGGTGAACCTTTGAGGAAGACATGATCACATAACTCAAAAGAGAGATCCGTCATCATGTTTTCCGCATAAATTTTCAGCATGCTCTGAGCTGTTCTCATATGTTTATTGTATCAGCTGAACTTTTTCTGCCAAATCATCTACCAATTCTGGTCCAATCAACTTCCTCTCACCCACTTCATCCCAAAAAGCAGGAGTTCGACACCGCTTCACATATAATGCCTCAATTGGTGCCATCTGTATACTAGAATGAAAACTCCTATTATAAGAAAACTCAACCAATGAAATATGTTGGTCCCAGATTCCCTGATAATCCATAGAACAAGCACATAGAATATCCTCCAAAGTCTGAATTTTTTGCTCTGACTTCCCATCTGATTGAGGATGAAATGTTGTACTAAAATTTAATTCAGTACCCAACAAACTCTGAATTCCTTTCCAAAAGTTAGAAGTAAACCTGGGATCACAATCAGATACAATGGAGAGGGGAACACCATGTAACCTGACTATCTCTTTAAGATACAAATGAGAAAGTTGATCTAGAGAAAAAGTATCTCGTATAGCAAGGAAATGAGCAGATTTAGTCAAATGACCAACAATAACCCAGATTGCATTATTACCTCGAGGTGTCTTCGGCAATCCCACAATGAAGTCCATGAATATATTCTCCCATTTCCACTATGGTAATGGTAAAGTTTGAATCACCCCCTTCAGTAACTGATGCTCTGCTTTAACCTGTTGACAATTCAAACACTTCACAGTAAAATTGGAAATATCTCATTTCATTCCATCCCACCAGTAGTAATCCCGAAGATCTCTATACATCTTAGTACTGCCTGGATGAACTGAAAATGGAGAACTATGAGCTTCACATAACAACTCTCTCTTCAACTTCTAATCACACATCACACACAATCTCTTCCAAAATATCAAAACACAATCATTATCAATGTTGAATTCAGGCAACTTACCCTTTTGAACCAGCTCTACCTTTTTCTATAACTCACTGTCTTGCTTCTGTGCTTGCTTAATTCTGTCTAATAGAGAATATTTCACTAATACCTGAAACAAAATAGAAGAACATCCTGCACCAACAACTTCTATTCCAAATTTCATCAAATCCATAACCAAAGTATCACGTTCCAAACATAACGTGGTTAATGAAGCATTACTTTTTCAACTCAAAGCAGCAACCACTTTATTTGATTTTCCCGGATGATAATAAAATGTAAAATCATAATCCTTGATTAATTCTATCCATCTCCTCTGTCTCATGTTCAATTATTTCTGAGTGAATATATACATTAAACTTTTGTGATCAGTATATATTTCACACTTTACACCATACAAATGATGGCTTCGAATTTTTAAAGAGAAAACAACATCAGCTAATTCCAAATTGTGTGTAAGGTAATTTACCTCATGAGTTTTAAAATGACGTGAAGCATAAGCAATTACCTGATCATTCTGCATTAGGACGCAACCAAGTCCTTTCAATGAAGCATTACTGTAGATAACAAAATCACCATTCCTGGAAGATAGTTCCAAAACTGGAGGATTCACCAATATTCATTTCAATTCATTAAAAAAATCATCACATTCTTTTGTCCAGATGAACAGGAGATCCTTCCGAGTTATCTTAATCATTGGACTAGATAACCAGGAAAAATTTCTAACAAACCTTCGATAATAGCCTGCCAAACCAAGGAAGCTATGAATCTCAGTTACATTTGTGGGTCTTCGGAATTCTTCGAAAACCATTGTTTTTGCAGGATCATCAGTTATTCCATCTTTAGATACAATGTGACAAAGGAAAAAAGAATTTTCAACCAAAACTCACACTTGTTGAATTTCCCGTAGAATTTATTTTATTTTAAGGTTTGCAAAATAACACATAAATGACTTTCATGCTCCACTATAATTTTAAAAAACACCAAAATATCCTCAATGAAAACAACCACAAACTAATCCAAGGACACATGGAAAATTCTATTCATAGGGTCCATGAATACAATATGTGCATTGGTTAGCCCAAAAGGCATTACTAAAAATTCATAATGGCCATATCTTGTACAAAACATGGTCTTCGGAACATCTGCTTACTTTACCTTCAACTTATTATAGCCCGATCTCAGTTCAATCTTTGAAAAATACTGAGCTCCCTGGAGCTGATCGAATAAATCATCGATATGAGGCAAAGGATATTTGTTATTAACAGTGATGTTATTCAAGGCTCTATAATCAATGCAAAGTCTCATTGAACCATCTTTCTTTTTAACCAATAAGACAAGAGCACCCCATGGCGATGTCCTAGGTCGAATAAAACATTTATCTAATAAATATTGAAATTTCACCTTCAACTCTAAAAGTTCAATTTGAGCCATTCGATAAGGGGGTTTTGAAATTGGATTTGCATCAGGAACAAAGTCAACTGTAAATTCAACATCCCGATCTGGTATTATTCTAGGAAACTCATCAGGAAAATCCTCAGGATACTCATTTACCACTGGCACATAATTAATATAAATGGTTACTTTGTTTTCCACTATATGTGCAAGTTAACATTCATTTCCATATTTTATAAGTTTCTCAGCCACTTGATATGTTATCAACAGTAAGGGTTCATTCTTGTACAAAAACTTAATGTATTTTTGAAAAGAAACTTCTTTAGCTCTACAATCGATCTTAGCATGGTAAACAGAGAGCCAATCCATACCCAAGATAACATCAAACTCTACTAGAGGTAAAACAATAAGGATTTCAAGTAGGTTCTTTCCACAGATAAGGATAGGGAGATTCTTATAAATTCTTTTTGCCTCAACATTTCCCCCATGTGTTTTTACCACAAGGTCAGGAGTCATTTCTTGATATGTAATTCCCAATTTACAAGAAATGTTTTCAGAGATGAAAGAATGTGTAGATCATGAATCAAACAACACACTGGAATTATCTGAAAAAACAAACAAAGTACCTGATACCACTTCATTTTCTGGCCCAACATCTACTGAAGTAGTTTCAAAGGATTTCACCACTCTTTTTTTCTTGTAGTCTGACTTCTTCCCATCATTTGAGCTCTTTTTCGAACACTCATTTGCATAATGACCCATCTCATTGCACTTGAAAAATTTCGCTAATTGTAAATCAAATTTGGTCTTTCCATCAACCTGATCTTTTTCAGTGCAATCACGAGCCTTATGTCCCACATTACCACATCGTTAGCACATTCTAGAATTTAGAAGACATTCCCCATCAAGTCTTTTACCACAATTATCACAGACTGGAAGCTTAGTTTTCTTACCAACAGATCATTTTGAAGAATTCAACCCTTTCACCTACCACCTCGGTCTCTTCTTCTGTTGGTTTGAATGGAACACTTGATCATCATCAAACTCCATTTCCACCTTCTCATTACATCGAACGATCTTTTCATATCTATTGAACTCATGAGAAGCTAAATCCCTTCGATATTTTGGCTTTAATCCTAAGTAAAAACAGTTTATTTTACTATCAAGGTCTCGGATAAAATTTGTAGCATACCTTTCCAATCGAGTGAACCTTTCTTCATAAGCAGCCACTGAGTCGTCCTCTTTCCTCAATTCCATGAATTTTTTCCATCCTAAGTCTTGCAGCATTAGGAAAATATTTCTCAAGAAACATACCTTTGAATTCATCCCAGTCAAGAGCATCAATCTGATCAGCATCCCTGATATTTTTAACCAACGACCACCACTGATCTACTTCACCCTCCAAATGGTAAACAACAAGACTACCCTTTTGATTCTCTGAACACCCCATGACATCGAAAATATTCTCCAGTTCTTTAATCCCCCCTTAAGCTAGCACAGGGTCAGATGATCCTATGAATGATGGGGGATGTTTCCTCATGAAATGTTCCACCACTGACATGTCCCTCAGCGGTTGATCTGTCTGATCTCGTGCATGGATGCAACCACCATTTATCGCATGAGTCAATTGCACAATTACTATAAAAAACTATTCATTTCCAATTCCAACCATCTCAGGATGCTGATTCAGAAGGTCATTTCCTTTTGTATGCCTTCTTAGCACTGCTTTCCTGTTTCCTCTGCGGAAAACCATCCTGAACAAAAATGTCTTAGATGAAGAAACATGGTAATCTTCAAATGCTATATCATTTCAATTTGACCATAATAAAAATATATTTTGGGATAATCATTTAATATATTTATAACTCCTAAAGTTATCTACACCGACATTTGATACCAACTATGAGGCCCCAGCCTTAAACATTACTTAATCTTGAATTATTTCAAGAATACACATTGGGGATCTTTTCAGGTTTATATTTTTAAAGAATTAGATCATAAATCATGCATTACATTTCACATTTAAACAATGAGATTACATTAAAGACAATATTAATTTTTTCCATCAAATGAGAAATATCTAAAATAAAACATGGATTCTTTCATGACACTTCCTTGATAATATCATCACATCATGTACCTTTCCCTTGACCTATTAATAACATTTCAAAAACATGGGATGAGCATAAAAAGCTTAGTAAGGGATATAAAGGTACGAAATGAAAACATTAGACCATGTATACATAATAATTAATGAAATAATACATTACTCATGAAACATAAGCACTTTAACATACCTCATAAAATCATTAATAAATCATAGAAATCATAAGACATAAAGGTAACTTGAGGCATTCATAGCATTCTTACGTAGGGATTAACCCTCATGGTTACGTTTGGAATACCCATCACAGTATATTCCCTACATATCCTCGAAGAAACCTTAGCATTTAGCCCCTTCACGTTACCCAATGCATTGGAGAGCTATATTGGGCTCACCCGTCCTTAGTTTATCACAGAACCACTAGTCTTCATAAACAATGCCCAAGAACCGTAACGTAATCTATCACATAAAACATGCTTAAAGGAAACATAACATTTCCACATTTCTATTACAAGATATCAATAACACATTGATATAATAAAAATATTATCAAAACCATTTTAAATACCAAAAAAAAGAAAAATAAAACATGGTATTTATTTTTCATTTAAAAAATGTTTTGGCTTGTAGAGGAAGCTGAAACTCAAATAATAGTCACAGCGGTGGAGTAGTCATTGTCGCCACATACATAGGATAAAAACATTCCTTTTTGTCGTTTATAAAAATGATTTGTATAAAAAAGATTCCTTTTGAATAAACGTGAATGTCAAAGGGGTTTATACACCATATAAAACAATGTTGTGTATACAAAAAATATGCCTCAATGAAAAGAGATTTAGACGAAGACCCTTACCTCGTATCTGACTTGACTCGATCGTTCTTTAATCTCCTGAAAAATAAACTTGAGTTAATTTCTACTTGCTTAAGAACCTTTTTCAAGTTCATAATTCCTTTTATATCACTTATTACCATGTTATGAACAATATTGAATTATTTAAGTTAATAACGGTCGTTTTGTCAATCATTGGTACTTGAGTCAAAAAGAAACTCTTTATAATTACAAGTTGTTCATGTGGTAAAATATCCTTATATCCATAATTATATTCATTATTTAGATATCATATATATCATATACAACCATTATATACATGAATTTATAATATTACATAACATTTAGAGGTATGAAATGAAATGCACTGTTCATGGAGACAGTAAGCCGTACGTATGCATGATCGCTACTTTCATTTCTATTTCATATTTAATGGACTGAAATCATAATGATATAAAGGTATATTATAATTCCAGTATAATATAATATATAATATCATTAAATCCATCCTTTATACATCCCACATATGGCATTAACGAATCAAATCACTTTGAGGGGGCGATAGTCCACACTTCCTAAAATGAATATATCGTGTTTACCCATAATGGAAACCATAAAGGTATTCCATAAATGAAAAATACATAAGAATAAAGAAACCATAAAAATAATATATATCATATATAAATATACTTACATTTTAATGGCCACCATGAAAAGTGTTAAAATATGATTGAACAATCATCGTTTCATGAGGTAGAAATTCACCAACCACAGAAAAAGTTTGTTCTTTAACCATTAGATGGTGGTGTGTGTAAGTGTAGCTCCAATACATATTATAAAAACATCCTAGTATATTTAAGATAATTGTGTTGTTACAAAAGGAAGGAATAAAAAGAGTTTAGGGGGTTGGGGAAGAAAAATAAAACAAAAGAACATTAGAGAAGACATTACCTTTAAAATCGGGTAACTCTTATTGATTTGAGCCAAAGGATTCCTTTAGAAGACTTATGCCCAAAGTGAGGCTTCATGGTGTAATATAGGAATGTGTAGAGATAAAATGAGCAGATCTTGGCCGATCCCATGGCTTGAGAGGTGTCAGTAAGGTGGTAGAGGTTGGGGCCTTTTATAAGAGGGAGAAGGGGCACTCTTGGAAAGTCAAGAAATGTTACTTCATTTTAAAAATGAGTTTCGGATATTAATGGACCCACATTGATATATTTCTAGGATAAGGTAATAAGGGTTCAAAATATACTCATAAAATAGGTTTTTAAAAAATTTTAAGTAATATATATTACATTATATTTTTATTTTATTTTAATCGTTCATTAATTAGGTAATCGCTGCATCATCATGGTGTCATAAAAAATTTAATTTATTTAATGTCTAAAATTTATAAAAAAACTATCATATAGGAAATATTTTTGCCTTTATAATTACTATTTATAGTCCAAGAGATCATTTATGTATAAAAAATTAAAATTGTTTTACTTAGGTGTTACATACTTTTGTGATATTCTCATTTCTTTAAAAATAAAATTATAAAGTGTCCCTATCACCCAAAAGTGATTCCATGGGATCCCTAAGTTTGGAACAAGGAATCCCCTGGTCGGGCATGACACAACCATTATAATTAGGACACAATTTGGGGTCATTTTTTATTATTATGATATTATTCTATTACCCTTAAGTAGCCTATTACTAATTAATCACGAATATTAAAGATAATTATCGTCGTTACTATTCATAATGTCAAATAACAAAAGAGTCCTAATTAAATCATTTGTACCTTCTGATTAAAAATTTGGAATCCATTTTACAAAATTCCAAACACATTAATTGAAAAAATTAATTTAAAATAATTCCCGTTGTCAAAACAAAAAGAGGGTTTTTAGAAGCAATATCTATGAAACGTTTGGCACTTGTTTATGCCCAATTCCAAAGTGATATTAATTATAATGACCACCATTGGATTAAATGGTAAGAATATATTCTAATTACACTTTAAAACCAATTATAAAGATAATCTAACCATATAATTAAATTAGACGAAAAAGCAGTTTTGAAGTAAAATGCATTATTTTTCACTATTCATTAAAAAATTAACATTATCAGAAAAAAACCAAAAATTTATCCAAAGTAAATTTCAATTTCCCAATCTTAAAGAATAAGTTTATTTTGACAAATAGATCTTATAAAATAGTCAAAAGTTTTATTTAAAAATTGTTTTCCATCAAAAGGCAGTAAAACAATCTTTTAAAAATATTAGTGTGTTCCATGCTTAAGATTGGATTTATTCTCATTTTAAGCCACTAAAACACTGTCTAATTAAATAAATAGACATAGATAATAAAATATAATATTCATTACTTACTTGGGATGTTACATTATTCCCCCCTTTAGAAAATTATGTCCCCGCATTTTATTTACTTATCGAATAAGTGGGGGTATTTATCCCTCATTGCATTTTCAGATTCCCATGTTGCCTCTTCAATCATGTGGTATTTCCACAAAACCTTTACTTGATGAATAACCTTATTTCGTAACACTTGCTCCATGTGGTCATGAATATGGACAGGTTTTTCCTCAAAAGATAGGTTCTCTTCCAACTGAACTACCTATGGACTCAAAACATGAGATGGATCAGGCATGTACTTCATTAACATTGAAACATGAAAAACATTGTGTACCTCAGATAAACTCGGAGGTAAAGCCACTCGGTATGAAACTGGTCTAACTCTCTCCATAAATTTATATGGTCCAATGAACCTTGGACTCATCTTTCCTTTCTTACCAAATTGCATCACACTTTTCCATGGTGAAACTTTGAGGAAGACATGATCACCATCCTCAAAAGAGAGTTCCTTCCTCCTGTTGTCTGCAAAACTTTTCGGCCTGCACTGAGCTGTTCTCATGTGTTTCTATATCATCTGAACTTTTTATGCCAACTCTTCTACCAATTCTGGTCGCATCAACTTCCTTTCACCCACTTCATCCCGAAAAGCTGGAGTTCGACACTGCTTCCCATATAATGCCCCAAATGGTGCCATATGTATACTAGAATGAAAACTATTATTATAAGAAAACTAAAAAAATAAAGATGTTGGTCCCAACTTCCCTGATAATCCATCGAACAAGCACATATCATATCCTCCAAATTCTAAATTGTTCGGTCTGACCGCCCATCTGATTAAAGATGAAATGTTGTAGTAACATTTAATTTAGTATCCAATGACTTCTGAAGGCCTTTCCAAAAGTTAGAAGTAAACTTGGGATCACGATCAAATAAAATGGAGAGGGGACCTTCATGTAACCTGAATGTCTCATTATGATACAAACGAGAAAGTTGATCTAGAGAAAAAGTATCTTGTATAGCAAGGAAATGTGCAAATTTAGTCAAACGAGCAACAACAACCCAGATTGCATTATTACCTCGAGGTGTCTTCTGAAATCCCACTACGAAGTCCATGGAAACATTCTCTCACTTCCACTCTGGTATTGGTAATGGTTGAAGCAACCCCTTCCGTAACTACCACTCTACTTTAACCTATTTACAAGTCAAACACTTCATAGTAAAATCAGCAATATCTATTTTCATTCCATCCCACCAGTAGTACTCCCGAATATCTCTATACATCTTAGTACTGCCTGGATGAACTGATAACGGAGAACTATGAGCTTCACATAACAACACTCTCTTCAACTGTGAATCAGACAGCACACACAATCTCTTCCCAAATCTCAAAACACAATCATTAACAATGTTAAATTAAGGCAACTTACCCTTCTGAACTAGCTCTACATTTTTCTACAACTCACTATCTTGATTTTTTTCTTGCTTAATTCTGTCTGATAGAGAAGATTTCACTTATACCTGAAACAAAACAGAAGAACATCATGCACCTACAACTTCTATGCCAAATTTCATGAAATCCATAACCAAATCATAATGTTCCAAACGTAACATGGTTAATGAAGCATTACTTTTCAACTCAAATCATCAGCCACATTATTTGCTTTTCCCAGATGATAATGAATTGTAAAATCATAATCCTTGATTAATTCTATTCATCTACTCGGTCATGTGTTCAATTATTTCTGAGTGAATATATACTTTAAACTTTTGTGATCAGTATATATTTCACACTTTACACCATACAAATGATGCCTCAAAATTTTTAAAGCGAAAACAACAGCAGCTAATTTCAAATCATGTGTAGGGTAATTTACCTCATGATTTTTCAACTAACTTGAAGCATAAGCAATTACCTGATCATTCTTCATTAGGATGCAACCATGTCCTTTCAATGAAGCATCAAAGTAGATAACAAAATCACCATTCGTGGAAGGTAGTGCCAAAACTGGAGCATTCACCAATCTTCTTTTCAATTCCTGAAAAAAATCATCACATTGTTTTGTCCAGAAAAACATAACACCCTTCCAAGTTAGCTTAGTAATTGGACTAGATTACCGGGAAAATTTCTAACAACCCGTCGGTAATATCATGCCAAACTAAAGATGCTACGAATCTCAGTTACATTAGTGGGTCTGGTCCATTCTTCAACAACCTTTTTTTTCGGGATCAAAAGTTATTCTATCTTTAGAAAAAATGTGACTAAGGAATGAAATTTGTTTCAACCAAAACTCACAATTTCTGAATTTCCCATACAATTTCTTTTCTATTATGGTTCGCAAAATAACCCTTAAATGACTATCATGATCCACATAACATATAGAAAACACCAAAATATCATCAATGAAAATAACCCAATCTTATCCAAGAACTCATGAAAATTCTATTCATATGGTCCATGATTACAGCAGGTGCATTGGTTAGCCCAAAAGGCATTACTACAAATTCATAATGGTCATATCTTGTACGAAATGCGGTCTTCGGAACATCTGATTCCTTTACCTTCAACTGATGGTACCCCGATCTCAGGTCAATATTTGAAAAATACTGAGCTCCTTAGAGCTGATCAAACAAATCATTGATATGAGGCGAAGGATATTTTCTCTTCACAGTGATGTTATTCAAGGCTCTACAATCAATGCAAATTCTCATAGAACCATCTTTCGTTTTAACAAATAAGACAGGAGCACCCCATGGTGATGTGCTAGGTTGAATAAAACCTTTCTCTAATAAATATTTCAACCTTCAACTCTAAAAGTTTATTTTCAGCCATTCGAAAAGGGGGTTTTGAAATTGTCTAAGCATCAGGAACTAAGTCAACAGTAAATTCAACTTCCTGATCTGGTATTATACTAGGGAAATCATCTGGAAAAACATTAGGATACTCATTTACCACTAGAACATAATTAATCGGAACGGTTCCTTTGTGTTCAACAATATGTGCAAGGTAACATTAGTTTCCATCTTTTACATGTTTCTCAGCCCCTTGATATGTTATCAACAGTAAGGGTTCATTATTGTACCCAAACTAAAAGTCTTTCTGAAAAGATTCTTCTTTAGCTCTACAATCAATCTTAGAATGGTAAACAGAGAGTCAATCCATACCCAGGATAACATCAAACTCTACTAGAGGTAAAACAATAAGGTTTGGAAGTAGGTTCTTTCCATAGATAAGGATAGGGAGATTATTATAAATTCTTTTTGCCTCATCATTTCCCCCAGGTTTTTTTACCACATGTTCAGGAGTCATTTCTTGATATGGAATTCCCAATTTACTAGAAACATTTTCAGAGATGAAATAATGTGTAGACCTCGAATCAAACAACACACTGGAATAATCTGAAAAAAAAATCAATGTACCTGATACCACTTCATTTGCTGGCCCAACATCTGCTGAAGTAGTTGCAAAGGATTTCACCACTCCTTTTTTCTTGTAGTATGAATGCTTCCCATTATTTGAGCTCTTTGTCGAACCATCATTTTCATAATGACACATATAATTTCACTTGAAACATTTCACTAATTGTAAATTAAATATGGTCTTACCATCACCCTGATCTTTTTCCGTGCAATCAAGAGTCTTATGTCCCATCTTACCACATCGGTAGCACTTTCCAGAATTCGTAAGTCATTCCCCAGCATGCCTTTTACCACATTTATCACAAACAGGAAACTTAGTTTTCTTACCATCATACCTTTTTGTAGAATTATTCCCTTTCTCCTGCCACCTCGGTCTCTTCTTTTGTAGGTTGTTATGGAACACATGATCATCTGAAAAATCCATTTCCCCCTTGTTATCACATCAAACAAGCATTTCATAACTCTTGAACTCACGAGAATCTAAATCCATTCGATATTTTGGATTTAATAATGAGTAAAAATGATTGATTTTACTATCAAGGTCTCGGATGAAATTTGGAGGATACCATGCAAATCGAGTGAACCTTTCTTCATAAGCAGCCACTGAGTTGTCATCTTGCCTCAATTCCAAGAATTATTTTTCCATCCTAAGTCGAACATCCTTAGGAAAATATTTCTCAAGAAACATACCTTTCAATTCATCCTAGTCAATATTATCAATCTCATCATGGTCCCTGATATTTTTAACCATAGACCACCACTGATATGCTTTACCCTCCAAATGGTAAAAAGTAATATTAACATTTTGATTGTCTAAACACCCCATGACATCGAAAATCTTCTCTAGTGATTTAATCCACCCTTCAGCTAGCACAGGGTCAGATGATCCTCTGAATGATGTGGGATGTTGCCTCATGAAATGTTCCACCACTGAAATGTTCCTCTGCGGTTGATCTGGCTGATCTCATGCATGGATACCACCACCATTTATCTCCTGAGTCAACTGTGCCATTACTGCAAAAAATTATTCAGTTCCAATTCCGACCATCTCAGGATTCTGATTGAGAAGGTCATTTCCTTCTGTATGCCTTCCCAGCACTGCTTCCCTATTTCCCCTACAGAAAACTATTATGAAAAAACATTTCTTAGATGAATCAACATGGTAATATTCAGATGCTATATCATTTCAATTTGACCGTAAAAAATATTTTGGGATAATCATTTAATATAATTCTAACTCCTAAAGTTATCTAAACTGACCTTTGATACTAACTATAAGGCCCCAGCCTTAAACATTACTTAATCTTGAGTTATTTCAAGAATACACATTGAGGATAATTTCAGGTTTAGAGTTTTAGATAATTAGATCATAAATCAGGAATTACATTCCACATTTAAACAAGACGGTTAAATAAAAGACAATATTCATTTTTTCCATCAGATGAGACAAATATAAAATAAAACATGGATTCTTTCATGAAACTTCATTTACACTATCATCACATCATGTACCTTTCCCTTGACCTGTGAACTAAATTTCAAAAACATGGGATGATCATAAAAATCGCAGTAAGGGATATAAACGTACAAAATGAAAACATTAGTCCATGTACACGTAAGAATAAATGAAATCATACATTGCTCATGAAACATAACCACATTAACATACCTCATAAAATCATTAATAAATCATTGAAATAATAAGACATAAAGTTATCTTGAGGCATTCATAACATTCATACCAAGGGAGTAACCCTCATGGTTACGTTTTGAATACCCATCACAATATATTCCCTAAATCTCTTCAGAGAAACCTTAGTGTTTAACCCCTTTTCATTACCCAATGCATTGGAGAGCTATGTCGGGATCACCTGCCCTTAGTTTATCATGGAAACACCCATCTTCATAATCAATGCCCATGAACCATTACATAATCGTATCACATAAAACATGAATAAAGGAAACATAACATTTCCACATTTCAATCACAAGATATCAATAACATATTGATATAATAAAAAAATTATCAAAACCATTTTCAATACCTAAATAAAAATAAATGTAGAACATGGTATTTATTTTTCATTTAAAAAAGTTATGGATTATAGAGTAGGATGAAACTCAAATAATGGTCATGGCAGCGGAGAAGTCATTGTCGCTGCATACGTAAGAAAAAAAAACATTCCCTTTTGTTGTTTAGAATAACTCTTCGTATAAAAAATATTCCTTTTGAATAAACGTAAAATTCAAAGGGTTTTATACACCGTATAAAAGAAATTTGTGTATAAAACAAAATATGCTTCAATGGAAGGAGATTGAGACGAAGTCCCTTACCTCATATTCGACTTGACTCGATCGTTCTTTAATCTACTGAATAATAAACTTTAGTTAATTTCTACTTGCTTAATAACCTTTTAAATGTTCATTATTCCTTTTATATCACTTATTACCATGTTATGAAAACTATGTAATTATTTAAGTTAATAACGGTCGTTTTGTCGATCATTTGTACTTGAGACAAAAATAAACTCCTTATAATTAAAAGTTTTTCTTGTGGTAAAATATCCATTATATCCAAAATTATATTCATGATTTAGATATCATATATATCATATAAATCTATTATATATATGCATTTATAATATTACATAACATTTAGAGGTAAGAAATGTAATGTACCGTTCATGGAGACGGTAAGCCATACGTACGCATGAACGCTACTTTCATTTATATTTCAAATTTAATGGAATGAAATCATAATTATATAAAGGTATATTATAATTATAGTATAATATCATATATAATATCATTAACTCCATCCTTTATACGTCCCACATATGACATTAACGAATCAAATAACTTTTAGGGGCGGTAGTCCGCACTTCCTAAAATGAAGATATTGCGTTTACCCATAATGGAAACCATAAAGGTATGCCATAAATGAAAAATACAGAAGCATAAGGAAAACGTAAAAATAATATATATCATATATAAATATACTGACATTTTCATGGCCACCATTAAAGGTTTTAAAAGAAGATTGAACAATCATTTTTTCCTGAGGCAGAAATTCGCCAACCACAGAAACAGTATGTTCTTTAACCATTAGACGGAGGTGTGTGTAAGTGTAGCTCTAATCCTTATAATCAAAACATACTAGTATATTGAAGATACTTTTTTTCAAAATAAAGGAATAAAAAGATTTTTGAGGGTCGGAGAAGCAAAATAAAACAAAATAACATTAGATAATACATTACCTTTAAAATCAGGTAGCTCTTTTTGATTTGTGCTAAATGCTTCCTTGGGAAGACATCTACCCAAAGTGAGGCTTCTAGGAGTAAGAGAGGGATTTTTAGAGACACAATGTGCAGATATTGGCCAATCCAATGGCTTGAGAGGTGTGGGTAAGGTGGTAGAGGTGAGAGCCTTTTATAAGAGGGAGGAGGGGCTCTCTCGGAAAGTCAAGAAATGTTACTTTATTTTAAAAATGAGTTTAAAATTGTAAAGGTCCCACATTGATATATTTAAAGGATAAGGTGATAAGGGTTAGAAATATACTAATTCAATAGGTTTTTGACAAGTTTATGTCTTAGATATTACATTACCTTTTCATTTTATTTAAATCATTCATTAATGAGGTAATCGAGGCACCATCATGGTGTCATAAACAATATAATTTATTTAATGTCTAAAAATTATAAAAATAATACTGTGATGTAGGAAATATTTTTGTCTTTCCAATTACTATTTGTAGTCTAAGATATAATTTATGTAGAAAAAATTAAAATTGTTTTACTTAGGTGTTACATACTTTTGGGATATTCTCCTTTCTTTAAAAATAAAATGATAAAGTGTCACTATCACCCAAAAGTGATTCCATGGTGTCCCTAAGTTCGGCACAAGGAATCCCATGGTCGGAAATGACACAACCAGTAGCATTAGGACACATTTTGGGGTCATTTTTTATTATTATATTATTATTCTATTACCCTTAACTACCCGATTACCAATTAATCACGATTATTAAAGATAATTATCGTCGTTACTATTCATAATGTCTAAAAACAAAAGAGTCTTAATTAAATAATTTTTTACTTCTGATTCAAAATATGGAATACATTTTACCAAATTCCAAACAAATAAATTTCAATAATTAATTTCAAAATAATTCCAATTGTCAAAAAAAATGGCGGGTCTTTTAGAAACAATATCTATGAAAAGTTTGGCACTTGTTTATGCCCAATTCCAAAGATAAATAAATTATAATGACCCAAATTGGATTAAATGGTAAAAATATATTCTAATTACACTTTAAAACCAATTATAATGATAATCTAACCATACAGTTAAATTAGATGGAAAAGCAGTTTTGAAGTAAAATGCAGTATTTTTCACTATTCATTTAAAAATGAACATTACCAGAAAACTACCAAAAATTTATCCAAAATAAATTTCAATTTCACAATCCTAAAGAATATGTTTATTTTGAAAAATATATCTTATAAAATTTCAAAATTTTGATTAAAAAAAATTTCCATCAAAAGGCAGTAAAACAGTCTTTTAAAAATATTATTGTATTTAATGCTTAAGATTGGATTTATTCTCCTTTTAAGCCTATAAAACACTATATAATTCAACAAATAGACATAGATAAGAAAATATATCATTCATTACTTACATGGGATGTTAAAAATTAATGGTGATAGAATTATGAATACATGTCCACTAATAAAACATTATAAAGTATGACATTGGAGATCCACATAAGATGTAGGGTGACACTAATCCCAAAAGAATTTCTCCAATGTAGTCCAGATCTAATCTATTTTATACTTTTTGATACTCATTCCAACTAGATAGGTCACACCCACCTTGGTCCAATAGACAAAATAATGAAACGACCAACCATACAATGCCTGAAAAGATTCCATCATAATAAAATACTATTAACTTAAATTAAAGGAGAAATTGACTAGTACAAAATGGAGATCCCATAAACCTGTGAATTTTATGATATAGTCAAGGTGAATATGACAACCCTAGTCTTTATTATACATTAATTAAATATTTATTACATAATAATACACATTATATAACATAGAAGATCAAGAATCATACAATATTTGGATATTTGGGTACATTACAAAAAAACACAAAATAAAAAGGTATATTGACATTGTTGAAAACGTCCCTAACATGCTCATAATCTTTAATAGTTCTTAAAAATACATTGTATGACATGGGGATATACATAATAAATTGGTGAGAAACAAATTCTTATAAGGGGATAAAAAATAATATGAAGAATGTATTATATGTTATACAATAAGAAATTTAATATAACATAGAATTGGTAAAAATCATAAACATTAATAATAAGGCATCATATAGCATGGTAAGAGAAAGGTGACCAGGGAAGGTGGAAACAACTTTAAACTTGTCGTCATAATCAAGGGTCAAGGATAACATCCAAGACATTATAATATGGTGGAAAATTCCCACAATGTATTAGGTGTACTCTCTGGTCCAATAAATGGTGTCTTATGAGATTAAGACATTACCCAATTAATTATAGTGCTATATAATTCTAGGTAAAACCCTTCACTTTTTTATCATATACATGCATAACTTTGTCATATAGATCATAAAATCTATTGATTTATTTCATCAATTTGTACACCATGATCAAGTAATGTGTATTAAATAAATGTAATTCCATAATAAATGAGGATGGTTATATATAGGTTAATGCCCTAGATTGAAAATGGGGGTGGGTATTCATGACCCAATAGTTTGGAATGAAAAATCATTGTGAATTTTGGTAACATAATTACAATACAAAATGATTCACAAAATCATTAAATGGGAGTGAAAAGGTCCCTAATAATTTTTATATACAAATTTAAGTATGTGGGATGTGTAAAAACATATCCCAACATTAAGAATTGGAAATAAAATGACATACAATAGAGAATATTCTCTTATAAAGAAGATAATGATATGATTACATACTAAATTTCAGAATAGTAATGTCTTAGTTAAATTTTATACTGAGAGGGGATAAATGATATATTATTTTTATGATATAATTTCTATATAATGGTGATGTTTATAAAGTCATGACAATATATCTAATTGATATCCCAAAGTCAAAATACTAATATGGTTCTTGATTGGAAAAGAAGAGAGGGAAATCCCTTACCTTGAGAGGGTGATTCTATAAGCTTTGGAGGAGCATCATGTGATCTTGGGGGAACCTTGGGAGGACTATAGAAAGGGTAGTAAATATTAAGAATGTTCACCCTTTTTTAGTGAATAATACAGTTATATTGGGTAGGTTAATATAGGATAATAGAGGGAAATTCATTATTATCTCCCAAACATATGTTTTGTACTCTATGTAAGAAAATAATAAAAATGAAAAATCTTCTCATAGTTTTTTTTTCATTGTTTATTTCAAATTGAATAAAATTTCATTTTTTTTATAATTAAAAGGTCAAAACGCATTAAAAATATTACCCTTGGTGATGTAAAAAATTGTCATGTTTATAATAAATTTATTTTAAAACATTAACATATAGTATAGGTTTGGTGGATTCTTAAAGGCATTAAGAAATTAATTAAATTACATAAAAACACAATATTTTAAAGTGGAAACATATATTTGTTCATTTAAACTATTTATATCATTTATTGAATTAATTTTTTCTCACTATGATTTCATATTACACACCTCATATTTATACTGTAATAAATTATTAACAAAAAATTAAACTGTCATAGAAAATTATCAAAACATTATTGTTGGAAAATTATGATTGTTTGATTAAAAATATATATATTTTTTATCAAAATATTTCCTTATATATGTGAATTTTCAATTTTTTTTAAAAAGTACGTACTTATATAGAAATCCGGTTTTTAATCAATAAGAGTTTTCAATCACTTATAACTATTAAATTTAACTCTATAAATAGAATATTATCAATACAATTTATTTAAAATAATTAAAAATAATTATTTTATTAAAATTCAATTTATCTTAAAATTTCATTAATTCAACAAAAATTTATTCCTTAATAAAATATTCTTATTAAAAAAATAAATTTTTTGTTTTATCATATCAAAATTGAATTTTTATCAAAATATATTTTTAATTATTTATAAAGAAAAAAAATATAATCATTATTTTATTTAAAATAAAATATAAATCACATAAAATTTGGGTCTCTTTTTTTTCTTGTCCTTGAAAAATTATTTTAACCTCTAATTATCATATTTTCATTTCACTGTGCTAATAAATATTTATTACAGTTACATTTTATATTATACAAAAAATAATGTGACATTATTCTATTCGGTGCTTCTTCTAATTCCCCTAACGTAGTTACCCAGATCTGGAGCATTATTTTAATACGTTGGCATGATTACAATGAATCAAGTCCCGAAGGACCGATAAGATCAGTGGTCTTGGAAAATAGATTACATATGTGAACTTTAAATTTTATAAAATACAGCATAGATAATTTTTTAATAATCTCATTATTATTCTAGATTAAACTATTATGTAAATCATAATACAGTTCTTGTCATCTATGAAAAAACATAAGAAATATGTGAGCTCAGATACTCATTAAGGTTAAATAATTTGGTGGAAGAAATAAACTTTTAAGGCAAGATGTGTAATAAAAAACAACCTTTTAACAATTAATGATAACATAATATGAAGAAAAAAAATCAAACATTACCATATAAACATGCACATGGATATTCTACTAGTCTAATAATCATATTTAAAAATTGATTTCATATTGAGGGATTTCTTAACGCCAAACATCATTACCACATAGTCAAGGCCTAATGCCAAGACAACAAAAAGAAATTTCATCCAGGCCATGTGCCAAGACACTAGTTTGTCTTAGGAGACCTATCAATGCATCAATGAGATATAGTGGGCCCCACCCATCACTTTCTATGTCCACTACATTACACATATGAAAATTTTGAAACATAACATAAACATTCTCTTTAAATATAGCATATGAAATGTCAATACTTCAACGAAAAACCACCAAGGGTATAGAAATAACATATCCACAATAAATATATCATAACTCATTAGACACAATGTGGAAGATTATATTATAATAAATCAACCTTAAACAAAAATAATATCTAGTATAGAATTTTGACATAGTAGTGATCGGTCGAACTTTTGGTGAGAAATATCCCATATTGAAAAATCATTTTAAAGTCACAAATTTATAAAGGAAGCCATTTTAAAAGGATTTTTTAATCAAAGTGTCCCATAACACTTTGAAACATTTTAAATTAATTAACATTTTAAAACAATCATGTCCATATAAATAAATCCTTAAAACCATTTTGAAAACATGGACATTATTGAGAATGATTTAAAACAATAAATTTTTAAAACATTTAAAATTATGTTTTAGTTAAAGAGTACCATAAAAGAATCATTTGGAAATATATTTTATGAATAATGGTCAAGGATTATTAATATTTCCCATAAAATACATACACATAAACAATCTCATATGATAATGAGATTGAGTAATTAACCCTTACCGTGTACATTCCAATAGTCAAGGGTACGTTTAACCTCCTGTATAATGACCATAGTATGTTATTAAATTATAAAAAAGCCATATTCAAATTTATTATATCATATATGATTAATTTATGAATATATACTTCCCTTTAATAATAATATTTATGTTAATGTAAAATTTCGGGAAATAATTTCATTCCTTATCGTGTGTGTTTTAACTTGAAATTCTTGATCGTATCACAAAGATCATTATTTACACACTTCGAGAATATAAAAAATTATTTATATATCATATATATAATTAATTTATATTTGTATAACAAATATATATATATGAAATGGAAACAACATTCATTGAGATGGTAGTCTGTACGTACGCATGGACGTTGTTTCGGTTTTCTTATTGTATTGAATGTAAGTAAGTGATTGAGATATATATAAACGCACAAACACACACACACACACATATATCCCTTAGTATTATTATGTCATATATTATATACTTATTAATAATATGTATTTCTATAATCACCATTCAATGGTGAACGTGGAAATGAATATCATTGCTTCGTGGAGATGGTAAGTCGTATGTACGCACGAGCAACAATATCATTTCCTTAATGATAAAATGGTATGGAATTGGATGGTATATTAATTATATATAAACATTAACATGTTATATTTATTATTACCATCAATTATACTCATTATTATTCCCATCCAAATAATGAAGTGTTGAATAACAAACTACACCATGACGTGGAGACTGTAAGCCGTGCGTACGCATGTATGGTGACGATGGCATTCATAGGATATATAGAATAATGAATATACTTGTAAAAAATTTATAATTACATAAATATATTTATAAGGTACTATAGGTATTAATTTTTTATTGAATAAACAAATAAAGTTGAAGTTGAAGAAGAAGAGAACATTGAAATAGGTGATGAAATAATTACCTCTTCTCTAGGTGCTTCCTTTTGATTTGATTAAAATGGCTCTTTATGATGGATTTATGATCAATGTATATCCTCTAGGATGATATGAGGGTAGTTGGGAGTATATTTGAGTAGGTTTTGGATGATCTAAATGGATTTGCATGTGTGAATTTGAGAGATGGGGAAGTGCCCTTTTATAAGAGAAGTGAGTGGCACTTTTGGAAAAGATTGAAATAATATTTTATTATAAAATCATTTTCTATTTCGAATGAATATTTATAGTATAAATTATCTTATGTATATCCCTATATTAAAATGTTTTAGTTATTAATTATTGAAATTAACACATTTAACACTTATTCAAATAAAATAAATGTACTATTCTAATCCAAGGGAATAAAAAGGATGATATTTTATTTATAAGGTATATTTTGGAATAAAGGTGGATTTTGGTCAAAATAAATTTATCCAATGAAATTAGGACATGTGTTAGGGTAAATATAATATCCTTTTCACCTTTTATAACCCTATTTACTTTTAATATTGGGAAATTAAATTCAAAAATTACTACTGACCAAAAACTTATTTTCATACTACTGAAAAACCTTTTACTTACTAATATCTATTGTGTCTCTCAGATTTTTAAAATTAAATTCATAGAAGCAGTATAATTACTTTTTATGAAAATTTCAAAATGGGCATTGAGGGTGGGTAAAAGGCGTTAAAAACTCAATAAAATTTTTCATTTCTAATCTTAATAAAAAATTACTTCATTAAATTACATTGTACAAACATAGGTATGTTATATCTATTTTTACATTAAAATAAATTTAATTAACAAATTTTTATTATTCAAATAAAAGTCGGTGTTGAACAATAACGTCGTGTTTTTCAATATTCATTAAAAATTGAATGTTCTCAGAAAGATACAAAAAATTCACCATAAGCTAACATTAATATTCCAAATTCAAAAATGATATATATTTTAACAAATTGAAAACATAAAAGTTGCATTAATTAATTTAAAATAAATTCCAGTTGTCAAAATCAAAAAGTGGGTTTTAAAAAAGTAAAACTATCAAAATATTGACATGTGTTTATGTCAAATTTAAATGTCAAATTACCTATAATGATCTAAAGTTTATCAAATGATAAAAATATAATCTAATTATATTTCCAAACCATTCAAATAAATAATTTAACACTGTAACTTATTTCATTTAAAATAGCTGTGTTTAATTAAAATTTAGTATTTTTCTCTATTCATCCAAATTTGAAAGTTATCAGAAAAGTTCCAAAAATTTATCCAAACGAAATATTTATGTCCCAATTCTAAAAAAAATTCATTTCCTTAAATTTACTATTCAAAAGATTCAAATATTGGTTTTAAAAAGGGTTCTCCATTAAAGGGTGGTAAAATTTAATATTTTTAAAAATACATATTTTATCTAAAAAAATTAAATTTGGTCTTATATTCTGTCTAATAAACACATAATATGGATTCTAAAATTACATGGAATATATAATATACAAAATTCAGTTACTAATACTTATAACAACTTTTTGAACGACTATATGGGTAAGTCGTGGTGTGCTCAAACTCAGTGTTGCATGTAGCACAAGTTATTGAATTACTTTGAAGAGTTGATGTACTATGAAATCCTGGGATGTTACATTATCCCATACTTAATTAAATTTCTTCCTCGCAATTTGAAATTATTCTTCAAAAATAGAAGTTTAATAATAGAAAAATACTATTGTGGAAAACCCACATCAGAAATTGGGTATTTAAAATTTGTTCTTAATAAGAGGGAAAGAGAAATAAAAAAGTCACCACCAAAGTATGATCTCGATTCAGAGAACATTGTTGGAAATTATAGACACCTAATTGGAGGAAAACGTAAATATTAATATGGATTGATTGAGGTCAGAAATAACACACAAGTTTAAAATTGAGGGCCTCAAATCCATCAATATATGATGAATTAATATATCATTGGTTCAACAAAACATAAGATATTAGGAAAACACATTTTTGGTTTTAAGACACCTTTCCTAATGTTTAAGAATTAATTTATTCATATATATAGAGGTAAAAATATATACATGACAATTAGAGTTTCATCATTTTACTAATTCCTACCAAAAATTCATCATTCCCTCCAAAAGAATATAGAATTAAAAATATTATATTTATCCTATTCATATAGGGTTCCAAAAATAATGAATTTATAATTCAGTAGTCATATTTAAAAAAACATAATTATAAAAACCAATACATCACATAGGCTAATGGTAGGTGATTCAACCTTGTTGCCCTTCGGTTGTTGGTTTAAGTCTTGCAGCCTTACCTGACGCAACGGGTTATAACACGTCCTCGAGGTTGTCTTTTTTGTAACAATCCAAAAATAATCTTAAGAGATGATTTAACCGTAAAAATAGTATCCATTGTCTAAATTAATCCATTGAAACCTTTATACTTTTACAAAATACTTCTGTCCAAACTCACATTCAAAAATTTATAAGGTTAACACAATGAAGATTTTTTTTTCTAGAAAATAACATGTGAATACCTTTATCATGCATTTTTTTAAGACACGGTGACTACCTGGATTACCATAAAACCATATTTATTACATTCATGCTCCCTTATTCCTTATAGTATAAGGATATTATCCTTATATCTAAAAATTTTGTATACTCCAACAATAAATAAATAAACAAACAATTAATTAGTTTCAAAGTAGTCAAGAATATCAATTATAAATTATCTAAATTAATAAAATATTATTCCAAAATCACAACCTTTGTATCAGAACCGTATTAAGGTTTATCATTCCTTCAACCATGTATTTTCCAAAAAGTTTTACTTTCTATGGAGTCACTTTCCTTTGAACCATATATTATCAAATCCTCAATGAAATAGTACTGTAGTAAAATCCTTATTTATTTCTATAATTCATATAACCAGTACATCGATGATAGAACACTCAATTGAAATAATTATTTAATAACAACATATTAACTCTAGTCACTCCACTTTATATGTTATAGTACCATAACATTATTATTATCCAATAACATCATTTGGGGAATACTCTGATGATTTGGGAATTGATTCGTGTTGTGTCCCAACTCCTTATAGATGAAGAATTTTACATTTGAAACATTTTTATTACCATTGTAATCACATAATTGGTGTTATTTTTGTCCACACTTATAACAAACTCCAATTCCCTTCATGAATTTACCAAGGAGATTCTTTCCACAGTTATCACATATAGGAAAATCCTTTTTCCCCTCTTCCCTTAATCCAGCTATCTCTCTGCCATCCTTTTATTCTTTTTCTTCCCTTCAAATTGAAAGGACTTAGAGAATTATTTACTTATTTTATTCACAAATGATAATATTTATTCATATGATGATAATACATGGGATACTATTTTACCTTATAAATGATGGCTAAATGACATGAAAGTTGTTATCCTTCTTACACATTGGATCATGTGTATTTCCGGAGTTCTTATTCATTCTATAGGGTGACATTTCTAAACAATGGAATACACTAGGTTAGTTTATGAATCGCAATGTATAAGTACAAAAATGTAAAATACCTAATTTAAATTGAAACAATTATTCTTATAATCTATAATGATAAAAATAATGTTTTCTTTGAGGGTGTATTTTCTCCAAAATCCTTCATAACGTCTTGTAAAGAAAACAATAATTATCCTAAGCATATCCCCTAGGAGTGTCGTAACCAAGAGTGTATCAAGGCCTGTTGTCGTGTACCAGGATACACCGAGTCATGCCCAAAACACCTGGTCAGAGTTTTAAATCCTAATTACATCTATGCCAGAGGATCCTCTACCTGCTTATATCAAGACAGGGATGTATTTCATGGAAAACACCCAAAATCTCTACATTACCAAAATTCTAGAAATTTTTACTATTCTAATTCTCAATGTCTATCGTTGGGAAATGTTATCTCTTTAGAGTTTTTCTAAATCTAGTTTCCAAGGATTGTACTAAACTTCCTTTGATACCAATATTAATTCCCCAACCCTAGTTTCCAAGAGTCGGTGCATTATTTTTATACATTGGCATGATTACAAGGAATCATGTTCCGAAGGACTGATTAGTTTATAAGTCATGGAAAATAGATTACATACATGAACGTTACATTACATAAAATAAAATATATATAACCCTTTTATAATCCCATTATTCATAAAGAATTATCCATTATGTAAATCATAATATGTTTTGTGGAATCCTGGGAAAATAAAACAAAATAATGGGGTGAGATCAGATGCTCAGTAAGGGTAAATAATTTAGTGGAAGCGATAATCATTTATGGAATGATGTGAAATAAAAACAAAATCATTTTAAACATAAAAATTAATATAATATAATAGAAAAAAATAAAAAATTACCATTTATAAATGAACATGGATATTCAAATATTTGAATAATCACATGTAATAATTAATTTCATAATGAGGGAATGCCTAACACTTGATATCACTACCACATGGTCAAGGCCTCATGCCACGAAAACAACAAAAACATGTCAAGGCCTCGTACCAAGACACTAGTTTGTCTCATTAGACCTAACGATGTTTCGAGGGGTTATGGCAGGCACCACCCGTCACTTAATAAGTCCAATGCTTTCGTCCTATGAAAATGTTGAAACATAACATAAACATTCATATTAAAACTACCATAGTAAATGTCAATACTTAAACCATAAACAATGAAGGGTATAAAAATAGAACATACACAAACAAACATATCATATTTCATTTGATAAAATATGGAAGATTGTATTATAATAAATCAACCATAATCATGAATAATATCAAGTAAAAAATGTTTACATAGTAAAAAATGATCAGTATAATGTTTTGAGAGAAATATCCCGATTTGTGAAATCATTTTATGGTACCACATTTATAAAGGAATCCATTTAAAAAATATTTTGGAATAAAATTTTCATATGCCACTTTGAAACTTTTGAAAGGAATTAAAATTTTAAAACAATCATTTCCATATAAATAAATCCTTAAAACCATTTTGAAAACATGGAAATTAATGAGATATATTTAGAAGAATAAGTATTTAAATTATTTAAAATGATGTTTTGGTTAAATATTACAATAAAAGAATCATTTTGAAATTTATTTTATGGAGCATGGACATGGATAATATATATGTACCATAAAATACATACACATAAAAAATGTCAGATAATAATGAGATTGAGTAATCAACCCTTACCGTTTACTTTCCATTTGTCGAGTGTACATTTAACCTCTTGTATAATGACCATAGTATGTTATTAAATTATACGAGAACCATATTCATATTTATTATATCATATATGATTCATTTATGACTTTATACATCCCATTAATAATAATTTCCTTGTTAAATTAATATATCGGTTAATAATCGATTTCATTATTGTATGTGTTTTAACTTATTATTCTTGATCGTATCACTTAGTTCATTATTTACACACTTCAAGAATATAAAACATGATTTATATATCATATATATTAAGAATATAAATTTTTATATTAGATATATATATATATATATATTAAATAGAAACACCATTCATGGAGATGGTAGTCTGTACGTATGCATGGACGTTGTTTCCATTTTCTTATCTTATTGAATGGAAGCAAGTGATTGAGATATATGTAAATACATACATACATACATACATATATACATACATATATACATACATACATACATACATACATACATAAACTTATATATATATATATATATATTTTTATAGTAGCATTATTATGTCATATATTATATACTTATTAATAATATATATTTTTATAATCATCATTTAATGGTGAATGGGGAAATGAATATCATCGCATCATGGAGACGGTAATACGTACGTACGCACGAGAAATGATATCATTTTATCAATGAAAAATGGTATGTAATTGGATGGTATATTAATTATAAAGAAACATTAACACGTTATATTTATTATTTACATCAATTAAACTGATTATTATACCCATCCAAATAATAAAGTGTTGAATAACAAACTACACCGCGATGTGGAGACAGTAAGACATACACACGCATGTATGAGGATGAAATTCACAGGATGGAAAGAATAATGAATATGTTTGTAACATATTTAAAATATCACAATATTTATAAGTTACTTAAGTTATTATTTTTGTATTTAATAAACAATGAATGAGGAAGTGGAAGAAGAAAAGAACTTTGAAAGAGGTGATTAAAATAATTACCTCTTCTTCAAGTGATTCCTTTTGATTTGATAAAAAGGGCTCCATAGGATGGCTTTATGATCAATTTAAGGACAATAGATTGATTTTAGGGTAGTTGGGAGGATTTTTGAGTAGGGTTTAGTCGAGCCAAATGGCTTTGGATTAGTGATTTTGAGAGAAGGGAAAGTGCACTTTTATAAGAGAAGTGAGGGGCACTTTAGTAAAAGATTGAAATGTTATTTTATTATAAAATCATTTTCAGTTTCTATTGGATCCAAAAAGATTTAATTTGAAGATAAGGTGGTTATTGTTTCAAAACCTCTAATCCGATAGGTTTTCGACAAGTTTAGGTCACCATATTAACCTTGTCTTCTAGATTAAAATCCTAGTTAAATAGTTCAACATTATCTTGTCTCATTGTATTTTTTTATTATATGGTTAATAAACATACTATAGAATTCTTAGAGAACCTCAAGTGGTTAATTAATGACATATATATTATCATATAAGTCCTTAGGATGAAACATATATTTTTAGGATAATAATATCATTTAATAATATAGACTTTTTTTAAAACTCATTTATGTCAATTTTGACACTATTTATTACTGGGTTTTTGTGCAAGAAATAACAAATTTATCACTTTGAATAAAATTTATTTAATCAACTCTAACATTTCTTATTAACCTAGAAATTTATTTTAATGCATCAAAAGACTAAATTTACATTTATTTTAATATATATAATATCAATTATCTTTATCTTTCATTAATAACGTAATTATTATATCATCATTGTGTCATAAATAAATTTAATTATATAATTTGAAAAAATATAAATAAAAAACAATGTCTTAGGAAATAGATTTATCGTTCTAATTAATATTTATAATCTAAATTATCTTATGTATAACCCCATATTAAATATGTTTTTGTTATTAACAATGGAATTTAACACTTTTAACTCCTCTTTATATAAAATAATAATAAATGTCCTAATCTAATCCATGTAGATTAAAACGTTCATATTTTATTTATAAGGTTGTTTTTTGTCTAAATAAAGTTATCCAATAGAATTAGAGCATGTGTTAGGGTAAATATAATATCATTTTTACTTTTAATTACCCTATTTACTTTTAACCATGGTAAATAACATTCAAAAACTACTATTCACAAAAATTTATTTTTATCCTATTGAACCACATTTTACTTACAGATATGAACCAAGTCTCTCAAATTTTTTAAATTCAATTCATATAAGCTGTAAATTTATGTTTTATGCAAGTCTGAAAATGTGCCTAGAAGGTGGGTAAAAGTCGTTAAAATGCTCATTAAACTTTTATATATCTAATATTATTATAAAATGAATCTATTTATTTAAATTTGAGTGAAATAGTAACTCTGTATCTATTTTTACTTTAATATACATTGAAATAAAAAATAATTATTTGAATAAAATATGGTTTTAAACAATAATGGAGTGTATTTCACTATTCATTAAAAATTGAATGTTTTCAGAAAAATACAAAAAATTCACCCGAAGATAGTTATGGTACTCCAAATTGAAAAATGATTCCTATTTTACCAAATTAAAAACATATAAGTTTCATTAATTAATTGAAAATTAATTCCAGTTGTCAAAACCAAAAAGCTGTTTTTAAAAAGAAAAAACTATCAAAAGATTGACATGTGTTTAGGTCAAATTTAAATGTGAAATTACTGATAAAGACCTAAATTTTATTAAATGAAAAAAATATAATCTAATTATTTCGAAAAACCATTAAAATTCATAATTAAACACTATAAATTGTTTCAATTAAAAAGTAGTTTTCCATTAAAATTTAGAATTTTTCACTACTAATCAAAATATGAATGTTATCAGAAAAGTTATAAATATTTATCTAGACTAAATTTTTATGTCCCACATCTAAATAATAATTTAATATCATTACAATGAGTATATAAAATTTTCAAATATTGTTTTTAAAAAGGGTTCACTATTAAATGGTGGTAAAATTGCATTTTTTTTATTAATAATTTTTTTATCTGAAAAAATGAATTTGTTCTTATATTCCGTCTTAGAAACACATAATATACACTCTAAAATTATATGGAGTATATAAAATTTATAATTCAGTTAATAATATTCATATCCTTTTTTTGAACGAAAAATTTGGTAAGTCCTAGTGCTTTTGAACTCAGTGTTGCATGTAGCACAATTTATTGAATTACTTTCAAAAGATAATGTACTACGAAATAATTCGATGTTACACTTATTCAATCATTATCTAGAGGTATGAAACTGAACCTTATTCCTAATATGGTTCTCATGACACTCCATAATTCTCTTATTAGATTTATCAAGAAACTCATCGAAGTTGAAATTGGAAATCATATAACAAGATATATAATTAGGACAATACATTTGGTTTCAAATTAGAACTCCCATTTCAATTTGTATATTAATATCATAATCATTCAATTTTTTGTTATATTTTACAACAAGAAAATTTTTCTTGTGTCAAACTGTTACTAAAAATATAATGGTATGAACTATATTAATTATTATTATTAAAAAACATTTATAGGATATCATGATCATGAAAACTTATTTTAAATCCATTAAACCATAGTTTTATCCTTGGGAATACCTGATAATCATATATTAATATACATACTTGATTGTTATAACGAAAATTTCAATTAACCCAATCACATACTTAGGGAGTGTCATACTAGGTGGTTAGTAAGGGAACAGTCCCCACACACTTGAATGATGGTTGAAATATAATTAACCAATTAGTTTTGGGTTTCAAACCCATAGATACATCTATGAAAAAAAATTTGGCCACTTATAGTGTCTAGATAGGGATGTATTGTTAGGAAAACCACTTAATCTCTTCTTAACCAAAATTTGAAAACATTATTTACTACTTATACTTATTCCTAGAGTTTTAAATAATATTCATTTTTCTATTCTCTAAAAGAAATATAAGCTAATTATCTAATTCAAACTATAGTGACTCGTTCATTTTATATTTTAATATTACATTTTTTAGGACCATAAGGGATTAGTGACTTTGGAAACATGGATAAAAAAATCTACTAGTTCATAAAAGATCTAAATAGTATCCCATATAATTTTTCATAACTAGGAAACTTATGAGACACATCATACCTAAACATTTTCTTCATAACATTAGAAATAAAAATCAATATAGGGTGAGATTTGATGCTCTTTAAGGTTAAAAATGGATATATCAATGATCGCATGATCATAACGTTACCATAAGGATTTTATAACATGGTATTAACATTTAAAAACCATTCAATGAATGTAAAAGATCCTAATTTTTAATTTTTGTAATAAATCTTGGTATTTCATAAGACATGAGTTATAAATCAATTAAATAACATGAGTCATGATATTATAACATCAATCTAAGACACACTTTTTTGGAATACACCTAATCATTGAGAATAATCTCCACAGTAGTGATGGTTCATTAAAAAGACTATAATAGTGGAATGGGATCACTCCCCAAATTATTGTAGTAGTCTTGGAAGACTCCCAATAATATTATAGTGGATAGAGTCCGTTACTAAACTGTAATTACTCCCCATTCAATTCATATTTATATCATGAGATATCGACCTTTACCCAATTAATTATAGAAATTCATAATTCTAATCCCACCCATTACATACTGAATATAATAAATATGTGTTCTAATAGATCATAAAACATTCATCATATCATTACCCATCTTAGGAAATTGGTTTCATAAAAATATCATCATAAAATAACCCATGGAAAATAAATGGCATTCATATACATTTCATCCATCCATTATAGAATAACCTGTAAATAACTACTCAGTTTAAAAAAAAATTCACAATAAACCTAAAACATATATATAAAGAATAAGGATAGTCACCTTGGATCATAACCTTAAAAAGATAATAAGTGAAATCACGGGATGCTATTTTTGATGAATAAAATACAATTACAAGATCATAAAAAATTCACTAGAAAAATAATCTAAAAATTTTAAAATTTACTTTTAAAAAATAAATAAATTCACAAAATATTGTGAAAATATGTTTATTTTAAAATATATATGTGAAAAATTATAATGGAATCCTTATATTATTGATCATTTATAAAGGTGGAAAATTCTTTTCATTTTGTATAAGTTAAAATAAAACATTCATTTAGAATTTTTCTAAAATGTAAAAAAACGAACTCATTCAAAAAACCATAATAAGATTCCTTTTAAATCGTTTTAAGAAAAATTAAAACATGGGTAAAGAAGATTTTAAACAATAATTGGAGAGTATTAAGATCATTCTTGAAATTATTTTTAGAAAACATGGATATAGAAGAGAATAAAATTTCAACATAAGAGAGAATAAAAGTTGATTTTCATTAAAAACAGTATTTCAGTATCATGAGTACACAAAGAGAGGAAAAATAAACGAAGACTTATATTATACATAAGTAAATAGATGAGAATAAAAATCATGAGATTTTTTATAGGTAGATCATAATATTTCATCATTGGAATCTAAATTATAAATAAACCTAATAAATAATGAGATTGAAACATGAAACACTTACCACTTTTGTATGATTTGAATTGTAAGCCCCATAAAAGAATAAAATAAAATGAAACATTAAATATCACGAAAATAAAGATAATTCTGATATTAAAATTCTTGGTTATTTATATACACCTCAGAAAGTAATATTGGTACATAACATTATATATGTCCTAGAAAAGGTAATTTGAGATGATAAACCCTTGCCTCTTTAGTAATATTATAATTAAAACCTCCTAAATGAGAGAACCTCATATATATTTTAAATCCCAATAATATTTATGAAAATAATCATAAAATAAATTCCATGAAAGTATATACACAACACAATATAAACAAATGGTGAATATGTCATATGTCTCACAGAAATAAATTTGAGAAGAGAAATCCTTACCTCGAGTTCCAATTGCTTCATACGAACTATAACATATTATATTATAAGTATTATTTTAATATATTTATATAAAATATTAATATACATAATTTTAATATTATATATGTGGCCTTTATAACATGTTGACACCCATTTAACAGTAATTTCTTATTAAAATAATTATTGTCATGTGTTAAATGTTTCTTTTGTCATGAGTATTTCAGTTTAGTAGTTCTGGTACTTTTACATTGATCATGGTTTAGTAGTATCTTTAATGTTATAAATTATATAAATATCATACATATTCAATATATATATATATAGTAATCCATAAAATTATGATTTAGACAAATGGATTAAGATGTTCATAGAGAAGATAGGTCGTACACACACATGAACACTTTTTCCACATTTAGACAGATAGAATGAAAGAAATTTAAATTATAATTTAGCTTTAAAAAATATTTTTATATCATATAAATCTAATATACTCATATAATATATCCTTACAACTATCCAAGTAAAACAGAAATGAAAAGCTAATCACATCGCTTCATGTAGGTGGTACTCCACCCGTATGCACAAGCAGAATAATCGTTTTCTAATGGATTGGTGTAAAGACCCCGAAATTCCATGTAATTTTTTTTAAATTTTATCTTAATTTTATGAGTTCGCGAAAATTGACATTGCATGATTCCAAGGCCCGGTGTGCCTAGAATAAATTTTTAATGTTTTTTTGGGTATATTCAGTAAAGGTGTGAGCATGTTTTTGTAAGTTTTGAACCAGTGCTCGAAATTGTAATCTGAGGACACTGTTGAACTTGCAGTGCCGATATTCTCTTAAGGATACATTCAACTCGATGGCAGTTGGTCGGGGGTGAAAGTTAGTTTTCATGTTTTTCTTGGAATAAAAATGAAATTATAAAATAACATTTATTTTATTTTTATCCTCCTAATTCAAATCCTTGGATGTTCGTACCACTTAAACTAAAACACCCAATTTTAATTTTTAAAGGTGGGGAAATCCCGACTTTTGAACTCCCTCTTTAATGAGGGAGGTGAATTTAGGTTTCCTATAAATTAATTATGCCTACCTCATCGTAATTAATGATGCCAATTAAATTTGTGAAAAAAATAAAATTGATGAAACATATTTTATTGGACCCTCATTTTTTTCCCTGGGATAAATCGTTGGAAGATGTACAGTCTTGGGAGAACTTAGAGAAACTCATCTCCATCAAAGAACGTTCTTCTAAATCAATAAAGAGGACAACACACGAGCCTACTTAGGAATCTTGATTTCTGAAGCGACGATCATTGGCACCCTCTTCACATTCACCATTCTTCATTGTCTGACACATCAACAAACCATTGAGGTAGGGGTTTTGTTGTTTTTTGTGGTTTGATTTGAATTAATCCTCTTGATCTGCCTACTACCGAACTAATGCGGAGGGTACTGGCCAAATGAACAGGGCCTGATCCCTTCACTATACATCATGGTTTTTGTATTGTTCACGGCGGAGAAAGGAGGCACCTGCCTCCCGGGCTAGTCGCACAGAACCGGGGAGGTGCATTCCCACACCGTCGGTAGAGGAAGAGAGCACTCGGAGGTAGGTGGGAGGCCAGGTATTTCCAGCCGCGGTGGTGGCAAGAGGGAGGCCGACATTCGGCTGGCCGCAAAGGGGTGGCACACGACGCGCCGCTGTAGGATTAAGGGGTCGGGGGCATGCTGGTTGTGGTGGATCGTGGAAGGTAGTAGGAATTCAACTAATCGCAGAGGGGTAGTGCACGAATCAGCACCGGGAGGACATGCGCCAGCCGTTTTGGCTGGCCGAGCTGGACCGAGTGGGTCTTGCGTGCTTCCTAGAGACCGAATGGATTCGGCCATTTGGTGAGTAAAAGTGGGGGACTCCCCCCACATGCGGCCAAGAACAACGGCCCCACGTGGGCCGGGCTGGACCCAGAAGGTAGGTCCAGACCCAGTGGTCTGGTTGGGAGCGGCCCAGGCCAGGTCGGTTCAGCCCAGGCCGGGTCAGGCAGGGTCGGACAGGACCCGAACCAGTTTCGACCCTATACGTTCCTTATTCCATAACATTGTCACCAGGCGTTCGATTGATGAACCTTCTACGAAGCTGGAAACCATTAAGAGAGACTCTCATTTTGATATACTCTCACATGGGGTTTAGTTAACGTTGGGCTACAATCGGGTTGGATTTAGCATGAATCTAACGGGGCCCTCGGGATTAACAGGCTAATAACTTACAAACCGGGTGTCCGAATGACGAACCATCTGTTGCGTTGAGACCCCTTTTTCATGGTAGTCCTTTTGAATACATTTTATGGGACTTCATGGCAGATAGAGTATCAACCAGTAGCATGAAGAGCAGACTCTCCCGAAGACGAGCAAGCTTAGTCCAGGTACCCTGTAGTAGGCCGTGACGATGTAAAATGATCCTATGTGGTTCTGACGATGTACTGATGATGTACTAGGATCTTGTGTTGGTCTGACTATGTACTCATGATGTAGTAGGATCATGTGTGGGTCTAACGATGTACTAGGATCCTGTATGGGTCTGACGATGTGCTGACATTGTAGTATGATCATGTGTGTGTCTGATGATGTACTAACATTGATCTAGGATCCTATGTGGGTCTGATGGTGTACTAGAATCTTGTATGTGTCTGAGGCTGTACTAGGATCTTGTGTGGGTCTTAAATTTTGGGATCCTTCATGGGTATTTCTCTTAATAGAGTAAGATCATTCATTAGTTACATCTAAACATCTCTACTACTGTGCCTATATTATACCTGGTGTGATCTATGTTCGTACTGGAGTTGTACTTTCCTTAATGGTAATACCCTTGTTATATTCTTCTACGTGGTGTACCTGTGTGGTACTTACCTTCATCGTATTCTTCCCTTTGACAAATAGTGGAGTTTTTGGATTTTGGGTTTGACCCTGTGTTTCCTTATGGCTGAGATGGGTATACATGATAACATAGGTATATGTATGGGCATGTACGAAAGTAGGGGTTTCAGTTGTTTCCATGCTTGGTGGTTTATCCTTTGCATATTTTGTGAGATCTTGAGTGTCTTGGGGACCCTACTGAATATCATCATACTCACCCCTATTCGGGTTGTGCCCACACATTTTTCTGTTTGGTGAAGACGACAGACTGTGATGACTGAGGACGAGAGTACCAGGACTGCTGTTAGCTCAGAGGTGGACATTAGACGAGACGTACATAAGATATGGTCTTCCGAGAGCTGTACATGCCCTTCAGGTAGGATCCTTAACGGGTGTTCATAGAAGCTATTTCCGTTTACTTGTACCTTTCAGTTTTCTTGTACTTTCCAGTTGGGGTTGAATTATGGACCCTTTTTACATACAATCAGAACTGTTTTTCTATACAGTGTACATGTGTTTGTATCGTTCTGTTTTCTTGGATTAGTGTGTTTACAGGATATAAAGGAAATGCCTTTCTGGCTTTAGGGGATATGCCTTTCGATGCTACTCGTCAGCCCCCGGCATATTGAAGGTGGGATTGGGGTAGTTATGACATGGGCCCTGGGGGACGGGTCGTGAAAATTTGGTATCAGAGGAGTCGGTTATACTGTAGAACAGAGGAATATAATTTTTTTAACGGAAATATTGTTAAGTATAGTGAGTGTGGATATCAGCTTAAGTAATTAAGTTTTGGGGTGGTTGCCGACGTTTCCATAAACCGGGACCCAAACTTCCGATTTCCGACTGAGTGCACAAAAACACTGATTGTGTGTATGTTTTGTTTGTGATATCTTTGAGTTAGCTCACCAGGTATAACATATTTACAGTGGCCCACCTATTTCTTTTCTTGATCCCTCCATGCAGACAACCAGGTAGGTTACAGGGTATAGTATGCTCTGATAGCCCAACGAACGACGAGGCCTTGGTGTAGGGACATCTTCTTGTAGAGGCACCAGTAGAGGCACCAGCGGTACCATTACCTGTAGGGCCACCGATGCCACCAGCCCCAGCAGTAGAGAGTGCATTCCGCTTGAGCATGTTTCAAGAGTTCTAGCACCAATGTCCACCCATGTTCAGGGGGGAGACCGTCCCACTTCCAGGTGAGGATTGGATGGAGGTCATGGTGAGAGTCGTTCGACTAGTAGGGACACCAGTTGATCTCATGGTGATCTTTTTCGCTAGTCATATATAGGCAGAAGCTGGAAGATAGTGGATCTTAATGCTCTAGGTTCATGACAATGTGACCCTTCTCTAGGCAGACCATGAGAGCCTGTTTCATGCAGAGTTTTTCCCAGCGACTCTTTGCACACTGCACATAACATAGCTTTTTCATATGCAGTAGGGAAGCATGACTGTGGCTCAATACTCAGCGAGGATGACCGACCTCTCACGCTACCCAACTGATATGGTACATGACCCATTCTTCAGGTCCCAGACCTTCGAGCAGGGAGTCAAGTGGGAGATCAGGGCTTCGATGATCTCACTCAGTGTCCCAACACAGGTGGTGGTCATAGAGCGAGCCCTCTTATTGGAGTGTTTTCTTACTGAGCAGTCTCCAATAGCGAGACCCACCACCAGTTGTCATGTAGTAGAGTCTTTGGCAGCTATAAGAAGACAGATGTCACAGAGGTGCAGTATGACTAGATCTACAGGTGGACGACTACAGGATTTAGGGTCGGTTGTGTGGGGTAATTGAGACAGAGCCAATCATAAAAGAAACATGAAGTTTTCCCATGTGGTGTGCCAGGTCACATGGATCCTGACTACTGACCCGCCGTACAGATGATCAGCAGACGGTTTAAGGACTACCCATGCAAAGACATATGTTCGACCTAGGAGGTCTGTAGGGAGAAGAAACCGTGGAAGAGGAGTTGGTCGTGCACCTGGTCGTGGAAAATGATTCAAGATGTTACAACCACCACCACCAGGTGGTCCACCCTGATGACAAGGAGCAGGTGGATAGGGGTGAGCTCAGCTTGAGGCAGCTGAGGCCTACAACCATGACACTCCATAGATGATAGGAGGAACGATCTATGTCTATTCCACCTTAATTGCAGTTTTTATAGAAACAGGTTATAGTCATTAATTTAATGCCACCACCCTTGTTTGGAGCTCTAAAATTTTTATAGAGCTATTGGCTTGATCCTTACTGATAATGACTCCTACAGGAGAATATTTGATGATTATGCACTGGTGCTAGCAGTGTGAGCTTACTCTAGGAGGTTAGAGTTTCGACTGAGATCTCCTAGTAACGGCGTCAAGGCCTCACGACGTCATCTTGGGTATGGATTGGTTATCAATAGTCCATGATCAGATTGACTGTATTAGGCACAATGTGCAGTGTGTATCCATGGATGGGACCAGGTTTACCTTCACCGATGAGAAGAGAGACTTTGCAGCATAAGATGGACTTACCCGGAGGAGAGTGTAGTCGATCACTCATTATATGGCAAGCCATACCCCCAGAGTGGTCTATGTGGATAGTCCAAGCTATCATGTAGTGGTCGACCAGTACACGGATTATTTCCTTGATGATGTTCCAATTATAACTCCTCATAGAGAGGTGGACTTTTACCTTGTCTTATTCCCCGTGATAGAACCGATATCTACACCAGAGTATCGGATGGCTCCTGCGAAGCTTCGTGAGCTGTGGGTACTACTAGAGGACATACAGGGGATGGGATTCATTCGACCAAGTGTTTCTCCTTGGGTAGCCCCAATTTTTGTTTTCCAAGAAGGAAAATAGGGGCATGAGGCTTTTTGTTGACTATCGACACATAAACTATGTGACTGTGAAGAAAAAATATCATCTCCAAATGATTGAAGAGAAATTTGATTAGTAGAAAGGGGAACGACATATCTCGGATATAGACCTCAGATTAGGATATCACCAACTCAGAGTACGAGACAAGGATGTGCAGAATATGACATTCAGATGTCGGTACAACCACTATGTGTTCTTGGTTATGCCATTCGGTAGGAACAACACTCCAACAGTGTTCATGGGACTCATGAACAGAATCTTCTAGCCATACCTTGATCACTTTGTGGTGGTCTTCATTGATGTCATTATGATCTACTCAGCTACTGAAGAGGATCATTCCTATCATTTGTAGATATTTCTGGACACACTCCGAGAGCACCATCTTTATGATAAGATCTCGAAGTGCCGGTTATGGATCCAAGAGGTTCGCTTCCCGGGACATGTCATTTTGGAGGCTAGAGTTGCAGTGGATCCAGTGAAGATTGAGGTGGTACTTGCTTGGGATCCACCCAGGAGGGAGACATAGGAATGTAGTTCCATGGGGTTTTCTTGATACAACCGGAGGTTTCTGTAGGATTTCTCTAGAGTTGTCGCACCTTTATCTGCATTGACGAAGATAGGGAAACCCTTTGTTTGGTTGAGGAGATTCCAGCGGAGTTTTCAGAAGCTGAGGCATAGGCTAACTATTGCCCCCATCTTGAGGCTACCGGAGGAGGGTGTAGGGTATGTAGCCTACTGTGACACATCAAGGACTGGGCCCAGATGTGTCCTGATGTAGAAGTGATCAGTGATCACATATGCTTCTTAAAAGATGAGGCAACATGAGCAGAACTACGCTACCCATGACATGAAGTTAGCAGTTGTATCCTTCACCTTGAAGATATGTAGAAATTACCTGATTGGAGCACATTTAACAGTCTACTTGGATCTCAGGTGTCTAAGGTATATCCTCTCTTAGAAGGACCCTAACTTTAGATAGAGAGGTTTTCTTGAGTTCCATATGGACTATGACTTCATGATAGTCTATACTCTTTGGAAGGGAAACATTGTAGAAGATACAGTCAACATGAGATCATGTATACAACTGCTAGGTGAGGCGACAGAGTAGGTGGCTTCTTTGTAGATATCCTTTGTGGATTGGGATGGAAATGTTTTTCTTCAGTCTCATACAGTCACTCCTCCACTTCATCCGCAAGTCAAGGAGGCACAGTGTGGGGAAACTAACTATGAGGCTCTAAGTGCACATATATCCATAGGACGTGCACCTAATGGATTTTAAAAATGTGGGGAGCACGTCGTCCTCTTCAGAGGACGTACCATGGTACCAGTGTCACTTCAGGAGGACGTGATGAGGGATTTTCACACATCCCCTCTATCAGTACATCCAGGAGTGGCGAAGAATTACCAAGTTCTTCGACAACAACACTGGTGGCCGGGAATGAAGAAAGGAGTAATAGTGTTTGTCTCTCAATGCCTCACTTGACAGCAAGTGAAGTTGGAGAATCAGGTACCAGCAGGATTAGTTCAGCCTTTAGAGGTCCTAGAGTAGAAGTGGGATATGATATAATTGGACTTCGTGATAGGACTTCCACATACATCCATAGGTTATGATTCTACATGGGTGATCGTCGAACTAATCACCATGTCGAGCCACTTCCTACCGATCAGAGATCATGGTTGAGTAGAGAGCTTGGGAAGCCTCTATGTGTATGAGATTGTGTGGCTTCATGGAGTACCCTTGAAGATTGTTTTTGATCATGATGTATGTTTTATTTCTGAGATCTGGAAGTGGTTCCAGGAGGCTTTCGGGATATAGCTTCATTTGAGCACCGCCTTCCATCCTTTGAAGGATGGCCTGACTGAGCGGACTATTCAGACACTCAAGGACATACTATGTGCTTGAGTTCTTGACTTCGTTCGCAGCTGTGAGGATCACTTTCCTTTGTTATAGTTTTCCTACAACAACAAATATCACTCCACCATTGGGATGAAACCTTTTGAGGCATTGTATGACCGACCTTGCAGATCGCCTTTGTGCTGGATTGACCGCAGGGAGTCAGCACTAGTGGGACCATAAATGGTATAGGCTACCAAAGAGAAAGAGAAGATCATCCAAGAGCAGATAAAGACTAAAAAGAGCAAGAAGAAGTCTAATGCTGATAAAATACGGAGACCTCTAGAGTTTGAGGATGGGGCCCACGTCATCCTATGGGTCTCACCCCGATGAGGTTTGCAGAGGTTTGGTTGGGGCATAAAGTTATGTCCGTGGTTCATCGGACCCTTCCAGGTCCTCAACAGAGTTGGTGAGGTGGCTTACCACTTTGCACTTCCCCCTTAGTGCACCGGGTGCACGACGTCTTCCATGTATCCCAGCCGAGGAGATACATTCACGACCCTTCCCACATCATTGGCCATGGAGAACTAGACATCGATGATGGGTTGAAGTTTAGGGAGGTTCCAGTAGAGACTAAGGATTGATAGGAGTGGGTGCTTCTTGGGTAGTCGATACCTCTGGTGTGCATTCGCTGGTATCACGGGAACCTCCAAGAGAGAAAATGGGACAGGGATGCTTAGATTCATGCTGAGTACCCCCACTTGTTTTCCTTGTTTTTGTGATCTGGATTTTGGGGATGCAAATCCCTGAGGAGGGGAGAATGTAAAGACCCGTAAATTCCATGTAATTGTTTTTAATTATATGGTGATTTTACAAGTCTGTGAAAATTGATGGTGCATGATTTTGAGGCCCTGTGTGCCCAAAATGAATTTTGGAACTTTTTTTCGGGTACGTTAGGTAAATGTGCGAGCGAGGTTTTGTGACTTTTGAACCGATGCTTAGAATTGAAATCTGAGGACACCGTTGAACATGCAGCACTGGTATTCGATTATGGATACTTTCACCTCGATGGCAGTCGGTCGAGGGTGAAAGTTAGTTTTTGTGTTTTTTATGGAATAAAAATAAAATTATAAAATAAAATTTGTTTTATTTTAATCCTCCCAATTCAAATCCTCGGAGGTGGGGGACACATGAACTACAACCCTCAATTTGAATTCATAATGGTGGGGACCACCCGACTTTTGAACTCCCTCATAAATGGGGGAGTTGACTTTAGGTTTCTCCTAAATTAATTATTCCATCCTCATTGTACTTAATGTTTCTAATTTAATTTGTGCCTATAATTAATTTGATGAAACATATTTTATTGGATCCTCATTTTTTTCATTGGGATAAATCGTTGGAAAAGGTAAAGACTTGGGAGAACATGGAGAAACACATCTTCATCGAAAAAAATTAATTATAATCAGGAAAAATGATGATTGAGGAGCCGACATTGGAAGTGTGATTGTGGATGTGGAGATCATTGAAAACGACTTCGCCTTCACCGTTCATCATCGTGCGACACATCAGCGAACCTTCGAGGTAGGGGTCTTGTTATTTTTCATGGTTTGAATTGAATTAATACTCTTGATTCTACTAAACTAATGCAGAGGGTACGGGCCAAAAAAACACGGCTCAATCCCTCCTCTATTCTTCATGGTTGTAGTTTTCTTTGCGGTGGAGAAAGGAGGCGGTTACCTCCCTGGATAGTCGCACAGAACCAGGGAAGTGCATGCCCGCACCGTCGGTAGAGGAAGAGATAATCTGAAGGCCGAAGGGTGGTAGAGTATTTCTGACCACAAAGGTGGTCAGAGGGAGGCTGACATTCAGCCTGTGTAGAGGGGTGGCGCACGACGTGCCACCGTCGGAGCAAGGGGTCGCGGCCCCGCCGGACACGATGGATGGCAAAAGGTTGTCGGCGTTCAGCTGGCTACTGAGGGGCGCTGAATGACGTGCCACCGGGAGGACAACGGCTTTCCATTTTATCTGGCCGAGTGGGACAAAGCGGGACCCGAGTGGGTCCCGCGTTCTGCTTGGCAACCGAATGACTTCAGCCTTATGGTGTGTAAGAGCGGGGGGCACACAACTCCCCCTACACGCGGCCAGGCCAGGCCACCCAGCGCGGGCCGGGCCAAACCTAGTTAGTCGGGCCAGACCCATCGGGCTGGGTCTGGGCAGCCCAGGCTGGGTCAGTCTGGGTCGGGCTGAGCGGGTCCGACTGGACCCGGACAAGTTTTAACACTATACGTTCTTTCTACCATAACTCTGTCACAGAGTGTCCTTTTGACGAGCCTTCTGCGGTTCCTGAAACCTTTGAGTGAGACAATCAATTTTTTATATCCCACATGATATTTGGATAAGATGGGGTATGTTCGGGTTGGATCGAGCACAAATCCAACCGGGACCATAGGACTAAAAGGCTAATAACTTTCCAATCGGGCATCTAAATGATGCACTATCTATTGCGTTGACAACCCTTTTACATTGTAGCCTATTAAGATACTTATTCATGGGACTTTGTGGCAGTTGGAGTATTGAACAGAAGCTTGAGGAGCAAACTCTTCCAGAGATGAGAAAACATAGTGCTGGTACCCTGTAGCTGGCTGTGACGATGTGCTAGGATCATGTGTGGGTCTGACGATGTACTAGGATCCTATATGGGTCTGGCAATGTACTGATGATGTACTAGGATCCTATGTGGGTCTGATGATGTACTGACGATGTACTAGGTTCTTGTGTGGATATGATGATATACTGGGATCCTGTATGGGTCTGATGAAGTACTAACATTGAACAAGGATCCTCTGTGGGTCTGATGGTGCACTAGGATCCTGTGTAGGTTGATGCTGTACAAGGTTCCAGTGTGGGTATATAATTTAGGGATCCTTCGTAGGCCTGCCTCTTAACAGTGTAAGATGATTCCGTAGTTAAATTTTATCATCTCTACTACTGTACCTATATTATACCTAGTGTGAGCTGAGTCCGTACCTAAGTGGTACTTTCCTTCGTGGTAATACCTCGGCTGTATTCATCTGTATGGTGTACATGTGTGGTACTTATTTTCATGGTAATCCTTCTTTTATAGAATAGTTGAGTTTTTGTGTTTTGGGTTGGATCCCGTGTTTCCTCATGGTTGAGATTGGTATATATGATAACATGGGTATATGTATAGGCATATACCTAAGTAGGGTTGTCAGTTGATTCCATTCTTTGTGGTTTATCCTTTATAGATTTTGTGAGACCTTGCGGGTCTCAAGGTCCCTACTGAGTATCGTCATACTCACCCCTGCACAGGTTATGCCCACACCATGTTGTGTTTGGTGTAGACGACAGACAACGCTAACTGAGGATGAGAGTACCAGGATTGGAGGTAGCTCAGAGGTGGATATTAGATGTGGCGTACTGCAAAGATGGTCGTTCGAGAGCTATACCTAGCCTTCAGGAAGGATGCTTGGTGGGTGTTCATAGTAGTTGTTTAATTTTACCTACACCTTCTAGTTTTCTTGTAATTTCTAGTTGGTCTTGTATTCTGGCCCCTTTTTACTTACGTTCAGCACACATTTTCTATACAGTTTTCTTGTGTTCATATCTTTTTGTGTGCTTGGTTGAGTGTGTCTATATGATATAATGTCAATGCCTTCATGGTTTTAGGTGATAAGCCATTCGGTTCTAGTCGGTAGCCCCTTTCCTATGGAAGGCGAGCTTGGGGTAGTCACGACACGAGCCTTAGGGGATGGGTCATGACAATTGGGTTGTAAGATCTCAGATGTGGTATTAGGATTATGTTTTTTAATTATTTTATAACTATCATATGTTAATTTTAATCCCATCTTAATAAATATCCATGAAGTATGGTGGTGAATTTTAATTTTATCTCTACATGGGGAATGTTAGTCATACATACGCTCGACCAATACATTCAAATCCCATTTATTTGGTCAATGTGTTGATAATTGTGATTTAATAATAACAATAATAATTCATTATATCTAGGGTTATGAAATTATTATTTTATGATAATTATAATATATTTAATGGAGGTATAGAAGAAGTAAAATAAATAAATTGATCGGTTAAGAAGATTACCTATTAATTGGAATAACTACTTTAGATCTCCTCCCAACGGGTCATTGGGTTGATATTTTGGGAATAAAAACACCAGTAAAATGTGGAAAAGGAAGTTTAAAATGGATTTTTATAGGGTATGGTCTAAATATATTCCTCAATAATTTTTAATTAAGATAAATGAGGTGTGTCCTATTATAACGGAGGGGAGGACACACATGGAAATTCTTAAAATATTAAAATATAATAAATTAATTATAAAGAAAAAGTATTCAAAATAAAAATTAATTCAAAGAAAAATTTGCTAGGTTTTAAATTAACAAATCCATTGAAATATATTTAGGTTTTGGTTTCATTTTAAACCCTATCTTTTTAGTAATCCCCATGTTAGTTATATATGCCCTTAAATGTGATAACAATTATTATAAAGAAAGTTTTAAGAATGTTATCATTAATAGATGTGTGTATAATAAATATACACAGAATGATGTGTTGAACCATATTCCATTAACATGAATGAAGATGATATTTTTATGAATTTTAAGTCATTTAGTAATATATTATTTGTTTCAAAATTTCATGATTATCAATTTTGTAACTATTCATTTTATTTGACATTAAATAAAGAAAGAAAAATATTAAATTCAAATATAATTCCTTCACACATAAATAATATGTTATATTTATCTAAAAAATATATAATGTAATATGAATCCCGAAAATTATATTACTTTTTATATTTTTGAAATCATTTATTTATTTTTTCTGTTAATTGAAAAAAAATTGTATTTGGGTTGCACAAAAATTATAGGCAACTTGTATTCACCATCGTGCAGTTTTTTTAGACATAGTAGTGGAATATTTTTTCATGATAATTATTTCTAAGATATAGAATCATAACATATCTATTACTTATTGTAAATTTTATTATATTTATATGGATGAATAGGTGAGAAATAAGTTATACAGTCAAGATATTACATGTAATAACAATGTTAAAAGGGATAAAATAATTGAATACTATGTGAATCATCTGTGTAAATTTTTGGTTTTTATACATAAAGTTACTAATATTTAAATGTTTGTTCCATTTCACCCATTATTCATACATGGATTGTTTCAAACGCAATTATCAGTAAACTTCATGTTAGGAATGACCGCAATTTAAATTGAATTGTTGTATTACAAATAAGTAATGTAGTTTAATGCATTAAAATATCATCTAACATAATGAGAATCTTTTACATTTCTTGTGAGTTCGTTAAATTCACAAGACAAGAGTAAGACAAAAATACTTCATGGAATGGAGGTCTCAAACAAGAACATGATTAAAGCATCATTTGTGAAAAACTATTCCCTAATATTCTTGGAGTCTCACCAATAGTAGTATCCAAATATGGACAAAGAAGCTAATGCCCAACGATTGGAATTAACAAATGATTCACTGCAAAAAACTCATTAAGAGTCACATAAAATCACTCATAAAAATATCATATATATAATAAAAGAAATTAGAATTAATATAGTATTATATTTTGTTGTGTAGAACAAAATTCACCATAATAAGAGTGTAAAAACACTTTTGAAAAAGTAATTAATTACATTAAGTTATTGAAAACATCTAGAACATACAAGATCGATAGAAAATATCTATATCATAAGATTTTTTACATTGATTTTAGTTTATTGTATTCAAAATAAAACCTCTGAAAGTAACTGTAAATCTAGAAGAAAAAATATAAATCACATAAAATACAGAAATCAAGAGTACCATTCAACTAAAAAATACATGGATTAAAATTAATTCAAACAGTATAATAAAAACATATGGTAAATATATCGATCATATAGTATTTGAAAATCTATAATAGAAAATAAAATTAATCTCAACATCAAATAGATTACAAATGCATGAAAAATATGCATAAAATTGTTATAGATGTGCTAAATTATCCATATTGCATCCCAATATGAAAATGAAATTGTTACAAATGTAAAAATTTAATGAACTCAATAGTACTCTATAGAAAATTATTTTAAATTTTTGAGTACTTAAAATAAGACTATTAAATTCTATACAAACACTTAAAAATAATATGAATCTATAAATTTTTTAATTGAACATTACATAACAATATGAATTTTACAAATGTGTTCATACATGATTATTGTACTTAATTATGTAAAAATATTTAATTAATTGTAAAAATATTTATGTAAATTCTAATTGATTAATGGTTTAGGGTTGTACACGCTTTTATTGAATAGAAAAATAAAAAAACCTCGATTGAAAACAGATTAAGAGGGAACCCATACAAAGTACTGTTTGAGAATAGTGGAGTAAATCTATGTTTAATTTTGGTTTAAACAGGAAATAGAGGAATCATAAATGGAAAATTTATTGTATTCTAAGTAATGTAAAATGTTAATAGATATTAGAATTGTGTACCAATGTTACAACAGTGGAAGGATATATGTCATTAATATAATCCAGTTGAGTTTAGATGCTTGAAAATCTAATGTGGTCTGCAACCTATACAACAATATTGAAAGCAAATAAGAATTAATTATTGAATTTTATAGTTTATTTAAATATTTTATGATGATAAATGTAAAAAATTTATATTTTGAATTTTTTTACATATTAATTTTTAATCTATATTATTATACATTTTTATCAGAAATGAAAAAAATATAACCGTTTAAATAAAAGTTGAAACCATACCTCATTTTTGTGTAGAGTACTATCAGGAGAATTGAGATTATTTATATCATTTATAAAAAAACAACCTTTAATGAATTTGTTTCACAGAGCTGATGTCAGTGTGGATGTTTTAATATAAAATTTCAATACTCATGATCCGTTATTTATGTTTGAATACATTCATCTCAGCTGGAAAACCAAACACAAAATTTGCCTAAATTAATTAAATATTGGTTATAAAGAAACATAAAAATATTTTAATTAATAAAATCATTATTATTAATGAGTTACATGAATAATAAAATTTCTTAGCTCGGATTCTGATTTTAGAACACAATGAATCACTTATTTCTCAAATAGAAAAATGGACATACAACCTGTATTTTCACTGGCCAACTACTATAGTCCTTATCATAAAAAATATATAATTACCTTAGCATTAATTTTTTAGAATATAATGTTTTTTTAATGCTGGAACAGATTTTTTCCTTCCACTAATACAATACAGTGCACTTAAAATTGTTTTTAAAAGAAATAGTTTTAGTAAAATGATTTTTTTTCCAAAGACGTCATACACATGAATAATATTAGTGTAAAACTGAAAAAAAATGTACAAAAACTTAATAGAACCTATTTTTATTATCATTGTTCTATACTGAGATCCATTAACTTAGTATAATTAACAGTGAAAGTACACCACAATTCTGAGGGATATCCTTTTCATTTAATAATTCTACCTTCTTTTTGTAAGAAATACACGATTTATAATTCAAGTTACAATGAATTTATATTTTTATATCAATGGATAACATGGTAACAAAATTTATATGTATATCAATGACAATGAATTATGAGTTAAAATATTACACAAATTAAATAGATGTTTATAAAGAAAATAATTTAATTTTTCATTAATTATCCCACATTACCTTAGTATAGGTAGTAATCTAGATAATGTTTCCCTTTTTTTTCAAATAATGTTGTTTGTTTTGGGACAAGAATCATTCACCGGAACTCTCTACATAGCTTTGTTGGTAGTATTTTATTGGATTTCTTAGCATACCACAAAGTATTTACAGTGAATCTGGTAAACAAATTATGACTAACTGTAAAATATTTCATTAACACTTTTATATCCTGAAAACATTATATGTAAATTAAAAATACCAGAATATTTATAAGAAATGTTAATTGAACATAATAACTTACAAATCAGTATTTATATTAAAAGAAGATATTTTATCAATAGTATATAGACGGATAATTTTTTTTTGAGAAAGTGTAATATAGACAAATCCGGATTTAGTATAATCCTGTGTAATGCCCCGACCCCAGAAGCATAGAGTTGGTGAATTATTACGTATAATTGGCATGATCACAAAAGATCAATTCTTGAATGACCGATTAGTTTAGTAGACTTGGAATTACTATATACATTCATAAGGATTACATTGCATCATAAAATGGAAAACCACAACAAAATTGTTTCCATAGACACCACTGAGATCCCTTAGACTATCCCTAGAGGTCAGTTATATTATAATTAATTGTATCCTAGTAAAAATAAAACATATAAAGGGGTGAGCTCAGATACTCAGTAAGGATAACAATACAGCGAAACATTCCTAAATAAGGAGAAATATTTAAGGAAATTTATAAAAATAAAACAAAATCCTTTTTAACATAAACTTCATCCTAATATGGAATATATAAATCAAAATAATACCATTTAATTTCTCACATGAATATTCTACTAGTCGAACTGTCACATGCAATATCAATAGTCACTTTCATAATTATGGAATGCATAATCAAAGAATTTCATAAGCACAAAGTCAAGGCCCAGTGCCAAGAATACAAAGAAGATTTTGTCATGGAATTGTTCTAGGAACCTAGTTTGTCTCATTAGAACAACCGATGCATGGAGAAGCTATAGCAGGATCCACCTGTCACTTACTAAGTCCAATGCATTCTTCATATTAAAAGGATTAAACATAACATAGACATTCCTATTAAAACCTGCATAAGAAATTTCAATAATTTATCCATGAACCATGAATGGTGTAAAAATAACACATCCATAGTCTAATATATCATAAAATCATTAATAAAATATGGATGTTTTGTATCATAATAAATCAACTTCAAATAAGATTAAAATCCCTCAATGGATGTTGACATAGATGAAATCAAAACCTTTTTTAGAGAAATATCTTATCAATTTGGAAATCATTTAAGAAAAAATTTCTTTTCAAAATATTCTTATAATCGTCTAAGGGAAGCTTCGACGATGTTATAATTGTAGAAAATAGCCGTGTCAGCCGTATAAGTTTAAA